>VDFB02049217.1:106737679-107316768 GCA_007258455.2 Sequoia sempervirens | reverse complement strand
AGGGTTGAGGGTCCAATGTATAGGGTAGAGGGTCCAAAGTGCAAAATGGTTGCAATCTTTGATGGGCTAGTATTCAGAAATCATGATGCTTAAAAATTCTTTGTATGTGCCTATGGGATCGTGTTGGGCCCATCTACAATAGCCACTCTTAGTTTTTGTTATCTCAGAGTCATTTTCCCGTGGTGATGACTTTTCAATTAATGGAAAAAGTGTTAAATGCAAGCAATGTAAAGTTGCAAAGTGGTACAACTTTTGTTCTGCAACTCGTGTGACCAAACGAACTATTCCAATGTGTTTGGATAGGTACGTTTATGTTAGGCATGGTCCTCTTTTTCACCCAAACATGTTGAATCACTCTAAGATACATTCAACTAACTCGATCCCTTATGGTGGCATGCAAAACAATCAAAAAGAGGAACATTCACATGACAAATGAGAATTTTGAGTTTTCCACACCAAAAGCATATGATCATCCTCAAGTCTAGCAAAGGAAAGAATTTTTTTATTTATTATCTTTGCCCTTAGGAAGTACATTGCTCAAGGATCTTAAACAAGACTTCTTACCAAATTTGAAAAATCATGATAAGCCCATGGTTGACAATTTTGTAGTCATCAAAGTGGGTACTAATTCTATATTATATAGATCATATTTCTTCTTTATCTTTAATATCTTCTAAGTTTGCTAATGGTTTCACCAAGATGTGAAGGGTGAACTATTCTTTAATAAATTATGCCTATGTGGGTTCATTTTCCTTATCTCCCATTGCAATTTTGGGTGGATTACTGTTTTCAAAGTATTGGGAATGCTTTGGTTGGATTTATATCCATTGATCTGATGGACATAGAAATATATCAAAGGGGTTTCTTAAAAAAATTAGTTGACAATGCATGGAAACAAGCCATTGATTATGAAAATATTAGTGTATAATATTCTATGTAAAATATTCCTTTAGATAAGTTTGGTAGTTGTTATATTTTTATGATAATGATTGTTTACTTGTGTAATCTTGCATGGAGTTGCATGCCTATTTTCTAGTTGGCAGTTGCCATTCTAGAAGGCTCATCTCTTGATATATATTATACTCATTCTTAATCAATTATCAAGTTAATAATCATTGCATTTATTTATAGTTAATATTTTATTTTCAATTTTTGTAATTTTTTAATTTGTAACTCTATTAGTATTCCTAGAAATATTGAAGTTTTTTAGCATCAACTAATAAAGTTGTTTAGCATCAATCAATAAATATTCAAGTTAAACCATGGACAACAATGATCAATGCTAGGACTAACCAATTAATAAGTATACATGAGAATATAAGTCAAGCATACATGTGAATAAGGGAAGCACAAGTACTCAAATACATGTAAGCCTTGAAGTATACACACAAATACATAGTATACACAAATTAATAGAAAGTATATGCATGAATACAAGGTATACGCATGAAAACATGTAAGTCACAAAGTATACACGTAACTCAGATCTATTAAACCATGGATTATAATGCAAATATGGACACCATCAATAAAAAAGATTTGTATTAACCAAATAGCCATGTAGGAATACATCAATATATGTCGATATAAGTATAAAATATAGACAAAATAGCCATATAGGCTTATGAGAAGGTCATATAGACATAAAATTTCAAATATATCCAATACAAAATATGTACAAAAATTCCATATAGGCATACAACAAAGGGCTCTAGAATAAAAATTCATTGCTCTCCATGCTCTCGAAACAAATTATTTCCCTTTGTTGGTCAACCAAATGGTGATAAGTTTGTCACTCATTTACTCTGAGGTCGAGGATTGCTCCTACTACTCCTCCTAAGGTTTAGGTTTTGATCAAGCCTTATCTATTACAATAACAAGTAAATACATTAATATATAGAAATTATAATATAAAAATGATATATTTAACAAAATAATCACTTACTGCCTCTAGACGATCACTCTCCTTGAGGGAAATAATTGCATGTCCATGTTGTGGTGTGCTGAAGCCCTATAGACACCATCCAAAGAGAAAGTAAATTGCGAATCAATAATGGTTTAATTTTGAATCACTAACTAACAATTATAACAACGAATGCAAATTAAAATTTAGTAATCTGCCACATACCTCTGTGAGAGGCATCGAGGAGTCTATAGCAGATGAAACACCAAGATCCATTTCTCTATGAATATTTGGAGGTGTATCTACTTCCAACATCTAAAAAAATAAAACAACAAATGATTCAATCATGAAAACTACAATAGTGATGCACGTCATGGCTTATAATGTATGAGATGATGAATAAAATTTTGAGTACTTATTAAACTATATATTTCTGACTATCATGTTTACTATTTTCCCTATCCATAGCTTGTTTGAAAGCACTTATTTTAGGCTTTTATTCATAGCAGAAAGGCGGTGAATTGTTTGACAAAATGCTTTGGTAGACATGTATGAAAACTATGGTAGCATAGAGAAGGCAGTGAACTATTTGAAAAAATGCCTCAAAGAAATGTGATCTCATGGTGATGGAATGCCATTACAAACAAATGTGTCATGGCATTCCATCACCATGAGACTATATTTATTTGAGGCATTTTTTCAGACAGTTCATTTCCTTCTCTATGGTATTATGTTGAGATGGGGTGAATGGTATAGTGTGGTCTTGGTTATGAGATGGAGGGTGATCATGACATGAAGAGGGATGGGTGTGGATATGAACAAGTGGAATAAAAGGTGGAAGGTTCATTGGATTGGTAAATTGAGGATGATGATGATATTGCTTACTATTATGCTTTGATAGATTTTTTCCAAGCATCCATAGTTTGTTGGAAAGCACCTATTTTAGGCTTTTACCTATAGCAGCAAGGAAGTGAGTAGTTTGATAAAATGATTTGGTAGACATGTATGGAAAATTTGGTAGCATAGAAAAGGAAGTGAGCTATTTGAAAAAATTCCTCAAAGAAATGTGGTCTCATGGTGATGCAATGGCATTCCATCACCATGAGACCACATTTCTTTGAGGCATTTTTTCAAACTACTCACTGCCTTGTCTATACTATTGCTTACTATATGCTTTGATAGATTTTTTCCAAGCATCCATAGTTTGTTGGAAAGCATTTTTTCTAAGCTTTTATCCATAGCAGCAAGGAAGCTCAAGTAGTTTGATAAAATGCTTTGGTAGACATGTATGGAAAATCCGGTAGCATAGAAAAGGTGTTGAGTTGTTTGAAAAAATACCTCAAAGAAATGTATTCTCATGGTGATGGAATGGCATTCCATCACCATGAGACCACATGCCATTCCATCACCATGAGAACACATTTCTTTGAGGATTTTTTTCAAACTACACACTGCCTTGTCTATGTTATTGCTTACTATTATGCTTTGATATATTTTTTCCAAGCATCCATAGTTTGTTGGAAAGCACCTAATTTAGGCTTTTAGCCATAGCAGCAAGGAAGTGAGTAGATTGATTAAATGCTTTGGTAGAAGTGCATGGAAAATGTGGTAGAATAGAAAAGGCAATGAGTTGTTTGAAAAAATGCCTTAAGGAAATGTGGTCTCATGGTGATGGAATGGCATTCCATCACCATGAGACCATATTTCTTCGAGGAATTTTTCCAAACTACTCACTTCCTTTTCAATGCTATTGCCTACTATTATGCTTTGATATATTTTTTCCAAGCATCCATAGTTTGTTGGAAAGCACCTTTTTTAGGCTTTTAGCCATAGTAGCAAGGAAATGAACTATTTGAGAAAATGCTTTGGTAGACATGTATGGAAAATGTGGTAGCATAGAAAAGGTGGTGAGTTGTTTGAAAAAATGCCTCTAAGAAATGTGGTCTCATGGTGATGGAATGGCATTCCATCACCATGAGACCAAATTTCTTAGAGGAATTTTTTCAAACTACTCACTACCTTGTCTATGCTATTGCTCACTATTATTCTTTGATAGATTTTTTTCCAAGAACCCATAGTTTGTTGGAAAGCACCTTTTCTTAGGCTTTTATCCATAATAGCAAGGAAGTGAATTGTTTGATAAAATGCTTTGGTAGACATGTATAGAAAATGTGGTAGCATAGAAAATACAATGAGCTATTTGAAAAAATGCCTCAAATAAATTGGGTCTCATGGTGATGGAAATCACCATGAGACCACTCTTTGAGGCATTTTTCAAACAACTCATTGCCTTGTCTATGTAATTGCTTACTATTATTCTTTCATATATTTCTTCCAAGCATCTATAGCATAGACAAGGTAGTGAACTATTTGAAAATATGCCTCAATAAAAAGTAGTCTCATGGAATGCCATGATAAGCAAAGGCAATTGGCAGCTGCTCCTAGTTATTACTTATGCTATGTGAAGTAATTGTGTCACTGGTTGTGTTGACTTTCTAAACAATGATATTGTAGTTGAAATTTTTTCATCTATCAACATCTAGTTATTAGTTATGGAATGTGAAGTAATGCTTTGAGTTTGAAATATGTGCAATGCAATGTAATGAATGATATGAATATAAACTACACAAATCTATTGAGTACAATTTGTTAGTTAAACTTTTTATTCTATTACTTGCATGAAGGTTTGTCTAACTCCACTAGCATTGGGAGGTGTTCCCACCAAACCTCCAATATTAGCCTATTCAACATCCAAAATCAGATATTAGAATATCATTCATATAACAATGCTATTAACATGTAATAAATTTATAACTAGTTACTAGTTACATACCTCAACGGTAGATGCAGTGGAGTAATAAGCAGGTATAGGGCTAGTGTATCCAATATCAACACTATGACCCTGAAATCTTATTATAATCATAAAACTAAATTAGTTAATCTTGAATTTCAAAAATAAAATTTAATAAATTCTATTCAATTAAAATTTTAACATCTACCTAAGTATCGATGCCATAAGCCTCATTCAAAATGTCAGTTGTCCCCACCATCTTTGTAGCTATGGACGTATCCTGTGTAGCAACCTCCTAAGTGTTGATGGGGTCATATGTACAAGTCACCCTACAAACTTGACACAAATGGGATGGAAGCCTACCACTCAAAGACTCGCCTCGATGGTGTTGTACTATAGGACTGGCATGTTGGATGACACTCTGGGTCAAAGAGTTGATAGTCTGCAAAGTGTCTACCTTGGCACTCTCCTTTGCAATGGAAGGGATAACGATGTGCTCATGAGCCAGCCTAGCAAGAGGTCATCTTTCTTGTCACCTAGGATCCTGTCGTGCACAGGGTCTATCTTGAGCTAACCCCCCACCTCTCCCCTAGAAGTCCCTCATATCAAAATAATTTGGTATTTTGTTTAGGATGAACTCATAGTAGATTTTTCTTAGGAAATATTGTGAGACTTTGCAATTGTTGCATGGTGGGTAATCAAAAACCATGTACCACTATCCTAAAAAATGTTCCTAATCCCTTAGTGGTGGCACTAATGGATAGGAAACCTCTTCGCATTGAGTTCAAGATTTTGATTTGTGCATGGGTCAGTGAATAATGAGCACAAATCATATTTTGTAATTATTTCATCTTTTACATCTTTATATGATAATTTATCTACATAAAAATTCCTAGTCGCTTGCCTCCTATCTTTCCAACCACTTAATTGCTTGTTGAATGCATCTACATGTTTTAAAATTTATTTAAGTGAATTTGCAAGTGTTCTTCTTTCCATGGTTGAACGTGAAGGATCGTTCAACCTTGTGATTAGCTCCTCAATATGTTTTTTATTGTTTTCAATTCTCCCATTAAATTATTTTGAGTGCCA
This sequence comes from Sequoia sempervirens, assembly GCA_007258455.2. Classification (NCBI taxonomy): domain Eukaryota; kingdom Viridiplantae; phylum Streptophyta; class Pinopsida; order Cupressales; family Cupressaceae; genus Sequoia; species Sequoia sempervirens. The sequence continues at coordinate 107,310,985 of VDFB02049217.1, read as the reverse complement.
AGAGGATGTTGAGGGATTGGTGGAGTTGATTATTGTTGTGGTTGTTGAGGATTTTTTCATGTTGTTGTTGCTCTGGTTGCTGAGATTTTTCAGGAGGGTTTTCAGGATCATTATCATTTCCTACAAATTAAACAAATGAATATGAAAAACAACCTAAAACTAAAAAATTCACAACAAAAAAAAACAATCCTTACTTATTCAACTTCCCCATCGACATGGCGGCATCCTAGAAATGAACTTGCAACAAATCAATGATGAAAATGCAAAAAAATATCCCTCCAAAACATAGTACGCAAGAAGAAGGGTTTTTGGCTATGAGCTACTAAAAAATAGTGAGTAAAAATGAATTCGATTTGCTTTTTTTTTTGTTTTAATAACCTATAACACGCTCGCATTATAATGAGAGTGTGTAATAGGCTCGATGTGGCCGATCCTTAGGCTCAGTCACACCAAGTCATAGCACGAGTGTGTTATAACATGCTCGCGTTATAACATCCTTGCATTATAGCCTATCAAAAGTTTTTTTTAATTTTGGCCACAATTTTTTCCCCCATCTTTTTGCACCCACCTAGGGATAGAGGGAGAGATATGGATGGAGAGAGAAAGGTGAGAGAGAGATTAATAGAGAGAGGTAGGTAGAGAGATGAATGGGGAGATAGAGAGAATTAGAGAGGGAAGGAGAGATGCAGGGAGAGGTAGGATAGAGGGAGACATGGAGAGAAAGGTGAGAGAGAAGGGGAGAGAGAAAAGAGGGGGGAAGGAGAGGGAAGGAGGGATGGTGGATAGAGGGGAGAGAGGAAGGAAGGAAGGAGGGAGGAGAGAGAGGCACATGGCACAAGCCAGATAGAGAGACGGGCTGGTGGAAGCAAGAGATGAGGATCAAACAAACAGGGATAGCTGAGATAGATAGAAGGAAGAAAGAGAGGGGGGGAAGGGAGAGAGGAGACATAGGGAAGAGGGGGGGAAGGAGGGAGAGAGAGAGAGAGAGAGAGAGTTGGGTTAGAGATTAGAGGGAAGGAGAGAGAGATAGAGAGAGAGAGGTAATAGAGAGACGTGATAGAGAGAGAATTTGAGAGGGAAGAAGGTGGAGAGATTTGAGAGAGGGAAGGAGGGATAGAGGGAGAAAGAACAATGAATAGAAGGATAAGTAGGTAGAGAGAAGTAGAGATGGAAGGAGAGATAGAGGGAAAGGTAGGGATGGAGAGAGAGGTGAGAGATGGAAGGGGAGATAAAGACAAGTATAAAGGGAAGGAAAGAGGGGGGAAGAGGTAGGGATGGAGGGAGAGTGGTGAGAGAGAGAGGTGGAGAGAAAGAGTAGAGGGACGGGGAGAAAGACAGATAAGGATCAGAGAAGCAGAGAGGCAAGGAGCAAGGTGGAGAGACTGGAGAGGAGGAGGAGGGAGGAGGGAGAGGAAAGAGAGAGAGAGAGAGAGAGAGAGAGAGAGAGAGAGAGAGAGAGAGAGAGAGAGAGAGAGAGAGAGAGAGAGAGAGAGAGAGAGAGAGAGAGAGAGAGAGAGAGAGAGAGAGAGAGGCATGGATAGATAGTGATAAGGAACAAAGGTGGAAGGAAGAAAGGAGATAGATAAAATAGAGAGGAGAGAGAGAGGAAGGGGTGAGATAGAGAGAACTAGAGAGAGAAAGATTCAAGAAGGAGAGAGTGAGAGAGAGGGAGGGAGAGGTAGGGATAGAGAGGTGAGGTAGAGAGTAGAGATAGATATATAGAGAGATAGAAGGAGAGGTATGGGAGATAGAGAGATGTAGAGAGTTAAGAAGGGAGGGAGATAGATATTATAGAGGGGAGGATGGAGAGAGAGAGTTCTTGAGCTCAAGGAAGAGAGAGTCAGATAAAGGGATGGAGATAGTGAGAGATAGAGGTATAGAGCATAAGAGATGAAAATGAGGGAGAGAGAGAAAGATGATACAACATGCTAACTACTAAAATTTGACCTCCTAATTACTCAAATTTGATATTCTTATTACTAAAATTTGACTAAATCTAAAAATTATAAGATCTTCCAAAAACTAGAATTTGCATTATAGCTCCAGGAGATCCGAAACCACTCTCAAACATCCTAAAACTATATCAACTTATACTTAAATGTTTATTTTAGGTATATAGTTTCTCTAGCAGAGAGAGAAAGATAGAGAGAAAAAATAAAAGAATTCACAAAAATACATTCTAAAAAGTCATGCACTTCATTTGGCGCTCACCAAATGAGTTGCTTTGAGAAGTACTGACCCAAATGGTTGTATTTTTCCTTGGGCTTCCATCCCAAAGGGATGGATGACCATTTGATGTCATGGACATGATTTTCTTAGGAGGGTACAAAATTTACACATATTTTTGGCCGTGCTAACCATCTCATTTGCACGTCTTTCAATGCAAGTTTATAAAAAAATTGTGATAACGTTAAGCTCTCTCTTAGCTATCTAAGGGTAAAAGTAAAAAAATGCATCACACTTATAGCCAACTTATCAACACATTTGAATTTAAGTATTTGTAACTAAAAATCAATTTTGGTCAAATATATGATCTAGTAAGATTCATTCTAGCTAAGATAGATAAGTTTCCATAACTTTTTCAACTAAAATTGTTGGCTAAAAATATATGGAACACCACTTTGAGGCCAATTTACCAAAAAAATAAAATTATTTGTAAAATGTGATGTTTGAATAACTCCTACTCATGTAAATAACATTTTTTTTAAAATATAAAAATACCCTTTCATAGATTCATAAGTGTAGTTTTCAAAAATATATTTATTTTAATAGTTTAATTATTATGCATATTTTATTTTTTTATTTTTACTAAAAGTAGGTTATCAGCATAAAATATTAGGTTGATTACCATGCCAAGGAAAAATACTAAAACTTATTAAAAAAATATGAAAAAATAATGATGTACTAGATAAAAGAATGTATATCAAGATGTTATAAAAAAAATTTCCATTTTAGATAAATATTTAATATGAAAGTTGACGTCAAGTGGAAATAACTATTTTTTGATATACGCACATTTTAATATTTAATTAAAAATATATTTTTAAATATCAAAATTGGAAAAAATATATATTTGTACACTAAAGTTTCAAGTTATAAATGCACACAAAAATTTTGACAGAAAACAAATAAAATTTACTATAAAAAGTTTGACGTCTCATGTAACTTCACTTTTTAGCATTTTATCATCAACTAAATTATAGTGTTAATTTATTAAAAACTAGTTTAAAATAATTTTTCATTTTTTTAAAAAAACACAAGCATAAAATATATACTAAAAAATACACATTTTACTAGTTTACATCATTTCAAAATTCATAACATATATGCCACTTTTTAGTGATTGAAGTTTAAAAGTTGGATCAATGTTAGTCGTTTCCTTTATAAATTGTGACATAGCTTTGTACTTTTACCCCTAAATATATATATTTTTTTTAAATTTTGATTATGTTAAGGTTTTCATCCATAACTTCTCTTGTTATTGCCTATGTTATTTGTCAAAAACTAACATGTGCTAGTTTTAGGATAGATTTTTACTCGTTAATCGAATCTTGAAACAAATTACATTTTTTAAAACTATACTCCATTCTACACTTGATGAAAAAAGTGGCATCTTAAGAGTCATTTTTGTGTCACAGCTTGGTGCACTTACCCTACATTATAGTGGCTTTAGTCATATGTCTTCCCTTGGGAACTTTTCATTGGATTTCTTTTGGCATGAGCCTATTGAACTTATTAGAGCTCGTGAGGATTACTTTTTCAAAGCATATCAAGATTTTAAGGCGAAGCATGTAGTAGAATTATCCCTTAGAAATATGCCTCAACCTATGATTAAGTCACCCATGCTTGATGAAACCATGATTGAACCAAAATCCCTTCCAAACATCTAAAAGTAGCCTACCATTTCATATAAGAGACCACGAGACAATCAAAGCAATCTTGTTGTGCCTCCTAAAATCAAACAAGTTTACAAAGCCAAAGAGATAGAGGTTGAACAACCTCCTATGGTTCCTTTTGTTCCTACCCTAAGGGAAGAAAAGAAACTTATGGTTGAAAATCCCACTCCTAAATAATCACAAATCAACAATAGATTGAGAAGAAACCAAAATGCTAGAGAGTGTAGGCATAGATGTTATCCTATTGCTCGTATATTACAAACTAAATAAGAAAAGACTAACATAGAAAATCAAAATCCAAACTTGCCTAAAGCAATGCATAATGCCTCTTTTCCCTCACTGCAACATAAACATGAAAAAACTTCTATGGACATTATCATTCAACCTCCTGTTGTGATTAATTTAGATGATGACATTAATATTGCAAAGATTGATGAACAAGTGCATAATGATTTGAATTCATTGTTCTCTTCTTCCATGAATTTAAATGATGATAAGAGTGTTGAACTTGGTGTGTATCCTAGTTTGGAACTTGATGTTGTCCCTTTGGCTAGTTGTCCTCCTTCTGCATATACTGATCAAGACTGGATGCGGACAACCTGCTATAGGTTAACTCACATGTTCCTTACTAGTCTTTTGCACTATTTTCTTTTTCATATTTCTTTATGTGATTGCATGTGTGTAATGTGATCCCTGTAAAATTTCGTTTGATGTATCTCTCTCTTTTATGAATTCCTCTATATGTACCTACATTCTTCTCTATGTCGTAAACATTTTACCTTTTTACTTGTCGTGTGTTTTCCTTTTGGGGATGACACAAGGCGTCAAGACATTTAGGTCTCTTCTATGTTGACCTGAAGGATTTTTCTTTGTTTTCACTATTTTTGTGTCATTATTCTAGTTCTATGAGTATTTCGGGAATGATGACATTTTCAAGCTTTATAACAACATTGTAGCAAAGATATACTAACCTTGAATCCATAGATCCCTTATGTATTTTTAGGGGCGACCCCTCCCTCCTTTTTTATGTTGTAGCTTTATTTCGGAAACATATGACTTGGCATAGGGATTTCTAAGGAAGCTCTCATGTCTTAAGATTAAACATTGGCTACTTTAAAGAAATTTCTCATAGCAATGGTGTTAGCAACTACTTTAAAGTGGGGGCATACATTGACAATATCTTTCAACATTTTTCATGCTTCATGGTGTGATTTTCTTTTTTTCTGGTGATGTGTCATTTTCTTGGTGGTGTCATTGGGTTTGATTTCCTCCAAGAGTGTGATATTTCTTAGCGTACAACTTTCCTCTTAGTGGTGATACGATGCACTACATTACCTAAGTTGTGAAACTTTTACTCGTGACTTGTCCTCTCTTGGTGACATTATCTGCATGATGTTCCCTAAGAAGAAGACCTTACATGAACTAAGCAAGATCCCCTTGAATAAAAACCATATATAATGTTCATAAGTGTTTGGCATAATGTAGTTTGTTAACCTTGTGAAGCTCAAATCCTAAATTCAGGGCCACCTAGCATAACACACCTTTCTTGCTTGTGGAGCCTTGGCTTGTTGTGCCTTATTGAACTTATCAAAGCAATAGCTTTGGTATGGTTAGTATGATGAGAATCCAACACAGACGCATGGATTCCTCATTGTATGGTGAGAGCCTATAGACCTAGCATGACTTTATCACTAAGCCACTTTCCTATAAGAATCACATAGTGGATAGCCTGAAATTCCCCTACCTTGAAGTGAGCGCAAACCGATAGCTTAGATGTGTTCCACATCACATTGGATAGTCTAGGCTTAATTTTCATGGTCTTGATGTTGTATGATTGTGTGTCTTTGTTAATGTTGCATACATAAGTGTCTTAAATTTCCACTTTAGTGTGAGTTTGACATGGGGTCATACTCTCACTAAAGTGGGGGAAAAATGTAGCATAGGAAAAAGTAACCCTTTTTCACATTTAATTTGGGAATAATTAATAATAAAATGAACCTAGTGTTTCCTTATTTAAATAGTGTTGTAATATGTTTTTGATATTCACATTAATTTTAGGTCCCTTTTTAATAAAATGGACTTAATTGTGCCTTTTCTTATGTTGTAAGGTGTACCTTTACACTTTCACATTAATCTAGGGCTTTATTAATTAATTGAGGTTCATTTTCCTTGATTGGCCCCTTTAATTCAAATCCAATCCTAATTAAATGTAAATTCTGAGAGATAAAACCCGACATTCATAAATGGTGTTTCACAACACTTAACTTTGGAATATGTGTGTCTTAGGTAAGTGACCTAGGCCAATTTTCCATAGGGCGAATGGTTCCTCACTTACTTCTATGACCCTAATTTTACATTATATTTAACATTGTTCGATGTGTGTCCTAGGTAATTGGTCTAGCAACCATTCACCCTATGGCGAATGGGTCCTCACTTAGACCTAGGACCCCTCTTTGAAATATGTTTTTGGCAGTATTTTAATGGTTTCAAATCTATAATTCAATGTCAGCTTGTGATATTTGAATTTTGGTAATTAATGTTAATATAGGTATAAATACCAGGCTATTTCACTTAGTTTCACCTAGCAATTTTGATTCAAGCATCCTAATATAAATTTCAAAACAACATTGAGAGAGAATTAAAGAGAAATTTCAAGGAATTCAAGGGTAGATTTATAGAAGATTATTGCAACAATCAAGATTTATTTCATCATGAAAAAGTTGTATTTCATCATGCATGTTGTTTGAGCTAATATGGTGATGTAGTGTTCAAGATCTATGTAAGTATTCAAGGACATTATTTCACATCAAGTTTCATGATCAAGACCTACATTCATTAAGGCCACTTCATGCTAGTTTTCAGATTTATCCAAGGTTTCAAATAAGGTAGATTGTTTCATGCTCCATTTTTTCATCCATTCATGTTTCATTGTTTCATGTCAAGGTTTAATTACGATGTTTGTGGTTTGAACAAGGAAAACCCCCATTCACAAAACAAAACAACATTTTTCTCTCTTTGATGTGTGATTGCAGATTTTTAGGTTGAAGATCATTTGAAGAGAAAAATTGGAGAAAGTTGCAAAGTTGTCAAAGTTGCAAGAAAAGTTGTCAAATCACGAAAATCCCTCTATATAATTTATTTCCTAATGTCTGACAATGAACACTTGAAATCTAGAGGTGCAGACTAAGTAGAAGAGAACCTAAAAAGCATTTTCCAGGAGCCCTAGCCAGGACCCATTCACCATAGGGTGAATGAGTCCTTAATGAGGTTTGAAAAAGCATCTTTGGTGACAGATGCACATCATTCTCACCTTTCTATATTTTCCTTTTGATTATTGTTTCAATTAGATTTAATTATTGTTCTTCATTTGCATATAATAGCCTACATTTTGAATGAAATTAGAGAAACTGGTCAATCATACCCTTTTTGTTATCAACTCATTTTGGCCAATCATATTTTTCTATGTTTCACACCTATTTTCCACAAATAAACTAGTGGTGATACATAATAAAAATTTCTCAAACTACTAAATCTTCCTATTGCACTTAGTGTTTCGGTAAAAATAAACACAAGATCAAATATGGATAATGATTTTGACCAACTTCCACAAGATCTCTTGCTATGTAGAGGTCAATGCATCATGTTGACTACAAAGTTATGGATTCAAGCAAGGCTTATGAATGGGTCTCTTGGAAAGTTACTAGATATTATCTATGGAGTTGGCTCTAAACCACCAAATTTACCTTTGAATGTAGTAGTACAATTTGATACTTACAATGGCCCACCTTGGAACCAGAATGCCCCCAAAAATTACCTATAACACCAATATCTTTACGTAATTGTAGAAAAATACCATTATTGATGGCATGGGAAATTACCATACATAAATCCCATGGACTGACGTTGAAAAGGACAATAATCGATATAGGTAAAATAGAAAGACAAGGCTTAACTTTTGCATCTATATCTAGAGTTAAATAAATATAGATCTTTTAGATAGAACAACCATTCTCATTCGATCAATATTCAAAAATGAAAAATAATCCATAGATAATTATCAGGAAAAAGGAAGAGTCACTATGCAACTATGATTGCTCTCTTTATGATGAGTGCAGGTACACATTTAATTGCACACTTCTTTAAATAAACTTTTTTTCCTTTTTCTTACCATCTTCATATTATACACTTTCAAAAAATAAATACAAAACTAATTTATAATTCAAAACTTCATGTTTAATAGTATTTGCATATATCTACAACTAGTGCACTAAACATGCTACCAATTGCTCTCCTTAACATCCACTTTCATTTTTTCTACAATTTGTACATTTTATATAAAAGTAACAATGCATTTATTATGTAACTCTGCTAACTTCATTGTTGATTATGTAGGAAACAATTACATGAACAACCAAAAAAAAATTTGCAGGGACATTTCAATTATAAGCACATGAATCAGCAACAACAAAATCATCACAATTAAAATTGTTACAAAAAAATTATTCAATTAGAACCACGTGTAACTATACTAGCTTCTTCTTTGACTATGTAGGAAAAAATACATGAGCAGGCAAAAAAAATGTGTGGGAGCATTTCAATTACAAGCACAAAAATCATTGACATCAAAACCAACAAAATTAAAATTGTTATGAAAGATTCATTCAATTTCATACAAACAAAATACATGAACAATAAAAAAATTATGTGCCAAATCCATTAATTAGATCCACATGTTTTACAGATGACTACTTTATATTTATATATTTTTTGCAACAAACAAATTGAATGTGCTACCCATTCCTCTCCTTAACAACTAACATATGGGTTGATGTTATGTAATGGTCTAAATGGGTTGATAGTCGAATATCCTAGATGGAGAAGAATATGGAATGTGATATGGCCATCTAAAGACTCATTTTGATAAAAACCAAATGGATTCATTAACAACAAAATTGTCACAATTGTAATTGTTATGAAAGTATCATTCAATTTTCTATAAGAAAATATGCATTACCAAACTTTTGTACATTTTACGATCAATATTGTATATATTTCAAACTAGACTACAATACCATGCTTACTTATATCTAGATCTCTATTGGTGTAACCATTGCACCGCTCGCCTGCCCCTTCCTCCTACCCTCTTGCATGTCCCTCCCTCGCCTCTCCCTAGTGTAAGAGCTAGTAATTAACTCTTCAAAAATTATCTTTAAGACACTCAATAATATTTAACAAAACAAAAATTATAAAACTAACACAATACATTAAGACCATATGACAAACATAATGGATAGATACCTTAAACATTTTCCACCAAAATTAAAAATAATAATAATTTTAAATCTCTTTTATGGAACATAAATTTAAATTAAACATACCTCATTTATTAGATGGTTTGTGAAGGTTAAATTAAACCAAAACATTTTAGTTCAAATGCTTACATAAAATATCAAACAAAATACATGTACATTGGGTGGTTGCCCAAAGTGCATTCAAAAATTGTTTATACAGCAATTTAATATTCAGTTATGTATATATGCACACACAGTGAGGAGTAATTCATGGCTTTTAAATTTTATTTGGATGATGTTATTTGTATCACATTACGTCGTTGATTTGTGATACAATTATCTACAGAGTAATACTGTAAAGACATGGTAAGCAAATTTATCTTGTGATAAAAGACCGAAAAAAAGGTTGGCTTGTCTTTACATTTATTTAAAGGCCAGCTTAACTTTATTCTTCCCTCAATGTACCCATGTACGATTTATCCAAAGCAATGCTGCCCATTCCTGTTTTTCTAAAGTAATGGTTTTTTCAATCTTATCTTGTGAAAGATGTTGGATGATTGAAGACATTTTATATTATATTTTATGTAGTAATTGACAATTTTATTCTTTATGTTCATTTAAAATTAATCTAAAATAATATTGTCAATTCTTGTTTTTTCCAAAGTAACGGCTTGTCAATCTTTATTTGTCACAGATGTTGGATTATTGGTGACATTTGCATTATATTCTATTTAACAATTGATAATTTTATTCTTTCTTTGATGTTTTCATTGCCAATTCTTGTCTTTTCTAAAATAATAACTTGTCAATCTTTATTTATAGCAGATATTAAATGACTGATGACAACATACATATATTCCATTTATCTAAAATAATAACTTGTCAATCTTTAATTACGACATATGTTAGATGGCTGATGACGTTGTACATATATTCCATTTAACGATTGATAACTTTATTCTTCTTTATGTTTTCATGTAAAATTCATCCAAAATAATGCTACCAATTCTTATATTTTCCAAAGTAATGACCTGTCAATCTTCACTTGTCGGACGACTGGTGATATTTTGCATTTAACTATTTCAAAAGCAGATTTGCAAGCTGGGTATCAGTACTTTTGCCGAGCTGCATTCCAAGGCATAAATATGCATGATGGATATAATAATATGCATGTGTATTTAATATGAGATACCTTTCCCTACGCAATTCCCTTGCAACAGCACGATGGACCCACTGAAATTGAGTTCTCAGTGGATTGATTAATCAGCAATTGGTAGTTGAATAGACTAATTAAACGAGAGCCATGATGTCACTATTAGTTGCATAAGCTGATTTATTTTTATCATATTTTATTTTGTGTTTTTTAAGATTGCAGAAATCGAGTCAGCCCTCTATAAATTACAGTGTATCTAGTAATTTTTTTTCACGTCACTAGTGGTGCTGGAACAACACGTCCTCCGGTACCACGGGGATGGTGGGGAGACTAGACCTCGTGATGACATGTCACACGGTACCATGGGGATAGTGGGGAGACTAGACCTCGTGACGACACGTCCTCTGGTACCATGGAGACAGTGGGGAGACTAGACCTCATGACCTCTTGCCTACAACAGGATGCTTTAGCCAATCGAGTTGGGCCCACCACCCCTTCAAGTTATAATATTAGATTTATGTTTTTTAATTAAAAAAATAATTAATTTAATAATGCTTGTGTAAGGATAAATATTAGCAAAGAATTTGCAAATAGAAGTAGATTAAGAAATTTCACACAGAGTGTCATGTATGGTAGTACAATTATTCCTCTTGAACTTGTGATACTTTTGACTTTAACAAATAATTAATCACAAGCATTCAATTCAAAAGATTTTCTCTTTCTCAACATTCAATTAGCTGAACAAGCCTACAAAATAATAGGAAATAAATAATGTTAAAAAACATTAATGTTCAATAATATAAGCTTACTTAACTCTTAAGGTACTCTTATATCATAATATTACCTCGTGATTAAAAATGAGCATACAAATTAATAAACTGCATTTAACAAAATTAAAATATATGCTTACTCATTTTTCTCTAATTGCAAATATCACATAACTTACATTATAAATTACTTGAATGAATTTTGTAATTTGTGATTTTTCAACAAATTTAAAATCATAAGAAACTTAGATCCAAATTAAATTCAACAATGTGATAATTATGATAGCAAAAACAACTTGAATTCAAATGCTCTAAATTACTTGCATAATAGTTAATTTGATTAACTATTATGCAATCAAATGCTCTAAAGAAAAAATCCTAAGAAACTTAGATCCAAATTAAATTCAACAATGTGATAATTATGATAGCAAAAACAACTTGAATTCAAAGTGGTAAGCATGAAAGCATAGATGTTGGTGTCTAAAGCATGTTTTCTTGTATTGAAACAAAGTCAAGTATAATTAAATATAATTAGTGGCAACCAAGGTTGCAATGTTAGTCCAAAACTAGAGCATAAGCACTACCAAGAGATAGCAAGAGCAATAGCAATAAAATATTAGTTGAATACAAATAAGACAAAAGAAAGAATAGTTAACTATAAACTGATAAAAAAAAATAGTTCATTAAATTACAATAGAATGATGATCCACCAAAGAAGATATAAAAACATTATACACATAAAGAGATTTTAATACATTAGTTTAACATATTTTAACTTACAATTATTGATTGCAATGAGTCAAAAGCCTATAAAAGCAACTATTTATCTTTATTAGACAAACCAAATCATCTTTAACTCATTGAATAAGTGCACCTATAACATAGATGTAGGCCTACAACTTTTTCCTCAAAGGAATTACAATCAACAAAAACAAATAGAGAATGAAAACTCTAGATAAAATGCCTTCCTCTAGACTTCCTTGAGAATAATTTATACTTCCATGATTCTACATGAGATGTTACTTTAAAGATTATTTATTTGATAACTGATTTTGATCAAACTTGGAAGCTATTACTTGCTTTCCTCTCAACAAGACCTATAACCAAAAATACAATAAGGAAATTTGAAAAAATATGAAAGTTTTATAATTTCAATTATTCCAGATGAGTAATAACATTTAAAAAATATAGTCATACATCAAACTCTCTAAAGGTTGAAGAGAATGATATGTCTCATAGAGTCAATAAAATATTATTCATCATCCCAAAACCAAGTAAAGCTTCCTAGCAATTGATGTTATGACCCAACAAGGTAGGAACACCTCTAAACACCACATGCTAATATTTTTTAGCAATAATAAAACCCTAAAAAGAATTTATGGTTTAATAATCATGACAAGTGGGGAATTTAACTTGTTGGGTAGGAAGAAATTTGATTCTCCCTCCAAGTAGCAATTTGTAGTACAATATATTCTTGGAGAGTATTTGAGCATCAGCATCAACTTTAGATTTTCATATTTGTGTAGTGTAGAAAAATGTATCCCTTTACATTTGCACACTTGATTGGACCCTCCCTACTAAAATTGGGATTCTTTATGCCTTATTTGGTCCTATTTTGCATCCACAAGCCTTATTAAATGCATTCTTATGAGGATAATCCCGAAATTTAATAAATGAAAAATCATGATTCAATGTTTGAGGTTGTGTGTTCTAGATCTATTGATCTGGGACTCATACGCCACCTTGGGCATATGGATCCCACCTAGGATTCAAAGCTTGACTTTTGGTGTAGGGGCACCTACAACCATCATTTAAAATATGTCTTGCTAATGAAATGTTTGGGTGATTTTAGGGGTTTTTTCATAAGGTCTAATAGATCATTCCTTCATGTCATTAGGAAATTTGTGTGTCTTGGTGGTCAATGTGCACAAATGCACTTTTGCATTGAATTGTGTCAATAAATTGAATTGGAAGCCTTAATGGAAAACATATTAATTTGTATGAATTGTGCAAGAGTGGGAGTCTTAATTATGTATTAGGAATGAGTTGAAAAGGATCTAGAAGTCATTAGTTAGAGTCAATTCGGTTGGAGGAGTCTAAAGTTGCAAATTTGTGAGTTACTTAATGCAACAAATTTGTTATGAGTTTCTAAAAAAAGTCAGTTTTGGTGGTTAAAGGCATTGTGGAAGGCTAAAATGATTGGAATTTTTTTTTAAATCCTTGAAAAGGAAAGGGAAACTGTTGATGAAAAAGAAGAAGAAACAATCTTTGAATAAAAAGCATTCTAATTGTCTTATTTCTCTGTTTTTCCTCATTACTTTTGTTTTTCTGTATCTTTCCATCACTATACAGGCCATACAGGTGGTTTGATGAACTAAGTATCTTGTGATTGAGTAATGGAGTTAGCAAGGTTTTGAATTTGTATTGAAGTTCAATTCACAAACTTGTATTGTTCTTCGCTATCACTGTGTAATCTGCCTCTATAGAATAGGGAATCCGTTTTGTAATTTCATCATGCTTTAAGCATTCCCACTTACTGTACCACCCTGTTGCTCGGTGGGAAGGCATGGAGATAGGTTAGGGGGAGTTTCTTTAAGTTTTGAAATAGAAATAAGAAGGTTGCAGACTTTGAGACACCATCAAGGTGGAGAATAAGAGTCTGTTAGAGCATAAATGAATAGGACAATATTGGACTTTTCAATGATTTGTTGTTGGTTTTGCTTAGAGAATAGTTTGAAATGTGTGTACAGGCCCTAAAAAAGTAATTTGAAGTCTTGGTTGGGTTTGGAAAGCCCGGGAAAGGTGTAAGACTGAAAACCCTAGGTAGTTGTGAAGAAATTGAGGGTTTTGAGGAACGGTGGATTAGAGGTTGAGAAATTGCCTAAGACCTGTGAAATTGGATGCTTTGAGATATTTTTGATGACTATCCAAGAGATAGAGGGGTCAAGAGAACACTTTGTTTGTAGAACAGGGCTAATCTTGTAGCCTTTTTGCAGGGTAGTTTGATGGTTCTTTAGGATGTTGCAAAGAAACCTTGCATGAATGATTGAGGGATTGAATTTGATGTTAAGTGGGTACTATGTTGATGTTGAGTTGGACTTTTTACAGCCTTCTTGAAAAGATATGCTCTTTTGTTGATTTTGGGGACTTGAAGCTATAGTATTGATATTTGAGAGAAGTTGTGCCAAGTTGTTTTTTTTTTTAGTTTCCACCACCTCTGCATCAATTTTAAACATTGCATTAAATAAGACATTTCTTGGACTTTTTGTCCCATGTTTAAGACACTAGGACTCATACACCCAAGGTGGCGTATGAGTCCCATTTTAACCAAGACCTATTTTTAAATCAAATTCTTGGTAATATTTTATTCTCCCAGATTTGATGTTAGCTTGTAATGTTGTAATTTTGGGAAATTTCACATAAACAAGTATAAATACAAGCTTATTTCACATAATTTCACCTAAGCAATCTTATGAAGCATTCCTATAGCAAATTTTATGATCAAGAACATTCAAGAGAATTCAAGATTTGATTATCAAGCATTTTGAAGCATCAATTCAAGATTCAAACATCATGTCAAAGTCTTCATGCATCATGTGTGTTTTTGAGCTAACATTTGTGATGTAGGTTTTTTATGATTCAAGCAATCATTCAAAGACATTATCTTATATCAAAATCAAGACTCAAGATCCACATCCATTAGAGCCATTTCACACAAGTTTGCAGCCTTCATTTCAAGGGTTTGGTGAGTTGCAACATTGCATCAGTGATTTTTTAGTGGCTAATATTTGTCAATTGGCTAATAGTTGAAATTTGGAAATCCAAAATTGGCTAATAGTTTGAGCTATAACATGACTTGAATTGCCACATTTTTACAAAATTTTATTATAGTCTTATTTAAATCATCAAAGAATTTATTTTATTTTAAAATTTAACTCAAAAATTTCCACAATATTTGATACATGATTATATTAGATTTTCCTAAATTTTATAAATTATAGTAGAAATCCATATTAATTTTCCAATAGTATATCATAATTATTAGTTTCTTTAGGACCATATTTCTAATCTTTAGTTTCCACCATTGATTTATGATATAATCTAATGGCCCTTATTGTATTCCATGAGGTAAAATGTACCCATAATTTGTAATGCTCATGGGGCCCACAATTTTGGGTCTGATGAGCATTATAGATTGTGGGTATATTTTACCTTGCATAGTACAATGAGGGCATTAGATCAATGATCTAAAATATTTTTTTAGCCTCATGCGAATTACATATCATGTGTATATTTTATCTTGAAGAATACAATGAGGGTCATTATATTATACTTTAAGACAATGGTGGGAAGTAAATATTATAGTCTACCACTTAAACCCATTAATAATTTCCACTCGTAGGCCCCTACTTTTCCATGAGAATTATTTTTAGATTGGATGGATTCATCATCATAATTAATGCATTTTCTCATTATTTTCAAGATTCGCCAAAATTGTCTACAAAATTTTAGTGATGTTAAAAAATCGCCAATAAAAATTTTTTATTTTTTTTTAAAAAGGAAATATTCTCCAATGGAAATTAATATTTTTTTCCTAAAAAATGAAATATTTTCCATGATTTTATATATTTTTTTGAGGGGCATTTCTTAAAGTTATCACTGCATTGCATACTATTCATTCATCATTCCTTTATTCTATTTCATTTCATTTCAAGGTTTGATTACCAAAATAGGGTTTGACCAAGGAAAACCCCTATTCCCTAACACAATAATGTTTTTCCCTCTTCATGTGTGATTGCAGATCTAGGTGAGTTGGAGCTTGAAGATCCTTTGAAGAAAAAGTTGCAAAAGTTGTCATAGTTGTCAAGAAGTTGTCATCTTCATAGAAACTCGCCTATAGGCCACAATTCATACTTTCTAACTCAAAGATCGGACAAGAGGAAAGCTACAGGAGACCTCTCGAGGCTAAAAAAGTTTCAATCAAACATTAATACTAGGAATAAATCACCATCTTGGTCGTATGAGACCCAGTATACCCCTTTTTAGCTATTTTTTTATGGATCCTGATTTGCCAGAAATAGATTCTAGATTCAACCCAGAAACCCTAAACTTGGACCAAATGACCTAGTCTGGCATATGAGTCCCTGTGCACATTAGAAACAACAATTTTTAGAGTTTTCAGATCTTTTTTAGTCATCTTTGATCCTCTAGGTACTTTTTTCTATCTTTCTATTTAATAATCTAATTTCATATTCTAAGTTTCTAGGGTTTAGTGCATTAGGCCTTGCATTTCTCCTTTGAAGCTTCATTTTAATGGTGAACCTCCTTCTTAATCACACCTAAGGAAACCCCCTAGCAAAAAACACTTCCCTCAATTTATTCATCTTGGTTGAGGGATCTCTAGGGTTTCCTAATGAACTAAGAGTGAAAAAGGTCCCCTAATTCCACCTCCTAAAAGGTGGAACCTTATTTCCTTCAGTTCATTTTGGTGAACCTGACCTTCAAACCCTTTATTTCTAATTTGGAGTGCATTAAATTCCTAGATTTAGCTTACATTAACTTTACATCTTTCATTAGTTAATTTGCATTTATGGCTTCTAAATCTTGCATTAGTGAAAAATGCATATAGGTTGCATTTTTGCATCTTGCATCATTGAATTTCATTGGAAATCTATAATTGAAAATAGTCGAATCAACATATAAGTTAGAAATATTAGAATCAACTCATAATTTATTGAATTTAGTGTGAAAACCCTAATATGGGACACATTTACCCATCTAGGCGATTTAGTCTTGATATAGGTCTTTGATTTTGATTTTTAGGAATTTTGTGTTGACTGTTTTCCACTATTTGAACCTGTCAAAAACCATAATTGGGACTCATTCACCCATCTGCACAATTTAGTCTCGTATCAGACCTGAATTTTCATTTTAAAACATTAAATACTTCATTTTTCATGCTTTTGTTTATTGTTGTTAGATTTATGTTTTAGTTTGTTGAATTTATGTTTCATTCATTTCATTAGATCTAGCTTACTTTGGTTTCATTTAAAGTGCATTTGTAAACATAAGAATTGGAATGAAAGCATATCATTTATCTTGTGTTTATTGCTTTTACCTTGCATTCATTGATTGTCCTTTGCATGATCTTTACAACTTGGTTTCCTATTGCTAATACTATAATGAGACATAGTTTGAGACTCATGCCATCCCGCGATAACACACTCATCATGGATTTTAGGTTATCTAGCTCTTTCAATCATAATGTTGACACTAGTACGCTAGGTATGGACCATACCTTGACAACTCTTTACCTTCAAGTAGTATGACAAGTGTCAAAACAATGGTTGCTAGTGTCCCTTAAGAAAACATAATCCAAATCCATGAAGAATTAGCAAACCTACAACATCAAGTGAGTACTAAAAACATTTCCACACTACTATTCCTATCATAGATAACATACACCACATTATTGAAAGTGAACAATGAATATAACTTGCACATAACTTAGCTCAAATTTTTGGAAAAAATCTTACCTCAATGACTAGTTATGCTCAAACTTCAAACAATACTCAAAGTCAAGGAGGAACTCAAATTCCTCCTATAACCATTGCTTCTATTCCCACCTATACCAACCCTCAAGTTACCATAATGATGCAACCTACTAGTAATCTCATTCCTACCTTGGGTATTTCCACTAGTAATCCTTGTACCTTTGTGGCATCTCACATCAAATCTCCCACCACTTTACCTCCCATAAGTATTCCATTCACTTCCCCCTCAAACACATATACACTTCCACCATATTCACCTCCATCTCAAAACACAACCAATGATGCCATCCTTAACCAACTCTTGCAAAATGTTTCATCCCTTCAATGTCAAATTTCCACCATAAACCAAAATCAAAATGGCCAACCTTCATACTATGTCAAAATAAATCCCTTATCCTTGGAGATATTAAGAACACTGATACCACAAGGTATAGATATTCCTAGGTTTGAGAAATATGAAGGAAAAGGAGATCCTTCTAACCATGTTTCCACTTACACCCCCTTATGCAATGATTTTTTCCTAGAAGATAAACTCTTAGCTAAGCTTTTCCCTAGGTCCTTGAAAGATACCACTTTAGAATAGTTTTCCTTGTTACCAAATAACTTAATTCATTCATTCAATGAACTTGTTGAGGCATTTATTAACCATTTCCAAGTGCACATGACTCCTAAAATGACATTAGCTGATTTGATGATATGTAAGCAAAAGGATGACGAAAAGGTTATTCACTTCATTTCATGCTACCAAATGTTTTATTCCCAAATCGATGTAAAGATTCCTAATCCTCACCTTCAATGAATGTTCATTGAGAACTTACAAATTAAGATACAAGATAAGCTTGGAATGTTGAACAAGACAACTGAGAGGGGGATGAATCAGTTGTAGAAAATTTTAACCTTTAATAACTTCCATGGTGAGGATTACCTCATAATATAGAGAATATCAAAACCAAATACAAGGGCTCACTGCCAGAGAAGGATCACTACTAAAACAGGACTTACTGTCCAACAAGGGTTAACCGCTCAAAGGGCTCACTGCTAAAATAGGACTTACTATCCAACAAGGGTTAACCACCTAGAGGGATCACTACAAAAATAGGATTTATTATCTAACAAGGGTTAACCACCTGACATGCTCACTACCACATAATTACAAAGAAGATAGAAGAGATTTATTACAGAGAGAAAGCAATCTCAATGCAACAGAGATTTCCACCACAATTCACTCACACACTTGTAGACATGCTTGGATGATAGAGTACACCTTCATCTCACTGCCTCTAAAAACTCACATTTAGATTTTGCACTGATCTACTCAAACTCTCATCATATACACATCATTATGCATCTATCTTTCTTGCATTCATTCATTCTCACAAACATCTCAACTTGTATTTATATCATCTTCAACTTTGAAACTCATCCAAAGTCAGCCACATACCACTTGCATTTACAAATTCAAATTAGTTCAATACCAAAAAATTCTATGGTGGAATTAGAATGAGGGCGACCCAAACACATTCTTCAATACGCTTTCAAGAACTTCAAAGGTAGTGTTTAATTTAAGGTCGGCCAATAACCGTGCAAAGCATATAAACAATTAAGAATATGCAACCTTAACATGATCCAATATTTTTGGATAGCAAAATTAACTTGAACATGACCTCATCCATTTATCCTGAGAACTGCAAGTCATAAGACTCGAACAAAGAAATTCAGAGCAACAACATTTCTCCCAGACCTCAACCACATACACAGAAAAACTCAATTCACAACTAGTGAACATATCTCACATCGTACTTCGATCCAAAAACCCAAAATCTTGATATAGAACTTCCAACAATCATGAACAATACCTCAGATCCTCACAAGCATAGCAACAAATCCTAGAGAAAAACTTAGAGAAAACACTAAATACCTACAACCTTTCCCTATTACAAGTTTCTCAATATCCTTAACATATACATCCAATGACCAACACACATAACATCGATGACAATAGCAACCAATTGACCATATAATTAGTTGACATCAATGATAACACCTTCATACTTGCAACAGTTTCCCCCTTTGTCATTGATGGAAACACATGATGTGAAAAACCATCAAAGACAACACAATAGCTTTGAACAAAATTTCTCATGATTTAACTTTCTCCCCCTCAAAAGACAATCAAGATAATATTTTTCACATGATACTCTCTCCCCTTTGACATAAATGGAAAAGGAAAAAGAAATTTAACATTGATTTCCCCTTTGACATGAATAACACTACCAGTACTAAGTACTCTTTCAATGACAACACGAGATACTACCTACTCCCCCTAAGAGGTAGCCACCAAACATTAGTCTAGAAGAAAGATAGATCCATAAATCCACTAGACCGATGCATCTCCATATGCATCTAGTTCAAGAAAGGAGGGGCAATAACCCCTAACTTCTCCCAAAGATACTCAAAAGTATCTTTAGGAAGAGCCTTCGTAAATATGTTAGCAATCTAATCCTTCATAGGTACATACTTAAGCTTTAAGTTTCATTCTCCACAACCTTCTCTCTCAAAAGGTGATACTTATTGATATATGATTTATCCTTGAATGCATCACTGGATTCTTTGAAATGTTAATTACACTTTTATTATCATAGAAGATAGAAAAGGGATCATCATACATTACTCTGATATCTTTCAATGTCAATGTCATCCATAAAACTTGTGTACAGCAAGATGCCACAACAATATACCCAGCCTCTACAATGGATAAGGAAATTGAATCTTTCCTTTTACTTAACCATGACACCAATCTACAACCAAGAAATAATGCACCACCACTTGTACTTTTTTCATTATCAACACATGAACTTTCCCAATCTACCTATGTATAAGCACTTAGTGTAAAATTAATATCTCTAGGATACCATGAGCCATAATCTAGAGTGTCATTGAAGTATCTAAATATCCTCTTAATAGCAACAACATGTGTTTCTTTAGGGTCTTCTTGAAATCTAGCCACAACACAAACCGCATGCATAATATCAGGTCTAGTAGTAGTTAAATACAATAGTCCTCCAATCATAGATCTATATTTTCTTTGATCATCCTTAAGTGAATCATCATCTTTACTCAATTTTTTTCCAATCACCATAGGAGTGCATACTAGTTTGGAACCATCTATCCCAAACTTCTTCAACGTCTCTTTTACATACTTAGATTGTGAAATAAAAATCCCTTTTTTTGTTTGACTGATTTGTAACCCAAGAAAGAAATTCATCTCGCCAAACATAGATATCTCAAATTCTTTTTGCATTTCTTCAACAAACTTTTTGCACATAGTTTCATTTCCTCCAAAGATAATGTCATCAACATATACAACTACTATTGAGATCTCATCATTTTCAATTTTAAAGTGCAAATTACTATTTGTTGTACCTTTATTGAAACCTTGTTGAATCAAGCATCTATCTAACCTTGCATACCAGGCTCTAGGATCTTGCTTTAATCCATGATATAAAGCTTTCTTTAATTTGTAGACCATATCCAATTGATTTGATAGCTGAAATCCTTTTGGTTGTTCCATGTAGACTTCTTCTAACTCACCATTCAAAAATTTAGACTTAACATCCATCTGATAAAATTTGAAATCTTTATGAGCAGCAAATGCTAAAAACATTTTGATATCTTCCATCCTATCCATTAGAGAAAAGGTCTCCTGAAAATCTATACCTTCTACTTGTGAGTAACCCTTACACACAAGCCTTGCTTTATTTTTGACCACTTCTCTATTCTCATTCAACTTGTTTCTAAATACCCATTTTGATCCAATTATGTTTTTATCTGTCATTCTAGGGACCAATTCCCAAGTTTGATTCTTCTCAATCTGCATAAGTTCTTCTTCCATCACTTTTATCCAATGCTCATCTTCACATGCTTTACTTTCTTTGGTTCAACTTCAGAAAGTAAACACAGATTTATTTCATCAACAGCAATAGCTCTACTTCTTGTCAATACTCCTTTTCTCTTGTCTCCAATTATTTGACATTTTGAATGATTTTTGCACATATTTAGGTGTCTTTGGGGACACCACTTGAGCGTATTCTTCCTCATTTTTATTCTCTTATTCTTCAACAACTTCTTCAACTTCTATGCAATCAGGTTCATCAGATACATATCTATCAACTTCAATTAAATTCTTCAATGCTTCATCCACCTTGACATTTGTGCTCTCTAAAATCTCAGTCTTTTATTGAAACATCAAATAATCTTTTCTTATAGTAGAGTATCCAAGGAAGATACCTTCATCACATCTAGCATCAAACTTCCCCAAATTTTCTTCATCCCTTCTAATATAACAATTGCTTCCAAATACCTTGAAATACTTGATAGTAGGAATTCTTCCACACCATAGCTCATAGGGGGTCTTAGTATTGTTAGATTTTTCTTGAACTCAATTAAACACACAAATAGCAGTGTGAATAGCTTCTCTCTAGTAAACTTCTAGTAGACTTGCCTCTATAATCATTGACCTAGCAGCTTCTTGAATCGTTTTGTTCTTTGTTTCAACAACTCCATTATGTTGAGGAGTTTTAGGAGTAGATAACTACCTTTTTATTCCATGAACCTCAAAAAACATATTAAACTCATTGGAGGTGAATTCACTACCTTTGTTAGACCTCAAACAATTTATTCTCAAATTTGCTTCATTCTCAACTATAGCTTTAAATGCTTTGAATCTATCTAATGCATCATATTTCTCTCTAAGAAAGGTACCCATGTATATCTAGAGTAATCATCAATCAAAAACATAAAATACCTGTCACCTTGTAGACTTCTCACCCTTGTATGACCACATAGATCTATGTGAATCAAATCTAGTAGTCTAGTAGTAGATTGTTCCTTTGATCTGAAGTTGTTTCTAGCTTGCTTTCCAAACTGAAAATGCTTACAAATAGCATTAATAGGTTGTGTAATCCTCGATAAATCTCTCATAGCTTGTATTGCACTAATTCTTTCCAATCCAAAATTCATATGACACATCCTCAGGTACCATAACTAATTGACATTAATCTAAGACATAAAGCAATGTCCATCAGCACCCTTAAGTTGATAAATATTTCCTTCAAACTTCTTACTAGCAGCAATCACTATTTTGGATCCTTTCCTGATTTCACATCTCTCATCCTCAAATACAAGATTATATCCTTTACTACACATTTGTCCAATACTCAAGAGATTATGCCTTGAACCCTTAACATAGTAGACATCATCAATATTATGCTTTCCATCAAAACTGACTGAAACTATTCCACAAATCTTAGCACTAGTACCATCTCCAAACTTAACTAAGCCTCCATCATATTTTTCAAGTTTAAAAAACTTACTCTTATCACCAATCATGTGATGTGAATAACCACTATCAACAACCCAATAGTTATTTTCCTATTTAGCATGAAGAGTAGAAATTACAGTATCTTCAACTTTCTCTAGAGCACTTTCCTTTACCTATCTCTTAGTATTAGAAAAAGTAGATTCATATTTATAGCCAAGAAAAATCATTCATTAGATCATAAAAACCTCCATAATCAGATTCTTCATCAAAATACCAGCATCTTCATTTACATAATATTCTCTCTTAATCGTCTTGCCTTTGTTTTGTTTTCTTAGTCTATGTTTAGTCTTCTTAGCTCTTTCCAGACATCTCAAAGAATAATGACCTATTCCTCCACAACTAAAGCATTTAAAAGGTAACTTACCTTCATACTTACTAGAGCCCTTTCTCATCCTTCTTAGAAATTTAGCTTCTACTTCATCAAGGTTTTCTTCATCTGAATCTTCAGCACTTGTAGCTTTAAAATCAGTTTTTGATTTGGATCCACTTCTCAAACTAGGATTTTTCATTTCAAATTATCTTAGAGTACCCAACAACTAAACTTTAGTATAAGTCTTATAATCTACAAATTCTTCAATAGCAGATACCTTTTCACTACACGCATTAAGGAGAAAACTGAGAATCTTCTTCACAATCCTAGATTCATCCACTGTTGCACCAAGTCCTCACATTCCACCTACTAGCTCATCCACTCTATGTACATAGGATTTAATGTGCTTATCTTTAGGCATGTGCAGGATCTCGAATTGTGCTTCCAGGTTCTATAACTTTGCTTCCTTGACCTTTTAATCTCCTTCATGAATATTTTCTAATGCATCCTAGACCTCTTTAGCATTCTTCAAATTTACAACTTTAATTAACTTGGATTGTGATAAACTATTCTTCATTGTGAACTTTTCCTTATTCTTTTCTTCATTTTCATTGATCTCATCAATTGTGCTTGGACCATTAACACGAGTACTATATGTAGTCTTGTAAGCTTTCTCAATATCATATCCGTAGTATTCCAGATATCCTTCCATCTTTATTTTCCAAACGGAATAGTTTTTTCCATCAAACTTAGGACACTCAATAGTGATCTTGCTCACCATCCTAAACCTTCCTTAAGTGGTTAAGCTCTTCTCCAAGGAACAAAGCTCTAATACCAATTGTTGAACAAGACAAATGGTAGGGGTGTGAATTAGTTGTAGCTCATTTTAACCTTTAAGAAATTCCACCAGAGATTAGAACAATTATCATTCACAAATCCTTTACTCTACTTATGTGATTAATCATTAAATGCAAAAGAAGAAACTAAAAAATAGAACACACAATAACACTAGATTTACGTGGAAAACCCAATAAGGGAAAAACCACAGTGAACATTAGCTCATAATATAGAGAATATTAGAACTAAATACAAAGGCTCACTGCCAAAATAGGACTTATTGTCCAACAAGGGTTAACCACCCAGAGGGCTCACTGTCAAAACAGGACTTACTATCCAACAAGGGCTAACCACCGAGAGGGGTCACTGCCAAAATAGGACTTACTATCCAACAAGGGTTAACCACCCAGAGGGTTCACTGCCACAAAATTACAAAGAACATAGAAGAGATTTGTTATAGAGATAAAACAATCTCAATGCAACAAATATTTACACCACAATTCGCTCACACACTTGCAGGCATGCTTGGATGATAGAGTACACCTTTAGCTCACTGCCTCTGAAAACTCACAATTATATTTCACACTAATCTGCTCAAACTTGGATCACATACACATTTTTTTGCATCTATATCGTATCTATCTTGCTTGTATTTGTTCATTCTCATAAACATCTCAACTTGTATTTATATTGTCTCCAACTTTGAAACTCATCCAAAGTCAGACACATACCACTTGCATTTACAAATTCAAATTGGGTTAGTCCCAAACATTCTATGGTGGAATTAGAATGAGGGCGAGCCAAACACATGCTTCAACATGCATTCAAGAACTTCAAAGGTAGTGTTTAACCAAAGGTTGACCAATACCTATGCAAAACACATAAACAATTAAGCACACACAACCTTAACATGAACCAATCTTTCCAGATAACAAAATTAACTTGAACACAACCTCATCAACTTATCCTAAGAACTGCAATTCATAAGACTCGAACAAGAAGAAATCTAGAGCAACAACATTTCTCCTAAACCTCAACCAGATACACAGAAAAGCTCAGTTCACAACTGGTGAACATATCTCACATTGTAATTTGATCTAGAAACCTAAAATTTAGATATAGTAGCTTCCAACAATCATGAACAATACCTCAAATCCTCACAAGCATAGTAGTAAATCCCAGAGAAAAACCTGAAGCAAACATTGAATACCTACAGCCTTCCATTATTACAATTTTCTCAATATCCTCCACATATACATCCAATGACCAACATACATGACATCAATGACAACAACAACTAGTTGAACAATTAATCAGTCAACATCAATGACAACATCTTCATACTTGCAACATGGCATTGTAAGAAAACTAAGGTATCAAAAAAACTTCCTACACTAATCTTGAGAGGAGAAAAATTCAAAACTTTGCAGATATTTAATAGTTAAAAAAAAAACTTAACAAAAATAAACACAAATATCATGCATAGTACAACACAATAATTTACGTGGGGAAAACCCTTTTGGGAGAAAAACTCCACACTGCAAAAGCTACCCAATATATTATTCAGAAATCAAAAGATTACAATATACTTGCAGAGAAAGCTTCTCGTGGGAGTATCATCACTAGAGATCAAGATACAACATGACCACTATCAAACTCTCATAATACACCACCATCTACATACATCCTAACCACTTATAACAAGATTTTTGGAACCTTCTATAATTATGGTTTTACAAGGTCATTATTCATTTGATGTGTTAGTAGAAAAACCTTGACGTGTCAGTGGAAAAATACCTTGACATGTTAGCAGGAAAAAACCTTGATGTGTCAACAAAAAAAGATTGAGGCGATGCCCCGAACCCCATATCTTGCTACAAGTGTATAGTATTTGCATGATCAGTCACCACATACCATCATACATCCTATCAACAATAAATCATATATAATTGCAAGGTTGAGACACATTTTCCCAATAGGCATGATGAAATTTCCTTCCTTCATACACTTGTGTACTGCCCTTCGTGATTATCACAACTTGATTAGTAGTCGTGAAACAAAAACCACCTCTAGCCATCTTGAAAACTCCAAATCCAAAAATCAAAATAATTACCAACCTTTTAGGAAAAATAATAAAGGCTTTCTTCAACTAAATTCCCCTAAACCAACCCAACATGTTGATACTCAAGTGGTTTCTACAAAGAAGACAACTCCTTTTACATTTGGGGATCCAAAAAGACAATTTACTCCCCTACCTAATACCCTTCATAACACCATGTTGCAACTTTTAGAAAAGAACTCGATTTCCTTACCTTGTTAAAACTCTTGATCCTAATAACCCATTACCTCCAAACTTTAGATCAAACTCCTATTTTTATTTTCATCCATTGTAAGTGTCTTAAACATCTTGTGAAAAACCTCATTGATTCCAATCATATTCAAATTGGTGGTGTTAATGATCAAGGTAATAAAATTGTTACCCCTCCCAACCAAAACCTACAAATCTTTACCAACCCTATTCCAAATAATATTTCATTTGTCAAAGCTAGTGAAACTAAGAAGAATGATGTGATGAATGTTGAAATGAATGATGACAACATGGATACTGATGAACAAAATCCTATGGATAATATGGTTGGATTGATCAAAATTCAACCTCATAAGGGTCGAACTAAAATTCCTCTTGAAATTGCTTTCACATCTAAAGATATAATCATAAACGCACCTGATGGTCCTCTTTACATAGTCAGTCGAATCAACGATAATCCCACTAATGGGATATTAATTGATTCAATATGTGGAGAGAATGTGATTACTAAGGTATTCTTACTTGTGCATGAACTCTATCAAGATACATATGATAAACCAAAAGCATAGATAAAAATTCATAATGGTTTTTCTTGCCCTACAATTTGTTTGATCATCCTCCCTTTAAAAGTTGGACTGAAACAATTAGATGTCTCATTGTCCATCATCCCGACATCGGATCAATTCCATGTGAAGCTTGGTTATCCATTTCTACACTCCATGGAACCTATCCCATCATTTGTGCATAAATTTTTATAGTTTCCCTTTGAAAATGAAATCTTTATTGTGTACCATAGTGGGTTTAATCCTATGTCTTCCCATGGGAAACTTTTATTGGATTTCTTTTGGCTCAAGCCTATTGAACCTATCAAACCTTGTGAGGACTTCTTTTTCAAATCCTATCAAAATTTTAAGGCAAAATACATAGAAAAATTATCCCTTTGAAACATGCCTCAACCCATGATTAAGACTCTTATCCTTGATGAAGCCATGATTGAACCAACACCCCTTCTAAGTAACCCAAATCAACCCACGATATATCCTTTGGCTATCTCCTACAAGAGACCAAGAGACAACCAAAACAATTTCATCATGCCTACTAAGATAAAACAAATTTAAAAAGCTAAAGAGAAATTGATTGAACAACCTCCTATGGTTTTGTTCGTTCCTCCCCTTAGGGAAGAAAAGCAACCTATGGTTGATAAACCCGCTCCTACACAAACACAACTTGAAAATCGTACCAAAAGAAACCAAAATTCTAGAGAGCGTAGGTGTAGATGTCGTGCTATTGCTTGAAGGTTAAATGAAGAAAACAACAAATAAAATCAACATCCAAACTTAAGTGAAGCAATACAGGATGAGTCTCCCTCTTTGTTGCAACAAAAAAGATACTATATCACAAACACAATAGGGACTAGCACCTTCTTTGGACATTATTACTTGACCTCCCATTGTGATTAACTTAGATGATGATGATGAGATTACTAAGATTGATGAAGAAGTCCATAATGAATTGAATACATTGATTTCCTCTTCTATGAGCTTAAATGACAATTCTTCTAAGAAGAATGTTGAACTTGGTGATGCTCCTAGTATCACACTAATTGTTGTCCCTTTGGCTAGATGTCCACCTTTCGTATACGATTAACAAGATTGGGATGTAGACAACCTGCTAGAGTTTGACTTGCATGTGCCTTACTAGTCTTGTCTTTGTGTTGTGTGTGTGATTGCATGTGCAGAATGTGATCTCCCTGTACTATTATGTTTGATGTATCTCTCTCTTTGTGTCATTCCTCTATTTGTATCTAGATTCTTCTATATGTCATAAACACTTTACCTTTTCTTTGTCTTGTGTTTTCCTTTTGGGGATGACACAAGGCATCAAGACATTTAGGTCTCTTCCATGTTGACCTAAAATATTTTCTTTGTTTTCGCTCTCTTTGTGTTATTCTTCTTGTTCCATGAGTATTTATGGAATGATGGCATTTATGAGCTCTCTAAAAACATTGTATCAAAGACATACTAACCCCAAATCCATGGATCCCTTGTGTTTTATTTTGGGATTTCATTTTGGGAGAAACCCCTTTTCATGGCGTAGCTTCATTTGGAAACATATGACTTGGCATAGGGATTTCTAAATAATCTCTCATATCATCTTTATTGTTAGCATTTATCATTTGCTACTTTAAATTAATTTCTCATAGCATGGTGTTTAGCAATTTCTTTAAAGTGGGAGCATACATTGGAATTATTCTTTTTCATTTCAATTACAACTCATGTTTCATTGTGTAGTCTTCTTACTTCAAGCGATGCATCTTTCTCCTGGTGATGAAATTGGGTGTGATATCCTTCAAGAGAGTGATCTCTCTTAGTGTATTATATTCCTCGTAGTGGTTTGATGTGACACATTGCATCCCCTAAGTTGTGAATATTCTATTCTTTGATTGGTCCTCTCTTGGAGACATTAGGCACAATTATCCCTAAGTTGAGACCTCACATGAACTAAACAAAACCCATTTGAACATACCTTACACTATTTTTCATTTACAATAATTGTTATATCGCCACCTTGCATAACACACTTTTCTTTCCTATGGAGCCATCATGTTTGTGCATGGGTGTTAGCATACAAAGTTTTTCTTGCCTCATGAATCATGTTGTTCATGTTGTGTGACACCTTATCAAAGTTATTAGGAGGTATAGATTTGGTATGGTTAGCATATGGGAACCAAACTTAGGCATGACTTTCCCATAGCCACTTGCTCATTTGTGTGAGCGCATACCAGTTGCATGGGTATGTGTCTCACCTCTTTGGGGGCTCACCTAGTGGATGACCTAAGGTTTCACTAGCCCTTGTGATCATGTGTTTGGTTTGCATAGTGCACATCAAGTTCCACTTGTAAATGTTTTTGGAAAAACAGTGTAGATCTTATCTACATTGTGTTGGACAAACGATCGAGGCTTGATCCACCCTTCCTTTTTCCTTTTTCCTTCTTCTTTATGTTTTTGACAATGTATGTTTATATCTTTTAATTGCTTCATACATCATTCATATGTGTGTTATTTTGTGCCTATGTTGTTTTTCCTAGGGGCTTGATCATATCTCTTGATCATTTCCATCATATCTTACTAGCATTGGTACACTTGGACCCCTCTTGATGTGATTTTTTCTACTTTAGTGTGAGTTTGAAGCAAGTTCCTCCTCTCACTAAACTAGGGGCTAAATGTAGTGTAGAAAAATGTATCCCTTTACATTTTCACACTTGTTTGGGCCCTCCCTACTAAAATTGGGCTTCTTTATGCCTTATTTGGTGCTATTTTGCATCCACGAGCCTTATTAAATGCATTTTTTAAGAATAATCCTGACATTTAATAAATGACAAATCATGATTTAGTGTTTGAGGTTGTGTGTTCTAGATCTAGTGATCTAGGACTCATACGCCAACTTGGTCGTATGGTTCCCCCCTAGGTTTTGGGGCCTAATTTTAAACATTGCATTAAACAAGACATTTCTTCAAGTTTTTGTCCCATGTTTAAGACATTGGGACTCATACACCCAAGGCGACGTATGAGTCCTGCTTTAACTAGGACCTATTTTTAAATCAAATTCTTGGTGGTATTTTATTCTCCTAGAATTGATGTTGGCCTATAGTGTTGTGATTTCAATAAATTTGGCATAAACAAGTATAAATACAAGTTTATTTCACATAATTTCACCTAATCAATCTTATGAAGCATTCCCATGGCAAGTTTATGATCAAGAGCATTCAAGAGCTAATTATCAAGCATTTTGAAGCATCAGTTCAAGATTCAAGAATCATGTCAAAGTCTTCATG
The DNA here is from genome assembly GCA_007258455.2 of Sequoia sempervirens. NCBI lineage: Eukaryota > Viridiplantae > Streptophyta > Pinopsida > Cupressales > Cupressaceae > Sequoia > Sequoia sempervirens. Next base: position 107,280,654 of record VDFB02049217.1, on the reverse strand, counting down.
CATCATGTGTATTTTCAAGCTAACATTTGTGATGTAGGTTTTTATGATTCAAGCAAGCATTCAAAGACATTATCTCCTATCAAAATCAAGAGTCGAGATCCACATACATTGGAGCCATTTCACACAAGTTTTTAGAAAATTTATTTCAATGGTTTGGTGAGTTTCAACATTTCATATTGTTCATTCATCATTCCTTCATTCTATTTCATTTCATTTCAAGGTTTGATTACCAAAAAGGGGTTTGACCAAGGAAAACATGTATTCCCTAGTATAACAATGTTTTTCCCTCTTTATGTGTGATTGAAAATCTAGTTGATTTTGAGCTTGAAGATACTTTGAAGACAAAGTTGAAAAAGTTGTCAAGAAGTTGTCATCTTCATGGAAACTCACCTATAGGCCAGAATTCAAACGTGTTGACTCAGAGATTAGACAAGATGAAAGCTACAAGAGACCTCTCGAGGCTACAAAATTTTCAATCAAACCATAAAACTGGGACTAAATCGCCATCTTGGGCATATGAGTCCTAGTATACCCCTTTTTAGCTATTTTTTGTAGATCTTGATTTTCCAACAACAGATTCCAAATTTAGCCCAGAAACCCTAAACTAGGACCAAATCACCTAGTCTGGCATATGAGTCTTAGTGCACATTAGAAATAGAAATTTTTAGAGTTTTTAGATCTTGTTTAGTCATCTATGATCGTCTAGGTACTTTTTTGTATCTTTCTATTTAATAATATAATTTCATATCCTAAGTTTCTAGGGTTTAGTGCATTAGGCTTTGCATTTCTCCTTTGAAGCTTCATTTTAATGGTGAACCCCCTTTTTAATCACACCTAAGGAAACCCCCTAGCAAAAAACCCTTCCCTCAATTGATTCATCTTGGTTGACGGATCTCTAGGGTTTCCTAATGAACTAAGAGTGAAATAGGTCTCCTAGTTCCATCTCCTAAAAGGTGGAACCCTATTTCCTTCAGTTCAATTTGAAAACTCAATTTAATCCAATTTTCCATGACTAAATATGTACCTATTCAATATTGAACTATGGGGATGATCTTAAAGTGGGGAGAATATGGAGATAAAACTAGGTTTCAAATGGAAGAATGAGAAGTGGTGAATAGATAACCAATGCCAATCCTTGAATAAATTACAAGCTATAGGAGTGCATACTTCAATGACTAGATTAGGAGGCACAAGAGGTTGAAAAAATATAATAAATTATTTATATTTATTATTTAGTCCAAACTAAACTTGAATGTATTGTCATGAAGACCATGGAATCAAAGAAAAGTTTCATAAATCCTATAAAAAAAAAAAAAAATCTTTAAAAGATATATAGTCGGTTTGGGGAACATTATTAACAACTATTTCCCTTGGAGTTGAATGTTCCTATTCTACTAAATGGGGGATTATGAAATATTAAAAATGTGCTACAAAGAGTCTCTCCAAGTTAAAAGGTAGCTTTTACCATGATTTATAAATTAATTAACCTAGGAAGGAGGTTTTTATCTAGCCAATTAACCTCCTTCATTACCCTTTAACAACAATAGTTAAAAATATAAATTTTCCATATTTTATTACCTTTAACAACAATAGTTACAAATCTAAATTTTCCATAATTTATTGCCTTTAACAACTCCACTGATCCATTTGATAACTAGACAAGTTCCTTGCATTTTAGGGTCTATAAGAACAAATCCACCTTTGGGTTAAGACTAAATATATTGAAACCAAGAGATGTTTCTATATGTAGTATTTTAAGGAATGAAATGCCTTAAATAAGATGAATTAACATGGAATTTTGTAATATGTATCCCAATGCATCAGTAGTGAGTACATATAGAAAAGGTGATAAGGGACATCCTTATCCAATGGAACATTCTAAAGGAAAGTAATTAGATATAAATTTAGTAACTATAGTATAATAATTGGTATAATTAAAGAGTATCTTAATATGGGTATATTTTTGGGCCCCAAAACTAGCCATTGCATCATTTTGATTATAAAAATCCAAAAAATTATATCAAAACCTTTGTCAAAATTGAATTTGACTAGCAATGATTTTTTACCCTATTACCTAATTTAGCTTCCAACTCAATCAAGTGGAGCTAAGATAGTTTTGCAAAATAAAGATCAAGGTACACATACAATTTTGTTAAGTTCCATTCATATGCATAGAAGTATTTATCAAATGAATTGTGTTTTATTATGAAAATGTATACAAAAGAAATATTGTACAATTTTTTTCTTTTATTGATAATTACAAATGTATGGTGTCCCACACAAGTCATGGGAATAACTATTTCAATAAAATATAAGGCATAAACTATACATTTGAAGAAATAGAAAGGAAAGAGCATATGGAAAGAGTAGGGATCCATCATTACCTAAATGACGAACCCCAAGTTGAATTGTTGCATCTTTACTTTAGTCCTTTCACTTGGTTGCTCCAAAAGTTGACATGCTACTACTTGAAATGTTTGCAAGAGATTAGAAAAGTTTTGTTAGAGCTCAGGATCCATATTCTCTGCATACACTACATCAACAAATATATAGTCTACCCTTATAAGGCATTGAAACAATTTTTGCAATATCACAGATATCCAAAAAGTAGAGGAGTATCATCAATCATCATGAAGCATCATTGGAAGCTTTTTACTTCATTGTTTTATCTAACATGTTTGTTCACTGTGTAGGTATAGGTGAAATTTTCATTGCTGAATTATTTTGCATATTGACATCATAGCATGTGGAATAAAATGGGATCCCAAAAGGTTTGAACCCAACATGTTGCCCTTTTGTTTGAGAGGGATATGAGGTGCAATTTTCATCAATGGAAGTGACTTCAGGTGAGTACAGTCACTTTTCCAATAGGACAGCCACCTTGTAACTAGGTTGAAGGGACTTTAACAAATGGAAAATAGTCACTCATAGTTTGAAGGAATGGGCATAAATGTATCATTTTTCTCTTTGATAGATCTCATTGCAGCAAATTTTCTTAGCAAGGGAATGTGTTGTATTCTAAGATTACAAATAGACCTCGGAGTGGGGGTTATCCTTTTGAGTATGAAGTTTTATGGTGCATTTATCTTTGGTCTCATCATTTCCATTAATGGCCAGTTTCCTAAAATATGGACAAGTGAAGGTATGGGTGATACAAAACCTCAAGGAAGTATGAAGGGGCAAGGCTTAAGCATTTTTATAAGGGAATCCTTGAAGGAAAAGGATAGAATTAAAGAATGATCAAGGCATGGTATGATTCAAGGAGTTAACGGTGACCTTATATCCTATTCAAATAATAGAAGATAGTGATAGTTAAGAGTATCATGCATCTTATTTCTCATGCCAAAGGAAATTATACACCAAGAAAAGGCAGTGACACCATCAAGTGTGATAGTCCATAAATGAAGGGTCAAATCAAAAGGACAAGGTAGAAGTTGTTGATTTCAAAGACAAGAAAAGGTAGTGAAATTCATCATCAAATGTAGTGACATAATAATAGTCACAATGTTCATGTATGTGATAGGGATATACATAATGAATGGAAGTCATACATAATGATCTTAATGGTCCATCAAATTCACCAGCCAAAATGTTAGGTACTTTTAGACATCTTGCTCCTAAATACACAATGCTCCTGAATATGCAATGAAGGCTCTTCACAATTAGCAAATGCCACTGTTAGTCATGTGTCTATATTTTTTCATTGGGTTGAATGAAAACAATATTCCAACCTAGAAATGGATTACCACTGGGTTTGGTCCCTATTCCTCAAACTATAGGTGTGATATAAGATAAAATTATTATCTAGATAGTATAAGAGGAGGTCATGATGATTCACTTTTTCCTTTCCCAAAAGTAGTGTTTTCACATCTCCAAGATGGTGAATGAATAGATTAACTTGGGTTATATAAAACTCTATGCAAAGAAGTGCAAAAGATTATCAACAAGGAAAAGCATGGCAGTCTTACAAAGCATGGCCCCTAGAGAAATGAGCTAGAGGGTAGTCATGTTTTGAAAGCTCAAAAAAAAAGTGGTAGCTGAGTGTTGTAAATCACTGTGTAATGTGTAACCCAGAATGTATAGAGAAAGGAGATATTTCAACTAGTTTCATGAAAACCTAGATACTTGCAAGCATAAAACTAATATACAGGAGGCTCAAGGCTGAGCATGGACAATATACAAAGGAAGGAAGCCATGGCCTATGCAATAGAAATACAAACCCTCGTTCATTTGCAGGAAATGAAAGATATGGTAAAATTTGTGAATGCTCTTAAAGGTTGAAAGAAAAACATGCATAGATTCATGGCTATGACAGAGGAGTTTTTGTCTTTGTATTTTCCATAATATGAAAGTGAAACCCTCAACACTAAAAGTGCAGACCTAGAATGAGTATTGAGGTCAAGTATAGAGAAATGAGAAGCAATTTATTTTCTTTTTTGCAAAAAATAGAGTGAAAAACTTTTTTCATTTCTTCCACAAAGAAGTATAGAGGAAAAACAAAATATATTCATGGTTTTGCTCAAATGGATCTCGAAACAAGTTTTTCATTTACAGATAATGAAAAAATGGTACAAGTTTTTACACACAAAAATCTTACCATGCTTGGCTCTGTCGATTTTGAAATATTTCCACCATGAAAACCCTCCACACAGTTCCATTCAAAACCCCTATGTCAATGGAGTGAAGAATCCAGAAAGATGCAGTGAAAATGAAATGTGGTGTGAATGTTTGGTCATAGCTTGTCTTTAGGGTTTTCCAAAACCCTAAGTGGCTAACCTCCCATAGGCATTTTTTCCTTGTTTTTAAACTTTTTGTCCATTGAATTAATACCCTCACATTATATTCATGTGCTAAGTGACTAGGGGTGTTCCCTTAAACACTTGTATATTTTGCATTGTCTTCCAAGACATAGGCTAAGTCATGGCTTTATTTTTGCATAAGTTGAAATAAATTTGAGGTGTAAAGCATTGATTTAAGTGATAAAATTATAATTCACTTTGTTAATGTTATATAAATGCAAGATAGTGAGGCACGTGCTTTCTAAGTATGAGTCAAAGGGATATGGTTGGAGATTTATGGTTTATGCCAAGCATATAGGGGAGGTTGGAGGAAGTTGACAGACAAGTGCCAAGAATGTAGGGGTGGTTTTGACTTGGTTTTGGAGGGAAATGAGAGCATCTTGGAGTAGTTTTTGGAGCCTTTATGATATAAGAGGTCAAGGTTTGACCTTTTCTTCACCTTTGAGCCTTTTTGGAGTGGGTTTAGGGGCTAAAATTTAGGCTTTATTATTCTGCACGACCAAGGGAGTTTGTAGTCCCTATTTTTTTGCAACCATTTAGAAAAGCATAAGTAACGTCAAGCTTCATTTTTTTAAGTTAGTTATTATCATTTTCTTTTGTCTACATTGTGACTTTTGAAGTCCTCTTCAACAAAAGACACTATTTGTAACTCATTTTTTATAGACATTTATAGTAGTTTAACCTTGGAAATCAATGAAGATATTTTTTCCTTCTCACTATCTATTTTATTGTGTGCATTTGAATGATCGATGCAATTACTTGTGAATTTGTCTCATTCCTTGTTGTTGTGTCTCATTGGTAGCAACTTTTTACAAAAAATATGTATGTTGCAGGTTGTAGGTTGTGTTGAAATGCAAGTGATTCAAGTTGTGAGAAGTGTATGTCTTCCTTCTAGGATTGCTAGCATTAAAGCCTTCTTATGAAATATTTATGCAAAAGCATATAGGTATTGAGTTGTGCATGCCAAGCTTTGTTGTTGGTTGAAATTTTGTGTATAAGAAATTTTACAGGTTTTAGATAACATTTTTGGTGCATCACCTTAGGAGTTAGTCTTTCAATTTATGTTTCTTCCTTACCCTTTCCTCTACAAAACACAAGAAGTAGTTTTTAGGTGAACACCATAAGAGCCAGCTTACTCTAGAGGTTAGCTTCCATTATCTAAGCCCACAATCAAGGAGTCTTTCCAATGTTTCACCAATAGGCTGATTTTACTTAGCAAGGGTGCACTATTAGGAGACAACAATTTTTCGCACACCCGGTGGGACTGTGAACTAATTCTCAATCCATTTTATAAATTTTGTTACTACTGTTTGGTGTGTACAATAGTAGTTTTAGCCTTTTGTAGGAATTTTCCTTACACACCTAGCAGCTCTGGAAGGATTATTTGTTGGTTTCAAGCAGACAAAGTGTTGATATGTTTTATAACCTATCATATCATAAAAAAATTTCTCCTACAACTCCTTACCATCTATATCAAACTGAACTAACTGCTGGTTTAGTCAAAATACCTTTTCTACAAGAGGTTATCAACAAGTTCCATATTCTTGCCACCCTCCCACCCCTACTCAACCTTCCTAGAAAACTATCCATGCATATAATCATTTGCAGGAAGATCATAACCAACATGACTACTCTTTGAATCAGCCTCAAGATGCTAACAACATGAGTATCAGGGAGATAGCATTAGTCTTGCAAAGTAAATTAGATGTTTTCACAAAAGAGCAGGAGTATAATATACAGTAGGTAGAGCTTTCTCATCAAGCTCATATTCATCAAAAGGAGGTGGAGGCACAAAGTTATGAATAGGAGTTTCTTGCTAGACGGGTTGCAACTAAAGAAGAGCAAATAAAACACCTACTTTCACAAGTCCAAAGGTATGAAACTGAATCAACTACTTGTATTTCAAGTTTTAAACCATCTCCTCTTAGAACTATGATTCAACCTATGAAAGAGGAAGCTTTTAAGTTTAAACTCTCAAGTTTTTTACAAGGTAAACCTCTTGGATCCTTTGAAAAGCTTCTATTTCCAAATTTCAAAGTTTTAGAGCTCCTTCTCCATTACTAGATTCTGGACATGTGCAAATTCAGCCCCCTATCTCCCATTGGCAGCCCTTTCAAATCCTCTCAAGAGCTAAATCTAGCATGGATAGCTATGATGAAATTGCTAAGCTGAAAGAGCATGTGTTAAAAATCCCAAGCTTCAAGCAAGTCACTTCTTCTCTTCCTTAAGAGTTGACAAAGCCTCCTATACTAGCCAATCCTCTATCAACACTGACCAAATCTTTTGAGGAGCTACCCAATCATTCCAAACAGGATGAGACTGAGCTAGTAGTGAAACAAGAGCTTTTGATTTCAATTCAAGACTCTAAACTAATTGAGGGTCTTCCTCAAGTGGAAGGAACTTGTGAGATTAGTTATGAGGAAGAAAAAGAAATATTTGTTGTTTATGAACCTATGAATGGTGTGAATAATAATAAAAAAATAAAAAAAATTCAAGTAGAAGTTGAGGGTGATCAATTGGAATAGAAAGGTGCAAGGAAAATGGATGGGGATCATAAGGAAGATTTGATCTTCTCATTTGATTAGCTTCCTTGTTTTGTTAACAAGGATGAATATTTGAAGCAATAAGAAGATGTGTTTGTTATAACACAAGATTTGGGACAGCTACAAGATGTTAAACATTTTAATGAGTTGTTGGTTCGTGAAAGTCAATACAAGAATGAAGCTTTGGCTCATGAGGTAGTTTCATTTTGGGATGATCTAAAGTCTATTTTGACTCATGAGGAAGCCTCTTTTTTCCCAACTTTGGATATTAAACTAGTGACATTTGAAGTAGAAAATAAAAAACCAGCATGGAGAGGATGTCCAATTAGGCATCTAGCCAAAATGGAGGCCAACAATAATATTCCTATCTTGCTTGCACCCAAGCATGAAGGTACAACTAAGGAAGAGTAGATTCAAGTCACTTTTCTACCTTAGGATAGGAATGTTTATATTCCATATGAAAAGGTTAGTGAACTTGTGTATGTTCTTCAAGAGGTATTATAGCTCTTTGTTGAATTGCTATCTAAGTTTCATCTCTTTCTAGTTGTCCTAAAGCATGGAAAACATTGTAAATTATGTAGAAAAGGTAGCTACTTCACCCAACCAGTGAATGGTTTCATTTGAGTTAGTGTAAAGTAGGGTTAGTTTTCCATTCCTCCAAGTGTTTTTTGCATAGTTAATCAGTTTGTTCTAAGTTTTTGGTAGGTTGAATAAGGTTTGGAGTTGTTATGCACTATTTTGATGAGTTATAGTAGTATGAAAAACTATTTTCCAAGTCTTTTCAAGTTCCTATTTGACTCATGTGCCCAATGGATAAGTTCAGGCAACTGGTTAGGATGTTTAGCAAGCAAACATATAGTAGATGTTGCCAAAAATGTTACCCAATTTACCTTCCAGAGTCAAGTAGAGCTAAGATAGTTTTGTAAAATAAAGATAAAGGTAGGCATTCAATTTTGTTAAGTTCCATTCATATGCACAGAAGTAGTTATCAAATGAATTGTGTTTTATTATGAAAATGTATACAAGAGAAAGATTGCACAAATTTTGCACAAATGTTGTCTTTTATTGATAATTATAAATGTATGGTGTCCCACACAAGCCGTGGGAATAACTATTTCAATACAATATAAGACATAAACTATAAATTTGAAGAAATAGAAAGGAAAGAGCATATGGAAAGAGTAAGGATTTGTTATTGCCTAAATGACGAACCCCAAGTTGAACTATTGCATCTTTGCTTTAGTCCCTTTCGCTTTGTTGCTCCAGAAGTTGAACTATTGTTGCTTGAAATGCTTGCAAGAGATTAGAAAAGTTGTGTTAGAGCTCAGAATCCATCTTCTCTACATGCACTACATCAAAAAATATATAGTCTACCCTTATAAGGCATTGAAACATTTTTTGCAGTATCACAGATATCCAAAAAGTAGAGTATCATCAATCATCATGAAGCATCATTAGAAGCTTTTGGATTCATTATTTTATCTAACATGTTTGTTCACTATGCAGGTATAGGTTAAATTTTCATTGTTGGATTATTTTGCATATTGACATCATAGCATGTGTGGTAAAATGGGCTCCCACAAGTGTTGAGCACAGTATGTTGCCCTTTTGTTTTAGAGGGATATGAGGTGTAATTTTCATCAATGGAAGTGACATCAGATGAGTACAGTCACTTTTCCAATGGGACAGCCACCTTGTAACTAGGAAGAAGGGACTTTAACAAATGGACAAGGGTCACTCATAGTTTGAAGGGATGGGTAGAAATGTATATTTTTTCTCTTTGATAGATCTCCTTGTAGCAAATTTTCTTAGCAAGGGAATGTGTTGTATTCCAAGATTGCAAACAGACCTTAGAGTGGGGGTTATCCTTTTGAGTATGAATATATATGGTGCATTTATCTTTGGTCTCATCATTTCCATTAATGGTCAATTTCCTAAAATATGGATAGCAAGTGAAGGTATGGGTGATACAAAACCTCAAGGAAGTATGAAGGGGTAGGGTTTAAGCATTTTTATAAGGGAAACCTTGAAGGAAAATGATAGAATTAAATAATGATCAAGGCATAGTTGAGAATACCATACATCTGCTTGCTAATGCCAAAGGAAATGATACACCAAGAAAAGGTAGTGACACCATCAGGTATGACAGTCCATAAATGAAGGATCAAATCAAAAGGACAAGGTAGATGTTGTTGGTTTCAAAGATTTAGAGTATGGTATTTCCCTCAACCTCAAAAAGTGTATGTTTGAAGTTAGTGAAGGGAATTTATTAGGGAATATTGTGTCTAAAGATGGTATAAGGATAGACCCTGAATGATTTTATGCAATTGAGAGGATTCCGCAACCCAAAACTATCAAAGATATACAATAATTTTTTGGGTACAAGTTAACTTTGCTAGGAGATTTGTGACAAACTTTGTAGAAAATACTAAGCCCATCTCTAAGATTCTCAAGAAGGAGAAATAATAGCTTGGGTTAGGAGATAATAGAAGCATTTAAAAGTATCAATCAAGCTATCAATCAAGCTCTTATTTTGAAATCCCTTAATTTCTCCAAACCTTTTCAGTTATTCTATTTTTTCTCTTTTCATATTATTGTTGTAGTTTTGTTGCAAAAGAATAAAGAAGGATATCAACAACCCATTGCATTTTTAGTAAATCCCTACAAGTAATAGATCTCATGTATGATATCATGAAAAATTAAGCATATGCATTGGTAAAGGTAGCAAAACATTTTAGGTCTTACCTAGTGGGAGCTAGGATTGTTGATTATGTGCCTAATGTTGTTATAAAGGATATATTCACACAACAAGAGGTAATAGGGAAGAGATGTATATTGATTCACAAAATCCAAGAATTTAATATTGACATACAAATTACTAAGTTCGAGTAAAATCAAGAAGTTGGGTCCACGAAGAGGGGAAGTTTTGGCCAAAACAAAAAAAAATTGCACGAAACGTGTACTCATTTTTAAAAAATGCATGTGTTACAGATCGAGTACCCGAGCCTAAATTTGAACACGTATGCATTTAGATTTGGGTATACAAACCAAAAATGTGTATGCGTTATGAAACATGTACGCATTCATAACGTGTATGCATTTTGAAACATGTACACGTTTCTTAAAGCTATTTATTTTTTTAAATAAGCAACTGTGTTTTCATTTTAACTGTCAGTTTTAGCTGTGCTAGAGAAGGAGAAGCAAGATCATGTACACATTTTGAAGGGCCTAATTGAAGAAAATTTCCACTGCCACCTCCTCCCATCGACAACCTCAGTGGCCTCCAAGTTGGTTGAATTCTACCATTGTTTTGTAATTGTTATTTTTTTTTGTTTGTTTTTTTTTTTAGTTTAGTATTTTATAGTTTTTAAATTGCATTGAAAAAACCAAAAAAATGAACAAAACATAGAACGTTAAATTGTAAATCAAAAACCATAAAAACTAAACCTAAATTGGACACATTTAACTTATAAATCAAAACCCTAAACCCTAGGTTCCAAAAAGCATAGGTCCCTAAAAACTAATTTACCCAGGTTAATCCTTGGACCTAAACCCTAAAACTTAAACCTAAAACCCTATTTACCCTAAAACCTAAACCTAAAACCCTAATATTTTCACCTTTTAGATAGTGCAACCTAAACTTGTACAATCAATACTTTCAATGTAACCATTTGTGTTGAGAAATGAGGAGATGTTTCTTAACTAGTTCAACAAATCATAGCATAAATTTATGAGGTTGATCTAATTAGGATTGATCATGTTTCTATGTTACACCATTTCCATAATCAACTATAGTTTAAACATTCTCATTTTTTAGTATGGTTAAAAGTTTCAATCTCATTAGGATTGATCATGTTGCTCTTGCTCATTGATTAATTTCAATTTGGAAATTTCCCTCCTTCCTTGCTTTATTTTGTGTCCTCCTTGACATTGGTTCTTAACTTTCACTTCACATAATTTTAGAAGTATCCCTCCTTGAAGGTTTCTTACATTTTTTATTTGACATAGATATGTTTTCATGTCATCAAATCTCTAAAGAATTATATAGTAAATATCTAATTTCTTCCATTTTGCATGATAAATTATGCACACCAATTCACATGTATAAATATGATTTCATTGTACAACTAAAAAATTTAGTGAAGTGTTTGTATTTAAAGAAGCCACTTTCAATATGTGAATAGAGCTCAAGATCATCTTTGTTTATTTTTTACATTGAAATTACCACTAGCATATATCTATGTGTCCCTTTGAATGTCTTCTATTTTTTTTATTCTTATCTTTAGTATGCTTTGAAAAAAATGAATGAGATTATAAATTAATGTTAGTGTTAAACTTATAATTTCTTCTTAACTACTTTGTCCCACTATAGAGAACTTGTGTCTCTTATCATGAAATTTGAAAATTTAGATAAATCAATTTATGTCCTCGGATTTAATTAAATTCTATGTCATACTTGATAAATACATGTATTCACAATCGATATACCTTAGCTCTATAGATATACTATTGTTGGGAAACAACCACACCTATGAGTAAACTTCCCCTCGCCCAAAAGATAAAGCTCTAGACCCATAAAACCTTAGAAGAATAAATTACTCATTGATGAATTAGTTAATTAATGATAGGCTTGATATTTATGAGCTCCATTGAGCACCCTTGTCTAACAATAATCCTAATATAAATAGAATCTAGTATAATTTTTACTTGAATTAAACTACATGGTTTTCATCATTTACCCATTTTGACACTTATTCTTGAGTTTTTCATAACCTAAATTAATGGGGACCTTTCCTTCTCTTTTTCCACCTTTATATATGTAATATTCTAGACACTCTAAACAACCCCTAACCTCCTATTAACACTCAATTTGAGAAATCAAAGTTATATATCTACATGTGTCTTATTTAAATTCATTCTTTAGTCCTTTAACTATAGAAATTAAATGGTTCCTCACCTCATGTTCATGGTTTCTATTTACTAATCTTCTTATTTAATTTTTCCAATAATGATTCAAAGAAGCTTCATTGTTGATATTGTAGCCCTTTTTGAGCTCTCAATTCTTGATACATTTTATCCAACTCCTAGTTTAAATGTTGATCTAGTGATTTATTTAAATTTAAATCTTAAGTATTTACCTTAATCCATGTGGTTTTATTTATTTTAAATAAATCAATTAATGTATATCATCAAATTTGGCTATAGTTTAAGTATCAAGTGATATCTACCTAAAAATAAGTTTATGGGGCCTTATTTTAGGGGATTCACTTAATAAACCAATGACATAGTGCATGCATTCATAGAGTTCTAATAAAACCCCATAATTTCATTTCTACCCATTAGAGTTATAATTAGAACTTACCTCCCTATTTTCATTGAGAGGTATCCTATGTACCACATATAGATCTAACTCAAAACTATTTATAATTGAACCATCCCATTTATTAAAGGCTTAACATAAAATACCTAGATGAATTATGACAAATATGCCATCCTCTACAAATTTTTGATGTAGAAGCACTTATACAAATCAACATATGAGTTCCTTTTCCATGTACACAAAATGTATTAGTGCATCCTTAGATATTTTAGGTATCTTAATTATAGTATACATATTGATCTTTAAAATTATATAGTGGATTTATATTTTAGATATACTTGATGATTCTTCTTAGAATGGTTACTAAAAGGTGTTCAATAATTAGTTTTAAGTAACATGTAGGTAGGATTTTATTAAAATTGTATGACCTTGGTGTGACAATTATCTCCATTTTTAGTTGCATTCTAATAGTTGGTAGTAACAACAAATCCTTCATATTAACAACCACACACTAGACTCAATTTAATGTGTACATGCTATGGATTTTTAATGTTAATGGATTTTTTAATGTTATAAATCGAATGGTCTTCAAATGAAATGTATTTTGAATTTGTGCACATTCAATGTGATTTTTAAATAATTTTCAAATTGTGTACATTATTTAATTAGTTTGTTGATATATATTTTTTAATTGTTTAACATGCAGTTGCCATTTCATTGTTCACATGGATCCAGAATTTAACATAGAGGATTTTATGCATGATGCAAAAATTCTTACAAATCCCATACATCTAGATCCACCACCACAATAAAACCCCACACCTCCACACTGTCCACCTCCTAACCCCCCACCCCTTGTAGTAGATCAAGCTCAGTTAAGAGAGAGCATTAGAGAAAACCTTATTGTGATTCAGGGAAATATAGATCTGATAAAAAATGAGCCTAGAATCCCCCCCATCTAGCATGGTTTACATCTACAATGCAAACTATTATCAATTTTGTTTGATCTATTGATGCGGGCCTAGATAGGTTCCATCAATGGAGAGAAGAGAGGATACAATTCTATGTAGATGGATTGTCCTATAAAGAAATTAATGACCTTAAAATTACCAAACAATCCATGTGCCAAAAAAATTTAACCCCCAAACAAACCAACCAATTCCACCCACCAAAAAACAAATTTCAATTTTATGGTGTAAGCATCCACAAATAGCTGCACATTTTTGGGATAGATGGTGGATGGTGTTTGATAATCCACCACATGGAAATTCTGAGGTACCCCTATACTTTTTGAGAAAGTTATGGGTTGAGTTTGAGTTGGGTTTAAAACCCAACTATTTTGATATGAGGTCATTTCAGGGAGTTGGGTGTGGCTCGCCCCAACATAGACTAGGAACATGTGTCGATCCTCAACAATGTGCTCCGATTGATCCTATTATTCTTCCTCCTCTTTGGGTTCCCACTACATTTTAGCAATAGACCATGTTATTGACATTAGGAGCATTGAGTTCACTTTCAGGACATCTCACTCATCAAACTACACACACGGCCCTAAAGTGGCCAATAGAGAGCATGGAGGCTCGGGCTATAGGAATACTCAGGCATCCACTTCAGGTGAGCCACGTGCATCTGGGATGGATTCATATATGAATTTACTATATTCTAATGATCATCCTACAAAGGTATATTCATCTTTTGAACTTAAATTAAATTTGTTTGAAATGTGCAAAATTCATGTAAATAATAACATCAAATTATATGTATAATATAATATTAATTTAATAAGTGTTCGGTGTAGGTGATGATCACATGATGCCTAAAACTCAATATGATCATGTCTATATGTCGAGTGTTGTAGATCTAGGCTCACCTTTTGTTCAAGTACTTGAACCAATATATATTAAATAATTTGTGTGGATATATCTAATTTAATTTGAATTTGTACACATGTGTGAAATGATATATTATATCTAGATGTAGGGAGGTCATACGATACCTAGTACTAACCAACCACAAGTTGTGGTGAGCACTCCTAAGACATCATCAGATCAAGTGCATGCTTTCAAAAGATTGTTAAGTTTAAATTAAATACACACCATAGATCTAATTTAATTTTTTCATTTACATACACATGTGTGAATGATCTATACAAATTGTTGTACATCTATATGCAGTGATTTCATGAGATACCCATGGCAGGCCCACCTAAGAAATCATCAGCATTTATGCATGGGCAATCTCAGGTGCATGATCATGAGTTTATATCATTCGAGGTTGTAAACTTTACTAAATCTCCTATATAATTTTTATGTACCTTATATATATATATATATATATATATATATATATATATATATATATATATATATATATATATATATATATTGAGGTTTTAACATATTGTTTGCTTTATATAAATATGCAAGATATAGTAGATCAAGCATTTGGATCTTCTCAAGTGACAGTTATGCTACCCATTGAACAAAATGTGTCAGTAGATTCACATGATCATATGGTTATTTATGCATACTAAAAATCATTTTTACTATATTTACTAGATATTTAATTAAATTTATTTTTATCTAAAAGTTTATATTTTCAAGTTTAAATATGTTTAATTATATCAAAATTTCTAAATAACTTTAAATCTAATTTCAAGTTTCTTGTACTCTTTTACAGCATGATGCGGGTACATCTAATCGACATGGAACAAAGAGGAGACTCGATATGACCGATCAACCTGATAGTTAGATGGTTTTAAATTTTATGAACTATAGATCTCTAGTTTTATTTAAATATGTGTTGGACTTGACATATACATTTTGAACATGTTATTTCATGGACCATTTCACATACATTATATCGATTAATATTATCATATTTGTGTTTATTTATATCAGTTGACTTTAATATGATGATTATATATGTATTCAATTATGATCGTGTTATGTTCATTTTGATGATTATATGCACTCATGTATGTATAGATATTTTATCTAATTTTAAAGTAATACATGTACTATATAAATTCTTATCTAGAATCAAATTTCATATATATAATTTATCACATGGTTAGGTGACAAATTAAAACATTCCTTAAATAGTTTAGATCATATTCATAATAAATTAAGGGCAAGTAATTTTAACTATTTTCCAATTCTAGAAAATATTTGAATCAATAAACAAAAATATATCTCCTTGTATGTATAAAATGTATAATATATACAATTGAACAGTTATATAAAATGTGGTAAATACAAGACATAAAATGTATAATCTATAAAATTGGAACAAGATATTTAAAAAGTGACTAATAAGTTCATTTAAGTTCATACATCGAACAAACATATATAATGTATATTGATGTTTAATACAACTATATAACATGATGAAACATATATGTGCATGTAGATACAATTAAAGCTTATCCTCTTTTAGGTGAAGACCACAAATTAATATTTACACGGTCTCTTGATAAAATAATTTTTTCAGTGGGGCGGGGGCCCTAGCTCGGTTGGCTAAGTCTTTCCTATTGCTGGAGGCTGGTCACGAGTTCTAGTCTCCCCCGTCCCGTGGTACCGGAGGGCGTGTCGTGCCAGCGCCGCCGGTCACGTTAAAAATTTTACCAGGTGCACTGCAGTTTATAGGGGGCCGTGCTATACAAACTCGATTTCTGCAGCCTAAAAAAATAATAATAATAATAATTTTTCAGTGACAATCACATGGTAGACCGACTTGATGAGAACCTACAAAAATAATTAAAGTAAGTAAAGTAACTATAGTTTTTATGAGTCATTTAAGTAAATAGTTCATAAGAGAAAAGAACAATATATAATAAAAGTTAGAAAATCAGATCATATAAATTCTATACAAATTCAAATGATGTCTATCATAGGATGGATTAAGGGGACGTAAGAGGATATAGCCTAGGGGTGTTCCTAAGAGAATTCCTTAAGGGGAGTTAAGAGGATGGCTTAAGGGGATGCAAGAGGGTGGATTAATGGGAGTTGATAGAATGACTTAAAGGGATGTAAGAGGGTGGATTAAGGGGAGTTGATAGAATGACTTAAAGGGATGTAAGAGGGTGGATTAAGGGGATGCATGTCATGAACCCTAGGATATGGCTTAACGGGTCCTAAGAGGATGGCTTAAGGGGAATTATGAGAGTGACTTAAGGGATGCAAGATTTTGTATTAATGGGATGTAAGAGGATATGACTTAAGGGTCCTTTAATAGGATGGCTTAAGGGGATGCAAGAGGGTGGATTAAGGGGAGTTGATAGAATGACTTAAAGGGATGTAATAGGGTGAATTAAGGGGATGCATTTCATGAACCTTAGGATATGGCTTAACAAGTCCTAAGAGGATGGATTAAGTGGAATTATGAGAGTGACTTAAGGGATGCAAGATTGTGGATTAAGGGGATGTGAGAGGATATGACTTAAGGGTCCTTTAAGAGGATGGCTTAATGGGATGCAAGAGGGTGGATTAAGGGGAGATGATATAATGACTTGAAAGGATGTAAGAGGGTGTATTAAGGGGAGTTGATAGAATGACTTAAAGGGATGTAAGAGGGTGGATTAATGGGATGCATGTCATGAACCTTAGGATATGGCTTAATGGGTCCTAAGAGGATGGCTTAAGGGGAATTATGAGAGTGATTTAAGGGATGCAAGATTTTGGATTAAGGGGATGTAAGAGGATATTACTTAAGGGTCTTTTAAGAGGATGGCTTAAGGGGATGCAAGAGGGTGGATTAAGGGGAGTTGATAGAATGACTTGAAGGGATGTAAGAGGGTGGATTAAGGGGAGTTGATAGAATAACTTAAAGGGATGTAAGAGGGTGGATTAAGGGAGTTGATAGAATGACTTAAAGGGATTGAATAGGGTAATTAAGGGGAGTTGAGAGAATTACTTAAAACCCTAAACCCTAAACCATAGGACCTAAATCCTAGGAGATGAACCCTAAACCCTTAAAACCCATATAGATTTGTTATTCTAAGCATCTCGTGAACCCTAGAAACCATTGACCTAAATACTAGGAGATGAACCCTAAACCATTAACCCATATAGATTTGTTATTATAAGCATCTCATGAACCCTAGAAACCCTAAACCATATGACCTAAAGACTAGGAGATGAACCCTAAACTATTAACCCACATAGATTTCTTATTCTAAGAATCTCATGAACCCTAAACCCTTAAAACCCATATATATTTGTTATTCTAAGCATCTCATGAACCATAGAAACCCTAAACCCTAAACCATATGACCTAAAGACTAGGATATGAACCCTAAACCATTGACCCATATAGATTTGTTATTCTAAGCATCTCATGAACCCTAAACCCTTAAAACCCATATAGATTTGTTATTCTAAGAATCTCATGAACCCTAGAAACCCTAAACCATATGACCTAAAGACTAGGAGAATAACCCTAAACCATTAACCCATATAGATTTGTTATTATAAGCATCTCATGAACCCTAGAAACCCTAAACCCTAAACCATATGACCTAAAGACTAGGGGATGAACCCTAAACCATATGACCTAAAGACTAGGAGATGACTCCTAAACCATATGACCTAAAGACTAGGAGATGAACCCTAAACCATTAACCCATATAGATTTGTTATTCTAAGCATCTCATGAACCGTAAACCCTTAAAACCCATATCGATTTGTTATTCTAACCATCTCATGAACCCTATAAACCCTAAACCCTAAACCATATGACCTAAGTACTAGGAGTTGAACCCTAAACCCTTAAAACCCATATAGATTTGTTATTCTAAGAATCTCCTGAACCCTAGAAACCCTAACCCCTAAACCATATGACCTAAAGACTAGGAGATGAACCCTAAACCATTAACCCATATAGCTTTGTTATTCTAATCATCTCATAAACCTTAGAAACCCTAAACCTTAAACCATATGACCTAAAGACTAGGAGATGAACCCTAAACCATTAACCCATATAGATTTGTTATTCTAAGCAGCTCATGAACCCTAGAGAAACTTAAGGGGATGCAAGTGGATGGATTAAGGGTAGATATATGAGGATATGGATTAAGGTGTCCTAAGAGGATGGCTTAAGGGGTGTTGAGAGAGAGACTTAAGGGGATGCAAGTGGATGGATTAAGGGTAGATATACAAGGATATGGATTAAGGGGTCCTAAGATGTGTTGAGAGAGAGACTTAAGGGGATGCAAGTGGATGGATTAAGGGTAGATATACAAGGATATGGATTAAGGAGTCCTAAGAGGATGGATTAAGGGGTGTTGAGAGAGAGGCTTAAGGGGATGCAAGTGGATGGATTAAGGGTAGATAAACGAGGATTAGATTAAGGGGGTCCTAAGAGGATGGCTTAAGGGGTGTTGAGAGAGGGACTTAAGGAGATGCAAGTGGATGTATTAAGGGTAGATATACAAGGATATGGATTAAGGGATCCTAAAAGGATGGATTAAGGGGTGTTGAGAGAGAGACTTAAGGGGATGCTAGTGGATGGATTAAGGGGTATAAGGTATGGATTAAGGGGTCATAAGAGGATGGATTAAGGGGTGTTGAGAGAGTGACTTAAGGGGATGCAAGTGGATGGATTAAGGGTAGATATATGAGGCTATGGATTAAGGGGTCCTAAGAGGATGGCTTAAGGGGTGTTGAGAGAGTGACTTAAGGGGATGCAAGAGGATGGATTAAGGGGTCCTAATAGAATGTATTAAGGGGAATTAATAGAGAGACTTAAGGGGATTCAAGAGGATGGATTAATGGTACATAAGAAGATGGCTTAAGGGGTTTTAAGAGAATTTCTTAAGGGGATATGAAATCAATTATAAAAAATTTATAAAATGACAATGAATTAAATTTAGTTTTATATTTATACTATCAATTAAATGTATCTAGAACTATATATGGTTACCTATCTCTAGATTCAAATTCTATTGTAATATATGTGTATCTCCTCTATTTTTTGTAAAGAATCTAGTTTTGGGAGAGCTGAAACAAAAAATGATATAAAACTTTAATTAGGAAATGACTAAATACAAATATATATATATATATAAATTAAATATATATACAACTATATACTTACCAATATTTATTTACTTTGTTGTACCATCTGCATCCTCTCT
Source organism: Sequoia sempervirens (assembly GCA_007258455.2). NCBI lineage: Eukaryota > Viridiplantae > Streptophyta > Pinopsida > Cupressales > Cupressaceae > Sequoia > Sequoia sempervirens. Next base: position 107,260,857 of record VDFB02049217.1, on the reverse strand, counting down.
TTTTTGTAATGCATCTATGATTTTCTCATGATCATCCATTGAAAGTGTCCATAAAAATTTATTAGCAGGCCTCCCTTGATATCAAACTAGTCTTATATTGGTTTCCAAAATCAAATGTGAATAATGTTTAATATTATTGTGTCTTTCATAATCTTCAAATGCAGGCAAGCTATTCTTTCTTATCAAATATTTTTGAATCCAAGTGCCAACAACAACCATTGAACTAGTTGGATACTCAAAGTTGTCATCATCCACTCTAGGATGTACAAACTTATGTTTCCTCTCAACACATCTAGCCAACCAATACTTCATCTCCTCTTCATTCCCCTCAGGTGCAACAACAGCATACAGACATCTTGCAAAAATAAATAAAAAATTCAATAAAGAGTGACTTATATTTAATTCACATATAAACATGCATACATATAAAATTCAACTCAATAAATAATGCACCCTCTTGTACAAGATCTGAAACACTATCATAATCATCTGATGCAAACACTTGATTATCTTCAATTGTCGTCCCATGTTGAACATGTGTCAATGTAGGTGTTAAGTCTCTTTGTTGCCATTGTTCGACCCATTCCATATTTTCATGTGCCTCCCAATCACCTGTAATGCAAAACTGAAAAAAGCACGCCAAATCCCTTGTCCATATTGTCCATGTGTTTGCATTCGAACTCTTAAATGAATGTCATTTTTCATATCCATTAATTGTTTCACAATCTTGTCATTCTAAAATATCATTTTCTTCAACTAACCAAAAGAAGCATCAAATTATTGAGCTCTCACTTGTTCTTGTAGATAATTTGGTATTGCACCAATCTACAATTGCACATGCATCTCTAAATTTTGTAGCATCCTCAAATTTCAGTTGCTCTCTAGCAAGAGCTCTTTTCACACATGCACCTGCTCCATTGTGTTCTCCCTTACCATGACCAGCTTCAAAAAAACTCCATATGTGTTGGATATTGTTTTCCTTATGAACTCTAAATAACCAATAAAACATTCTAGCATTTTTTAATTGACTCATGCAATTATCCGACCATATGAGATGTTCTAGCATTTGAATTCCTCTCTTTTAATCTTTTATAAAATATATCAAAAAAATATTGAACAAACTCAGATGAATGTAATCGATTATCACTTACATAAAAATGGTACTCTCTCAAAAAAAATATATTATCTTCTCTACTATCATCTACTTGTCTACAAACAATATGAACAAATATAGATACTTGCACTAAATTATAATACTATGATTGATTTTTTTCTTCTGGAACAAGAGTATAATTTTCAGCAAAATCAACAACCGATAATATAGTTCCAATTGGGAATGTGTTTTTACATAAACGAAATTGATTATCAAGCCAATGAGCATATTGAGAATTTTGACCATATTTAGGTACAATCCTATCTGTAAATTCTTTAATAAATGCATGCACACTAAATTTTTCCACAATTAGCTCACAATGTTTTCTAGTTTTTCCATCTTTTAAAGAATACTCAACATTTTTAAATTTTTTTACATCCACTAATTGTTGTCCAAATTCATCTAAACTACCTTCATGCATACATTCTCCTAATAATGAAAAGTTACCACATCTATCGCATTCTCCAGAAATACATGCTTTTAAATAAAATAAGTTTCCATTAGAGGGTTCACAAAACAAACTTTCTATAAAATATTTGATTCTTTCAGGTGGCATATTAATATCACAAATATCCTACATAATTTGGTTAGCATGCAAATTGCATCGTACATATCAAAAACTATCATAATAATAATAAAATTGTACATGAGTCTTACAACAACAAGAGATTCGTTGATTATTAATTCTAACATACCAAGGTTTACACTTTTTGAATGATCTTTGACTTATGTTAATATTCAATGGTAAGATTGAAGCATCTTAAAAAATTTATATAACTTAATTTGAGTCCTATCTAAGAGATGCTTTGGATGAGGTTCATGAATTTTGGAACCTACCCTTAATTTTAAGACATCTCTAATGTTAGGTGATACTCTTGTATTATCATGCCAAAATTTATCGATTAAAGATTTAATTTCATTAGTTAATTTCATGTTTGATCTTGGGAGTCTACCACTAAAACTCTAACATTGATTAATTGGATCATTTTCAATACTTTCTCTTCTTTTAACAAATCTTATCAAAGTTTTAGGATTTACTTTTATACATTTACTAATCTTACTTAACATTCTTTTATTTGAAGTTGTTTTATCAACTAGAGCAGTTGTTATTGCACAAAGAGTTGCATTCTTATCTTTAGATTGACTTTTCTTACCTATAAAATCAATAGAATTAGCAACACTAGCTATGACTTGTTCAACTTAATCATCTTTATTTTTTGGTTTTACAAAAATACCTAATTTTTTCATCACTTTTCTCATTTTTGACATTCTCATCAATTGCACCATGAGTTGACATTGGAATCCTAATTTATTTCTATAAAAAAACATTTTATATATTCTATTTCCATAATTTCTAATTTGTCTCCAAGAAACTTTACCACAAAGGTTATCTAGCACATCTTTTTCAATTGTAAAAAAAGCATTTTCACCTTCATCCATACAAGTGGTTTCATTTTCATTCACACAAGGGGTTTCATTTGCATTTTCAAATGTAAAATGGATTTCATTCTCATTTTCATCAATATGAGGGATTTCATTCTCATTTGCATTCTCATAAGATATAATTTCATCATTTTTTTTTTGCATTGTTTCAACCCTAGAATTATTGATATCATCAATGGTGTATCCAACTTCAACTAAACAAGAAAGATGAATATTATCAAGAATTGGGTTTGAAAACATACCTGGATAGATTGTTTGAATAGGTGTGTTTTCCATATCATTGGGAGGTGGATTTGAAGACATACCTGAAGTTGTTTGCATAAGTACTATTTCCATATCATTCAAAGTTGAAGTTGAAGGCATAGTTGGGTTTGTCTCCATAATTGCATTTTCTTCCATATTCACCATCTCCACATTTGCATCATCTACATCATTTCATCATTCATGGATTCCTCTTCAACATTCATGGAACTAGATGCTTCCAAATTTTTCATTTGACGAATCCTTTCTCTTCTATCCCTTTGTCTTTTTGCCTCCATTTATTTATTTGCTTGAATTTCTTTGGGTGTCATTAACTTTCTACATTTTTTTATTTGTCTTTTCTTTCATCCCATGGTTACGAAACCCTCTTTGATGACAAAACAAATGATTCAAGTAACCTATTTTAAAATTGTCATCTCCTTCAAATATTCAAATAAAACTATGTAGTATGAAGATCCTTTCTTCTATAAACTTTGAAGTACAAAAACATCATGAATACATCCAAAAGTTCTCTTTTTCCAAATCTTCTTGTAAAATGTTCTTGTAATTGATTCCACTTCAGAAAATTTAACCTGCACTTGTCTCTTCCAACAATTTGAATAGAATATTCCCTACACAAGAAAAATTTGCAATAAAAAATGTAGAAAATGGCACTTTCGGACTATACTACAGAAAAGGAATGTTGCAGAAAAAATATTTTTTACAAGTATTTTCCAAATCAGGAAAAAACGGCTATATAAGAAATGTGTACATGTTATAAAATGCATACATGTTCTATTTTAGGAATGCATACATGATACCTTTACCCAACGGGTAAATAGATAACACGTACGTGTTATGAAACACGTACGTGTTTCATTTAAATAATATGTATGCATTTTAGTAACGTGTACACATTATTTAAAAATTAAATTCCCAACCCACATGTAGCCTTGGTTTTAGGTTCAGGAAAGGCTTGGCAATCTGAGCCTTAGCCTTTGACCTGCAACTAAAAAACTAAGGAAAATTGAAGAAGAATGTCCAACTTTGGCAATATGGTTGGTGGACTAAATTTGAATCAATCTATAAAATTAAAACCTATTAGAGAACACAATGTCCATTTTTTTAATATATAATTTTTATTAAGATTGGATTATGTTTGTTATTTTTTAATTAATTTCTAAGAAAACTAGTCCTTAAACTTGAAATATTAGGATTTTTTTATTTTTTAATAACTTTTTTTGGTTAAGTTTCTTGTAAAAAAATTATACGGAATCAATATTCAGAAAATTCTCTACACAATGGAAAAAAAAAGATTTAGAAAATGTTTAGTTTAGGTCCAATTATGATGTTCATACATGTTAATTTTTAAAAACAGAAATTAAGGCCAATAAAAATTTAATTAAAAAAATAATCCAACAAAAAAATTTAAAAAAAATTCCTCATCAATCTCCATGTTGTTAGTTCTCTTTTCCCAAAAGGAATTAGAAAAATACTTTTATTTGGGTCAAAAAGTGGTGTCCGTACACGTGCATGGTATGGTAAAAAAATAGGGACTTCTAAAAAGTGGTTTTTATAGATCTCTATCAAAATTTAATTTCTATAATCTGGGTGTAACGCCTGAAAATGAAACAAGCCTTTTGCACAATAGACAACAAGGAAGATCGTTAATAAGCACACATGCATACAATACTAAATCTAGAATGCAAATTCATACGTTAAGCAACAAAGAACATGGGAAAGTAAAAATGTAATTAAAACTGAAACAATCTCACCAATTCCAAACGTATTTCCATGAATTATCTCGATTGCCCTTCTCCATTTTGCTTGTATGGTATAATTGCCCTCAGATTTTCAAGTTCGTGCAAGTATAGCCTAAGATAGTGATTAGCAAAATATCGAAGATTCAAGACAAAAGTGCTCTCCAAAGTTACAAAGTTTGTGAGAGAGATTGGAATGAAGAATGACAAATCAATTTATAGAAAATTGATTATTCGAATAATAGGCCAAGATTGAAAGATTAACAGATGGTTGAGATTGAGAGATTAGTCATGCATTCAGATAACTGATAGAATTGACACGAGTGATTCGAATTAGAAATAGAATTAAAGATTAAATAAATGATTTAATCTTCAGTTCGGCATTCGAAAACATAAGAAATATCTTTGCATGGAAAAGATGAAGATTGATTAAAGCAAGTCTCTGTTCGAATGCACGCACAATACTTAATCAATTAAATAAGAATATTTAATTAATCTGCATGTGCATGCGATTGAGTTAGAAGTGGATGATTGAATGGTTAGACGAAGAGATTACTTCAAAGACGCACTCGTATATTAAATCAATAGTTAATCGAATCTATTAAAATAGATGCCTAGTTGAGTAAAGTGAATATTTAGACAACTCCAAGACAATTATCTAAAAATATAGAAGAACAAAGTTGGGGAACAGAATTAATGAATTAACAATTGCATTAATTCAAGACTCGAGTTCAAGGATAATTAAATAATAAGATTTATTTAATTATGATTTATGATGAATAATAATTAAATAAATGTTGAATTTATTTAATTATAGTTGAAATATGATAAAGAGTAAAAATTAAATAATAATTTATTTAATTTAACCCAAGAATAAGGTTATTCGAAAAGACAATTAAATAAGAAGCCGCTTATTTAATTAAATCAGATAGAATAAAGAAAAGTATGAATTAATTAAATATTTAAGATTATTTAATTAATAGAAGAATTAATAAAAGATGAATTAATTAAATAATTGACATTATTTAATCATGACCATGAAGAATAAGAATTATGAAGAATATAGAAGTCGCAGGCTAATAACCAGATTTCGGTGTCTACATTTGCCCCTCTTTGATACAATGTCGTTTAGGCGTTGTGTCAAAGAAAATCAATGAAAATATGCCCCAGTCAAGCTCCGGATTAGAACAGGTGAAGGTATGCCCCCTCGGGAAAATTGACAAATTTTGAAATGTTCAGAAAAATTTGGAAATGCGCCCGATTAGTCCAATAGATAGGCAGAAATGCAATGCAGTTGACGGAATTGGGTTCGGAAACGGGAGGGACGGGTACGGATGATAGAAAATGGAAGTTTACACGGCCAGTAGGAAGAAAATGCCACCTAAGCCCTAGGTATATATTGGAATTGGGGTGAAAAACTATTCATTTGCACCCACCCAGCTTAGAGATTTCAAAATTTTGCTCTGACTTTCAGCGAGGATGTCTCCAGTTCCAGCCACCCATCATCGTGCCTACAGGATCAGGACGTTCCAGAGACCAGCCGGCGCGGACCCCCCGGTATGTACCTAAAACTTGTCTTTTGAAAAATTTTAATTGGCACGCATTTTAAGGTATTTATTGCATTTTTAGTTGTGTGTCGTATTTTAATTTGCACCGCATTTGTATGCGCGAACGATGCATCTGCTTGCGAAAAGCCACATGTGCATTTTAACGCCGACCGGTTAGGCTTAGTTTAGAAAATAACCGCATGTGTTTATTTTGTAACACATTTGATCATTTTGATACGCATTTGAAATTTAGCTACGCATGTGCATTTTATTATATGTATTTGTTTATGTTGAAATGCATTTGGAATTTTGCAACGCACTTGCATGTTTAGCGACGCATTAGAATATGTAGACACGCACTTGTCATTTTGCACCGCAAATGTCATTTTTACGACGCATGTGATGATTATCAGCCGCATTTGATTAATCATGACGCATATGTAATTTGTGAACCGCATTTGTATAAAAGCGACGCATGTGTTAAAAAAATACGCATCCGCAAAATAATGACGCATTTGCATTTTATGTCAAAACATTCATTTTTCACTAGGGTAGATGATTCAGGCTAACATGAGGCATGGTGTTGCAGGTTGTTCTTGACCCTATCTACACACGTGAGTCGAGACCCACGACGTTTCGATTCAGAGACAGCCTACGGCCGGCCGAGCGACGGACTCTATGGCATTTGGGTTTGTTGCACGTGACCGATATGCCCCAGATTAGGGCAAATCGGGGTTTACTGACAGCACTTTGCGAGCGGTGGCACTCGGAGACGTCTTCCTTCCACCTTCCGACTGGAGAGGCCACGGTGACTTTGGAGGATGTGTATAGGATTTTGAGGCTACCGATTAGAGGGACACGGGTGGTCTATGATACCCAGAGGGGTATAGCTAAGATGTGTAGGTATTACCCCCATGCTGACGTTAGACAGCTAGGGGTTGATGACTATGAGATTAGATGGCGGGTATTGGCCCAGAGATATAGACAGTTAGACTGTCTAGTAGCGACACTGATAGGTGGTATTGTACTGCCTGATCGTCGAGGTCATGGATTCCCTATGGGATGGGGTGAGATGCTAGTGGGAATGCTAGAGCGCCGAGTTGTATATGCTTGGGGTTCGTGTGTGCTGGGGATGCTATACTTCCACCTTCATGACATTGCCTATAGAGAGGCGCAGTCGATGAGCTGCGGCACCACGCTCCTGATGGTATGGGCATGGGAGCATATTGCTATTTTTAGACCACCGGTGACAGTAGATCTAGCTCGTGGAGTGCCATACGCCTTTCGGTATGCGGGAGCCACCACACAACACCACATTGGAGACATGGGCTATTATAGACACGCTATAGACCTGATGCAGGAGTTTACATGGAGACTGTACCTAGGCTGCGAGGTGTGGTCAGATGAGGGTGATCATTTGCCATTTTGTCGATAGACATAGTATTTAGTGGGACGGACAGTGTCCCATATGCACATCATAGAGTGGCAGTTGTCGGACCGGGTCTTGAGACAGTATGGAGAGGTACAAGATGTACCTCGAGGGAGAGCAGAGTTTGCTCGGTCTTCACGAGAGGTCCTGCTGTGGGGGCCAGAGATTCCAGTCGCCACTACAGAAGCAGACATTGATGGATTACAGGCACAGCCATGGGGATGGAGGGGTGGACCAACAGATCCAGGGACGACCCCAGCTTATGATCAGTGGTGGGCATTGCACAGGCTGTTTCCCTTGACAGATCCAGGGCAGCCAGCACCAGTAGAGCGGCGTGTTAGAGGTCCCAAAGGTAGACGCGGCAGAGGAGGTGGTCGAGGAGGCAGAGGAGGCCGAGGTGATGGTGGGGATGATGGCAGAGGTGGCCGATGCGGAGGCAGGAGAGGGAGGCGTGGTCGACGAGGATGAGGAGCAGCCTTGTCACCGATCCATGAGGAGAGGGGAGGAGAGGAGGATGTGGCCATGCTAGATGTGGCCAGAGGTGGCGAGGAGGAGCAGCCAGCTGAGGCAGTTATCCCAGACATCCCTGACATCCCAGCAGAGGCAGAGGCAGGTGCCGAGGAGGTAGTGCAGAGGAGGCCGTTTGAGAGGAGGCAGTGGGAGAGGAGGCAGAGATTGATGCCCTTGGATTGCTAGGTGCCTACCAGGAGGATGATGAGGAGGAGGAGGATCACGAGAGAGAGATCAGGGATCAGATCTTGGAGGAGATGGACGAGGAGGAGGATGGGAGAGATAGGGTCCATCAGGATGATATAGAGGCAGAGGTGTCTGACACTAATATATTACGAGCCCAGGTTGCCTCCTTGGAGGAGCAGATGAGGGTGTTGATGGCAGAGAGAGATGCCTATAGGGTAGAGAGAGACAGAGCATTGATAGAGAGAGATCAGGCTGTAGCCCGGTGGTAGGAGACTGAGCAGAGATTCATAGAGCTTAGGACATTATGTACAGGACCATCAGCAACATTTGCCAGAGAGTTGGTCAGAGCCGGCGAGAGGGAGAGATACTACCGAGACTTGTATGAGGCAGAGGTTCCCTTAGAGAGACGGGCTCCTAGCTTTTTAGCAGCATAGAGTAGTAGGTCTCAGACCAGGACCCACACACAGATAGTGAGCACAGAGGGAGTGGATCAGCCACGCAGAGTAGGGCCATATGACAGACCTCCCACAGCTCCGAGATCAGCAGGTTCCTAGCATCAGTCTCCTACACACTCCCGACATGATGGCAGTGGCAGTTCAGGATAGAGATACAGTTTTGAGGTCCATTTGAGACATTGTATTTTGATCCGATAGCCTGCGGGCTTCCATGTATTTATGATACATTATGACATTGTGATGTGACACATATGAGCGATATGTATATATGATTTTGGTGGCGATTCTTATGATATGCATTGTCTATTTATTGATTATGCAGTCTTGATTTATACATGTGATGTTTATATGATATGCCTATGTGATGGATGGTTGTATGTACTTTATGTTGTTTATGCAACTAATGCGATAAATTTGATTCTATATGACATATGATTCTATATGATTATGAGATGCAATGTGATGTTATATGTATAATGACATGTGATGCTATACAAATGTAATATGATGTATGTATTTATAGGTTATTACTTATGATATGCAATGTTAAATGATGATTATTGTCTATTATGCCATGATAATCTAAATGTGACATATGCCTATATATATGTATGTTTCTAACATGTATGTTGATGCAAGATGATGTATACCATTTTGTGTCACAGGACTTTGTCATAATGCAAGAAAGAAGAATTGTTAATGCGGAATGGAAGATCGACAAAGAATGAAAAGACAGAAGATAAATGTTAGTGTTAGGAATCTTTGATATTTTATCATATCACAAAAGGTATTGCACTTTATCATCATTGGGCAGGACTAATACAAATGGAGACAAACACCAGGATATGACATAAATCAAGGTGTGCAAGGTCATCCACTTGCTAAAAACAGACAGTCGCAGAAAAGGATTGTCACTAACTCATACTAAGGACACAAGTTGCCCCAGTCTTTTTGTCAGGACAAACCACAGACAGCAAACAAAAGAAAAGACAGGTCATGAGACGTCATTGCTCCTCTAAATCCTTCATGGGACATCCTTGAGGAAACTAGTAACATGACTCAAAATCAAATTTAAAAGACAATCGACAGACAGCAGTCAAAGAAAATAGAATTCTGATACATCGTTGCTTCTCTAAATCCTTCATGGGACATCATTGAGAAAGCTAGTAACATAAATCCTAGTCATCAATTCAAGATAAATGATAAGATAAATAAGCCAATAGTCAATAAGCCAATGAAAATATTTGCCAAAACATGATTTGTTTGTTTGATTTGTTTGATTGATAGAGCCTGATTGTAGGAGATACACATACCGGATAAGACTATGAGTCTGGTTTCAATGTTATGACTATCTGTATAAGGCATGATAAAGCCTGGTTTGAGGAGAAAGACATGTATCATATAAGACGTTGAGTCAGATGTCGTTGATGTGATAACCTGTGTAAGGCTATGTTTGATTGTTTGACCTTGTCGATTATGCAGGAAGGACGCATCCTGAATAAGACATAGGTTGATTGTTTTGATAACGTTTGTTTCCAAGAAGGACACATCCTGTAGCAGACGGTTGGTTGATCTGTTTGAATTGTTTTGTTTGGCAAGTTGTTTGATATGACTCAGAGACATTGCTAACTTGTTCACCAGATTGATGCATGACTTGATATGATATACAGACAATTGACTGTGTGTGACGGCAAACCCTAAAGGACTGACCTAGTGTGGCCTCGGGGGCTCATCGATTGATGTGCCTTGCCTACGTTGTACATGCAGAGACCTCGTAGTTCGACTTGACTGCGACCAACAAGACTGACTACAAATAGAAGATGTGTGTGAAAGTGAATGTGACGAACCCTAATGGACTGACCTAATGCGGCCTCAGGGGCTCATCGTGTGATGGCCTTGCCTACATTGTACACGCAGAGACCTCATAGTTCGACACTACCAATGACCTTGTCATATAGACATAGGGATTGACGCACGACTTTGTACAAACAAACCTAAATGGACTTACCTAATGCCTCAGGGGCACATCGACAAATGGCCTTTCCTATGTCCAATCGCAGAGGCAACGTAGTTCGACAAATGACAAAGACTGACAAGTGCGACTGACTCTGACTCTATTTTTGGATTTTTGAAATGTTTTGATTTTTTTGTCTTTTTGAAGTTTTTGATGTTTTGTGTTTCGGAGTCATTTTGTGATGTTAAATTGGATTTTGCATGGTTTGGCATCTTCCTTTAATACCAATGTAAGAACAATATAATACATATCAAGTGTTTTCCCCGGTAGAATTATAAGACCAACTGACTATGAATAGAGTGAGATGGGGGATATGAAACGCTCTCGATGTCAATCGTTCCAAGCTATGGAAAAGACTACCACTTATTAGGACTGATATATACAAGTGATGGACATAAAAGGTAAAAGATATATACAGGATAGTGGACTATGTACACGAATGTGGGCTATGTATAGGGATAAGGGACTATGTATAATGAAGTGTGCTATGTACAGGGAAGTGGTGTATATACAAGATAGATTAGAATAATAGTAGACAAAGGAGCAGAGTTGAGTACACATAGCGCCTGTTTGCCAGGTTTTCACCATGGTACCTATCCAAAGCGCCACCGAAGTGGTTTTCACCATTGGACGATTGATTTGTCTTTACTATTTTCCATATTAACTAATTTTTTTGGTGTTACCAAGACGCCTGTTTGCCAGGTTTTCACCTTGATAACGATTTTTTTGATTTTCTATTTTTTTTTTTTAATTTTTTGCTAAATAAGACAAAGGCTCCCAGAAGCTATGCGTAGAACTTCTTTAGATGCATACTATTGATTGGTGAGGACAATGGTTCGCCTTCAGGAGTAGAGAGTTGATACGCTCCTGATCCAAAATCTTCCATAACAACATAAGGTCCCAACCAATTAGGTTCAAACTTTCCTGGTTTGTCTCTTTCTACTTGATTCTTTGGGTTCTCCATTAAAACCAGGTCACCAATGTCAAAATTTTTGTTTAAGACCCTCCTGTTATAGCTACTACGAAGGTGATTCTGATATGCTTGAAGATGGTCCAGTGCCTTTTGTCTTCGCTCATCCAGGAATTCTAATTCATGGAGTCTCGACACTCGATACTCGTCATCATCAATGTGGCCTTTCAGGGATACCCTTAGGGAAAGAATCTCGACCTCAATAGGCAAAATGGCTTCAGATCCAAAGACAAGTGAGTATGGGGTAGCACCAGTGGGAGTACAGATACTTGTACGATAAGCCCATAAGGCAGGGTTAAGCTGTAAATGCCAGTCATGACCAGCATCATTGATAGTCTTCTTGAGGATTCTAATGATGGTCTTGTTAGACGCCTCCGCTTGGCCGTTACCTTGTGGGTAGTATGGAGTAGAGAAGTGATGTTGAATATGAAATTGATCACACAAGTGACGGACTTCTTGGTTCTTAAATGGGCGGCCATTTTCAGTGATTATAGACTGAGGAACACCATATCGACAGATGATATAGTTTAAGATAAATCTAGAAATCTATGTGCTGGTAATGTATGTCATAGGAATGGCTTCAATCCACTTCGTAAAGTACTCAGTGGCAGTGATAATGAACTTGTGTCCATTAGATGAGGTGGGGTGGATCTTACCTATGAGGTCGAGTCCCCATTGGGAAAAAGGCCATGGTGACGTGATAGGACGGAGCTCCTGTGCTGGGGCATGTATCAAATCTCCATGAATTTGGCATTGGCGACATTTTGTTACAAAGACATATGAGTCTTTTTCCATAGTAGGCCAATAATAACCCAATCTCATAATCTTTTTAGCTAAGGTAGGACCACCAGAATGGGAACCACATATACCCTCATGCACCCCATGCAAGGTTGCTTGTGCTTCAGTAGAATCAAGACATATCAGTAGGGTATTATCTAAAGCGCGTCTATATAGGGTGTCTCCGACGATGGTATATTTGGCTGACTTGCGAAGGAATGTCCTACGTTGGTTATTGGATAGGCCAATGGGGATGACTTCAGCATGAAGGTAATCATAGATTTCTTTGTACCATGGGGAATCAGGACCAACAATGTCACACACCATTTCAGAATCTGGGATATCGTAGGCGGGGACCAAAAGCTGTTCGACCAAGAACTCAAACTTAGGCACGTTGTTAGGAATGTCAAGGAGTGAGGAAATTGTAGCCATAGCATATGCTGCTTTGTTTAAAACACGAGGTATCTGATGAAACTTGACTTTTTCAAAGTACTCTTTAAAACTATCAGCCATGCGCTTGTACGGAGCAAGCTTCTCATCCTTAGTCTCATAATCATCATTTACCTGTCTTATTACTAGTTGAGAATCACCATATACCTATAGGTTCTTGATTTTCCACTTGACTGCCATGCGTAAACCTGTCACTAAAGCTTCATATTCCGCCATGTTGTTAGTGCATGGAAATGCAATCCTGAATGACTTAGGGATGGAATCACCCTGTGGTGTGATAAACAATATCCCAGCCCCTGAACCATGATTTATATGTGAGCCATCAAAGTACAGTTTCCATGTTATGTTTGTGTCAAAAGTGAATATGAACTCATCAAGAAAGTCTGCCACTAATGGGTGATCTGCATGTATGGGTGCGTCAGCTAACTAATCAACAATGACCTGTCCTTTAATAGCCTTTCTTTCTACATACTGGATATCATACTCACTAAGTATCATAACCCACTTAGCCAGACGTCCTGTTAATGCTGCCTTACTAAGAAGATATTTTAGAGGATCTATTTTAGCAATCAACATTGTTTGATGGTTTAGCATGTAGTGCCTCAGTTTTTGGGTAGCAAATACTACTGCAAGACAGGAACGTTCAATGTTACTATAGTTAAGCTCATAACCAACCAAAGTCCAACTGATATAATAGACTGCCCGTTCATGACCTTCATCGTCATTCTGTGCAAGCAATGCTCCAAGTGATGAATGGGTTGTTGTGATATAAAGAATCAATGGTCTTCCTTCCACAGGTGGCATTAAGACAGGTGGTGTAAGTAAATATTCCTTAATCAATTGAAAAGCCTCTGCACACTTAGCTGTCCATGCAAATGGTACTCCTTTCCAAAGAAGATGTTGAAAAGGATGTGTCTTGTCTGCTAGTTGCACTATAAACCTTCTGATAGATTGCAACCTTCCCTATAATTTCCTTATTTGACTGAGATTGTGGGGTGGTGGCATGCCCATGATTGCTTTCACCTTAGCCGGATCCACTTCAATACCTCGTCTTGAAATGATATAACCTAATAGCTTTCCTGACTTGACTCCAAACACACATTTCTTTGGGTTGAGTCTCACATTATACTTCTCCAGTCTCTGAAATACCTTGTCTAAAACCTGTAAATGTTCTGCCCTTGTCTTGGATTTTACAATAAGGTCATCGACATAATCCTCCATACAAGTGTGTACTAGATCATGAAAGATAGTAGTCATGGCACGTTGATAGGTTGCTCCTGCATTTTTTAGTCCGAAGGGCATAACATTCCAGCAATATGTTCCCTAAGGACAAGTAAAAGCTATTTTATGTTGATCTTCAGCTACAATTTTTATCTGGTTATACCCTGAGAATCCATCCATAAGGGACAACATCTCATATCCTGCTGTCATGTCAACTATCATGTCTATGTTAGGCAAAGGGAAGTCATCCTTAGGACAAGCCTTGTTGATATCTCTAAAATTAGTGTAGATGCGGATGCCCCCAGCTAGTTTGGTGACTGGTACAAGATTGGAAATCCAATCTGCATAGTCAATAGGTCTGATGAAACCAACGTCTAACAATTTCTTAAGTTCTACCTTGACTAATAAAGCAATCTGTGGATGCATTTTTCTCAACTTTTGTTTCACTGGTTTGGCACCTGGTTGTAAAGGTAAATGGTGTAGAACCAATTCAAGATCTAACCCTGGCATGTCCGCATATGACCAAGCAAAATTTATCTATCTCTGTGCAAAGAAGTCGTGGAACTCAGGCTTTTCTTCTGTTTTCAATGATGCTGCAAAATAAACCAGTCGTGGATTCTCTTTTGTGCCTATGTTGACCTCTACAGTTTCTTCCACGAGCATAGGTGAATTTTCTTGTGTAATGGGAAGAATGTTCAAACCTCCATCCTTGGGCACCTCAGAGAGGTTTTCACCTTCGGATGCGTCCTTTCTTTTTACTTTTTCATGGTCTAGAGGTGCCTTGCGGTTTTCACCTAGAGACTCGACCTTTTTATCTTGTTTATTCTTTTTCTCATTTTTGCGACTGGAGGGTTGAACAGATTCCCCAAAATATGCTTTATTGTCCAAGTCAATGGTAAAACCAGCTTTATGATCCCCATTAGGTATGCCTTCATGTAATCCCAGGAACTCAGCAATCGCTTCGTCGTTCTCAAAAGTATCTAAAACGGGTGTATCTTGTTGATCCCAATCAATGAGTTGGGGATAAACTAAGGGCATGTCATCGTCAGAGTTATCAAAATCTAATGGGGTCAAGGTAAGGATTGAATTATTCATGTGGTCACAAAAGTCTTGTACCAAGTCCTTTTTGCTCTTGGGTTTGGGTCTAGGTGGATGAATAGGTGGGCCTAATGCCAAGGTTTGACAATCAGAGAGAGGTGGCTTAGGTTGCCAAGAGGTAGGATCAAGCGATTCCCAATAGTAGTGTTTAAACCACTCCTCTTTTGTCATTTTCTTTGGTGGACAGGAATTTAAAAGATTTGGTGAGGAACTTAACAGCAAGTCAAGTTCTCCAAATAACTTGTCAAGGTCCATGGAAGAAGTAGAGGATAAGGAATCCCACTCATAATCATTAGAGTCAGGCGAGTTAGAATGATTTTGGTCTATTGGTTCGTGAGATGTCTTAATGTCTTCTGAAGCACGTACTTCCTCAAGTAAGGGTAATGGAGTACTAGGAACACCAATCTGAATCGGTTGAAACCCTAGCCCTACTCCTTTTGGCCACTGAGAAACAAATATTGGTTCAATTCTGCCATCTTGGTTTAAGCCTAAACCACTTTGTCCATCATATCCTTTGCTTTGCATGATTTTGAAACCCTTTCCATATAGTCTTGTAGGAATATGAGCAAGTAAAAGGGGTTCTTGATTATCTTCCTTATACAGCCAGGAAGTAACATCTTCTGTATCTACAGCCTCTTTGCTTAATTCACCCCATTTAATGAAAGTTGTTGTGGGGGGAACATGTATAGTGATTATAGACTGTCCCCTACCTGTTGTAGGCAAACCATATGACTTAGGAGGGACCAAGTGGCTAACACAATAGGAAGTCTTCATATAATACTCTCCACAACCCTTGTCTTGGATCTCAACCCTAGGAGTAGTGGGAAGTGAAGGTGCAATAGATGTTCGAGTGAGCGTGGACGGGTCAACATAAGAAGATGGATTAGACGATGAGGCCTCTTGGTTGACTGGCACTTGACATTGAGGGATGTCCTTTAGGTTAGTGCAATACTGAAAAGGATCGGGATCACCATCGATAGTTATTTCGGTGCCATTGTAAGGGAATTTAAGGCACTGATGATATGTGGAAGGGACTGCCTTCATGGCATGAATCCATGGTCTACCTAGCAAAAGGTTATAAGGGAGGGTGAGATCCAAGACCTGGAACTTTGTCTCCATTACCGCAGGACCAATTCTGATAGGAAGTGTTACCACCCCCTTTGATTTTCTTTCTTCATCATCATAAGCCTTAATGACAATACTCTTGGTGGTGTCTACGCATGCTTCTGAAATACCTAATGCCTTAATTAGTTTTAAAGTGCATAGATTTAACCCTGCTCCTCCGTCTACCAAAACTCGTCTAACTTTGGTGTCATCAACAAGGACTTCTAGATGTAAATGGTCATTGTGGTTCGTCTTATCTATGGCATAGTCTTGTTCAGAAAACGTGGCATGATGATTATTGGTCAAGTAGCCCACCATCTCCTGGAAATGATTGACATCAAGGTCATTAGGGACCATGGTATTCTGTAAAGCCTTATCGAGGATAGACCGATGCTCGGGGGAGATACACAACAATTCCAAGATTGAAATTTGGGCTGGGGTCTTCCCCAACTGGTCAAGTAGGTTATATTGTAACTTGGAAGGTTGTGATGCTTGCTGTGATGGAGGGCCTTGGATAACAAACTTAGTACGACGAGTATTGACCGCACATTCCGGATTAGCCTTGATAGTAATGGTATTGATGTTGTCCTTGGCGGCGCGAAGGCAATGAATGATTTTGCCACTATCATAGTCATGTTTTATATTCGCATAATTGGCTGACATATTGGTCTTAGTACTCGAACTGGGGACAGTTCCTTTCCCATGGTCATGTAGTGGGTCTGAAAAGACTTGATGATCAGTGTTCGATGTCTTTTGTTTTTGTCCACTAACTTCAATGATTCTCTTGTCAACAAGATCCTGTATGATGTTCTTCAGTTGTCGACAGTTTTGTAGGTTGTGTCCCTTTGTCCTATGATAATCACAGAAGGCATTGTCATCCCACCAAGTTGGTTTAAACTGTCCTGGATCGTATTGTCTTGGTTCCTGCAGTTGTATGAGGTTGTGTTGTAACAGTTGTTTGAACACCGACTCAATGGGTTCCCCTAAGGGAGTGAACTCACGTTTCTGGAATCTCCTTGGTGGTGGACGTTGAGTGTTTGAGACCATGTTAGGAGGTTGATTGACAGCATTAAGCGTGTTAGCAAAAGTATGAGGTCCTTGTAATGTGAGGAGGGGTCTTGCTTGTAATGTTTTAGCATCCACCACCCCATCATTGGTGACATTTTTGTTGCGAGACCAGAATCTGTTTCTGTCGGTGGGGGCGTTTTGTACGACCGTGTTTCGATTGGGTGTTGTCATCTTGAGTTCACCCTTTTCAATGAGATCCTTCTATATTATCACCCCCTTTTCCACTAGTTCTGAAAAAGATATGCAGCAATGTACCCTTAAGTTACTCCTGAGTTTTGGATGAAGGTTTTCTTGAAACATTGTAACCTTTTGTTTTTCAGGTATCTCGACAGGACATCTACTAGCAATAGTTCTCCATCTCTAGAAGAAAGCAATGAATGTTTCACCTTCGTCTTGTGTTGTGTGGCACAAGGTTGCTATATTTATCTCATGGTCAATGTGGAAGGAGAATTGCTCCACAAATTTCTCGACTAGCTCTCCCCATGATCTAATGCCAGAATCTAGACCCGAAAACCATTCTAGTGCAACCCCTACAAGACTTCGTGGAAATAGCCTCATAAGGTACGTGGGGTCGTAAGCGACATCAATGCATATGGTAGAAAATTCCCTGATATGTTCTACTGGATTGCGCTTGCCATTGTACTTAGGAAGATTTGGTATGACATATCCGTGAGGGAAAGGTGTCATGTACAATGATCTATCAAAAGGGAATGGGCATATGTCCTTTGGTGAAAATGATTTCTTAGTTGACACTGACATGTTATCCATTTGCGTTTGTAATGCCTGCATTTGTGTTTGTAGGACGTCAACTTGAGTCAAAGATGTGCTAGAAGGATTATGCGGATCCATATATGTATTCTGAAATCCAAAGTCTCGTGATGGGTTTTGATTGAACGTTGGCATCTGAGGTGGATTTGGATTCGGAATGTTGGTAAATGTATTCTGGTTTGGAATCGACATAGATTGATGTTGTCCTGGATTCTGTGTAAATGGATTCTGAGTACCACTCTGTACAAAGGGATTCTGATTCGGAACCGATGTGAAATAGTTTTGGCCTGGAATCTGGGTAGACAATTCTGACTACCAATCTGTGAAAAGGGGTTCTGATTCGGAACCGATGTAAATTGATTTTGACTGCTAGTCTGGAAAGGTGGATTTTGATTGCCATATTGGAAGGAGGGAATGCCCCCTATTTGTGTAATCCTTGGTATAGTACTAGTGACCTGAGCACTAGGTATGGCCATCGACTGTGGCAAGGTACCCATAATGCTAGCAGTAGGTGTGGTTGTTGATTGCGCACTTGTGACACCGACATAAGATGTATGGGCTGATGTTTTAGGTCTTTTACTCCCACTAAGAGGACCGAAGGGGGTAGATGATGAAGCCCCTGTAGTGAAACTAAATCCCGATGTCATGGTAGGTGTACCAAATGGGGATGTATGGACTGTCGTACTCTGTGTAGACGTGCTAGATGGCATAGTCGTGCTGACTTGAGGTATAGTAGTACTAGCAGTCGTGGTATTTGTCCCTTGTGTAGGTTGAGTTTGTAAGGTGCTAATGTCAAATCCTGGAGGTAAGGTAGCACCTTCAGCTAGCAATTTTCCTAAGAACCGTTGACGATCATTTGCTAGGTACTCATCTACAAAAGAGGCAAACTCAGGGTCCTGTGCGGCAGCCTCTATGTCTTCTGTTGTAACATGTCCTTGTGTGTTTCTAGTGGTAAATTTGTCTAATAGAGTCTTATGAGGTCTTGAAGAAAATGGGTTGATGAACTCGCTTGGGTTCGACATGTTTTCTCTCTCTCTCTCTCTTAGACCTAGTTTCAACCATGTAAGACAAGCTCAATATGCGGGAAATGCAAAACTATATCTAGAAACTGTATGACTCTATTCTATGTTTTTGGGGTTTTCTTATGTAAGGGATGTCCTATGATGATACTAGTCTAGACTCTAAAGGTGCAAGAAGTCTAAGTGAGACCCTAAAATGATCAATTCTATAAACCCAAGGTGAAGGGACCAACTACCTAAAGTCAAACCAAAGTGTCAATTTAGATAAGTCAAGGAACCAATGTAGGACAAAGATCAAAGACACGTTGAGTTTCCTAACTAGACTGATGAGCTAGGACAACTCTCTGTAGGACAAAGTATATGATGATAAGATTAGGTTCAATGATAGATTTCGTTG
The DNA here is from genome assembly GCA_007258455.2 of Sequoia sempervirens. Lineage (NCBI taxonomy): Eukaryota > Viridiplantae > Streptophyta > Pinopsida > Cupressales > Cupressaceae > Sequoia > Sequoia sempervirens. The sequence goes on along the minus strand of VDFB02049217.1, from coordinate 107,241,248 downwards.
ACACTATGACCTTTCTAGAGTATAGATGGTGGACTACTCCTAAAGTTTGTAAAAGTGACCTCTCTAAAAGTCTAATGCAAAGTAATATGATCCCTAAGATGAAGGTAAACTCTAACTGAAGACAACTATGGTAATGACTAAATGAACCTAAAGGATGCAAAATTGAGCAAATCATTTCAGGTTTCTATTTTTGAAGACTGTTTGTATGAAGACCACTGAAACTGGTATAACCCTGCTAACTAGACAGTGACAGTGAATTTTGGTTTTTCTGGTAATCAGATAGATGCGTTTCAAATTTAACAGTTGCGGTTCAAACTGACAGATGCGACTCAAAATTACCAGATGCGACTCAAGCTGACAGATGCAACTCAAAATATAACGCATACGGTGTTTCTAAAATAAATGCGAGTCAAACTGACATGCGCGACTCAAAAATTACAGATGCGGCTCAAAACAACCAGATGCAACCTATATAAATCAGATGCGAGCCAAACTGACAGATGCGACTCAAAAATTATAGATGTGACTCAAAACTTACAGATGCGACTCAAAATTAACAGATGCGACTCTAAAAATCAGATGTGTGTTTCTGGTGAACAATTGGGACTCTCCAGTGACATGAAATTTAAACTGACCCGGTTTTCTATGATCAAATTCTAACAATCAAAGACAATCATAAGACAAAGTGTTTTTAGTTTCAATTTTGGACTCAAAGAATGTTTAAAGTGATACAGACAAGCACATCCTAATAGGCCAAAGGCCTAGGGTTTGTATACTTGGTATAGCCCACCAGGGTTATACCCGGTTGGTGATGAACACCTTTCCTTCTCGAGAGCGGATAGCTTAGGAATTTGGTGGCATTGGCTCCCCTCCACGGCTCATTAGCGTCTTTCGAGCACACCAATTCTGAATTCATTGGGTAGTGACATCCCAAGAATTGCTATCTCTACTCAAGGGGATCAGTAGTGAGTAATCTTAGGGCATGATACTGTACCCTGCACTAATACCAAACAACGACCACAAATAGGTTGGTCTCTACAACAAAGGGTATTTAATTTGGGCATTCCGTTCGTGGGGTGTGATCCATACGGCGCGAGTCCCCTTTCGGATCCATCTCGTCGGAACCACACTCGTGATTCTTGGGGTTTCCCCAAGAACCCACTTTTGTATACCAGCTGGAAGTCCCTCGGGTTCAGGGTGCTACCGGTCTGAGTCGTTCTAGGGTGAGTACTTTTTCCCACCAGAACAGGCCCAAGTTCTAGAGTTGGTAACCGTTTCTCTTACACCCAGGATCGCACGGATGCGCAAGGGGAGAGGATACTTAGATATACCAAATCGTAAGGGTAACTAGACTTGTGCTTTCGCACCAAACACAGTAGACACTTGTTAATTTTAACCAAATGAAAGATTTGCTACACTACCAAACAATCTGTTTCAAAATTTAACTAGGGTCTTCGACAAGCGTCCTGCAGAAGATATCATTAGTAATTTTCAATTTTGTCTTCGCCAATCGTCCTGCAAAAGCTTGTTAACTCCAAATGGCCACACGCTGAAAATCAAATATCAGTAACATGAAAATCAATTGAAAATTCTAGATTGTCGAAAGCAGAAATAAAATTTTACTAGTCAATTGCGTCGTTTTGTTACCAGTCAGATGCGTCGTTTCTTTTTCAGTTGCGGCTCGGGATATCACTTGCGATTCAAGAATTACCAGATGCGTCATTTCTCTGTCAGATGCGGTTCATAAACTCAATTGCGGTTCAAAAACTTCACATGCGGTTCTGGAAAATCAATTGCGGTGTAGAAACTTCACATGCAATTCGGAAAATCAATTGCGGTGCAGAAACTTCACATGCGTCGTTCCGTACGAAAAATCTGCAAAATTGAAAATTAAAAGATCTACGAATTCGCGAAGATGGTGTCTTCACGTCGGGTTCACCAAAATGTAACACTAAAAATAAAATAGGCTTTTGCACAATAGACAACAAGGAAGATTAGATCGTTAGAAGCACACATGCATACAATACTAAAATCTAACATGCAAATTCATACGTTAAGCAACAAAGAACATGGGAAAGTAAAAACGTAATTAAAACTAGAACAATCTCACCAATTTTCAAACGTATTTCCATGAATTATCTTGATTTCCCTTCTCCATTTTGCTTGTATGGTATAATTGCCCTCAGATTTTCAAGTTCGTGCAAGTATAGCCTAAGATAGTGATTAGCAAAATATCGAAGATTCAAGACAAAAGTGCTCTCCAAAGTTACAAAATTTGTGAGAGAGATTGGAATGAAGAATGACAAATCAATTTATAGAAAATTGATTATTCGAATCTTGAGCCAAGATTGAAAGATTAACAGACGGTTGAGATTGAAGATTAGTCATGCATTCAGATAAGCGATAGAATTGACACGAGTGATTCGAATTAGAAATAGAATTAAAGATTAAATAAATGATTTAATCTTGAGTTCATATTCGAAAACATAAGAAATATCTTTGCATGACAAAGATGAAGATTGATTAAAGCAACTCTGTTCGAGCATACGCACAACACTTAATTAATTAAATAAGAATATTTAATTAATCCGCATGTACATGCAATTGAGTTAGAAGTGGATGATTGAATGGTTAGACGAAGAGATTACTTGAAGACGCCACTCAGACATTAAATCAATAGTTAACTGAACGATTAAAATAGATGTCGAGTTGAGTAAAAGTGAATATTTAGATAACTCACATAATTATCTAAAATATAGAAGAATGTGTTAAAATAGAATTAATGAATTAAATAATTCATTTAATTCAAGATTCGATATTCGAAGGATAATTAAATAAATAAGATTTATTTAATTAAGTGACGAAGGGATTTTAAATGAATAATTAAATAAATTATGAATTTATTTAATTATAGTTGAAATATGATAAAGAGTAAATTAAATAATAATTTATTTAATTTAAGGAAGAATAAGGTTAATTAGTAAGATAATTAAATAAGAAGCGTTTATTTAATTAATTAGATAGAATAAAGAAAAGTATGAATTAATTAAATATTTAAGATTATTTAATTAATAGAAGAATTAATAAAAGATGAATTAATTAAACAATTGACATTATTTAATCATGACCATGAAGAATAAGAATTATGAAGAATATAGAAGTCGCAGGCTAATAACCAGATTTCAGTGTCTACACTGGGTATTTGAATAATTTACATATTTGAAAACTAGATTCAAAATTTTAAATTTCATATTACGAAAAAAATTTAAGATTCATTGTGTAAGTGCCTCAAATTTTCAGTTCAAGTGTGACAAATTCTGAAAAATAGCAAAAACACTTCCACTTTTTGAGATTTTTGTGAACCCAACGTCTTGCATCAGCCCATTAGTGAGAGATGATGGAGTGGAAAATTTAATGATAGATTCTAACTTAGAGGTGAATAAATTCAATTATGTTCAACAAGAAACAAATTTAGAGGTATGTAATTTGTAATTATCTCCATGGTGTGAGACAAGGAAAATGTCGGTGAGGGTCGATTATGCTTAATTCAAGATGAATTGAAGCACAATTTACCCTAATAAACTTGCATCTACAAACAAGATCATTCAAATTGAAAAATTAAACTAAGCATTTAATTGAAACTAAAAGTTACAAACTACACAAAAATAGATAAATTCCTACTCTAACCCATTTGAAACTTATCCTATTCTAGAATTGGTGTTGTGTTGATGTGAAATGACGACCCTTTCCCAATCCCGTGATTAGTGAGCATGTTTCAGTCAATTCTATGGAAGAGAATTGATGAAACCATTGTGATTGATGTATGAAAACCTAGTTTATGCTAATTTAAACATGATGCAAGCTTAGTTACCATGATTTTATGCTAAAAATGAAGTAATTATGCAATTACTAAGCTAATCTATGCTAATTCTAAGCTAAAAGATGAAAATCCTAATTTATATAAAAATTAAGATGGATGCATGAAATTCATTAATGGATGCTCTAAGATATTATGTAATTAGAAATAAATTAAAACAAGCTAAAAGTGAATAAAAGATGAGTGTGAGTGCAAGTGAATTCAACAGCATGAGTTTGCAATTGAAAGATGGATCCATTTGTCTCCAAATAGTGTCATATTTATAAGAGAGCAAATGAGGAACGAAGAGTTGAGATTGAAAAGATTAATCAATGATCCAAGATGAAGGAGATGAGAGGCATGGATCATAGATTCTCATCAATGGATGAGAATGCATGATGGGATTTTAATCAAGGGCTCACACTTGCTTCAAATAAACACGTTTTTGACCTACTCACACAAGTCAAAGGTGACTTGTTCAAAAGGTTGAATTGAAGGTTAAAACTTGCTTAAGAAGCTAAGTAAAAATATGCCTTTTCCAAGTGATGGAGGAATAAGAATATTCTTTTGGAATATTCAATTGGGTGAGGATAAAAGACATTTTGCAAATTAAAAGAAATTCTTAATTGTGCAAAAAAGGGGATAATGAATATTTCATGGGAATATTCCCTTCTTAGAGGAAAGTTAGTTTAATTGCTAATTAAACAAGGTTTAATCATGCAATTAGGGGATTTAGAGGAATAAAGTGATATTTATTAAATTAATTTAATAAATGGGGGAGAGAGAGGAAATGATATTTAATTAAATAACTTAGGGTTATTTAATTAAATAAGATGACTTAGGATATTAAATTAAATATTTTGATTTATTTAATTTAATAAGATGAAATGTTAGCGTGAAGGGGAATGAATTAACCTAATTAAATTAATTAGGCTAATAGACAAAAATGATGCAATTAATTAAATTAGCTAGGTTAATTTAATTAATGAAGCAAAAAGAGGATGGGTTAAAGAAAAAATGATGTTTGTAAACCTGTTTCGAGTGTATGATATTATTTAGGATATTTTTTAGTGTCTACATTTTTCATTTCTTTGAAGCGAGGTACCTACTTCTTCAATTCAAAGAATAACGCTTTTTCATATTAAAATTGTTGCTTAAATCAAAATATATATATATATATATTCCAAATGCTCCAGCAGAAGGATAAAGCTGATACCTTGCCCCCTCGAGAAATTGAGCAAAATTTTTGAAGTTTAGGATGATTTCTCGACAAAGGTGAAAAGTTGTCCCAAGGGTCCAGAAAGGCTCCGGAATGCAAGAATTATGCAAAATTAGGTACAGATTGGAAAAATTGATGAAAATGGTGATAAACCCCATCTAGAAGGTGAAATTAGGGTAAAAAACCCTAATTTTCTAGCTTAAAAAGCCAAGAAGGGTCACTTTCAATTCATTTGTGCATTCACACTTAAGAGATTCTTGTTATTTTGAGCTCTAACCCTCTGACGAAATGGCGCGCCAAGAGCTTCCCAAACACATCTATGACCGAGTTTGAGAGTTCTAGCAGCTTTTAGGCGCAAGACCACCAGCATGTAACTCCAAACTTGATTTGAAATTTGACTTTTTGATACACTTATTATGCTTTAAAAGTTCAAACTTTGGCAGTGTCGCTATATAGCGATGCCCAAATTGAAATCGGTGACGCTAAAATGAATTATAGCGACACATATGTATATGGTGATGCTAGTCATGATTTAAAAGTAGGGTTTCTAATTTTAAATGGTGACGCATGCTTATATAGTGACACTTCAACTAATTTAGAAATTAGGGTTAGGTTTTCCAAATTTTAGATCACGACGCCTGTGTATTTGGTGATGCATGTTTTGATTTGTGATTTTAAATGCTTTTGGGCACCGTAATTTGAAATTTGAATATAGCAATGCTATTGAAAATAGTGACATTATTATGATTTTTGAGATGTAAATTCCAAATTGAGTCAATTTTTTTCAATTTCCTAATGTCGTGTGCTTCATGGGTGCAAGAGCTCTTCCCACTGTTGATATCATGCGAGCACAGGCCCATCGTGTTGGAGAGATTAGGTGATCTATCAGAGTTACGTCAAGAGCATTTGGGAGAGATTGGCCTCTAGTATGTCATGTATGTGCCCATGATTTGAACACATCTTGCTATGATGACCACTCTGTATGAGAGATGGCATAGTGAGACCTCATCCTACCACCTTCTAACAAGTGAGGCAATGGTGACCCTAGAGGATGTATGGTGTATTTTACATTTGTCAATACATGGTGACCGTGTGATCTACGATGTTGATGTTGAGTCTAATGCCTACCTTAAGGTTATGGAGATGGAGAAAATTGTTTTGGGTACATCACAAATTGACCTCAAGTCATATAGAGGTCATGTGTCGACTTTTAGATTGATTGTCATAACCATCATTTCAGGTTTGGTGTCACTCGACAAACGTAGTAGAGGACTCATCCCAAGATGGGGCTTGGTGTGGCATTGTATGCTTCATAGGAGGACACTTTTTACATGGGGGGCCATGATGTTGTCCTCCCTATATCATGATTTGCATGATTTTGTGTATTGTGATGGGAGAGCCATTGGAACAGGGGTGATTCTGCTACATATTTGGGTGTGGGAGCATATCATCATGCTCCAACCTATTGTTTAGATGGAAAATGTGGAACCAGATGATCCCATCATGTGGCAGTACAAAGGTATGATCACTTTGAGGCATATCAGACAGATTGGGCTCCCATATTGGTGACGGGTCATTGATGATATGACAGTTTTCTACTGGCGCTCATGGCTTCAAATGCCACCTTGTTTCGATGATGTGCAACAATTATATTTCACCAGGAAGACCCGATATATGTAGGGTCATGAGCTTCATATCATTGAGCAATATTTACTAGATAAAGTGTCTTAATAGTTTGGAGAGATCCAGGACAGGCCAAATGATGGATACAAGGCCATTTTTTGCTAGGTTAGCCAAAGAGGTTCCCACATGGGGACTGACCATTCCAGCTCCTGAGGTAGTTGAGAGCTTCAAACAATTAGTGGCTCAGCCTTGGGCCTATGATTAGGGTCAGGCGGTAGCACAGACTATGCCTACATATGATGCCTAGTTTGTTTCTCCATGATGATTGGCAGATCTGACAGGTGCTCCTCTCCAAGGGAGACCCAAAGGTAGGGAGAGAGAGGTAGAGGACAAGGTTAGGGTAGCCAAGATGGCCAGGATGGTCAGGTTCTTGGGGCTCCATCTATCGAATAGAAGCCTTGAGTTGTACAGCAGCAAGAAAGAACACCACCACCACTAGATGCAAGGAATGCACAAATATAGTTGTTGCATCAACAAGTACAAACTTTAACTGGTGAGTGAGATCAGTCCCACCGGTAGATTTTGGGTATCATTGCTGAGTCAGACCAAGCACAATAGTAGGTGGTTGCTATCATGGCCGAAAGAGATAATTCTTTCCTGTAAGTACAGGCCATGACTGTTGAAAGAGACCAAGAGGTTTCTAGGAGCCAACAGATAGAGGCTATGATGGTGGCTACTCATGGTTAGACAGTTTTAGCAAGGTTGTACAGAGAGTCCATTACAAAGGCTATGTATTATAGGCAGCATTACCATCAAGATGTACCATAGGAACTTATAAAGCCTAATTTTTCATAGTGTAGTGATGCATGGTCATGAGCTAAGGATCAGCCTGAGAGGCAGGCTGGAGAGGGTAGAATCCATCAAGGCTAGCTATTATGTACAGACACTTTTTTATTTTGTTACCCCATTCTTTATCATAGATATACATTCATGGGCTCCTTTTTTATAGCCTTGTGGATATTGTATTTTTTATCATTATACATACACCAATCCATATTTTGTACCATGACATTCATTTTTTTTATATATATGATATGGATATGGATGATTTATGATGTGATGTGTTCACTTTATTTCATGATTATGGATGCATATGATATGAAATTCTTATATTATGTACGGATGCACTCTACTTATGTCTATATGATATGTGATGATCATGATATGATATGGATGCAATGTTGTATTCTTTTTTAGTATTTTTTCATGATATGCTATGGAATGAATGATATGTGATGCAAATTTTATGGATGCATTTATTTTTGTGTATTTTCTATGCATTTTTATGAGATGATTATGCATATGGATGTATGGATGAAAATTTTTATGCAATGATTTAAGATGCTTAAAATAATAAATCTATGTTATTCATCGCAACTCAAATGATAATGTCGAATGTATGATGTGATATGAAATGATTATGCTGATGGAGGTTTTATGATTATGTTGTGATTATGAGATACAAGTATGCTAATGGTTTGTGTATGCGGGATGGATGCATTGATGATTTTTTCATTGACTGTCATGATACCAGGTTAACGTGGAGAGAAGATAGAAGAATAAAGAATGAACAACAGTTGATTTTGATGATTGCTTCAAAAGATCCAACAAGTCCATGATCCATTGAGACTTTATTAGAGATAGTGATGGGAAATGCACAATGAGGATGAATGTAGGATGAGGAGATGCTCACACTTTGGGATTTGTATTTTTTGTCGTTTCTTATTGTTTGATATAACACATAGATACAATGCATCAAGGTATATATAACTAGGACGGCGTTGTATCGAGTGTAATGGACTTTGACTCAACAAATAGATAGGATATGATAGTTCACATCTTGACATACGAAAATGTCATTGGAATGCAAGTTAGAAGATTAGAATATATAGGACGAAAGAATACACAATAGTCAACAACATACCCTAAATGACCTTCCTACACACAACTAAGCAAGTATGTGCTAAGATTATTTTACAAGAGCATCCACAAGCACAGCAAACGAAAGATAATGATTGATGCCCCATTCCTTTATCTCTAATTTTTTTTGATAGACATCATCAAGAGCTCCTCAGAATGGGTCATTTAAGATAAATTATAAGAAAATATCAAAGACAAACAATTAGTATTATCCATATCTTTTGCCTAGTTTAAGTTTAGCTAAGGTGATATCTGATACTGATGTCCATAGCAGGAAGGATACATCCTAGGACATGTTGATTAGGGGTTTTTTGATGTTAGGATGATGATGCTAAGATGAGTCATTAATACAAACTTCACTAACACATTTACTTATGATCTAGACTTTATATTTTGACTCTTAGGTTCGCACTTTATGATTTGCTATACTTGCTTTCTACTTGTTTTGCCAAAGGGTGAAGGTGACAGTCGATTTATTATGGGTGAAAGCTTATTGTGGGTGAAAGTGAGATGGGGTGGATGGGTTTTGGATTTTTTGGGAATATTTCAATGTTTTTGGTATTTTGAAAATGTTTTGAGGCTATTTTTTGGTCTTTTTGAAAGTTTATATGAATGTTTAGGATTTTCAAATTTTCTAAGGTTGTTTAGGGTTTTATAAGATATTTGAGGCATTTTAGGTTTTTTTGAATTTTTTCTATTGGTTTTGTGTTTTCTAATTTATTTGGATGTTTTGGGATTTTCGAGATATTTGGATGTTTTTGGATTTTCAAGATATATGGATGTTTTTGTATTTTTGAGATTTATAGATGTTTTTAGCTTTTCAAGATATTTAGATGTTTTTGGATTTTTGAGTTATATGGATGTTTTTTTTATTTTTGAGTTTTTTGACCAGGAACCTAACTTAAAGACCTATCCTAGGGGTCTTGGGGGTTGTTCAAAGGTAAGCCTTGCCTACGTTATACACGCAGAGACCGCGTAGTTCAACTAACTCGACCTATTAACAAGATGAGATATAAACAATGATGGAAAAGTCAATTTATTATGATGGATTCATAAAGGAATGACCTAGGGTGTCTCGAGGGCACATCAATGATGGCCTTGCCTATGTTCAAGCTTAGAGACAACGTAGTTTAACAAGGGGACCATTTTTTTGGATTTTCGATTTTTGACCCTTTTAGGGTTTTTGATGTGTTTTGGATGTTTTAGATTTTGACTTTACAATTTTTTGAATGTTTTTGGATTTTAGCTATATAGGATTTTACAAATGTTTTTGGATTTTCTGGTGATCATTTCACGAATGTTTTTGGTATTTTCTGATAAGATTTTATGAATGTTTTTGGTATTTTTTGAGATAAAATTTTATGACATTAAGATATACAAGAACTCAATATGATCTAGAACAAAGTGCCCCTAGCATGATATGTTAGACTACTTTATGATAAAGCCAGGACAGACTGACCTTTGGAATATTCCTAGTACTAAAGGGATTGTGATACTTCATAGTGTCAAGCTATGATAAGGATGAGGAGAGAAGATGGACGAATGGTGGTCCAAGGAATGATAGGACAAAAGAGCCAAAGAATAGATGGAGGTGCTTTATTTACACAAGGTGCTTGTTTTCTAGTTTTTCACCAAGGTACTTTCCCAAAGTACCACCAAAGTGGTTTTCACTAGAGGATGATTATTTTTCTTTACTTTTTTAATCCTTTTTTTCTCAATTTTTTGGATTTTGATTATTATTTTTATTTTTTTGTATTTTCCACTTTTACACCCATCAAGATTAGGCATAAAAAATTTTGAGATGCAAGATGTTGGTTGGATCCTGTAAGGGTTCACCTTCAGGTGTTTGACAATTGGTATGCTCCTGATCCATAGCTAGCTATGATGATGAAGGAACCCAACCAGTTATATTCAAACTTTTCTTTATTGTCTTGATCTAGAAGGTTCTTCTGATTCTGCTTTAGGACAAGATCCCCTACCTGGAAAGACTGACATTTGATCTTCTTGTTATAGCTCTATTTCAGTTGGTGTTGATACACTTGCAAATGATTGAGGGCATCAAGGTGGTACTCATCTAGGAATTCTAGCTCATTCAGTTGAGACACTTTGTATTCTTAGTCATTAGGCTTTGTAATAACACTTGTAATGATGGGAGCTCAACCTCAACAGGCAAGATGGATTATGATCCATAGACCAGGGAGAAAAGAGTTGCACCTGTAGGCATGCAAATACTGGTTCAATAAGCCTAGAGAGCGAGATTTAGTTGTAAATTTTAGTCACGACTAGCATCATTAACTATTTTCTTCAATATTTTAAAGATAATTTTATTGGAAGCCTCAGCTTGGCCATTGCCTTGGGGATAATATGGGGTAGAGAATCAGTGTTGGATATTGAATTTTTGGCACAACTCTTTTACATCCTGATTTTTAAAAGGTGTTCCATTATCTAAGATTGAGGGTTTTTGGAACATCATAACGGAAAATAAGGTAGTTCAAGATAAAATTTGCAATTTTTTTCCCCATTATGTAGATCATAGGAATGGCTTCCACTCACTTGGTAAAGTACTCAGTGACAGTTACGATAAACTTGTGGCCATTGGATGAGGTTGGAGTGATTTTTCCTATGAGGTCAAGTCCCCATTATGAAAAAAGGCCATGGTGTGATCATATGTTGCAACTCTTGAGCTAGAGCATGAATCATATCTCCATGCTATTGACATTGGACACACTTTTGCACATCCTGATGGGATTCCTTTTCCATGGTTATCCAATAGTAACCCGTCTGTAACAGTTTCTTAGCTAATTTCATACCGCTAGAATAGGACCCACATATATCATCATGTACTTTTGTTAAAGAATTTAAGGCTTCCTCTTGGTTAAGATATCGTATTAATATCCCTTCGACGCTTTGTCGACAAAGGGTATCACCTAGGATCATGAATCGAGATGCCTTTTTAAGGTTCGAGGTGATGTCAGATGGAAGGGTTCCTCTACTTAGGTAAGTAAAGATGTCATTATACCATGGGGATCCAGGACCAATAATGGCACATGTGAATTCAGATTCAGGGATTTTGAAAGTTGGTATGAGAAGTTGTTCTACCAAGAATTCACATTGTAAGACATTGTTTGGCATGTCTAGTAATGATTCGATTATTGCCATGGCACCTGCTACTCTATTGTTCATGCAAGGAATCTACTCAAAATTTATGTCTATGAAAAGGTCTTTGAGATTCTCCACCATCTTCTTGTAAGGAGTGATCTTGTCATCTTTAGTTTGATATTCATCATTAACTTGGTTGATAACCAGTTGTGAGTCTCCATAGACTTTCATTTCTTGAATTTTCCACTAAACCACTATCCTTAGACCTATGATTAGGGATTCATACTCAACAATGTTATTGGTGCAAGGGAATGATAGCCTGTATGATTTCAAAATGCAATCACCTTGATGGGTGATAAAAATAATTCTTGTGTCGGATCGATGTTGGGTGAACGATCTATCAAAGTACATCTTCCACTAAGTTGTGAGATTGACTAGGAACATTGATTCGTTAGGGAACTTAGATATCAGAGGGTTCTCAACATAAATGGATGCTTCTTCTAGTTGATTTGTGATTACTTGTCCTTTGATTGCCTTGCACTCTATATACTCTATGTCAAATTTTGTTCAGATCGTCACCCATTTAGTCATGCATCCTATGAGAGTTACTTTGAATAATAGGTATTTGAGTGGATCAATCTCTGCAATAAGCTTGATTTGATGGGATAGCAAGTAGTGTATAAATTTTTGTGAAGCAAAAACAACTGTTAGGAATTCCTTCTCAATGGATAAATAGTTCATCTCATAGCCCACCAAGGTTCTACTGATGTAGTAGATGGCTCTTTCTTTTCTATTTTCATCATGTTGTGCCAAAAGAGCTCCTAGTGTTGTTGATGTTGCTAAGATATATAGGATCAAAGGTTTGTTTGGTATTGGTGGCATGATTACTGGAGGTGTTAGTACATAATATTTGATCTACTGGAAAGATTTATCACACTTCTCATCCCACTTATAGATTATCCCTTTATGGAGAAGATTCCAAAAGGGGTGGATTTTATCTGATAGTTGTGCTATGAATCTTTTGATAGACTACAGTCTTCCTTGTAATCCTCTCATTTGCTTCAGTGTTTGCAGTGGTTCCATGTCTAGGATGGATTTTACCTTTCCTAGATCAATTTATATCCCTCATCATGAAATGATGAACCCCAGAAGCTTCCCTAATGTGACCCCAAAGACACACTTATTTGGATCTAGTCATACCTTGTATTATTCAAGTCTGTCAAAGATGAGTTCTAAGACTTGTATCTATTCACTTCTTTTCCTTGATTTTTCCAAAATATCATCCACATAATCTTCAACTGTTTTGTAGATCATGTCATGAAAGATGAGGGTTATGGCTCTTTGATAGGTTTCCCCTGCATTCTTTAACCCAAATGGCATCACATTCTAGCAATAGTTTCCCAATGGACAAGTGAATGCAATTTTATGTTGATCCTCCTTGGCAATTATGATTTGATTATAGCCTAAAAAACCATCCATGAGTGATAGCATTTCATTCCCTGGTGTTAATTCCACAATGAGATCGATATTAGGAAGAGGGGAATCATCCTTTGGGCATGCTTTGTTTAGGTCTCTAAAATCAGTGCAGCTTTTGATGCCCTCAATGGGTTTTTAAATTGGAACCAGGTTTGAAACCCACTCAAGATAATCTATTAGTCAGATAAATCCAATGTTAAGAAGCTTTTGTAACTCTAGTTTGACCAAGAGTGCTATTTGATGATGCATCTTTCTTAATTTCTACTTAATAGGCTTGACTCCAGGATAAAATGCTAAGTGATACAAAACCACTTATGGATCAAGGCCTAGCATATCTATGTATGACCATGTAAAGTTGGCTCTTCGCTCTTTGAGGAATGCTGCAAGATTCTTCTATTCTTCATCCAACAATGATTCAACATAAAAAGTGATCTTAGGTGCTTCTTTTGTTCCCACATTGACTATAGTGGCCTTTTCTACTAGTACTGTTGAGTTCTCTGGATGTATTGTACTAAGGGGGAGATTGAATCCCTCATCCTTGGGTGCCTCAGAGAGTTTTTCACTTTCAAATGTGTCCTTTGTTTTTACTATTTTAAGATCAAAGAGTGCCACTAGGTGGTTTTCACTCAAGGATCTGCATGTAATTTGCATTTCATTAATTTTGTGACTGAAGAATTCAATCATCTCCCCATAGTATGCCCCTGTATCTAGCTCTATGTTGAAGCCTTCTTTGTGATCTTTCCATGATAAGTTGTCATGGAGTCCCATGAATTATGGGATCGCTTCATCATTTTTGAATAAATCTAGAATCGGTGGTCCTTGTTGGTCCATGTCGATGAGTTGTGGGTATATTAGGCGTATTTTAGTTGATTGGTTTCTTGAGACAAAGGATGTTATGGATATCATAAAGAGGGTGTTGTTCTCAAATAGGTTAGTAACATCAAGTGGAAAGTCATTTAGGGTTGTATCACACGATGTAGGTGACCAAGATGAAGACTCAACTCATTTACCAAAAACACCTTTTCCAAGAAGTGTGACCTTGCTAGTAGTACAACCTAAGCCCATATTCTTTATCTATTTCTTAGGAATGATGGGTTCTAGTAAATCATTGTCATTTTTTCCTAGCTTCTCATTCTTTTTATATCCCCAATTCTACATGAGTTGCAAGCCTTTGTTGTTATCTTTCATGGGAAGAGCTAGGATAGGTCATTCATCTTGATAGAGAAGTTCAGAGATGTCTTCTTCATTGATATCTTCTTGATTCAAATCCCCCACTTGGTGAAGGCAGTAGCTACCATCTTGATTGTTTCTGGTTCTTTGGTACCAGTTATGGGTTTCCCTTGAGATTGAGGAGAAATAGGTAACTCTCCTAAGATAAAGGTATCTTTCAATAGCTTATAGTTCCAACAACCATCATCCTGGATCACTACTTTAACATCAGGTATACTTTTCACAATGGGTATTTTTGCTACTAAGGTAGAGGCTAGGGATGTTGGGTCAACAAATGAGCTTTATGGTGTAGGCCCTTCATCATTCTTGGGTATTTTTTGGATCTTATAGAATTTGGATTCAAGACTTTTGCAGTAGTAAAAAGGCTCTGGGTCTCCATGGGTAGTGATTTATTTTCCTTCAAAAGGAAACTTCACACACTAATGATAGGTCGAGGCTACAGCTTTTAGAGCATGGATCCATGGTCGAGCAAGCAAGATGTTATAGGGAAGATCAAGATCAAGCACTTGGCATGTAGTTTCTACAATAAGAGGTCCCACTTGGATGGGAAGTGTAATGATTCCTTGTGATACCAATTCTTGGTTGTCATATGCCCTGATGATGGTACTCTTTGCTTTCTCAATAGTATCTTATGAATAGCACAGATGTTTGATTAACTAAAGGGTACAAATTTTTAAACTAGCACCTCCATCTACCAAGACTCTTTTGACCTTGTTTTTATGAATGACAACCTCAAGGTGTAAAGCACGGTTATGAGATGGTTGTGATGGTAGGTCTTGCTCGAAGAAGGTAAGACTATGGTTGTTGATGTGGCCTACCATAGCTTGAAACTGATCAATATCAATATTCTTGGGGATAGATGACTTTGACAAGGCTTTCGTGTGGGGGATAATCTTAAGAGTTCTAAGATAGATATCTATGTAGGGGTCTACATAAGCTATTCTAGGAGATTTTACTTGCTAGGATTAGATGTGGGAAGAATAGGTTGTGTCCTGGATTGAGATTGGCCTCCTTGAATGGTTATTTTTCCATGTCATGTGGTGACTCCACATTTTTTACTAGCTCCTTTGATGGTGATAATAGTAATAACAATGTCGTAAGAGGAAACTACATTGGAATAGGTATGTTGCATGTTTGTGTAATCCTTAGCTTTGTCATTATTATTTTTTTTGCTATGATTTGACATAGGGTTCTTATATATCTTAAGATCCTTATTTCTAGCTGGTACTTCAATAAATCTGGTATCATTTTCTATGAGATCTTGAATGATGTTCTTAAGTTTCATGCAGTTTGTCATTTTGTGCCCTTTGATTTTGTGAAAGTCATAGAGATCATGTTCATTGTACCAGGATGGTTTCTCTTGTGGTTCTTGATAGTTTTCAAAGTTGGGAAGTGTTATCATATTTGACTCTACCAATTTCTTCATGATTTTTCCAATGGGTCCTGATAGTTATGTATACTTGCATTTGAGATAGTTGTTCATGTTAGCGGTTTGCCTTTGTTGCATGTCAATGTTATTGATGTGACTATTCTGAGGTGTTTTTTGTTGATAAATTGGCTAGATGTTAGCAACTTGATTTTTGTTAGGCATAGAAGCACTTAGTATAACCTTAGCATCTACCATACCATCATTTTTTTATGTTTTTTTTCTTTTGCTAGACATGAGGTTTCTAATTTGAACTTGTTGATGGTCGATTGGAAGCTTGAGTATTTACTTGTGAGATTAGAGTTCTTTCAATGTTAAGGGCTCTAGGGACAAGCTCATCATATGATGTGATGCACTACATTTTCAAGTGGAAAGATAGATCCGGGTCTAGATTGGCTATGATGATTCCCACTTGTTGTTCGTCAGGAAGAGGCTACTTGATTTTACTATCTCTCTGTCTCCATCGTTGCAAGAAATTAGTGAAAGATTATCCTTTGTTTTGTCTAAGAGTATACAACTCTTCTAGGCTGACATCCATGTCAAGATTGAAGGATAAATGATCGATGAATTTATCAATAATTTCTTGGAAAGTTTTGATGCTAGGAGGTAGATGAGAAAACCAAATCATAGCAAGACCTATTAAACTTCATGGAAAGAGGTGCATTAGATAAGAATAATTGTAAGCCACCTCCATACACATGACATTGAATTCTTTGATATGATCAACAAGACTTCCTCTCCCATTGTATTTGTTGAATTTGGGTATTTCAAAGCCAGGATGGAATGGTACCATTGCAATGTTTAGATCAAATGGATAGAGACATAGATTTTGTGTATGGGGCTTCTTGGTATTTCCCATTTGAAGATCCTATAGTTCTTGTGATAGCACCTTAAATTGTGATGCTAGATCATCTTGCAGATTTGGTGGAGGAACATATGGTGGAATGAAGGATGAGTCGTATGGAGGATTTTGATATGATAGGGTGTTGTACGGGGTGTATGGTGGTGTGAGATTCTATGAAGGTGATTGTGGTATTGATGTGTATGTTCCTAATGCATTTGTATTGATGATATTCTATTGAGGATTATAGAAGGAACTTGGTTGTTGTTTTTGTTGTTGTTGGGAATACTTTTGAGCTAGTAAATCTTGTTGTTGTGCTTGTTGTTGTTGTTGTACCACAAAGGCGTGTTGTGGGGCCTATTGTGCTTGATGTTGTTGTTGGCCTAAGGTTGCTTGGTGTGTTTTTTGTTGTTGTTGTTGTCATGCTAAACTTATTTTTTGTTGTGCTTGATTGTGTTGTGTTGCTTGTTGTTGTTGGATAGCTTGTTGGTAAGCTTGTTGTGCTTGTTGTAAAGCTAGGGCATGTACTTACAATGTAGGATCAGGTGGTTGGGATATCTATGATGGATTTAGGGTGTTTATGTTTTGAGTAGATAGCAGATTGTTGATGAAGGGTGAAGGGTTCCCTTGGTTTAAAATTTTTCTTGAGATGGTAGATGAAGATGAAGGAATGTAAGGTTGAGTTCCCATTTTATTTTTCATGGTAACAGGAACTGTGGGAAAATATGAGCATGATGTCATTAGCTTTTTTTATGGTAATGACATACTAGGACCTTGAGTCTATTGGTTAAAAATATTTCCTTTTCCCATGTCTTGAGGATTACCTTGTGCTAAAGATGTAAACAAGGGATTTGTGATCAAGGTATTTCCTGGATTGACAAAATTCATAACCAAGGGATGGCTTTGAGATGGAGTGATAGTGAATGGGATTGGTGTTATTTGTGAAACTAATGGTATGGATTATCCCATTGGAGGATTGGATAGAGATGCCCCCATCTGTGTTAAGGGTTTTCTTTGTGGTATGGTATTTACATGCCCTTGTGTGTTGTTTTGGGATACTTGGTCTATACTGCTTTGTGTGATGGTGGGTACACTTGTGGTACTCGTGGATGTAGATGAAGAGAGGTGTCCCTAGTATGTTGAAGTGGTTGTGGAATAATGAAGTTCAAGAGGAGTGTATAGATATTTATGATTTTTAGGAACTAGAGGAGCACAAAATGTAGGTTTCCAATGGTTTTTGGAGGTGGTGGATTGGCATCAATGATACCCACAAGTGTATTACTTTCAAATGGAAGAGTTAGACTGAAGTATTGGGAAAGACTAGTTGCAATACTAGGAGTGGATGTTTGATTTAGCCCTAGTGATGGAGTTGTGAAGCTTTGTGTCAAGTTTTGTGCAACAAAGAATGGGGAAATTTGAGCTACATTTTCAAAGGCTTGATGTTCCATCATTTCTTCCCTAGTAAGTTCAAATGGATTATTCATGATGTCTTCGATCTCATATGGTCCTGAAGGAGATGATGGTTGTTTTGATGGGGTGACGTGACTTCTAGGATCAAAATCTAAAGGTTTGGATCACTTTAGGTAAATGTAACTTTATCTTTGTCCATGATTCTTTTGTGTTGTGATCTCATTTTTACCATAAATTTTGTGTCATCTATGTGAGAGTTGTGTTGTGATTTATGATGTTTGAAGTCTCTAGTTGACTCAAATCTAGGTAAAAGGGATGCTCTAAGTCTTTTCGAAGCAATGATGATAATGGGGGGTGAAAATATGGGTGGTATGGGAAGTGATCTTTGCAAATGTTTTGGAACAACACTTTTGACTTGAGTTTGATGTTTGGATGTTAGGATAAAGGATGTTTATGAAATTGGAAATATTTAGGGCAGACTTGTGACCTTCAAGATAAACTAGTTCAAAGATGATAAATAACTTAACTAAGTGCATGGAAAAGGATACATTTCACATACAAAGTAGCTAAGTTAGAGGTTGGTTTGATAGATGTTTAAGTCAAAAGGTGTTGGTGTATTCAAAAATTTTGCAAGTTTTGGTGAAGTGGTAGAGGGAATTTGATGGAGGGATGGATGATATTTTTGACCCAATGTTGACTTAGAATGAACCTTTTATTCCAAGACCAAGGTAATGAGAATGATGCTAGACCTCTAAAAAATTTAAATCCTAAAGACCCAATGTTTTAGAAAAGTTTTTGATCCTCAAAAAGATGAGGGTTTTGACCCATAAAGAAAGTATACATGTCTGGATATTTCCTTAGTGTACATTCATAAAATTTTATCAACTTTTTTTTGTTCTCGTAGAGTGCCTCAATGTGGTAGTTGATTTCTTTTGCACTGTGATGTCTAAGTTTAAAGTGACGACTAGTTGACCTTCGTTTGGGGATCCTAACTTTGCGTGAGATCATCTAGTAAAGTTTTTTATGGAAGAAAGGAGGATATTTATTGTCACAGGTGGTGGTAATGTGAGCCTCCCAATCTCAATATTATTTTGTTTTCTTTTCTAAAATGGTTGTTGTGTTTCTCCACTAGGTGTTTGTTTCTTTTGTTTCAAAAGTGAAGCTTCTCAAATTGCTAATAAGATTAGTTTATTCTCTGCTAATGAGTTCAAAGTTTGGTTGAATGATAGCACCTAGAAGATCAAGTTGTTCAACGGGAGCAATCAGCCTCCAAATATTCATGTGGGGTTCATTTGTTAGTTTATATTTCTTAAGTGAATTGATTTTACCACAAACACTTTTCTTGATTATGTTTTCAAACTAAATGTTTATGTCAAGAATATCATAACTTTCACATTGTCCATTTTGTGAAAATCATGAGATTAAAGCCATAATTGCATATGTTGTCTTTGGGAAATATGGATTTTTTATTAATGTCAAGATATTTAGAAAACGCTAAGGATAAATCCTTAGGACAAGCAGTAATATCAAGGCTAACTCAAGAGGTTCATATTTAAACCAAAGTGTTTGAAATTTTGAGCAAGATAGTGAATGTTTGTTTTTGTATCATTTTGGAACCAATCAAGGTGTCAAACTAACTCACAATCATGTACAATCCTAGGTTTGAAATGGATATACTTGTTGAGTCCCCACTTGGATTTATCTAAACACTAAACAATGTGAATAGATAAAGATTTGGTGACACTGGCTCTCCCTTTCTTGACACACACTTCTCAAGACCACCAAATCTCAAAAACCTTAAAATTCGAAGATCAAAAGGATTTTTCTATTTCTACAATTGAATAGTAAGAATGTGGGATGGCTTTAGAATTTCCATTCTTGCACCAACAAGTATTAAGGATTTTTAGATTATACACAATAGTTTATAATAAGGGCTTCCAGTTTAGGGGGTGCAATGATAAACTCCCTCAAGAGGTCTCCCAACCCTTAGAACAAGGTATTTACACATCATAAAGATACTAGGGGATATCTATCATGTACCACATCCCATTTATCACAATTTTCATTACAACCACAAATTTATATAGCGGTTTGGAAGAGCTTAGCTTTAGCTCGTTACCGATTAGGGTGAGTACTTTTTCCCACCAAGGAAATCCCTCTAAAGGTAAACAATAGCGAGGAAGTACATCCATAGTTCAATCATCTTTATTCACATGAACAAAGAGAGAACAAACACTATGCCTTTTTCTCACTCGCAAATGGGTTCAATTTTAATCCAAAATGAAAGATGTAGGTGATTTTGTAAAGTGTTAGGGAATGTTTTTGTTTCTCAACATCGCCAAATGGCATGAGAAGATTGTATATGCATCCAGTAACAACATTTTAAATCACAAAACATAACAAACAATTATAAATTTTAACCCTTCAAAGCAATGATGAATTCATTTTAAGCACCAAATGAAATATGAAGTTTCCTTGTTCAATATTAAACCTAAAAAAGTAATAATAAGATGAGGGTTCAATTTTAATCTCGTTTGTGCATTGTTTGAAAGCCCAATTAAAATTTAGTGCATGTCCTAAAGCAAAAAGTAGAAAGCATAAAAGTTGAGATATAATTGCCCCAAAGGATTAAACACTTGTTATAATCACATAATTTTAAGATAGAAAAGCTTTCTTCACTTGAGCTCCATGTCTTTCAACCTACAAAACCTTGTTAGTCTAACAACTGGAACACAGTCAGAAGTGCATCAGTGATTAGATAAATCAAGTAAAATTAAGGTACATGTGAAAAAACAATCATAAATTATCTTACCCTAATGGAGCATCATTGAACATGATAGCGTCGCAATTTGAACTTTGGGTGTCACTTTGGTGAAAACGGGCATTGCTCTGCAACAAAAACAATGAGCATGATAGTGTCACAATTTGGTCTGACATCGTTGCTCACAGTAGCATCACGTTTTGAAATTTTTTGGCATAGGTCTGGTGAATTTGGGCATCACCATTTAAACTTTTTGATACCTCTAGATCAAATTAGCATTGCTAGATTTAAATCAGCATTGGTGCATTAATTTGGCATCAATATTTCAAATTGTGATGGCATCACTATATGGCAACACTGTTTGAAGAGCATCATTGTTTGTGGTGTGAGCATCACTATATCTTGAAAAACAAGCATAAAATGGATTTCAAGCTAAAAAATGGTTAGATTAAAGCTTTCCCTCCTTCTATCACCAGAATGTGAGATGAGGAAAATATCGGTGAGGGTCGATTATGCTAATTCATGATGAATTGAAGCACAATTTTCCCAAATAAACCTGCATCTACAAACAAGATCATTCAAATTGGAAAATTAAACTAAGCATTTAATTAAAACTGAAAGTTACAAAATACACAAAAATAGTTAAATTCCTACTCTAACCCATTTGAAACTTATCCTGTTTTGGAATTGGTGTCATGTTGATGTGAAACGATGACCCTCTCCCAATCTCCTGATTAGTGAGCCTGTTTTAGTAAATTCTATGGAAAAGAATTGATGAAACCATTGTGATTGATGTATGAAAACCTAGTTTATGCTAATTTAAACATGATGCAAGCTAAGTTACCATGATTTTATGCTAAAAATGAACTAATTATGCAATTACTAAGCTAATCTAAGCTAATTCTAAGCTAAAAGATGAAAACCCTAATTTATATGCAAACTAAGATGGATGCATGGAATCCATTAATGGATGCTCTAATCTATATTATACAATTAGAAATTTAACTAAAACAAGTGAGTAAAAGATGAGTGTGAATGCAAGTGAATTCAACAGCATGTGTTTGCAATTGAAAGATGGATCCATTTGTCTCCAAATAGTGTCCTATTTATAGGAGAGAAAATGAGGAATGGAGGGTTGAGATTTAAAAGATTAATCAACAGTCCAAGATGAAGAAGATGAGAGGCATGGATCATGGATTCTCATCAACAGATGAGAATGGATGATGGGATTTTAATCAAGGGATCACACTTGCTTTAAACAAAAATGCTTTTGACCTGCTCACACAGGTCAAAGGTGACTTGTTCAAAAGGATGAAGGTTAAAACTTGCTTAAGAAACTAAGTGAAAATATCCCTTTTTCCAAATGATGGAGGAATAAGAATATTCTTTTGGAATATTCAATTGGGTGAGGATAAAAGGAATTTTTCAAATTAAAAGAAATTCTTTATTGTGGAAAAAAGGGGATAAGGAATATTTCATGGGAATATTCCCTTCTTAGAGGAAAGTTAGTTAAATTTCTAATTAAACAAGGTTTAATCATGCAATTAGGGGATTTAGAGGAATAAAGTGATATTTATTAAATTAATTTAATCAATGGAGGGGAGAGATGAAATGATTTTTAATTAAATAACTTAGGGTTATTTAATTAAATAAGATGACTTAGGAGATTAAATTAAATATTTTGATTTATTTAATTTAATAAGATAAAATATTAGCGTGAAGGGGAATGAATTAACCTAATTAAATTAATCAAGCTTGTGTGCATGTGAAATGTGCAAAGTTAGTATGAACACAAACCTTAATGAAATGATTTATATTCAAAGATTCAAAGCAAAGTAAACTATTATAAATTGTATCTTAATGAATCTTTCAAAAACGTCTAATTGTCCTCTATTCCTAAGGATTTATTAAACTATTTGGCCCTCGGATTTCTATGAGCACAATGGTTTTTAAAATGACTACTTAGGAAACGAGATAACATTCAACATGCAAGCAAATTTAATGCCTACTTGAAACTATATGCAAACAATGATGATGAATGCTATGATGAGTGGAGGATGATGTTGATGATAAATGAACAAGTGGAGGTGGATGCTATGGTATTGAACTAGAATGATCTATTATGATTCTACATATGCTCAAATGCAAATTAAAAATGACTAAGATGATACTCCATATGCTCAAATGCAAAATGAAAATGAACTAATCTAAAATGCAACTATGATGCAATGTTGGACATAAAATGCAACTATGATGCAAGAATTAAAGCTATGATGTAAATGCAAAGAAAAACATGATGTAAACACTAGCTATAAGACTCCAAAATTCTCCAAGTTCCAATGATAAAACCTGGATGATAACTTTACTTCAAATGTGGATGCAAAATACAAGGCCCAAGGGTTGTATTTATAGCCTTTTCCAAGCATATAGTGAGTTGGCAATAATCAACAGTCCAGATTTGTATAAGAAAAATGGATGGTGAAGATGAAGAGAATCAAGATGTTGTCCCCTTGACCAAAGACAACATGCCATTTGGATGGGAGAATCTCTTGACCAATGGGCAACATGCCATTTGGATGGAAGATTCAAGTGTGGGAAGAGAAGACCATGTGCTTCCAAAATTGGTGGAAGTGTGGGAGGAATAAGTCATGTGCTCCAAAATGGGTGGAAGTGTGGGAGGAATAAGTCGCGTGCTCCAAAATTGGTGGAAGTGTGGGAGGAAATGAGCCATGTGCTTTTTGAAATGAGTTGAAGATAATTCTAATTAAAAATTAGAGTTATTTATTTTCATGTGACCTTGGTGAGGTGGCACAAAAAGTTGTAGAAATGTGCTCTAATTCCTAATTGGATTTAGTGAAGATTAATTAAATAAAACAATTTTAGGGAACCTTGTTTATTTAATTAATTTAGAAGAATATGTTTTTGATTTGGAGAATTAGAGAAGGGTGAACAATATAAATAAATTGAGAATTTATTTATACGTAGTTGGAATATTAATCAAATAGCTAGTATTTAATTAATTAAAAGTGATGACCGTTTTTAGGTGTATACAAGGCCAATAGATGAAAATGATGCAATTAATCAAATTAGCTAGGTTAATTTAATTAAAGAAGCAAAAAGAGGATGGGTTAAAGAAAAAATGATTTTAGTAAACCTATATCGAGTGTATGATATTGTTTAGGACATTTTTTAGTGCCTACACATGGTACAAAAACATAATCCACTATTTACAACATGGTATGTCTAGAGGAAATGTCTGATAATCAAAAAAATAACATTGAAATTGCAATCAATCAAGTATGTCATTGTGAATGGTGGTTTATATTAGAGAGATAGAGATTGTGTTTTATTGAATTTTCTTGACAAGTATCAAGCTTCTAAGGTGTTGATTGAAATGCATAGTGGGGTGGGTGGAGGTTATCTTATGGCTAAGAAAAATGCACAAAAGATCCTTAGGTTTGGATATTGGTGGTCATGTTTATTTCTAGATATGCATAGAATGGTTAGAAATTGTGATGCATGCTAGAAATTCTCTAGTAAGTTAAAATATGCTAGATCATTATCATTGAGAACTATGATAGTAGAGACTCCATTTGAGAAATGGTGAATCAATTTTATTGATGAAATTGTAGAGAAGTCAAGTGGAGGATTTAAGTGGATCCTTGTAGCTATAGATTATTTCACCAAGTGGGTTGAGGAAATCCCAACAAGGAGAGCAACAAGAAAGTTTGTCATTGACTTTATCATGGAGCAAATAATTGCAAGTTTTGGGGTTCCAAGCAAGCTAACCACAAATAATACTATGTGCTTTAGATATGATGAATTTAATGGATTTTGTTTTTATTATGGAATCAACTTGTCATATTCATATTCATATCATCCTCAATGTAATGGGTAGGTTGAATCAAGAAACAAAATCCTGTTGAAGATCATAAACAAAATGTTGGGAAAAATTAAGAAGGCATGGAACTCAAAGCTCATATTAGCACTATGGGTTGATAGTGTAACAATTAAGAATTCCAAAAGAAAATCACTATATGATCTAGTATATGGTATAGATGCCAAAATTCTTATGAACAATCTATTGCTAGTTTATAGGTTTATGCAAGAATGTGATGAAAATGTCTCAAATGCAATAGTTTGTAGAATCAATCAGTTAACTCAATTGGATGAAACAAGAATACATATTCATGTTTTTAATCTAAAAAGGTAGTATCAAGTCAAATACTTGTTTGAAAAAAAGGTAAGTGGTAGGAAATTCTAGACATGTGACCTAGTACTAATCTAGAATACTAGATTGCAAGACAAGGGGAAGCATGGTAATTTTGACCCCTTGTGGTTATGCCCATTTTTTATTAGTGCCACTCATGGAGAAAATTCATATTTCCTAGAAAATGTGAATGGTGAGGTATAGGAATTTTCAATGGATGGAAAATTCCTACAAACCTACCTTTCTTGATATATTTGTTTCATGCATAATTGTAATTTATGTATAATTTATACAGTTTTTCTTTTGCTTGTTGTTTTGTGCTTTGTTTTCCTTTTCCTGCTTGATCTATGTCCTCTAAAATCTTGAATTCTTGTCCTACTTTTACAAAGCATGCATTCTCAAACAAGATTCATTGTTAGGACTAGTAATATTTCTAGGGTTCAATACATATTTTTCTAAGTCTTAAACTTAAAACCTAGGGTTCTTATTTTTTCTTGTCACTTTATCTTCTATTTGACTAGTGACTTGATCAGCCCATATCTAGTCACTTAAGTTACCATGGTAATTATTTATCTAAACATTGATTAAATGACCCCTTTTCCTAGTGACTTTGTATATGCATTAATCCATGTGCTTTTAAAATCACTTAAGTTTCCTTCACAATGTACCTGTTTGGTGGTCTCCACTTTAATCCTTGTTAGTGCCAAATGTCACACTCCTATTGCATCACCATGCATTTATTTCATCACTCATCATTTGTTGAAGTTCCTTCAAGTTGTGATGGTCTCATATGTTGACATGTGTCTTTTTGATGCTAGAATTCCATTAACTATATGCTCTATCAATCTTAGTTGGCATCCTCCTATTAGTGTCGCAAGAAATTAGTCCATCGCATTATCTTGTTAAATCTAAAATTACAAAGTTGCAACATTGTGATATTACAACACATGTCACTAGCATGTTGTGAGCCAGTATCTTTCCTAGTTTCTTTGAAGCAATTGTGTGTTGATTCAACTTCGTGCAACATTATATTGCGTTCCCTTTTCACATCATGGGTTGATAAAAAGAGATCCTTAGAAAGTTGCAATATTCTATAATGTTGACATGTGTTCTTGTTATTCCCAAATGGAGCTACATGTTTTCTCTTTTTTGAATACCATGAAATCAAAGTGGGCCCTCATCGATGATATGAAAAGTTAATTTAGATGTGATTTCGCATTGGTCTAATTTCTTAATGCATTGTGACTTTAGTAAGAAGGATTTTCAGTAAGGTAAAATTCAGCAATCATAGTTGATCCCACCCACATCATCCAAAGTTTGACGGTTGATATTCAAACCTACAAAACAAGTAGTTGCAAACACTTTATTCACATGAATGAGTAGCAATGGTGAAATCGTTTGATATCTACCAAATTTTATTAGATAACTTCATCACAAGAATTCAATTGAGTTTGCAAGAATCCATAAGGCTACTCAGTGTGAAGAATTTGTGAATTTTTGAGCTCTCTAGTGTTCTCAAAAGTGAATTAGGGTTTTCAAGTAGAATTCAAGTCTTTTATTTTACCCTAATTTTCCAAATTATTTATGAATTTTCATGCTTTTTCCATCATTAGGGTTTTCCTTCCACATTAATAACTTCAAAAAGCCATAGAATCACCCTTAATTATAAAATATGCACCATAATTCAAACCCTAATTTGTGCCTAAAACCCTAAAAAATGAGTCAAATCGATTCCCAACCCTCAATAAAAAAAAAGACCACTAGATGAGGACCTCATAGTCCAATTACATAGATCATCAAGGAAAGTTATGCATGCACGAGGGGTAGGTATTTTATAAAAATTGTTTGAGAAATCAATGCAGAGACTATAAAGATGCAGCAATTCATGTAAACAATGGTCATTTTTTGAGCATTGGTACAAGAAGATATTTTAAAGAGGCCTATTTCAAATGTTTGGGATTTTCACTTGGTAAAATTGTGTCCCAAAAAAAATATTAATTTGGATTTCATCATAATACTGGAAAAAATATGATTTTGATGCTAGGGTTATTTTGGCCAAAAATGGTGGCGAGATAGTAAGAATTGATAAGATGTACATTGCAGAGGTTTTCAAGCTAAACTCTACAACAAACAAGGCTATTAACTTCAATATTTTAACCAATGAATATCATAATGATAAGGGTAGTCATAGGGTGAATTGGTTACTAAAGCATAGAGTGAGGTACAAGTAGAAGTCTAGTAAGTTTCACTCCTACAAAATTGAAGCTTTTTAATCGAGATATATTTGAAGTTTATTTCATTAAAATATATAATTCCCTATTTCAGCTTCTAGGAGTGGATTTCAAAACTCAAATACCTATACATTTGATATTGTGGTTGCAGATATACAAAATGTAGGCCTAAATAGAGAATTTGACTTTGTATCATTTATAGTAGAAGGAATGCATAAGAAATTTGTTGCAATATAAAGTGACAATATGGTATTTCATTGAAAATGGAATTAATTTTTATGTCACATGTTTCTATATAGAGGAAGGAATGTTCGTGATAAGTCTCTGCAAATAAAATTTTTGTATGACAACAAGGTCCCACTTTATGTGCAATATTGGACATATATTTGGGGCATGCATTTCCCAAATTCAAAAATTATGTTTAAATAATATTTGGTGGGACAAATACTAAGATATTTAGGTGTAGAATTAGATAGGTTATCAAAGTAAAAAATGGACTTATTAAGCCCAAAAGATAGGCTACTTGGACTAGATTTTCAACATAATTGGGGAGATTGGTATATTCTTTCAAATACCACTACAACCAAATTTTATAGATCTCTAGTTAGGCCACATATCTTACCAAGATATGTACCAAAAAGGTTGGATTATATGGAAATAATTTTAAAATTGAATGAGTTTGATAAGACTCATTTAAGGAATCATTCTTCCTTGCTTATCTTGTGCTTTCAAAAAAAAATCATTGGTAAGGAAAGATTGGAGCTTCTATATCCAATTTTATAGTCCTATAAGTTCATAAATAAGTTAGACTCGGTGCAAATAGGTCAAACTTTTATCACATAATGTTATTTGAAGAATATGTGATCATAAAGTGCTTGATTGATTGAGAGATAAGGATGAAAAGAGAATAATGGGTTTTTATACGAAAAGGATAGGAATATAGAAAGAAAGAAGACCAAAGTTATCAAGTATCTTTCCATGAGATTAAATATCTTATTGCTAGGATAAAAATTATGATGGATAATGAAAATACTTTAACATACAAGCCTCATGTGGTTCCAGAGAGAAAACTAGATGAGAGACCACATAATGAGAAAGACCCACAAAAAATTATTGAGATATATCAACTTGGGGGAAGGGGAAAAGAACATATGGTAATTCAACAAGTACAAAAAGGACCTACACAATCAATTGTGTCTCCTACAAATCAATATAAGAAAAAAATGAAGGTTATGCAACCACCTCTAGTGGCATATTCCATAGATTTTGGAGAAGCTGAGAAGAATGAAGAGATGGGAGAGAATATAGTGGGGGAGGAAGAAATAAATCAAATTGTGCCTTCTCCCCAAAGGGTGAAAATTCTAGCTATACCCCAAGATAGATTGGCCATTAGTTTTAGAGGTAGGGGAGTTTAAGCTAATGATCCAAGGTCCTTAGCTTGCACACAATTTATCTCAAATGATAAATTTGTTAAATAAAAATAATTAAAAGGTTTTTTCCTAAGGTTGAAGAAGGATTATTTCCAAGAAAAAGTGAGTAAGGCCAAAAAGGAGGTAAACCCAACACAAATGGAGAGGATCATAATGAAATCTTTGAAATAGGTTTACCTTAGAGTCAACAATATCACTCCTAAAAATGTTCAAGAAAATGATACAAGAAGTTGGTTCACTTTTTTTTCTAGAATGGGATATGGCCTCTACCATATCCTTTGACATAATTAAGAGACAGGATTAAGACGCTTTTGTTATTGAAGAGCAAGCTAAGAAAGCATAATTTGGCTTTGGTTTTAACACAAGGTATGAAAATTTGGTTACTTGGGCTATGGCCCTATCCACAAACAAGCCATGAGAGGTAGGAAACATTAGGAAGTTAACTTATAACTTAATTATCAAGAGGTTATCTGATACATCTACTCCCCAAGTAGCTTCTATTATTGTGAACAATGTTGGAAATACAAGGGAAGACAACTGAGAGGGGGGTGAATCAGTTGTCATAGAAATTCAAAACTTATTCAACTTATTAACCTTATTCTCAAATCTGATAATTAACCATGAAAGCATGAATCAACAACACAGTAGAAACACACATAACACCAAGATTTTTTACATGGAAACCCTGTTAGGGGAAAAACCACAGTGGAGGTCAGTCCACAAGATTATACCCTATTAAAAGTATAATGAAAATGAAATATGGGGAATGAACATGCATTCAAGAACACTTCCTAGAGCTCACTTCTCAATTACAAAGGAAGACACACTATCTTACAAAGAGATTTGATTAAAGCCATCCAAATTTTGAACTGAGAAAATAGCATTTACTAATGCCTGATTATAGTTCCAATTAAGCACATGAACACTTCTTCACTCTTCTTCACACTTCTTCATAATTCTTCACACTTTGCTCTACCTTCAAATGATATTCACACATACACACACACTCGACATCCACTGGCATACATTCATACTTCAATTCAAATAAACAATCACTCTTATATATCTGCAACTTGAAATTTCATTGCTACAAGTTGGCCACAAGGAAATAATGAAATGAATATAAACTATCAGACCAAATCAATAAATATTATCAATTTGAATCAACCAAAGTCAGCCACAACTTAGTGAGGACCCAAAACAATATCTCCAACATGAAAACACTTCAATTAATTACTCCTCAAAGATCCACAAAACTCTTCAACACCATATTGGCCAAGGATAAGAAACACATGAACACACAAAATAAAATTGCCAACCACGATCACAACTATCAATTTGGATGTACAACAAAGATAGAGCACAATTTAGAAACATCCAAAAGCAACATGAATCACCATAGAAGCATCCACAACAACTGAACTAACTGAAATAGTATCATCCTCAATCAAGAACACTGACTGAAGAAACAAAAAAATTGTCTGAATGGAAATCTTCATAACTCAATCAAATCTCCATGTGGATCTCTAAAACTTTATGTGGATAAACTAGATACAATCAGCAACAAACCCTTTATTCCACAACCTTTGAACATCAACGTTCAGAACATACCAACAAATTGAACTTCACTTTACCACTAACAACCTACAACTTATTTCTTTACAATTTTCTTAATATCCTTGACATATACAACTTCAAATTCATTAATGCTAATGGTGTTGACATCAATGACAACCACATATCAGCAACAAAACCACAACATCCAAAAATATCCCCCTTTGGCATTGATGGAAACACATGGTGTGAAAAACACCATCAACACAACTAACTCCTAGCACTTACTCCCCCTTAGATTCTGACACTTTTCTTCTCAACTCTTTCACACAACTCTTCTCCCACATGACTCTTCTTTTTAGATAATTACCAGTTTTTCACATGACTCTTCTCCCCCTTTGACATCAATGAAAATTTTCTCTAAGCTCTTAACCACATATCTGAATTTTTGAACATCTGATTACTCCCCCTGAGTAGTAGCCACCACAACATCAATCTGCAACAATATATGACTATGAAATGCACTGACTGATGCACACATTGCATTGCATCCTAGTTATGATTAGGATGGGTAATTACCCCTAACTTTCCTCTGAGATACTCAAAATTATCCTTAGGAAATGGCTTGGTAAAGATGTCTGCAATCTGCTCCTTAGTAGGCAGATACTACAATCTAACTTCCTTTTCACTTACCTTCTCCCTCAAAAAGTGAAACTTGATAGATATATGTTTTGTTTTTGAATGCAACACCGGATTCTTGGAAATTTTAATAGCACTTGAGTTATCATAGAATATAGCAATAGGCTCATCATATAAAACTCTAATATCCTTTAGTATTTGCTTCATTCATAGGGCTTGAGTACAATTATTAGTAGCAGCAATGTATTCAGCCTCTGCAATAGACAAGGAAATGGCATTCTACTTCTTTCTTAACCATGAAATTAGCTTCTTACCCAAGAAAAATGCTCCACCATTAGTACTTTTTCTATCATTCATATCTCCTTCCTAGTCAACATTAGTAAAGGCACTCAAAGTAAGATCATCATCTTTTGGATACCATAGGCCAAGATCAACAATTCCCTTAAAGTATCTAAAAATTGTCTTCATAGCAGTCACATGAGATTCTTTCAAATTAGCTTGAAATCTTGCAACAATACATACAACATTCATGATATGAGGCCTAGTTTGAGTTAAATATAGTAATCCACCAATCATTGATCTGTATCTTGTCTAATTTGCTTTCAGAGAAACATCTTATGTTTTCAACTTGCATCCTATCACCATGGGTGTACCAACTAGCTTTGAATCTTTCATACCAAAATTCTTCAGTAATTCCTTCACATACATGGACTAAGCTATAAAAATCCCTTTATCTAACTGAGTAATTTGCAATCCCAAAAATAACTTCATCTCACCAATAATAGACATCTCAAATTCATTTTGCATCTCATTAGCAAACTTCATGCACAAAGTATCATCTCCTCCAAAAATAATATCATCAACAAAGGCTTCAACAATCAAATCTTTATCATGGTCAATCTTGAAGTGCATATTACTATCAACAGTGCCTTTGTTAAATCCAAGCTTCAGCAAATACTTATTCAATCTTGCATACCATGCTCTAGGGGCTTGCTTGAGTCCATACAATGCTTTCTTCAACCAACACACCATATCTTCTTTATCAGTCAACTGGAATCCATCAGGTTGCTCAGCATACACTTCTTCTTCCAATTCATAATTTAGAAAAGCTAATTTGAAATCCATCTGATAAACTTTGTAGTTCTTGTGAGTAGCATAGGCAATAAATAATCTTACAGCTTCAATTCTAGCAATAGGGGAAAAGGTCTCTTCAAAATCAATTCCTTCCATCTATGAATATCCTTTACATACCAATCTTGCTTTGTTTGTAACCACTTCACCTTTCTCATTCATTTTGTTTGTAAAGACCCATTTAGTTCCAATTACATTCTTATCCTTACATCTAGGAACAAGAATCCATGTATCATTCTTTTCAATATGTTTTAACTCTTCTTTCATTGCTTCAATCCAATGCTCATCTTTGCATGCTTCATTCACATTAGTAGGCTCGTTTTTTGAAATCAAGCAATATTCTTTTGTAATATTTCTCCTAGTCTAGACACCTTTATTCTTATCACCAATAATCTGACCTTCTGAATGATTCAATCTTACATACCTCAGATTCTTCTTAGAATTTTCTTCAACTTCAGGCTCTTTTGATCTCTCATCTGCTCTTTCACCAGTTTCTCCTTCTTGATTCTCCTAATTTACTAGATTGTTTTGAACTTGATTTGTAGTTTGAACTTGCTTTCCTTCATTTTCCCTATCATCCTAATCATCAGAGTCATAGCCACAGGTTTTGGATAGTTCACCTAAGTCTTCATCAACCTTAACATTTGCACTTTCAACCATTTTCTTTAATCTTTTATTATAACACTGGCAGGCCTTGCTTTTAGTAGAATAACCCAAAAAGATACCTTCATCACTCCTAGCATCAAACTTTCCTATGTCTCCATCTCTCTTAATATAACATCTGCTTCCAAATATCTTGAAGTATTTAATAGTAGGATTTTGACTAGTCCATAGCTCAAAATGGGTCTTACCAATATCACCTTTGATTTGTAGCCAGTTAAGTGTGTACACAGTAGTACTCAGCTTCTCTCTAATAGATATGAGGAACATTTCCTTCCAACATCATAGTTCTAGCAGCATCTTCAATTGTTTTGTTCTTCCTTTCCACAACTCCATTTTGTTAAGGGGTCTGCAGTGCAAATAATTTTCTCTTTATTCCATGCTCTTCAAAAAAAGAATTAAATTCACCAGAAATGAATTCACCACCTCTATCTGATCTCGGACATTTAATCTTCAAACCTTTCTTTGTCTCAAACATAGCTTTAAATATCTTGAACTTTTCTAGTGCTTCATATTTTTTCGTTAAGAAGGTAACCCATACCATTCTAGAATAATCATCAATGAGTAACATGAAATACTTGTAACCTTGTAAAATTTTGACCTTAGAGGGACCACACACATTAGTATGCACAAGCTCTAACAATTCATTTGAACAATTCTTTTTACTCCAAAATGAAATTCTAGTTTGCTTTCCCAATTTACATTCCTTACATATTGCATTAGTAGGTTTCACCAACTTAGGTAGATCTCTCACAAACTTAGTGGAACTTATCTTGACAATATTATCAAAGCTAACATGACACAACCTCCTATGCCATAACCAACTTTCATCAACTTGAGCAATCAAACAACTTTTACTAGCAGCACTCAAGTGAAAGATATTACCTTTTGTCTTTGTACTTGATGCAATTTCATTTCTGAAACTCAATATTTTGCACTTTCCATCCTTGAACTAAAGATTGTATCCCTTATCAACCATTTGACCAACACTCAAAACATTATGCTTCAAGTGTTCTACATATAGAACATCATCAGTATTATGCTTACCATCAAGAGAAATGCAACCTCTTCCATGGATCACATTAGTTGTATTATCACCAAATCTCATAACACCGCCATCATACTTTTCTAAGCTTACAAACTTACTTTTGTCTCCTATCATATGATGTGAACATCCACTGTCAATCACCCATTCATCTTTTTCTTCAACTCGAGCAGCTAGGGATTTTTCCACATTAGTACAACCAATAGATTCAGTAGATACAGGACTATTTTCCTTGATAGCAATAAATACCCATTCATCATCACTTCTATTTCCTTTATTAGATTCATCATTTGTCATGCCTTCATCAGTAGCATAATAACACTTCTTCTAAAATCTAGGCTTGTTATGTCTTGGTTTAGCAACTCTTTCCAGACACCTTGATGCAAAATGACATATCTTATTGCAAGAAAAGCATTTAAGAGGCAATTTTCCTTCATACTTACCTTTTCCTCTTGGTACTATTTTGACAATAAGTGCTTCCAACTCTTCTAGCTCTCTTTCTTCTTCTTCAATCTGTCTTATTTCATCCTCATACTTGAATGTCTTTCTAGATGAACTCTCACCTAGATCATATCTTTGTCTATCTCTCCCACAAGTAGTAGTAGCCTTGAATGCAGATTTAACCTTAGGAAGGGCATCACCA
Organism: Sequoia sempervirens; assembly: GCA_007258455.2. Lineage (NCBI taxonomy): Eukaryota > Viridiplantae > Streptophyta > Pinopsida > Cupressales > Cupressaceae > Sequoia > Sequoia sempervirens. The sequence continues at coordinate 107,206,784 of VDFB02049217.1, read as the reverse complement.
AATTTTCTCAACTCAAAAGCAGTCAGCTTACCAACCAACGTATCTCTAGTTATGTTTGTTACAGTCTGGAGCTCTTCAATAGCACTAGATTTCACTTTGTAAGAATCAAGCAAGGATCTAAGCACTTTAGAAACAATCTTAAATTCGTTTATCTTTCCACCAACACATCTATTGCCACACGCAAGTTCATTCACTCTCTACATGAAAGTGTTAATGTTCTCATCATCACCTATTCTCAACCTTTCATATTTCCCTTTCAAACTCTACAACTTAGCAATCTTCACATTAGCATCACCTTCATATAAGGTCTCCAACTTTTTCCAAATCCCATAAGCAGCCTTTAGATCCATAACATTTGTCATCTTAGAATTAGTCAAAGCACTCAACAAAGCTTCCTTAGCCTAGATATTATACTCAACATATCTGATATCAACGTAAGTAGTAGGACCATTATGTGGAATAATGTACATATTAATTGTAATGCTCTAGTAAGGTTCACCAATGCATCTCAGATGGCACTCCATTTGAGTCTTCCACAAAGAATATTTTTTTCCATCAAATTTTGGACTATCCTTCTTGTAACTTTCCATCAAAAATCACCTCAAGCTATTAAACTTCTTCTACGGAAGCTACTTTGATACCAATTGTTGGCAATACAAGGGTAGACAACTGAGAGGGGGGATGAATCAGTTGTCATAGAAATTCAAAACTTATTCAACTTATTAACCTTATTCTCATATCTGATAATTAACCATGAAAGCATGAATCAACAACACATCAGAAACACATAACACCAAGATTTTTTTACATGGAAACCCTGTTAGGCAAAAAACCATCGTGGAGGTCAGTCCACAAGATTATACCCTGTTAAAAGTATAATGAAAATGAAATATAGGGAATGCACATGCATTCAGGCACACTGCCTAGAGCTCACTGCTCAATTACAAAGGAAGACACACTATCTTACAAAGAGATTCAGGTTAAAACCATCCAAATTTTGAATTGAGAAAATAGCATTTGCTAATGCCTAATTATAGTTTCAATTAAGTACATGAACACTTCTTCACTCTTCTTCACTCTTCTTCACACTTCTTCACAATTCTTCACACTTTGCTCTACCTTCAATGATATTCGCACATACACACACACTCAGCATCCACCGGAATACATTTTCACTTCAATTTGAATAAACAATCGCTCTTATATATCCACATCATGAAATTTCATTGCTACAAGTTGGCCACAAAGAAATAATGAAATGAATATAAATTGTCAGCCCAAATCATTAAAGATTATCAATGTGAATCAACCAAAGTTAGCCACAACTTAGTGAGGACCCAAAACAATATCTCCAACATGAAAACACTTCAATTAATTACTCCTCAAAGATCCACAACACGCTTCAACACCATGTCGGCCAAGGACAATAAAAACATGAACACGCAAAAGAAAATCGCCAACCACGATCACAACAATCAATGCAGACATGCAAGAAAGATAGAGCATGATCTAGAAACATCCACAAGAAACATGAATCACCAAAGAAGCATTCACAGCAACTGAACTAATTGAAATAGTATCATCCTCAATCAAGAACAGCAACTAAAGAAACAAAAAAACTTTCTGAATGGAAATTTTCATAACTCGATCCAATCTTCATGCGGATCTCTGAAACTCGACATGGAAAAACTAGATACACTCAGCAACAAACCCTTTAGTTGACAACCTCTAAACATTAATGTATAGATCATACCGATAAAATGAACTTCACTTTACCACTGACAACTTGCAACTTATTTCTTTACAATTTTCTCAATATCCTCGACATATACAGCTTCAAATGCATTAATGCTAATGGTGTTGGCATCAATGACAACCAAATATTAGCAAAAAAACCACAAAATCAAACAAACAATACCTTATTTAGTGAAGCTCCTATAAAGAAACTCCAAGTTGATTATGATAAGCTACATTCAGATCACTTAAGGTTAATTTTGGAGTACAATAAAGTGCAATCACTGATGCCATCTTCACATAGTACTACTAGACCAATCATTACTAAACCTCCAAGTTCAACAAACACATCAATATAAGACAAGGAAGATATGTTCTTGAAAATAAAGGAGATTGAAGAATAGTTATTGTAGTGTAGGAAATTGTATACCCTATACTATTTCACACTTTGTTTGGGTCCCTTGATTTATTGGACTTAATTAAGCTTCTAATTCACCAAAGTATGCATTCCAAAGCCTTATTATTCTCATTTTCTGAAAGGGAAAGTGACATTTAATTAATGCAATTAATATTTTAATTGCCTTGGAATGTGAATTTCCTAGACTTTTAGGCCAAGACCCATTTGCCCTTCAGCGAATGGGTCCCTTTTAAGTCCTAGGGCCCATTTTTAAATATATTTTTTGTGGTATTTTAATTATTCAAATTCAATATGTAATTGTTAGTTTTTGGAATCTATTTTTCAAGAAATTAGATAAATACCTATAAATACACACATAAAAAGAGAAGAAAATAAGTTGAAGAAGGATTGAAGATCTTGAAGATAAATTTTTCATTGTTGCATAAGTTGTCATCATTGTTGTCAAGCTGCGGAAACTCAATTGCAGATTTTATTTTGACCTTCCAAAAGTGGAACATATGTAAAATAGAAGCTAAGATATTGCCTTAGAGGACTGCCAAAAGAGTTTTCAAAATCCTTAACCAAGACCCATTTTCCCTAAGGAAAACCTATCCTTCAACAAAGCTAAAAGCCTACTTTTGGTGACTAGTACATTTGTCCTTACCCTTCTTAGATCTACCTAAAAACTATGGTTTTCATTTCTATACTTTCAGGAATTTACATTTCATGTTTTAAATCTTATTTTTCATTTAGTTTAAGCATTGAATCAATTTGGTTTTAGATCCATCCTATTGTCTTAAGGACTAAGATCCAAGTCTGATTGACTGACCATTGAGGTTGGAAGTCAATCCCTACACTTTCTGATCTCTTTCCTAATGAAATGCCTTAGGAAAAGGTACAAATAGAGATAACACCCCTTATTCATTAAGGAACCCCCTTTCCCAACATTTCATTTTGGTGAACTTTACTTTCTTACATCATACCTTTTCTAATTTGGAGATCCTTGAAACCCTAGATCTAGGTTTTGCATCGTCTTGTTTTGCATTGCATTTAGGGTTACATATTGCATGTTTGCATCATCTAAACTCATAAAAATATGAAAATATTGCATACATTCTTCATAATATCTTGCATTAAGGTGTGTTTCAGTCATTTATTTTAGCATTTCATTCAAAATTGTATTCAAAAAAATTGTCATTTTGTTCATACATTGTCATTTAAATTGCATTTGCATTTTCATCATATTTCTGGAAAAACTATCACTAAAGAATCTATTTGTTGTTGGGAATAATGAGCTTAAGTATCAAATTAAATACTCATATTTAAGTTTTTTAGACCCCTATCCTAGGACTCATTTTCCCTAGGGAGAACTTGTCCTAGTACATGTGATATTCCAATTTTTTGCACAATATTTTGTCTCTATACTATCAGTTTGTTCCAACCTACAAACCTCTGTTTCAATTTCAAAAATTGCATAACTAAGTAGTTATTTGCATTTATTTCAATTGGTGAAAGAAAATGCATTGTTTAAAATCAAAAATGGCATTCAAAAGTAATCATTTTTAGGTTTTTGCATCAAAAATCAATCAATTATCATATTTCAAATCTAAAAATTGCAATATCTTGTTTAATACTTGCATTGTGTTTCCTATTTCTAGATGTTTACTATCTTTATTTAGTGCCTTTTTTTCCATTTTGGTTACACTTTTGGTTTGTTGAAACTTGTATGAGTATCACAACCTAGTGTCCTACTACCAATACTTCAGTTAGACATAGTTTGAGACTCATGGCATCCCATGCAGTACATTAGTTGTGTATCTTGGGTTTTCCAACTCTTTCATTCATAGTGTTGACACTAGTAAAACCATGTTGGACTCCATCCCTAATATCACATGTCCTATGACCACTACTTCTACTAATGTTGAAAACATTGTTGCTCATGTCCCTTAAGAGAACTTGCAAAGAATGGATGCCTTAGAGAAACTTCAAAACTATGTGAGTACAAAATATATTGTTAGTATTGTCATTCCTATCATAAACAACATGAGGAGAATACTTGATAACGAACTAGGAATATAGATTGTGTGTAGCCTAGCCCACATTATTAATAATCATGCTCCCATAATGGCTAGTTGTGCTCAAACTTTGGGATACACTCAAATTCAATGAGGAAATAAAATCCCTCCCCCTACAACCATAGCTTCTATTCCTACATATACCAATTCAACTATGCAACCAACCACCAATATCACTCCAACTTTGGGTATTTCCACTAGGAATCCTTTTAGCTTTGTAAATTCAAACATCATATCTCCAAACCCCCTAAATCTCACAAACTTGCAATTTAGTTGTTTACCTAACACATATACACCTCCACCATATTCCCATCCATCTCAAAACACAACCAATTATTCCTTCATAAACCATTTTTTGCAAAATTTCACATCCCTTCAACAATAAATAGCAACATTGAACCAAAACCAAACCGAACAACCTTCACTATATGTCAAAAGAAATCCATTGTCATTGGAGATATTGAGAGCACAAATTCCACAAGGATAGAGATACCTAGATTTGAGAAATATTATGGTAAAGGAGATCCTAGCAACCATGTGTCAGCATATATATCCTTACATAATGACTTTACTTTTGAAGATAAGCTCTTGGCTAATCTTTTTCCTAGGTCATTAAAAGATACAACCTTGGAATGGTTAAATTGTTCCTTACCAAATAACTCAATCCACTCATTTAATGAGCTTTTGGATTCTTTTATTAACCATTTCCAAGTGCACATTTGTCCTAATATGGCCCTACCTAATTTGATGCAATGTAAACAAAATGCAAGTGAAAATTTCATTGATTTTATAACACATTATCAACTTCTTTACTCACAAATCAACATTAAACTTCCTAATGTTGATCTTCAAAGAATTTTCATTAACAACTTACAAAAAAATATCCAAGATAAGCTTGGTATGATGAAATTCCCCTCCTTTACACACTTATGCATAGCTCTCTATGATTATAAAAACTCACTTAATCAACGTGTAATAAAAACTACTTCAAGTAGTCTTGAAAAAATATAAAACCATGCCTCATAAAAAAATTCAACCATTCAAGAAAAAAAACAAGGTATTTATACAAATAAATCAACCTCAACCAACCAACCATGTTGAACCTCAAGTGGTTTCCATAAAAACAACAAATCCATACCAATATCGAGATAGAAATAGACAATTCACCTCATTACCTAGTACCCTCCATTTGATTGTATTCTAATTCTTGAGAAAGAACCTAATCACCTTACCTCTCATTAGACCTCTTGATACCACTAAGCCTTTACCTCAGAACTATAACTCAAATGACTTTTTCCATTATCATCAACAAGCTAGACATGATATAGAATGATACATGCATCTTAAACATATAGTACAAGACCTCATTGATTCCAGTCACATCCAGTTGGGTGGTGTTAATGATCAAGGAAAAACAATTGTTGTCCCACCTAACCAAAATTTATAAATCTTTACCAATCCAATGCCAAATCATTTTATCTCATTTGTAAAAGCTAGTGATAACAAGAATGATGTGATGAATGTTAACAAGTTGCAAGATATAACTAATGATGATAAGAGTGATAATAGAGATGATATAGATGCTATGATTGGATTCATTTCCATTCAACCTCGTAAGGGACAAACCAACTTGTCTCTTGATATTTATTTCTCAAATAATGGTATAGTTAAACATGCACCTCATGGTCCTCTTTACATAGACGAAAGAATCAATGACAAGCCTACAAATAGGAGATTAATTGATTTTGTGTGTGTCAAGAATGTAATCACTGAGGAATTCTCATTTGTACAAGAACTTTACCAAGATTCTTATGAAAAATTGAAAGCATGGATCAAAACACATGATGGTTTTTCTTGCCTTGTGATAGGTTCAATCACTCTTCCATTAAAACTTAGACCAAAGCAATTAGATGTATCATTCTCCATCATCTTGAAATTGGATCAATTTTGTGTGAAATTAGGCTATCCATGGATATGCTCCATGAATTTCATCCCATTAGTCATCCACAAGTGCTTGAAATTTCCATTTGACAACAAAGATTTTATAGTGCATCACAGTGGATTTAATCCTTCTTCTTCTTGAGGGAAATTTTCATTAAATTTCTTTTGGCTTAAACCTATAGAACCTATAAAACCTCGTGAAGATTTATTTTTCAAATCCTATCAAAACTTCAAAGTGAAGTGTATATAAAAGTTATCCCTTGCCAATATCCCACCTAAAATTGAAAGATCCATAGTTCCTCCCACTTCAAAGGAGGGCATTGAGAGGTTTGGTTCCCTTCTAAACAATTACAGATTGAACCAAGATGTCTGTAGGTTCAGTGATCTCGAAGGGGTAATCTTGGCTCAAAGAAGAGATAGGTCATTGGGAACAAGAGCTCACTAGTTCTATTTTCAAGGAGATGTAATCAAGAATTTATATACCAATGAGGAAGTCAATGCAAGAAAGGATGCATGGAGAAAGATATGTGCAATAGAGGATAGGATGATGAAGGATAACCCTTTGTATGTCATCCCTTATTTAGAAGTGGAAGACAAGTTTGCAAAGGAAAAATTGATGCTTGGTGATTTTAGTGATAGAATTTTCTTTGAGAGGGTGAAGCAAGTTGAGATTGAGGCTAAAGTTGATAAAGAAAATCATGATGCTTAGATAACGAGTCAACCAGCTCAATCTTATGCTCCAAGCATCCATGTAAGATCAAGTAAGACTATTGGATGGCTTGATGTATCCCCATTAGTGTATCACCCAGAAAGTGAGCACATTGGAGAGGCTCAGCTCCCAAATGAATTCGGTGAACACGACCCAGTGGAGTAGCAAGTGGATCAAGATTTCCCTGAAGAAAGAAATGATGCATTAAACATTATGGTTCCACCCATTACGGTTGTGAAATGGGTGTATGATGAGGTTGAGGATGATGATGTCAGGATAAAAGCTTGTGTTGAGTTTATGTGTGATGGTGCTTTTATCAATTCTAAGGAATTTAGGGAATTTATCATCCATGTCAAAAGTGTTGACATCAAAAGAAGGATTGAAGAAGCAAGGGAGAAAGTTGATATTTCTTTGCAAGAATAAGTTGAGAAAGAACAAGAGGATAAAATAAAATAAGAAATAGATAATATGTCATTAGAAGAGGCAAGGGCACTAGTGAAAGGAAGTGGTGCACTTCTAATACCTAGTTATGACATTTCATCTGCCATTGCATTAGATGTAGTCAGAAAGGACTATGATGCTTCTACTTATGAGGAGGATTTTGACAGTAAGATCTTTGGTTTGGGTTTTAGTCCCCGACTGCATACATTGGTTGTCTGGTCTATGGCTCCTAACATAGGAAAATCTAATGTCATATAATCTATAGAGAAGGAAATTGGAGTAGTGATTATTAAGAGAGCAATAGAGATGACAACTACTGCAGCTACACAACTGACAATACACGTTGTAATGTTGACTATGGAAACTGATCAGATCATAGAGTCCAACTACCAAAATTTGTTGGAAAAATACAATAAGTTTATGGATGAGCATACTAAAGTGTTGGCTATTGTACAAATAAGTTTCCCATCCCCAACCAGTTCTACTTCAAAATTGTCTACACAAGATAGAGAGACCTTGTCTCTCAAGATTCAAGAGCTGAAGTGGGATTTAAAATCAGAAAGAGAAAATACCAAGAAAGCCAAATTGGAGATAGATAAAGTGGCCAATGAAATTTTTGAAGATGTATTGAAGCATAGAGTGACCAAATTGGTCAATAAAGATGATGATGTATGGGAAGCTTACAAGAATATCCATGAGGCTACAATTAAGTACCTATAGGTTTAGAGGTCTTTTTAGATCGAATGGAGTCAGTAGAGCACTAGAGTGGGAAATTTGAAGGAAATAATGTCTAAAGCAAATGAGTATCCTGAAGCCCCCACTCATATCTCTTAGGAATTAAAATCCATTGACATGATCAATGAGATAACAACATTCCATGGGAAATTAGGGATGTAATTGGACAACAAATTGAAAATGTTTAAGGATATGGAAGAGCATGGTATGCCCAATATATTTGATGGTAAAGATGAATTGATGGATTTTTCCAAGTGGAAGCATGAGTTGGAAGAATGGTTACCTCGAGCCAAAGATATGTTGACTGAAGTTGATTACTCTAGGTTGAATCTCCACATTGACAACATGGCTTCAATGGAGATGAAAATGGATGTGTTTACTAGAGAAGCTAGAGCATTGATTGATGCTAGGTACACCCAGCATAGTACGAAGGTGCAGACTCTATTAGATACAAAATGGTCTACTACTGATGAATATAATGCATGGTTAGAAAAATTTATTTAGTAAGTCTTGTGTATGAGTGATGAGGAATGGACGGAAGAAGAACAATACATAGCCTGGAAATAGTGCAGATTAGGCTTTAGTTGAATTATTGTAAAATATTATTCTCTTCTTATCAACAAGGTTGATGACACAAGTGATGATCTAGATGAATTAGTCACTTGTTTTCTATTGTTTTTGTGCTCTTTCTCTACTGACTTGGCATGGAAGTGGTTAATTTTATTTGATAAGGAGGATGTTATAAAGTTGTTATAACACATGAAATTGCCTTTTGGAAGGCGGTTCTATCTTCTTTGGCGAGTGGAAATATTTTTGTCTCATACATGTTCCCTCCAATTGAAAGTGTAAATATAACTACAAAGGGAATTTTTTTCATGGCGGTCAAATGAAAATATGAGTAGTGTACTTTTGGCCTGAAGCTTGTTTTTTCTCCCTTGTTCTTATAAAAGGGAATTTAGGGCCATTAGTGTGGGTCCCTTGTTGAATTTTAGATCCGAATTATGCAAATGGTGAAGATAGAGAGAACATTTTTGAAGTTTTTATCTTAAGCTTTGAGTCTAGTTAGTGAATTTTTTCAATTGTATGGTTTCTAAGCATATCTAAATGATACTGCAAATCTTTGGAGTCTATCATCTCTCCAACTTTACTCTGTATCTGAATTATTAATGAAAACTCTTGCCAAGGATCATTTCATTAATCTTCATTGTCATTACACTTTGATGTATGTTTTGATTGTAGCTCTAATTCAATGGGTCAGTTAAAATGCTTTGATCAAATCATAAATTTGTATACAGGTTTATTGTGTCTGATAAGTAGTCATAGAATCTGATTATTAATTTGTGAATTGAAAAGAAATTTCACATAGATCATGGATGTTTAGGATTAAATTTTCCTTATAGTTCAATTTGCTTTCACTCCTAGCCCACAGATATGGCACTAATCTTAAGTATTGTATGCATTTCCCATGGTTCTGATTATCCAATTTGAGAACAACATTCATAAATAATCTTTAATTGATCTACCTTTTGTTGTGGTTGGTATTGTATTGTATTCTCAACTTTAGGTGTTTAATTCTTCTAAGTGCCAATTTCTTGAAGGATTTCAACTACTTAGCTTCTTATGGGAATATATCTACTTTGTTATACAATGTATTAGTTAATTGTTTAGAAGAGCCATAAGATATACATTGTGGGATCACCCTCCTAGGTCTTACAGAGCTTGAAGTGTAGGAGAAGAAGCATTGTAGCTTCATCTCGTTTGTTGGTCAATTATCTCTCAAGTATTCAAGAATTGAGTCTAGCAACCTCATAGGTATTTGGTAATATTTGATTGGTTCTTTAAAAAACACCAACAGATTGGCAACTCTACTGGGGACGTGTTAAATGCAAAAGTCTCTAGTGCAGATCTAGTATAGTCAGAGTCAAGTAGTGGATTATTCTTCACTGCTCGAATGATAATTGGTTTGAGTTTTAGTACATGTGTCATATCTAATCCTATGCATCAAGTTCTAGTCCATTCTATCACATTGTGTTGGGTTATGTTTAAAATATTTTTGAAATCACAAGTACCAAATCGAAGAGCAATCACTTCCTATTTCCTAGTATTTTGGGTGGCGACTCTGAAATATCTCATACCAACATAAAGATAAATTCTCAAGGAGAACATGAGAAGAAGGATTCTGACATATCATTTGACACCATGAAGAATACCAAAAGCTATGTGAAGAAGAATCCTGAGCAAAAGTTGGAGCTTGAGCTTGCAAAGGATAAGCAACTGTTATGGCTAAAGAAAACTACTAAATTAGGTAATTCTATTGAATCCCTTGTTGAAGCATCTCCTACTTTCAATAATGAAGTAAATAATGCAAGTACCCATGAAGAGTAACATGGGGTTGAAGTGTCTGGAAAATCTAGGAATTTTTCCGATTGAGAAAGTGTTTGATAATGAGCTTGATATCTCAAGAGAGGAAGATAGGTGGGGATTTTTGGATAGAAGTAAGAAATTCTCAGAACCTCTAACCACTGGAATTGGGTTTTTTTTTCATGGAGGGAATTTTAGGCCAAGAGGATAATCTCCTCATATAGAAGTACACCTTTTCCTTGAGGAAGACCCCATTGAACAAACCTTTCACACCCCTGCACCTAGTGAGTTTGGAGATCTCTTAGAAAATGAAGAAGATATAGATAAGGACATGAAAGCCTTGGAAGAGGAAGAACTTCAGCTTGCTAAAGAAGAAGAAAATATACTAAAGAGGTTGAAGGATAAAGAAGATAGGATTAGATCCAAGAAACTTGAGAGAGATGTTAGGAAACAAAAAATAGAGAATATGAGAGAAGATGTTGCTAAGCGTAAGGCCCTTGATGAAAATGTTGCTAAATTGGCTGCTAAGATTACCCATGAAATTTTTAAAGTGACAATCTAGATGGGAAACTCTACTGCTAGTACCTATACAACAAATGTTGCAACTACCAAGGCCTCTGATCCTTCTACTACTACCAAGAAAACATCATTTATAGACCATGGGAAGAATCCCATTGACCAAACCAAGAAGGATACCTTCAATACTTTCAATACCAACACCAATATGAATTCCCATATTTCATCTGCTAAAACCCACATCAGTAATGCTGAAATTGATCATATTTCATCCACTACACCCCAAAATCCTGAGCTCTTGAGATTGCAGTTGGTAAATGGAAAACTGCAGGAAGATTTAAAGAAAGTTGAAATAGAAGTTTCCAATGCATAAATGATTAGGAAGATTTCCTTTCTTAAGATGTATACACCAACTCCAGAGTCTTCAAGCTCTGAAAAAATAATAATGAATCCCAAAAGAAGAATTCTGAAGGACAGACTACTACTGGAGGTGGAGGAAATAATAAGAATATAAATTATTATTCAGAAGATGATGAGGGAAACAAGAAGATAGGTGTTGGTAATGATGGAAATGGAAGGGGTACCAATGGAAATTAGTTTTATAACAAAAGAGATAATGATCAAAGGGATGTTCATAGAGATAGAAATACGAGGAGACTACTCCAAACTAATAGGTATAGGCCATTGTACTTTGACAACATCCTTGGGTACCCTAATCCTATCCCAGACAATGCAAGAAAACATGTATCCAAATTTACTAGTAATAATGCTCTCAATGGTGAAGATCATTTGAAATATTTTCAGAGTTTTGTGGAAGATTTTGAGTTGTGGGATGATGATGTTGCTATAAAATATTTTATGCAATCCTTAATTAAAGATGCCATGGATTGGAACAAGAGCTTTCCTGATGAAAGCATTGACTCCATGGATACTTTTTATAGAATTTTCAAAGAACAATATGGAGACCAAATTGATCCTAGGTTTAGGTTAAATGATTTTAACAATATCATAAAGGGACATAATGAAATGGCAACCGAGTTCAATGCAAAGTTCCAAAAGGCTATGTATAAAGTCCCTGCTTATTTGAGGCCTAATGAAAATGCATGTCTAGTGGTATAATGCAACACATATGATTCAAAAATATGTTACCTTAGAGATAAGAATCCACATAACCTGAGAGAAGCATACAAAATGGCAGTTAATATTGAAAACGATAGGAGAGCATCAGGTAAAGTGGGAAGAAGGGGTGATCCTAAATCCTTGAAGAATCCAAGAGCTCAAAATGAAAAGGTAGATAAAGCGACAGCCCCTGATGAGAAATTAGATCAGGTTCTTAGTTTGTTGCAAAAGGTGGCAAAGAATGATAAGCCACAATTCCAAAGAAATGAAAGACCACCAAGATTGCAAGACTACCCTTACCATACTAATTGGCACAATGGGAAGCCAGTTAACAATAATTAGAATAATGTTCAAAACACACCTGATCCTCTACAAAAACACTCTACAAATTTCACTAAAGACTTTCCATGGTGATTAGTATGTCAAATGCCTCCTTTTGCATAGCAGTGTGCTATTGCAAGATCAATAGAAGAGTCACTTGATGATTGAGGAGGTTACAATGCTCCTCATGATCATGATGAAATTGTGAATGTGCTTATGATGTACCAAATCATATTTTGCTTATGATGAGTACTCTTCTAATGATGAGCCTAATAGAAGTGATGTGGATGTTCAGAGGTAGGAGGCAAGTTCTTACCATCAAAAAGTATTTTCAGATGAAGAAAGAGAGAATGACTGCACTTTTTATACTCTTGAGTTAGACAATGTTTATTTGAGAAGACTTTCAAACAAGTAAATTGAAAATTAAACAATTGCATTGGTTGCTTAGGCAAGGAGCAATCTTTATTTGAGAAATAGGACTATAAGTGGTAATCAGGGTAACCCTAGTAGCCTGTTTATCAAGGAGAACAATGCAAAAAATAAAGGGACTAAGATAGAAAATAAGAAAGAAGAGACGAAACCTAAGGAAGGTAAGGAGATGATAATTTGGGCTAAGAAGGGAAGTAAGGCTAAGATTAATGGTGAAGCTTCTCCTCAGGATGTGAAGGCCAAAGATCTGAAGCCCAGTGCTGAAAAAGTTGAAAGACAAGATGAAAAAGTAATTCCTAAGGAATTGATACTCCCTGAGTTACCAAATTATTCTCCTATTGATATGTTCCAAGTATTCTCTCAAGTTAAAGTCGTAGTCCCATTGTTAGAAATGATGAGAATTGATGAGCATAAGAATAAGATAGTTTCTCTCATCAACAATATTACTATGAGTGGAAAAGATAAGGGGTGATTGATCAGCCTGAATCAAGAAAAAGTCAAGAGAAGAATGTTGAGGTGGAAGCAATGATTAATGAAAATCCTGAAATATATTTGGGAACTATAGTTACTGCAAACCCAAGTCAATTCAATCCATTTTTTATAATCTTGATCATTGATGGGAAGTTGCTTAGGAATTGCATGATAGATTCAGGGGCCTCAAACAATGTAATGCTAGTAAAAATCATGGAAGAAATGGGCTTGAAGATTGATAGCACTTATGGGAAGTGTTATGCTATGGACTCAAGAAAGGTGCCTGTTATAGGAGTAATTAATAGAGTTCCATATGAGTTGGCAGCCTTCCCTGAGAAGGAGTTATTTATGAGTATCACAGTGGTGGACATTCCACCAACTTATGGGATGTTATTGTCAAGACACTAGAGTGCATCCATGGGTGGAAGTATATAGTGTGACTTGTCATTTGCCACTTTTTCAATTGACCAAAAGGATGTTAAGATTGTTAGAGAACCAATGGTTTGCCACATGATTGAATATGCAGAGGAGCTAGAAGAACTAGCGATAATCAATTTTGTAGATACTGGCCTAGACACTTTTCATGTTGAAGAATTGAAACAAGAAGAAGAATTCTAGCTTGCACCAATTGATAGAGAGGTCCTAGAGGCACCACAAGAAGATGCTCTTTGGACCATGTACTTTGATGGAGCCTATTCCAAGGAGGTCTCGAGTGCAAGGGCTATCCTCATCTCCCCACAAGGTAAAACCTTCAAGTACTCCTTGTTAAAATTTTCTTGTACTAATAATGTGGTTGAATATGAGGCTCTCTTGCTTGGTCTAAAATTAGCTTCAAAGCATGGCATTAAGATGTTGAAAGTATTAGGATATTTTGAATTGATAATTTCCCAAGTTAGATCTAAATTTGTTTCCAAAGATAAAAGGCTCAAGCAATATAGGAATGCAGTTTTGGATACTATTGAGATCTTTGATGCTTTTAATATAGACTGGATAGAAAGAGGATTGAATGCCATGGTAGATTTGTTAGCTAATATTGTTTTTAGATTGGAGGATGTCATTTTTTATGGCATCTCAAAAATAGAGGCACAAACTCGGCCTGCAGTGCCTAACAACATTTGTAACTGGCAAGTATTTGATGATGACAATGATATTTTGAAAATTTTGCATTGCATTGATCAATATGAAAGCCAATAAATTGATTTTGGCTCATTAGTGGTTGAGGTTGATGGAAAAGAAACATTATTTGGGAATGAGGTAATTCAATTGAAAACCAATAAGATTACCAAAGGATTGGTTGCATTAGAGAGGGTCTTTGATGGCCCTAATAAATCAAATGTTAAGCAAGCATCTTAAAATAAGGAAGATTTGGAAGAAATAAATCTTGGAACAGAGAACTCTCCCAAAAGGGTGTACATAGGGAAGAAGATGAAACCACATGTTCAAACCATGTTAATTACCTTGTTAAGAAAATATAGACATGTGTTTGCTTGTTCGTATGATGACCTAAAGGCTTACAGGGAAGATCTATTCCAGCATGAAATCCCTTTCAAACTTGATGTAAAACCTTTCAGGAAAAAATAGAGGCCAATAAATCCCACTTTGCAACCAAAAATGCAAGAAGAACTCACAAAGTTTCAGAGATGATGGGATTATTAAGCCTATAAGGCATTCTTCATGGGTTTCAAACTTGGTTCTATTTAGGAAAAAGAATGGGGACCTCAGGCTTTGTGTAGATTTAAGGAATCTAAATGTGGCATCTTTGAAGGATAATTATCCTTTTCCTAACATGGAGGCCATGTTGCAAAAGGTCACAAGGTGTGAACTGCTTTCAATGATGGATGGTTTCTCAGGTTATAATCAGGTCATGGTGAGAGAATCTGAACAATACAAGACTACATTCACTATACCATGGGGAACATATGTGTATGTGAGAATGTCATTTGGCCTTATCAATGTTGGTGCAACATTTCAAAGAGCCATGGATGTGGCCTTTGTAGATTTTATTGATCTATTTTTAGCTATATATCAGGATGACCTGACTACTCATAGCAAAAAGGAAGAAGATAATTTTTCTCACTTGGAGAAGATCTTTATTAGAGCTTTGGAATATAGTATTTCTTTAAACCCTAAGAAATGTGCTTTTGGGTTTAAAGAAGGAAAGCTACTATGGCATATTATCTCAAAAGATGGGGTCAAGATTTATCCTAAACATGTAGCAGCTATAGATAACATCTCACAACCTAGAAATGTGAAGGGGTTCCAATCCTTCTTTGGGAAAATTAAATTTGTAAGAAGATTTGTTACTAATTTTGTTGAAATTTTTAAGGCCCATTTCTAAAATGTTGAAGAAAGGAGAGAAGGTAGCATGGATAGAAGAACCTACTAAGGCTTTTCAAGCCATAAAGGCTACAATCAAGGAACCACCTGTCCTCAAATCTCTTGATTATTCAAATCCATTCTAGCTATTTAACTTTGCTTCATTTCATATAGTGGTATGGATATTATTACAGAAGAATGATGAAGGCTTTGAGCAGCCTATTGATTTCTTTAGCAAGTCCATGTACATTGTTGAGCTCAAATGTGATGCCACAGAGAAGCAAGCATATTCCCTAGTAAAGGTTGTTAAGAATTTTAGACCATATCTAACTGGAGCAACTGTTATAGCTTATGTTCCAAGTGCAATAGTTAAAGACATTTTTACCCAATAAGAAACCACAGGTAGGAGGTGTAGATGGATCAATAGGATCCAAGAGTTCAACATTGATATCTAGATTACAAAGATGGTAAGAGGTCAAGGTCTAGCCAAGTTGATGGTTGAGACCAACTTGGAAGACAATCAGATCAATCTAGTTGAACATGAAAATGTTACACCCATATGCGACATGTAGACCTGTGGATGGTACAGAAGAATTGTAGAATACCTGTAGACTATGCAATGCCCTTAAGGCATGCCCAACAATGAAAGAAGAACTCTCAAACTGTGGGCTATCAAGTATGTCATTACTGATGGTGAACTTTGGTAGAGAAGCCCAAAGGGTGTGTTACTAAGATGTGTAGATGGGGATCAGGTAGAAGACCTTTTGATTAAAATGCATAAGGGAGCATGTGGAGGTCACTAAATGGCCAAGACAACCGCTCATAAAATACTAAGAGCAAGGTTCTAGTGGCCTATGGTGTTTAAAAATGCCCATAGGTTTGTTAAGAAGTGTGATGCTTGCCAAAGATTTACTAGTAAGCTAAAAATTTCTAGTAATTTTCCCCTTAGGTTAATTTCAACCCAAGCCCCTTTCCAACAATGGGGCATTAATTTTATTGGAGAGATGACAGAAAATTCAAGTGGGGGTCACTCCTAGATCCTTGTTGCCACATATTACTTCACAAAGTGGGTAGAATTCATTCCCACTAGGAAAGCAACAAGCAAAGTAGTAATTGATTTCTTGATAACATATTAAGTAGATTCAGAGCCTCAAAAAGAATCATTTTTTACAATGCCATGTGCTTCAAGTCTAAAGAATTTATTGATTTATGCAATCAGCATGGTATATGTATTTCTTACTCATCTCCCTATCACCCTCAAGGGAATGAATAGGAAGAATCTAGTAACAATATTTTGATGAAGATCATCAAACGAATGATTTAGAAAAACAAGAAGGAATGGGATTCAAAACTACAACTTTCACTATGGGAAGATAGGACTACAGTTAAAAAATGTCATTGGGCAGTCATTGTTTAATCTGGTATATGGAGTGGAAGCAAAGATACCTCATAATAACTTGATAAAGATGTACAAATTTTTTCAATAATATGATATTGACATTTGTGATGAGATGTAGCACAGGATGGATGAGTTAATTGAACTTGATGAAACTAGAAGAGAAGTTCATAAAATAAATGAGAGGTTGCAGCTTCAAGTCAAACACCTGTATGATAAGAAGGCCATTGAAAGGAAATTTTAATTTGGATGCATGGTCTTAATGTGGAATGTGAGGATGGAAGACAAAGGAAAACATGGAAAGTTTGATCCTTTGTGGCTTGGGCCATATCTGATTGCAGATACGCATGGGGAGGACTCATAATTTTTGAAGTCCTTGAGAGGTGAACTTCTAGAACTGCCAGTACATGGATAGATATTGAAGTCTTATTTCTCGTGAAATAGGTTATTCTTCCATGTACATTGTATATCTTTGTAAATATTGTACATAGGTTTGGTGTGTTTTCTTTTTGTTGCATCTACTTTCCTTGTCCAGGCAAGTTCCTAGGTTTTTGAGTTTCTCTATGTTGGTCTACTTCACGTAGAGATTTGTTTCTCGCCATACCCACTAAGGGTATGCAAGAGCTCCTAAACTTTTTGAAAATTTGAGCTTTTTTTGTTCCGTGTAGTGGTCTGTTACATCCATGTCCTGTGTGGGGTTATGGTTTTAGTTCTAAAGTCTCTCTTGCAAGTTTTTTAAGGTTTTAAGCTTTGAAGGTTTTAATCTTCTATTGACCTATATTACCTATTTCTCAATCATCTAAGTCACAACTTGAGCCTTTCGAGTCATGTTTTCACTAGCCCCATTTTAAGTTCATCGGTTGCCTTGTCCACTTCATCATTTTAATATCTCTTATAGTTGGGTAGAAAATATTTCATGATGAATGATGTTGGTCTCATGTTTTGTTTCTTTGGGGTTGAGTCTTGTCAACATATTCATGGCCTCTCTTTAAAATATCTTATTTGCACATGGGAGTCCTGTTCATTGGCGAGTTCTCTTCTGCAACAAGCGATGAGTTACATTTTCCTTTTATATTGCTCATTGGAAAATTTCTTTAAACCTTTGGCTTCACTTTTGTGATGAGAGATGGGTATGGTGGTATGTTGTATCGTGTTGTTGAAATGCTTTAAAAAAAATTCTAGCTTCAGTGACGAGCAATGGAAGGAGCATAGAGTCAATAGTGTGGTGGCCACATATCAGATTCATATTTCATCACTACCTTTTCCCATCGTCGAAGATGTTTCCAACTTCAATATCACTTCTATGACATGCAATGGTTTGGGTTGCTCAAAGGTATTGCTAGGAGGATCCCATCGCCGAAACTTCTAAGCATTTCTCCCACTCTTCTGCAATGAGCGAAAGGGCCCATGTTTTATTATTTGTTAGTGGAAGGCTATGTGGCAGGTTCTCGAGACCTCCTCACTACTTTAAAGCATTTTTTAAAAAAGAATAGGAAACAATAAAAAGGTACCATTGATTATGTTTTAAAACCAGAGGATCAACGGTTGGGATTCAAACCAAAACAGCTATCCATCAATTTGCTCGCGCAAACAACCTATCAACCATTAATGGTGAAATCACTTCAACATTGGGATATTAAAGAGATTAACCAGTATCTTCTTTGAGTAATTGCATTTGGCTCATGCATGGGAATTCGTTGATTCAAGAATCAGTAATAGCAAAACACTACATAGAGCTAAGTTTCAAGAACAACCAGTTTGTTGCAAGGTAAGTTAATCTTCTGGCTCATTAATCAGTTTGTTTACTGGGTGGTTTGGAAATGTTATAAGTGGTTGGGTTTATTGTGTTTAAAGGCGATAATTTTGTCTATTAAAGGTGAATTGAAACTGTTGTTCATAAGGTTTGGGGTAAGAAGGATAGAATTGTCGGTTTCATTGCAAACCTTGTGGTTTTAAGTTGCTTAGGGTGATTTCTCAGTATCTTGAAAACCCTAGTTTTGTTACTAAGTAATAATGAGTCAACCTAGTGCGTCTAGAGCTAAAAATGATAGAAAACCTGCTTAGAAATGGATTAGAAAACCTAAACCTCATAGTGACCAACCTCAGCCTAATGAAACAAGTACACCCAAAAGGCAAAGAACTGTTAAGAAATATCATCCTAGGTTTATGGAAGAAACCCCTTAGGACCCAAAGCAAGAAATAAAGAAGAAAGTAGGGAAGAGAAATATTGGTGAGGGTATTCTAACTCCTCATTTTGAGGATGTTGCTTCTGGAATCTATGATATTGTGGTGCCACAAAGTGGTTGGGACCTATTCTACTATGCTTTCAAATGAAGAGAAGCCAACCACCCTTCCTACAACATATGGGTATGTGACATAGGAAAATTGGTGTGCCCAAATATATTTGTGAAGGTAGACTTGATGTTAGCATTGGCCAAATGTTATGACCCAAATGACAAAAAATCAAAGGTTTCCTAACCTTTTCCCATGTTGTATATTTCTACAAGTCAGATAATTGAGGCTTTCTATTTGAATCCATCTACCTTTGAACCCATTAATTTCTGAAAATTATACAATGAATATGAGAAGAATAAAATTTGGTATAGAAAGGGTGTGTTTCCTATTCACAGGAGGTGTGACTTGAAGATGAATGGTGCACCTTTTGTCGCTTCTAAGGTGGAACCTTTTGATTGTGTTGACTTTGAAGACTATTTCAAGAATACTTATTATGCTATCTGTCAAGTTCTATATAAAGAGTATGATATTAAGATTGACATTTCTCTTATCACTTTGGCAATTGATATTCAACACAAATATCAAAACAGGGATTGGGATTACGCCACCTACATTACTAACCATTTGCATCAGGACTTTGTGAAGTTGAAGGATGCCACTTTCCAACTATCCTACAGACATTATTCTTTGTTCATGCATTTGTTGTTGTGGAAGAGTAGGAAAGTGATGAGAAATTATATAAAATTGAGAGAACTTGATGACAAGGATAATGAATTGTTGGTGTAGATGTCAACACATATCTGGGATGTACATTGTCCACACTCTGATTATAACATGTTTTGCAATATTTTCAAGTTCTTGGTGCTCGAATAGCTTGGTCTAAAACCTATGTAAAGGATTTCACAAAGTGTCAAGGAGATGATAAGGCCACTAGAACATGAATGGGACACCAAGCACCAATTCAATTGGGGGGAGTGGTATCTACATACCAACTACACCACAATTAGGATATATGGAACCCCAGTGCCACCTCACAAATTTCCCATTTATGTTTTAGATAGACAAGATTTTATGGAAGTAATGTGGAAAATGGATGCCATGGATAAGGAGTATTTCAGAGGACCAAAGAATTCTTCTCTTGTGAATATTGATGTGCAATTTGCATACTTCAGTTGTACTTCAAAGGACGACATTGAGAGGTTTGGTTCCCTTCTAAAAAATTATAGGTTGAACCAATATTTTTGTAGGTTTAGTGATCTTGAAGGGGTAATCTCGACTCAAAGAAGAGCTAGGTCATTGGGAACAAGAGCTCATCAGTTCTATTTTCAAGAAGATGTAATTAGGAATTTATCTACTGGTGATGAATTCAATGCAAAAAAGGATGCATGGAGAAATATATGTGCAATAGAGGATAGGATGATAAAGGATAACCCTCTGTATGTCAGCCCTTATTTAGAAGTGGAAGACAAGTTTTCAAAGGAAAAATTGGTGCTTGGTGATTTTAGTGATAGGAGTTTCTTTGAGAAGGTGAAGCAAGCTGAGATTGAGACTAAAGTTGCTAAATAAAATTGTGATGCTTAGATAAGGAGTCAACTAGCTCAATCTTTTGCTCCAAGTATCCATGTAAGATCAAGTAAGACTATTGGACGTCCTGTTGTAGCCCCATTAGTGGATTACCTAGAAAGTGAGCACATTGGAGAGGCTTAGCTCCTAGAGGAATCTGGTGAACATGACCCAGTGGAGTAGGAAGTGGATCAAGATTTCCCTTAAGAGAGAAATGATGCATTAAAAATTATGGTTCCACCCAGTAGGGTTGTGAAATGGGTGTATGATGAGGTTGAGGATGATGATTTTAGGATAAAATCTTGTGTTGAGTTTATGTGTGATGATGTTTTTATCAATTCTAAGGAATTTAGGGAATTTTTCATCCATGTCAAAAATGTTGACATCAAAAGAAGGATTGAAGAAGCAAGGGAGAAAGTTGATATTTCTTTGCAAGAAGAAGTTGGGAAAGAAGAAGAGGATAAAATAAAATAAGAAATAGCTAATATGTCATTAGAAGAGGCAAGGGCACTAGTGAAAGGAAGTGGTATAATTTTGTTGTCTGGTTGTGGCATTTCATCTGCCACTGCATTAGATGCAGTTAGAAAGGACCCTGTTGCTTCTATTTTTGAGGAGGCTTTTGACAATAAGATCTTTGGTTCAGGTTTTAGTCTCTGACTACATACATTGGTTGTTTGTTCTATGGCTCCTAACACAGGAAAACCTAATATCATACAATCTGTAGAGAAGGAGATTGGAGTAGTGATTGTTTAGAGAGCAATAGAGATGACAACTACTGCAGTTGCACAACTGACAATGCACACTACAATGTTGACTGTGGACACTTCTTATATCACAGAGGCCAACTACGAGAAGTTGTTGGACATATACAATAAGTTGATGGATGAGCATAATAAAGTGTTGGCTACTACATAAAGAGGTTTACCATCCCCAACCAGTTCTATTTCATAATTTTCCACATAAGACAGAGAGACCTTGTCCCTCGAGATTCAAGAGTTGAACCAGGATTTAAAATCAGAAAGAGAAAATACCAAGAAATCCAAATTAGAGATAGTTAAAGTGGCTAGTGACATTTTTGAAGATGTGATGAAGCATAGAGTGACCAAATTGGTTAATAAAGTTGATGATGTATGGGTAGCTTACAAGAATATCCATGAGGCTAGGTTCAAAGGGCTTTTGAGATTGAATGGAGTCAATGGAGCACCAGAGTGGGAACTTTGAAGGAAATAATGTCTAAAGCAAATGAGTATCCTGAAGCCCCCACTCATATCCCTAAGATACTAAAAGCCATTAACATGATCAATGAGATAACAACATTCCATGGGAAATTAGGGATGCAACAAGACAACAAATTGAAAATGCTCAGGGATACGGAAGAGCATGGTATGCCACAGATATTTGATGGTAAAGGTGAATTTATGGAGTTTTCCAAGTGGAAGCATGAGTTGGAAGAATGGTAACCTCGAGCCAAAGATATGTTGATTGAAGTTGATTACTCTAGGTTGAATCTCCACATCGACAACATGGCTTTAATGGAGATGAAAATGGATGTGTTTACTAGAGAAGCTAGACCATTGATTGATGTCAAGTACACCCAGCATAGTATGAAGGTGCAGACTCTATTGGATACAAATTGTCCTACTACTGATGAATATAATGCATGGTTAGAAAATTTTATTTAGTAATTCTTGTGTATGAGTGATGAGGAATGGATGGAAGAAGAACAATACATAGCCTAGAAATAGTGCAAATTAGGCTTCAATTGAATTATTGCATAATATTGTACTCTTCTTATCAGAAAGGTTGATAACACAAGTGATGATCTGGATGAATTAGTCACTTGTTTTCTATTGTTTTTGTGCTCTTTCTCTATTGACTTGGCATGGACGAGGTTAATTTTGGTTGATAAGGAGGAAGTTATAAAGTTGTTATAGCACGTGAAAGTGCCTTTTGGAAGGCGGTTCTATCTTCTTTGGCGAGTGGAAATATTTTTGTCTCATACACTTTCCCTCCAATTGAAATTGTAAATATAACTGCAAAGGGAATTTTTGTCATGGCATTCAAATGAAAATATGACAAGTGTACTTTGAGCCTGAAGCTTTTTTTTTTATCCCTTATTCTTATAAAAGGGAATTCAGGGCCATTAGTGTGGATCTCTTGTTGAATTATGGATCTGAATCATGCAAATGGTGAAGAGAGAGAGAATAGTTTTGAAGTCTTTATCTTAAGCTTTGAGTCTAGTTAGTGAATTTTTTCAATTGTATGGTTTCTAAGCATATCTAAATGATAATGCAAATATTTGGAGTCTATCGTCTCTATAACTTTACTCTATATCTCAATTATTAATGAAAACTATGGTCAAGGATCATTTCATTAATCTTCATTGTCATCATGCTTTGATGTATGTTATGGTTGTAGCTCTAGTTCAATGGGTCAATTAAACTACTTTGATCAAATCATAAATTCGTATACAGGTTTATTGGATTGGATAAGTAGTTGTAGAATCTGATTATTAATTTGTGAATTGCAAAGCAATTTCACATAGATCATGGATGTTTAGGACTAAATTTATCTTACAATTCAATTTGCTTTGACTCCTAGCCCACATATATGGCATTAGTCTTAAGTATTTTATGCACTTCCCATGGTTCTGGTTAATCCAATTTGAGAACAACATTCATAAATAATCCTTAATTGATCTACCTTTTGTTGTGTTTGGTAGTGTATTGTATTGTCGGATTTAGGTGTTTAATTCTTCTAAGGAAGTGCCAATTTCTTGAAGGATTTCATCTACATAGATTATGATGGGAATATATCTGCTTTATTATAAATTGTTAGAAGAGTCATAAGATATACATTGTGGGATAATTCTCTTGGGTCTTGTAGAGCTCGAAGTGCAGGAGAAGAAGCATTGTAGCTTCATCTTGTTCATTGGTCAATTATCTCTCAAGTATTTGAGAATTGAGTCTAGCAACCTCATAGGTATTTGGTGAGATCCGATTGGTTCTTTAAAAAACACTAACACAACTATGACTATCGTCCTAAAAAGAGTGCATCATCACATGTTGAACCTAGTGATTTTCCTACTATGGCACTTGACATTGCTCCTTTGGCTAGTTATTCGCCTGTTATATATGATGAACAATATTACGATGCAAATGACCTACTTTAGGTTGGCCCCCATGTGACATACTAATTTTTCTTTTCTCTTTATGTTCTTTATGATTGCATGTATGTACTACTATGATACCCTTTATTTTGTTGCTTGGTGTGCCTGTTATGTCTGTGATCTTTCTTTGGATGAACCTTATTACTTTGTTGGTGCAAGGATACAAAGAAAGAAAATCTATCGTGACATTCTTCTATTTGTATCTACATTCTTCTATTTATTGTAATCATTGTCTTTTCTCTTATCTTGGGTTTTCCTTTTGGGACAATGCAAGGTGTTGAGACTTCCAAGTCTCTTCCATGTTGACCCAAAATATTTTCTTTGTTTTCACTCTTTATGTCTCATTCCTCCTTTTTGTTTGTTGTTCGATGAGGTATTTGAGGAATGATGATGGTCCCAAGCTCTATTATATCACTGTATCAAAGACATGCACTAACCTCATAGTATGATGTTTAGCAATTCCTTTAAAGTGGAGGCATACATTGGCATTATTTCATTAGAATTATTTTGGCATGGATATTGGAATTATCTCATTTTGACATGAACATATTGACATTTTTGGCTTCACTTTTGTTCATAGAGGTTGGACTTAGTGTAGCATTGGTATAGAATTGATCATTTTGTGGCACCTTATCATAGTTATCAAGGAGTACAACTTTAGGTATTTTTGATGATGGGATACCTATAGACTTGGTGTGACCTTCCCATCTACCAACCCTTGTTGTGAGTACACACCTTGTAGACCTAGTTTGTGTTTCTCATTTTTCCTTCGGGGCTCACCTAGTGTATACTGGATTGCACTAGCCCTCGTGAGAATATTTGATGGACGTAGCATAATGCAACTTGCTATTCCATCCTTTTTGCATTATATTTGACATTGTGTGCTTGTGTATCTTGTCTTGTTGCACATATCATACACATCTTTTGTGTCCCTTTTTCCTTATATTGGTTTTCGATGGGATCTTGGATCATGGGGGCTTGATCATCCTTCTTGATCTTTGTCATCCTATCTTTCTAAAAAATTTACATTTGGACCTCTCTTGATGCAAATTTGTCTACTTTAGTGTGATTTTGAGCATAAGTTCATACTCTCACTAAAGTGGGGGCTAAATTTAGTGTAGGAAATTGTATACCCTTTACAATTTTACACTCTATTTGGGTCCCTTAATTTATTGGACTTAATTAAGCTTCTAGTTTTCCAAATTATGTATTCCAAAGCCATATTATTCCCATTTTCCAAAAGGGAAACCAACATTTAATTAATGCAATTAATATTTTAATTACCTTGGAATGTGAATGTCTTGTACTTTTAGGCTAGGACCCATTCACCCAAGGGTGAATGTGTCCCCTTTAAGTCCTAGGGCCCATTTTAAAATATGTTTTTGGTGATATTTTAATTATTCAAATTCAACATGCAATTTTTTAGATTTTGGAATCTATTTTTTAGGAAATTAGATAAAAACCTATAAATACATAGTTATTTTATCATTTGAAATCATCTAACATTAAGGAAAATTCTCAAGAGAAAATATTATAGTCAGGAGCATTCAAGAGCAAATTTATTAGTCATTTTGTTGCAGCAATCAAGATCCTATCATCATGTTCAAACTTATGTGTGTTCATGTCATCTTGTGAAGGATAACATGCATTGTTGATCCTAAAGCATCCAAGCATTTTCAAGTGTCCAAATCCATCAAGCAAAGAAAGATAAATTTCCTTGGAGCGATGTGTTTGTCTTTAGTCCTCTAAGGGAAGCCATTGAAGGTTTGGTGAGTTGTAGCAAGCAAGTTTTCATTCAACATTTCCTTCTCCATTGTCATTATCTTTCTATCAAGGTTTAATTACCAAACATGATGTTTGACTAAGGAAAACCCCCATTCAAAACAAAATAAATTTTCTTCTCTTTGTATGTGTATATTATAGGTTGAAGAAGGATTGAAGATCTTGAAGAGAAATTTTGCATTGTTGCATAAGTTTTCATCATTATTGTCAAGCCATGAAAACTTAATTGCAAATTTTATTTCCAACCATCTAATAGTGGAGCCTATGCAAAATAGAAGCTAAGATCCTACCTCAGAGGACTACCAAAAATAATTTTCAAAATCCCTAGCTAGGACCCATTCACCCTAGGGCGAACCTATCCTTCAATAGAGCTCAAAACTTACTTTTGGTGACTAGTACATGTGTCCTTACCCTTCTCAGATCTACCTACAAATTTTGGTTTCCATTTTTGTACTTTTGAGAATTGGAATTTCATGTTATAGCTTTTATTGTTCATTTAGTTTGAGCATTGTAAATCATTTCAATTTGGTTTCAAATCTATCCTATTGTCTTAAATATTAAGATTTGGGTCTGATTAACTCACCATTTAGGTTGAAAGTCAATCCCTACACCTTTTTATCTCTTTCTTAATTAAATACCTTAGGGAAATGTACAAATAGAGAAAAAAACCCCTTATTCATTAAGAAACCCCCTTTCACAACATTTCAATTACAAGAGGTAAAAGAGAATAGGAATAAGAGGATAATTGATCTAGTTGATGATTTGATTTGATATAAATTATCCAAAATAATTAAAATGCTTGAAGATACATGGGAAGGGTATAAAAATTTGATAAATTCCTATTTATAATACTTGCAATATCAAAAATATTTGAAGGATATTTTAGGTAGATGAATTCCTAGAACATCATTAATGCAGAAATCCTACAAAGGTTCTAGGTTTGATCCTAATATCCTAGATGATCTAGCTAGCACATATCAAATGATTGATCTATTGGGAGAAGTTATATCCTATGAATCAAAGCTTGAGCAACAACTAAAGAGAAATTTTAAATTATTGGATAATATTGAGAAGACAATCACTCCAAATATTTTGTATGGCAATGGAATCGTCAAGCCACTCAGTAAATGGAAAAGTGATTTTGGCACAACTATACCTTCTCTATCTCTCTTCATTTGTGCTAGTGGGGAGCCAAATTTTATATTACTTAATAGCACACTTTATGATCTCTTTGAGTTAGAATCAAACTTGGATAATTTCAATAAGTATGCAAAGGTAATATTGGATGCTAAATACAATGCACATCTAGATAGAACTATAAAAGTGTCAACATTCCAATGGCCTACAAAAAAGAATTACCTCTTGGATAGAGAAGTACAATTAATGAGGATAAATTTACATTTCAATCAATCATCAAGTTTCAGTGTCAGCATCCTAATAAAATTTATGACAAGGCAAATAACAATATTTTATCTTCAATGACAATCACGAGTAATTCTTGTTTTTAGTTTTATTATTTAGCTTTTATGGCTCATTTTTCTTTAGGTTCAACCTTGAAATTCTCTTAAAAGTTTCTTAAGTTAGTTGCAAAAATGGAATATTTCTTTATGATGATCTTAGTCCCTATTATGTTTCAACTAAAGTGTGAAAGTACCAATTGTAAAATGGAACACATGTGATGCAATTTAGCTCAAGAGCCTAAATTCTCACTCATTCTATATAAGTTTATTTGGATCATTGTAAAGGATTTTAGACTTTATAATTGGGAAAAAATTTGTTTGGAGAATATTAAGTTTTGTCTTATGTTATAGAGGAGCTAGTTTGTAAATGACATTTTTTTTGTGATAGCAGCATACATTTCAATTTGCAAAGATATGAGTAACATGCTTCAATTGTAACTATCTCTAGTGTGTAATTCAACATGTACTCATGTATAAAATGATCAAGAATATTTGAGTTCATTTTTACAGCTTTATGCAATAAATATTTTGTTAATGGCTCATATTCAAGTAATAGGTTAAATTTCCTTTAATGGAGTATTCAGAGTATAATGTTATTCAATGATTGTTAAGTAGAATTCCAATTAATTTTATTCATAGGATACTTTATTGCAATGTAATAATATTAGTTATCCATTGAATGTGTTAATTTTTTGTTAAGAAAGGTGAAGGAAGCCATTGGGTCTCAACTTGAAAGGTATAACAAGATTGTGGACCAACCTATGCCCTACGATAAGGAGGTGATGACTAATGTTTTGGAATATGGGGAGAGTTCTATTAATTAAGAGGAGGATGAAACTAATGATAAAATCTCTAAGAACAGTAGTGACAACAACTCCAAGAACACTAAAAGCATTGACGCTACCTTGATGGACCTACTTGGCAAAGCCCATACTTGTTCTCAATGTGCTTCTACAGTTGTGATGTTTTCTAAACTCATGGTGAAGGTTTCAAAGCTGAAAAATGATGGTGAGAAAATCTCTAAGTTCAATTCCAAAGTGATGCACAGATCAACCACCACACTCTACATGCTGCATGAGAAGGAGCTTAACAAAGTGGGCAACATGGATGGGAGTCATAAGGAACTCTACAAGTTCCTTACAAAAGACTAGGGAAAACTCTTTGTCTATCCTTGTTGGTTTTATTTATGTTTCTTTTTTTCTTGGTGCTTCTTTGTAACTCTATTCTAGTTTTTTTTTAAACTCTCTTTACTTTTTTGGATTTTTGTGATTTTAATGTGATGTTAATGGTCTTTTGACCTAGTTGCTTCTCTCTATTTTTTTTTGTTTCTAGTGTCAACACCCTAGTCCTACTACTTTTTTATATCAAAAACATTTGTGAGGTTTTATGACTTTGTAACCCACATTCAAGTCATCGATCTAAGAAATTAGACTTGCCCAACATACATAATAGCTTAAAATGACAAATCTCAAGATTTTCATAAGTTATTCTTAATTATTTTGCATTCTCATTACTTGGATTTGAAAATGTACAAGGGATTTAGCCAATTGTTGTGTCAATTTTACAAATCATTGTCATAATCTATGAGAACATATCTATTATTTCAATATCTTGTTAAAATTATTAGTTATTTCTTGGTATTGATGTGAATATAATCATAACACAATCTAAATACACCAGATCTAGTAGATTCTATGTAATAATTAACCAGTTAAGCTATAATCCCAATGAAATACTCGAAAACCATTAAATAAGGAAGCCATTAAACATAAACAACAAGAAATGAATAATGAAAACCTATTCCAATGCCTCAAACCTCATCCCATTGGAGGATTTGTGTTGCATTGATATGGAATGTTAGCCCTTTCCCAATCCCTTTGATGAAACAAGCGTGTAAATGAACTCCATTGATGAAAACTAAGGTAAAGATGGATGAAAAGAAAAAAAATGGATGCAAGATGAATGAAGATGAGTGATGAAATGTGCAACATAGCTTTGCTCAAATGATTGTGGATCCTTTTCTCAAAGAAATGAAGAGAATTTATAAGAGAAAATGGTGAATCAATGGCTAGGATTGATTTGATCAATTAATAAATGAGAAGCCATGAGAGGTGAAGGCATGGATCAAGTATTATCATCAATTGATGAGAATGCAAGTTGACATGGATCAAGGAGTTAATCAATGGCTCTCATTGATTCAAAGAAGCAAACTTCCTAAAAATTAGGAAGTTTGTTATAAAATTTGTTAAGAAGTTGTTACAAAGGAATATTCCAAGGGAATATTCCCTTTCAAGTGGATTATTGAGGGAAAATAGCAAATTAGATAATTAAAACAAAGTTTAAATTATGCTTATTTCTTCCTTGGTTGGTTTTTGCACATTGAGTTCAATGCATGCTCTTTTAATTGTTGCTTTTTAGATGTTCGTGAGATTATGGGTTGAGAGCTAAGGTATGGCAATACTTGGTTTGGAAGGATCACACATTTTGTGGATATTTTTTGCTTTTCCTTGTGGTTTGTTCACCTAATTTTTCCTATGCAGAAGATCAAAGGGAAGGTGGAGTGTTTGTTGCATGCTGCCATGGGAGGTGCCCATTGCAGAGTGGATTCAAGCTCTTGCAAAGAGTTTAGTAGCAATAATATTGTTTGGGAGCATCTGGAGAAGGGTGGAGTCTGCCCCTATTTTTTGAAGCTCCATGGTCCTAACCCTGAAGTGACGAAGGCTTTTGTTAATGGGTGGAACAAAAGGGTTTTGCGCTACCAGGGCGTGGATTTCAACATCAATGAGGGATTTATCACTGAGGTAACCGGTCTTCCTTCCAAGGGAAGTAAATTTTATAGAGATATGGTTGTAGCCAAGACGGCCCTTGCCAATTTCTTCAAAGGCTCAGAGAAGAAGAAGCTGAGGTTTATTGGTAGTGGTGGGCATGCTCACAAATCTATTAAGCCGCTTTAGAGGGACATTACTCTGGCTATTTTGAAATCCTTCACTCTAGAGGGTAGGTATTTTGTTATCTATGGCTATCACTTCATGTTATTGAATCATTTATGCCATAACTCTTAGGTTTCATTTCCTTTTTACCTCCTTCTTTCACTGGAAACAAGTATCAAGGATCATAAGAAGAACCCTAGGAAAGCTATTCTCCATGAAGGCCTTATGAATGTCATTTTTTATCACATTAAGGTGTTGTTACTAGCTACTCCTAAGACCTTGACTCATAAAAATGGTGGCAAAAATACTGGGTATGAATCTAGTGAGTCAACGGATGAGTGGGAAGGGGATTTTGAGGAAGATGACTCTAATTATGAGGAACCGTCAGAGGAGGAGAGTGAGTCTATTGATGATTCCCAGGATTCAAAATCCTGGTCTAAGGGGTACAAAACTGATAACCAAATGAAGGAATTTTTTGTGCCTTTAGTGAAAAAGAATGTGAAGGGGGAGAAAAGATGCCCCAAGAAAGAGAAGTGTGTTGTCAAGCAAATGGTGGATGATTCAAGAGATGTGGAGAAATCCCTTCTTCCTGATGTTAAACATGGTCTAGGTGATTTCCTTGAGGGTAATGAGCATCATATGGAGGATATTGAGCAAGAAAATGTGGGTATTGGGTGTTCCAAGGGGGTTGGCTCTAACCAAGCTAAATTTGATTCTCCTATTGGTGTTGAGCAAGTTAAGGGGAGTGATGTGAAGGTGGAGTGACATGCAATTCTGGTTGACTTGGTGGATATGCCTAATAAGCACCGTGTGAAAGTAGAGGTTATTGAAGTTGAGGATTCCCCTATTGCAGAGGATTTGGAGGGTAGAAAGGGGGTTAAGGAGGAACCTATTGAGAATGTTGGTTCTCATGTTGTGCCACCAATCAATTGGGAAGAAATTAACATGGACATATTTTGTAGAATGGTGGAGGATAGAACTCATAATTTTCTCTCGCTCGTGAAGTGGCTTTTCTCGAAAGTGAAGGAGCTCAATGTCCAGCTTAAAAACTGGTAAGACGTCTATGTTGCATTAGTACATGGCAGTCAAAAGGAATGTTCAATTAAAGGTAAGGTCAAGACTATGAATTTTATTCTTGATAGACTTGTTGTTGATGTTGATGGACTTGGTAAAAGTTATGAGGATAGTATAGCCTCCCTGGAAATGCTTGTCCAAAAGATTATTGAGGAGAGGTTTGTGAATATGGAGGAAAGAATTAGCAAGATTAGTGATGACTTGTAGACTGTTGTTAGTGTTAGTAAAAAGTCTTTGAATTCTACTACTAGGGGTCTCTTAGTTTTAAATGAGAAAGCTATAATGTGGAATAGAAAGTCTCTGGATCTGGGAGATCATGAGAAGGCCATTGATGAAGTTAACAGCATGAATTTGGAGGATAAGATTGAGGATATTGGCCCTGATGTGGAGAAGGATTTGGAGGCTGGCCCATGCTTGAGAACAAGGAGCAAGACTAAGAAAAGGGTTTCCATTTTGTTTGAGGATTTGAAGGATATGGTCAAGATGCACGAAGGGGTCATTGCTGAAAACATGGCCTTGACCAATGTTCTTGATAAAATTTTGTATTTTTGCTATTGTTTTTTGGTGGATCAGCCTTGTTGTTGATGTTTTGTTGTAGGGTTGTTGGCAGGTTCTTTGGTTTTATCTTTAGTCAGCTTTTTGTTTTTTGTGGGTTGTGGGTCTTAATGTTTTTGTCTTTTTAGTAGCTTCTCTTTGTTATAAAGGGTTTCAAGGCCCCTTCAAAGCCTGCTTTTCCTAATAAAAAAACAAAGTTTTAATTGTGCAAGTTGAGTGAAGTTAGGCTTCTCATTAAATAGTTTATTTATTTAATGAAAGGGGTTTAAATGACATTTAATTATTTAAATAATTAAATATTATTTAACGAAATGAGAAGACATAAGCAATTTAACCAAATAATTTGCATTACCTAATTAAATAAGGTGAAAATTAGTGTGAAAGGGGGTGAATTAGCTAAATAATAATGATCATTTGATTTATAGGAGAAATTGATGCATTTAATTAAACAACTAGGATTATTCAATTAAACAATTGAAAATGAGGTGAATTTAGGATGAAATGGTGTTAGTAATCAAATTCAAGTGTACACTATCAATCAGGACAATTTTAAGTGTCTACATTTTTCCCCTCTTTGAAGTGAGGTATCTGTTACATCGGTTCAAAGACTGACACTTTTTGGATTAATGTTGTTGCTCATGTAGACACTGAAAAATGTCCTAAATGATATCATACACTCGAATCAGGTATACTAACATCATTTCATCTTGAAACCCATTCTCTCTTTACTTAATTAATTAAATTAGTCTAGCTATTTAATTAATTGTATCATTTGCATCTATTAACCTAATTAATTTAATCTAGTTAATTCACCCCCTTTCATGCTAACATTTCTTCCTATTAAATTAAATACATCAAACTATTTAATTTAAATCCCTAAATCTTCTTATTTAATTAAATAACCCTAACTTATTTAATTAAATATCATTCCACCTTTCCCCCATTCATTAAATCATTTTATTTAATGAATATCATCTAATTCTTCTAATTCCCCTAATTGCATAATTAATATTGTTTAATTATCAATTAAATCTAATCCCCCCACTTGCAAAGGAATATTCCAAGGGAATATTCCTCCTTTGCACATTCCTCCAAAAGGAATATTCCTCCCCCTTTTACATAATTTAATTTAGTTTTAATTAATTAAATTATCCTTTTCCCTCACCCATGAGAATATTCCAAAGATTATTCTCTCTCCTCACTCATTTGAAAACAAAATATTCTTACAAAGCTTCATGTGCAAGTTACCTTGTGACTTCTTGTGCAAGTTAACTTGTGACCTCTTGTAAAGGTCAAAAGTGTGCTTGTTTGAAGGAATATTGACCCTTGATTAAATCTCATCTTTCATTCTCATCCATTGATGAGAATCCATGATCCATGCCTCCAATTTCTTCCATAACCGTTGATTAGCCTTTTTGATCTTAACCCTCCATTTCTCATTTGCTTTCCTATAAATAGGTCACTATTTGGAGACAAATGGATCCATCTTTTAACATTAGAGTTATGTTGTTAAAATCACTCATACTCACACCCATATTTAGCACATATTTAGTAGCTTTTAGTTTATTTTAATTACATTAATTAGCTTTAAGCTTCCATTAATGGCTTCCATGATCACATAATGCTTCCATTTAGCTTGTTTATGAATTAGGGTTTGAATCTTTTAGTTTAGATTCCATCTAGATTAGATTAGTATTCATATCTTTATCATTTTAGCATAGAATCATGTTTAATTAGCTTACATTTTACTCATTTAGATTAAAATCATGTTTTTATACACATCTCACAATTTTTCCATCAGTTTTCTTCAATAAAACTAACTGGAACAAGTTCATTTATCCATAGGATTGGTAAAGGGTTGTCTTCCACATCAACGCGACACCACTCCCCCAACCTAGATAAGTTTTAGATGGGTTAGAGTGGGAATTTTAAAGCTTTTATAGTTTAGTATGCTTAGTTTTGATAAATGTTTAGTTTAATTGTCATTTAAATGATCTTGTTGATATTTGATGTTAGTGGCTTTGTTATGCTTAGATTCTTCATGGATCAAGTGTAATCAGCCCATACTAATTTGTCGATCAAATTTTGGTGCTAGGAGGGAAAAACTGATCAAATTTAATCAATTTTTATCTCAAATTCCATTTTTTCTAACTCTTGTAGGTTACAAGGATGCTCAAAGGAATTTTAGTGACGCCTTTGTTGGGCGCTGCCATATAGCGACACTATCATCATCTAAAACAGCGATGACTATTTAATACCCTAGCACTGATTAAAACAAATGGCGACGATGAATACTTTTATAGGTATCAAATATTTATAAATGGTGATGCTCCCAAATAGCGACACTATCGTCATCACTAGTTTTTTGTAGAGCGATGCCCAAATTCACCAAAGTGACAATATCATGAATAGTGATGCACAATTCTAGTAAGAAAAATGATGGTCATTTTTCAGCATGTATTTTACTTTTTTGCTTCATCAGATTACTAACATGCCTCTAATGTTGTTCTAGTTTTTAGGCTAATTGGGTTTTGCAAGTTGGATGATAAAAGTCGAAGTGAAGAAGCATTCTTATCTTTCCATCTTATAATTGTAACAAGCATTTTGATGCTTTTGGGGTAATTAAAACCCATTTATTATGATTTTCATTTGATGTTTTAGGACCACACTAATTTTCAATTAGGTTTTAAAAAGAACGCTCAAATGGGACTAAAATTGAACCCTCACTTCATCATTTTACTTTGGGTTTAAAATTGGACAAACCAACTTAACACTTCATTTGGTGCATAAAATAAACTCCCCTTTGCTTTGGGGCTTAAAATTAACGAGTGTTTACTATGTTTTATGATTTACTCTTTTGTTATTGAATGTGTACATGGACTTCTCTCATGCCACTCGGCGATCTTGAGAATCAAAAACATTCCTTGACACTTTGTAGAATCACCCACATCTTTCAATTTGGATTAAAATGAACCCCATGCTAGTGTAGGGAAAAGGCATGGTGTGTGTTCTCTCCTTGTTTCATGCGAACTAGGAGATCGAACTACAAGGATAGTGGTGTGTGTTCTCTCCTTTTTTCTCTTCATGTTTCTTTATTTGATTGCATGTGTGTAATGTGATCTCCTCGTACAGTTCTATTTGATGTATCTCTCTCTTTGTACATTCCTCTATTTGTATCTACATTCTCCTATATGTCGTAAGTGTTTTATCTTTTCATTTTTCTTGTGTTTTCCTTTTTGGGATGACACAAGGCGTCGAGACATTTATGTCTTTTCCATGTTGACCCAAAAAAATTTCCTTTATCTTTTTCATTTGTCTTTTGTTTTCCTTTTGGGGATGACGTAAGGTGTCGAGACATGCATGTCTCTTCCATGTTGACCCAAAAGCTTTTCCTTTATCTTTTCCATTTGTCTTTTATTTTCCTTTTAGGGATGACACAAGGCGTCAAGACATTTAGGTCTCTTCCATGTTGACCCGAAAGGTTTTTCTTTGTTTTCGCTCTCTTTGTGTCATTCTTCCTATTCCATGAGTATTTTGAGAATGATGATAGTTTTGAGCTCTCTAAAAATATTGTAGAAAAGACATACTAACCCCGAATCCATGGATCCCTTATGTGATTTATGGATTTCATTTTGGGGAAAACCTCTTTTCTTGACATAGCTTCATTTGGAAACATATGAATTGGCATAGGGCTTTCCAAATAAGCTCGCATGTCCTCTTTATTGTTAGTATTTATCATTTGCTACTTTAAAGTAATTGCTCACAACATATGGTGTTTAGAAATTTTTCTAAGGTGGGGGCATACATTAAATCATTATTCTTTTGATTTTCATGTTTCATTGTGAATTCTTCTTACTTCATGCCCTCTCCAAAGATAAATTCGTCAAGTTTTTAAAAATTGGAAATGTGTCCATGTCAATAAACAAGAAATAAAGTATGCAAGGCACTAGCCATTCAACAAGGAAGACAATATTCCAGTCTTGAGAAGCTATTTAGAGTTTCAAAAGAAGCACAACAAGAAATATAAAGTAGAAATTTTGAAAAAATATATTGGGTTTCAAGGAGGGCCAAGATTCTTTGTAAATCAAGGAGAAGACTTCATAATGGAGGTGGTGAGATCCAATGAATATTTTTCTAAAATCAACCATAAAATGGTTGGAATGACATGGAAGAATATAATGAAAGCATCAACTTCTTAGAGGCTTGAATTGATAAGAAATTTTGTAAAATTTGTAATACATTTTTATACTTATACTCTATACTATATGTGGTATGTTAGGATGTGATTGAACATGAGACAAATTCTATGATATAATTTTTTTTTACTATTGGTAATCTATCAACAATTCAAAAAAAAGTTATAAGATCATTGATCTCAATCACTTGAATAAAATAGCTTTATTCTCACACCTACATTTATATACAAGTGAATTGTTAAGAAAAAAATCTTTAACCTAATTTTAACTTAAAAATTATAGATGCATTTCCATCATAACCTCATCGTACTCATAACACAATCATGGTCTTTGTAGAATATAGAAAATTTTGTTTTCAACCTCATACGTAAATCTAAGTGCGTCGGCCTCATGTAAAATATACCTACATTTTAATATTAAAAAATATTGACTATAATAAACAACATGAACTACAACTAACTAAACATGTGTTCTAAGAAATATGATGCAAGATTAAGAATCCCTATTAATTCTATCATAGATGACACCTTATGAATTATATCGTATTTCTCTACAATGAAAGTTATAAGCATTGATCTCTATCTCTTGAATACAATAGATTTCTTCTCCAAAACACATACATTTATATACAAGTGAATTATTCAAAAAAATAATCTTTAATCTACTTTTAACTTGATAATGGTGGACGAATTGCTATCATAACCTTGTCATACTCATAATATAATCATGATCTAGGTAGAATATAGAAAATATTATTTCCAACCTCATACATAAATCTAAGTACTCCAACCTTGTGTGAAATACACCTACATTTAAATATTAAGAAATTGTTGAGCATAATAAACAATATGAACTAAAACTAACTAAAAATTTGTTCTAAGAAATATGATGCAAGATTAAGAATCACTACTTATAATTCTATCTTATATTTTACTTTCCAAATTATATTGAATGTCTCCATAATGAAATAAAAATGTAATAACCATCAATCTCAATCACTTAAATACAATAGTTTTATTCTCCAATACACCTACATTTATATACAAGTGAACTATTAAGAAAACAAATTTTAATTTACTTTTAACTCAACAATGGTGGATGCATTTCCATCATAACCTAATTTTAACTCAACAATGGTAAAGTAGTTTAGTAGACTTGAATATTCAAAATGATGCATTATAATTAAAAAAACAAGATTTTAATAAAAAATCCAAAAAATAGAAAAAAACAAGAATCTCACTTAGATGAAGATTATCATACATGTCCCATATGATAGTTTAGATCTGCTACTCAAGTATTCTTGAGCATTCATCTCTTACCTTAAGAAAATCCAATATTGCTTCATGATCAATATTACTAATTATCCATAGTTATTTTATTCTTTGTTTTACATGCTGCTTCAACAACTTAGCATTTGTTGCTATAACTAGGTATGAATACATGAGTATGGTTTTTTACTTCTCAAAGTCTTCAAATGCAAGTATGCCATTCTTTGTAGTCATATATGTTTGCAACCAAGTTCCAACAATAATCATTGATCTTGAAGGATATGTGAACCTATCATCATCTATTATATCTTGTGTTAGCTTTTGTTTTTCTTGTAAACATTGTGCCAACCAATAGTATGATCTCTCTTCATTCCCATGTGCAAAAACTACATAAATATGTTCTAGTTATACAAGGTTCAAAACGTGTTTGTAGTCAAATAAAATTTCCATTTCATTGAGTAAAGATGAATGAGATTGAGATAAAGAGGTTAAATATCATGGAATTCATTTATATACCCGCTCACTTGACTCATAATGATCCCAGACGCATTTAATACAACTTTGAGAAAAAAATCTAATTCTTGTGTCCAAATAGTCCATGTACTTGTATTTGAGCTTCTAAATGAATGCATCTTTGATGATTCATTAATTATTTGACAATCCAATTTCTCTCTTACTATCACCTCATCAACCAACTAGAAGAACCTACACATTTTTGAATCAAGTGCCACTCCTTGAGATAATGCATAATTACACCACTTAACAATAGAATTTACATCACTAAATGTAGAACCACCTCTACTCTTTATTTGTTCTTTAACTAGAGCTCTCTTCACACATGCACCCACTCCATCATGCTCCCCTTTTCATGCCCAACTTCAAAAACACTTCAAATATGAGGTATACCCCTCTTTGTATGCATTATTCTCAACCAATAAAACATATGAGAATTGTTGAATTGACTAGTGCAATTATTTGACCAAGTGAGATGTTCCACCATTCTAATATCTTTTTCCTACAAGAACTCAAAAGAATTATTGAAAACAATATTACACATACTCTGATGAATGAGATCGATCATCACTGGTCACTATCTTCCTATGCTCTTTTGTACTATTAGGGGCATGTCTATATGTGATGTGAACAAAAATAGCAATCTAAATACAATTTTAATACTAATATTGGACTTTATTTTGTGGTTGCAATATGTATTTTTCTACAAAATTGCACATAATCTGACAAATGAGATTGATCATCACTGGTCACTATCTTCATGATCTCTTTTGTACTATCAGGGGCATGTCTATATGTGATGTAAACAAAAATAGCAATCTAAATAAAATTGTAATATTGATATTGGATTTCATTTTGTGGTTGCAATATGTAGTTTTCTACAAAATTGACTACAAAGATAATAGTTCCAATTGAGAAAAACTCCTTACACATCCTAAATTGTTGATCTAACCATTTAGGCCTATGGTTATGTATTGCATACTTGTAAAGAATATTTTTTCTTAAAATCATAAATAAAATCAACAACACTTACTTCTCTTGTAACCAACTCACATCTTGAACCTTCGCCTCCACTCTTCAAATTATATTTCACTCTCATATCTCTTTTTCTTAATTTCCAAAATCATGCTCATTGCCCTCAGGAACACATGTTGTAAAATTTGATAAATGACCACATTATAAATAATTTTAATTTTAACAATTAGTTTTATAAAAAATGCAACCATCGTCTCTAACACATAAAAATAAATCTAATAAATCATTGGATGACTTTGACCTAGTTGCATTACACCACATTCCTATAACATTTCGTTAATATACAAAGTAGAATAAATATTGCATAATAGTTCATGTTACATAGAAAACTCCACATCACATTTGCAACATGTATTATGAATTTTAAGAGGCACAGTAAAAGTGCTTACAAGATTCAAATGCCTTTTGTGATATTTTCAAACTTGGATATATTTCTTTTTTTTTTGCCCAATGTCATTTGGCTACATTTCAAGTAATGTTTAGGATGTGGTGTAGCCTTGATCACCATTTCTTAATTTTAAAACATCTTCTACATTAGGTGATACTCTAAAGTTAGAGTGCCAAAATATTTGAATTTCATCCTTTGTGCTATTAATTAGCTTCTTATCAACTTGTGGAATCCTACCACTAAAAGCCCAAGTATCATTTTCAAGAGGATTGTCTAGTATTGA
Source organism: Sequoia sempervirens (assembly GCA_007258455.2). Classification (NCBI taxonomy): domain Eukaryota; kingdom Viridiplantae; phylum Streptophyta; class Pinopsida; order Cupressales; family Cupressaceae; genus Sequoia; species Sequoia sempervirens. The sequence goes on along the minus strand of VDFB02049217.1, from coordinate 107,167,372 downwards.
TCTTATTGTTAGTGCTTTTCACAATGTTTTAGGATTTAGGCTTAAGTAAAGGCAAGTTTTCCTCAATAACCAAGTCTTTCTTAATTGCTTGCTTACTAATGATATTGTTATTACTCTATTGGAAGCTCTTTTATCTTTATTCATACTAATATCTCTGTAATGGCATGAATTTGCACTCTTAGGAAAATTCCACATTTACATTACTGTCTACCTTAGAGAATTAAAGAAGATGATGCAATCCATACACCTGCCACCTTTCCCTATCTACTTGGAAACTCATTCATGTTTTGGTGGGGGAATTTTTGTCGGGGACACTAGCGCAATGCACAGATGTCCATGCAATGTGCTTTCATCTTGATATAATTCCCGCCTCTAGAATCTGCAAAGGCATTACACTCCTACATTGGACATGAAGTATAACATTTTCTACTCCTTTGACCAACATCAAATGGGAATTTTGCCTCATTTTTCTTTCAAATTTCCTATCCTTCCATTCTACTCAGCTTCTTGATTGAATTCACTCTACATACTTGCTCTCTACTTCATTCTCAACACATTTTCAATCTTCACCACCACCATTGAAGCTACAAGCTACTACGTTCTTGGATCCCTCTCTCCATTTTTGTGATAGTTTTGGCTTCGGGAAGCTTGCAAGTTCACTCCTTCCTCCATTTTCCTTGAGAGAACGTGGTCGAGAAGGTGATATCCACCATTTTCATTCACCTTTGCATTATTGTATTTATTTTGCAACATATTGATATTTGAGTATTGCTTGGTATTTCCATTTATACAATCTCTTTATCATCTTTCCATACAATCATTGCTATCTATCATTTTGTGGAGGTGGACACACAAAAGCAAGTTACTGAATAAGACAATCCTCTAAACATAGCCCCAACATTTCCATCAATCTTGTGTGTGTACGTACCTTTCGATTGGAGCCATTCAAAGGATCAAGTTGCACAAAGTTCAGTATCACTTTCTTATCCTTCTTTTTCAATTTGAAGATAGACTAGTTAAAGTAATCTACTTGTTATACTTCATTCTTATATTTATTTTATGTCCCATTATAGCATAAAACCTCTTAGCCAATCTATTAGCTCATTTCCTAGTATTTTAATCTGTTCCTCACACTCTTTTTCCATATGGACACTAGTGCCCCATTGAGACACCAATGCACTACACTAGAGTTCATGTCTTGCACTGTTGTCCTCAGGCAATGAGTTGTCTAAGTCACAGATTGTGCTACGCCCTTAATATTAGTGTACATCGAGTTATGAATAGTTGGCTTGTGGCTATCTTAACTCTCTATTAAGTCATATTATCATTATTATATTGTTATTTAGTTGTTTAGGTCAGCCTAAGACTTATATAGGTGTGTCTAAGTCGGCCTAGGTGATATCCTAGGCATAAATAGGTATATATAAGAGGTTGTAAGTCTTATTTCACCATCAAGTTGTGAAGTGTGTTCTCATTAGAGATATTTGGAGTTTTTCCCCCTCTAAGTGGCTTATTATTCTCAGTTATTATCAAGTATTTGCTACATATTTCATATCATATTCTCCTATTGTGCAAGTTATTTCATAACAAGTGGTATCAAAGCATGATCTTGGCACCGTAGAGGCAAGGATTTTTCTCAAATTTGGAGGTGATTTTGGGAAGAGCATATCTTTGAGATTTTGGTGAATTTTTTTCTAATTTTTAAAGAACATATTAAAGAAGCTATAGTCCATATTTCAGAAGAATTGGAGAAGAATTAAGTGAATTATTGCAGAATTAGGGTTTCTACACAATTTTTTTGGAATATGCATATCTCACACATCTTGTCTAATTGGAGTATGATTTTTATTGGGTTTTGGAATACATACTAAAGGAGATTTCAAGAAAAATTTTGGAGGAATTGGAGCATAAATAAGCAAGTTATTGAAAAATTAAATTTTTCACAATTATCACTCTCCACACTACAAATCTGCTTATTTCTTGGAGATTTTTCTAGGTGAGAGTTATTTTGGCCCTAGTAAGTTACAGTAAATTTTTTAGAGAATTTAAGTTTCATTTGTGTGATTTATTTCAAAATTAGTGGTTCCCATAATGACGGGGGCTGCAACAAGGGGCAAAAAGAATGTTGTCACTCCGGGGAAGACTCCTGATAAGGATGGGGTAACAATAGAGGATATTAATCCTAATGAGGAAATCAGTAAGGTCAAGGAATACATTTCCTCAATGAATATGGATATGTGTGACCTAAGAGGAGATATATTGGACATATGAAACATGTTAAGCACCTACATGGCTGAACAAAGAAAGGAGTTCTCAAGTGACCAAGGTGAAAATTCTAGGTCAGCTAATATTGACACAAGCTTTAGTACTCCTATGGGATCTATGAATTTATTTCCAAAGGTGGATATGTGCAAGTTCAATGGCAAGGATCCTCTAACATGGATAAACCAAATGGAGATTTTTTTTGAAGTACACCAAATCCCAAATGGACAAAAGGTCATGATGGCTTCCCTATATCTAGAACCAGATCAATTCATTTGGTATCATTGGCTTTGCACTCATTGAAGGAAAAAAGGGCTCATCGTCTCATGGTAATTTTTTATGGAGGAACTCCAAGCACTATATAGCAATAGCGTGATAGAAAACTTCTTTAGCTAGCTAGCTAAACTTCAACAAACAGGGTCAGTTAAGGATTATATTCAACAATTCCAAAATCTATCCTTAAGAGTGGATATAATTACAGAGGAAAACTTGAATAATTTATTCTTGGGGGGTCTCAAGGATCACATTCAACATGAGGTACGCATGTTTATCCCTAGCTCCATAAATGAGTCTTTTATCTTAGCATGCAGGGTAGAGGAGAAGTATTTGATTCCTAAGAAGCAAGGGGCTAATGTGACAAGAGAGAAAGGATATTCAACACAACCTACTAAGTTGACTCCACAGCAAATTGAGGAGAAAAGAGCAAAAGGGTTGTGTTTCAATTGTGATAGAAAATACAGTCGAGGACATAAATGCGATGAAAAGAAATTGTTCTATATTGAAGGTCCAAGTGGGGAAGAGGAGGAACCCATACTAGAGGATGAAAGGGAGTCAAATGAGGAATCACATGATTCTTAACCAATAATTTATTTTCATGCACTCTTAGGTTTTAGTGCTCCACAAACTCTCAAGGTGGTGGGGTTCTTAAAGAAGTAGAAGGTAACAGTGTTGATTGACTGAAGTAGTACTCATAATTTCATCAACAAAAAGTTAGCTACTTGTCTAAATTGTTTTATATATCCAGCTCCAGAGTTTCAATTTTTAATTACAGATGGTGGTACAGTTAGTTGTTCAGGGAAGTTTCATAGCATTAAATTATCCATTGGAGATTATCAACTTGATACCCCAATGTATGTGATATCCATGGGTGCAACAGATATTGTTTTGGGAGTACAATGGCTTAATACATTGGGAACGATTGAGATGAACTTCCAAGAACTATTCATGAGATTTCAATCAGAAGGAAGGGTAGTAGAGCTAAGGGGGTTGAAGGAAAAATCCCCAAAAATGGTAAGCTCTCATAAAATGCAAAAGTTTCTTAAGAAAGGAGTGGATGGATTTGTGGCCCAGCTATGTTCATTAGAAGTCTCTCAATCTAATGCTCCTACTCATCTAGATTTGCAAGCTATAATTGATCGTCACTCAGTTGTTCTTGGAGATATGCCTAAAGGAATTCCTCCTAAGAGGGATCATGATCATGCCATACAGTTAGTTCCAAGAAGCCAACCAATGAACATCAGGCCTTATAGGTATCCACACATACAAAAGAGTGAGATAGAAAAAAATTGTCGAGGAGATGCTAGAGGCAGGAATTATCAGGCATAGCCAAAGTGCTTACTCCTCACCTATGGTGATGGTACATAAGAAGGATGATGTTTGGTGCATGTGTCTAGATTATAGAGTGCTCAACATGTACACCATTAAAGATAAGTTTCCTATTCCATTCATTGATGATTTGCTAGATGAATTGAATGGAGCTATGTATTTTACCAAGTTAGATCTTAGATCTGGTTATCACCAAATTTAGATTAAGGAGGAAGATATTTGTAAGACAACATTTTGGACTCATGAGGATCATTATGAATTTTTTTTGATGCCATTTGGTCTTACCAATGCACCATCTACATTCCAAAGTTTGATGAATTCCATTTTTATGAAATTCTTGAGAAAGTTTATGTTAGTATTCTTTGATGATATATTGATTTATAGCAAGACTTGGGAAGAACATTTGCAACATGTGGATCAAGCATTACAAATACTTGAAGATCATAAACTTTATGCTAAGCCATCCAAGTGTACTTTTGGTCTTAAAGAGGTGGATTATTTGGGACACATAGTTTCATATGAAGGAGTAAAGGTGGACCCTAACAAAATTAAGGCTATCATGGAATGGTCTATTCCAAAAACCATCAAGAAATTGAGGGGTTTCTGGGGATTGACAAGGTACTATAAAAGATTTGTGAATAATTATGGTTGTATAGAAGCACCTCTCACCACTCTATTGAAGAAGGATTCTTTTCATTGGAATGAGTCTTCCAATACAACATTTGAGAGATTGGAGGCTATGTGTTCAACTCCAGTGCTTTCCACTCTTGACTTCACCAAGGAGTTCATTGTGGAATGTGATGCTTCTGGAAATGGGATAGGAGCAGTGCTCATGCAAGAAGGTCAACCAATTGCTTTTGAGAGTCATCAATTAAAGGGTAAGAATCAACTAAAACCTATTTATGAGAAGGAAATGCTAGCAATCCTCCATGCAATTAAACAATGGAGGCCTTATCTATTGGGTATAAATTTCAAGGTTAAGATAGATCATGATAGCCTAAAATATTTTTTGGAACAAAGACTATCTTCTGAAGAGCAACAAAAATGGGTCATTAAGATGTTAGGATATGACTTTGAGATTGTATATAAGAAAGGGAAAGAAAATATTGTAGTAGATGCACTTTCAAGGAAGGATGAGAAATATGAAGCCTTATTGTGTGCCCTTTCAATATTACAAGCAAATTGGGTAGAGGAAGCCAAAGAAGAATGGCAAAATGATGTTGCAACAAGTAATCTCATCGAACAATTAAAAAGTGATCATAGTAGTTCCGATAATTTTTGTTGGAGGGGAGATACTCTTTGGTATAAAGAGCATTTATATCTTTGCAAGAATTCCACTCTTAAACACAAGATTCTCATAGAGTTGCATGAGTCTCTAGTGGGTGGTCATTCAAGATTTTTGAAGACATATCATCTAGTCAAGCAAGATTTTTTTGGGGAAGGGCTAAAAGGTGATGATCAAAAATTTGTCGTTGAATGTTTGGTTTGTTAAAGGAATAAAGGGGGACAATTAAGACACCAGGTCTCTTGCAACCCTTATCTAATCCTAGCCAGCGTTGGGAAGAAGTATCCATGTACTTCATCACTGGCTTCCCAAATCTAAAGGTCATAATGTCATCATGGTAGTAGTTGATTTCCTCACTAAATATGCACATTTCATTGCATTATCACATCCTTTTACAGCAAGTGCAATAGAAAATATTTTTTGGAGAATATCCAAAAGCTACATGGTACACCTAAGGTTATTGTTAGTGATCATGTGATCCTATCTTCACTAGTCATTTTTTGAAAGATTTATTCTCATGTTTGGGTACTCAATTGGCTCATAGCTCTTAATACCACCCTCAATCAGATGGGAAAATTGAGGTTGTTAATAAGCGTTTGGAAGGATATCTATGTTGTTTCACTTAAGAGAAATAGTCTCAATGGGTAGATTGGCTACCACTTGTAGAATGATGGTATAACACTTCTTTTCATAGCTCATCAAAAATGTTTCCATTTTTGGCACTTTATGGATATCATCCTCCTTCCATCACATCATCAATAAAGGTGTCACCAAGAGTTCAGGAAGTAGAAGACCACTTGCTTCATCAACAACAAGTACTTTCAGAACTCAAGGAGAATTTAGCCATGGCACAAAATTGAATGAAACAACAGGCAGACCAACATCATAGTGAAAGAAGTTTTGAAGTTGGGGATTGGGTCTTCTTGAGATTGCAACCTTATAAGAAAATCTCACAAAAGCAACAAAAAAAGAATAATAAGTTGTCTCCAAGGTATTATGGTCCATACCAAATCATGCAAAAGATCGGTAGTGTTGCCTACAAACTAGAGTTGCCACCAACAACAAAGATACATCCAATTTTTCATGTTTCTTGTTTAAAGAAGGTAATTGGGCATAATATTACCACTCAAACAACACTACCAGAGCTCGATGAAGAAGGAAGAATCATTTTGGAACCAGAGTGCATTCATCAAACATGCGCAAAGAAGTTGAGGAATAGAACTTTCACTGAGTATCTCATCCAATGGAAGAATTTACCAGTTGAAGACACCACATGGGAGGACGAGGAGTTCATTCAAAAGAATCCAAACTTGATTAGCATTGAGGACAATGCTTCTTTGAAGAAGGGGGCATGCTACGCCCTTAATATTAGTGTACATTGGGTTATGAATAGCCGGCTTGTGGTTATCTTAACTCTCTATTAAGTCATATTATCATTAGTATATTTTTATTTAGTTGTTTAGGTCGGCCTAAGACTTATATGTGTGTGTCTAAGTTGGCCTAGGTGATATCCTAGGCATAAATAGGTATATATAGGAGGTTGTGAGTCTTATTTCACCATCAAGTTGTGAAGTGTGTTCTTATTAGAGATATTTGGAGGTTTTCCCCCTCAAGGTGGCTTGTTATTCTCAGTTATTATCAAGTATTTGCTGCATATTTCATATCATATTCTCCTATTGTGCAAGTTATTTCATAATAGATTGGACTCTAGGAACTAGCTCATTTGGCTCCTTCAAATATTTGGGTTGGTAGAAGGACAATAGCAACTAGATTGCTCTTCCTTTTTTACCCTAACTACTTAACCTTTGTAGATCACTTAGCAAAGCTTGAGGTAGATCAGGGTAGCCTATTACTTAGGACCTTCTGGTGACTTGGGGTCTCGGACCTAGTAGTCCCTCTCCTCTACATTTTGGTGAACCCAACATGAACATCATATTGCCTATTTCTTTGTGTCAATATTCTTCCTCTTGTGCCTCGTGAAGGTTGCAAATTTGTGTATCATGAAGCTTTATGAGCTTTACGACCCAATCTATAACCTTTGGTTATGTTGTTAGGAGAAGTGCATGGCATCTAGAGATGGATTTATCGAAGGTCACTAGTGGTTTCACTTCTTAGGAAATGGTTTTGGAGATAAATGGGAGCTTCCTCGAGGAATCCCCTCATGCTCCTACTCCTCCTATTTCTCCTATGGCCCCACCTTTGAATGAAGATGATACTCTCATTATTCATATAGAGCATCTCCTTTCTCTAGATAGGAGGTTGTTGGATCTCACAAATCATTTGGGAAAATAATGAAATATGGCTAGGGCTGCTAGGCTTATCAATGAAATGATATATATGCTAGACAAAGATCAGGCAGGCCTAGAACTTCTCTGAGGAATCACCGACATACTGGAATCATATGTCCCCTTATACAACTCTAGATTAGGTGTTACTCAAGGTTTTGGGACTAAAACCTCTAGAAGACATAGGATTTTTGATGCCCATGACATTGGTATACATGGCCAAATTGGGCCCTTCTGTCAACACCACCCCCATGCCTAAGGCACCTCTATCCGTTAAAGTAAACAAAATATCATTGGGTTTCAACGATATTCCTTCTAATTCTAGTGGTGGTAACTCTGGGGATCATGTTGGCTCTGGTGGTGGAAGCCTTGGCGGAATGGGGGGTAGTGGCACTGGTGGCTTCGGTGGTCTAGTAGTGGTTCTGATGATAGTTCCACTAGTCCTATTTCATTGTCTAACCCTATTTTGAATGCTTTACTACAAAACATGGGTTAGATGTAGACTAAGCTAGCGAATCTATCTTAGGCCACCTCCCAACCAATTTTCTAGCCTTTCTTTCATCATTGTCCCTTGTCAATAGCAATTCTAAACACTCCTATCCCCCAGGAGATGGATATTCCAAAGTTTGAGAAGTATGCTGGTAAGGGAGATCACAAAGCGCATGTTTCAACATTCAATGCCATGTGTATGGATTTCTTCCACCATGATTCCTTGATAGCTAAGATGTTCCCAAGATCTCTTAAGGATACAACCCTTGAATGGTACTATTCCTTTCCCAATAACTCCATATTTTTGTTTGATCAACTTGTGAATTAGTTTCTCTGATAATTCTAGGTAAAAATTGGGTTGAAGATGGCATTTTCAGACCTCGCCTAGTGTAAGCAGGGAGAGCATGAGAAGATAACTAATTTCATTGCTTAGTATCAAGTGTTGTTTTCATAGATATCCTATCCTATTCCATAGTTTGGGAGATCTTTGGTGTGCTCCTATCCTAAGGTTAGGTCTATTATGTCAATCTTTAGTAAAGGTAATTTTTTTGCAAATGTATTTGATGTGTCTAGTGAAAAAGGCCTCAAATGCAATAGATAATTCACAAAGTTATTGAAATCATACACTTTTATTCTAAAGAAGTTATTAAAAGAAAAAGTGATAACCATGCCAGATCATTGGCACCTTATTGAAGCTTACCTCGACTAGTATGAAGAGAACACATTCTGTGAGTACCATCAAATTCTTAGACATGATACTCAAAGATGCATGTGCTTGCATCATGAGATACAAGATCACATCAATGATGGTACTATTTGTCTCGATGGGAAAAACTAAAAATGTGAACAAGTTTGTGGAAAAGGCTAATAGTGAGTTGCAAATATACATGAATCCCTTTCCATCACACTGTGTGAATCTAACTATTGAACCTCCTAGTTCTACCTCCCCTAAGTTCTCAAAGTATGTAAACATGGTTTCATTTACACCTATTCCTCCCACTCAACCTACGACTAAACCACCAACTATAAATTTCACATTGTAGGATTTTCCTATGAACATGAAAAACATCCTTCTCTGAGCTATACATTCTCACTTGCATCAATGGGAACATCATGACTGGTGCTCTAGTTGATCCTATGAGTCATGTGAACATGGTAATAGAGGAGACTCTTCTAATAAATTTTCTACATATGGAGGAATATGAAAAGTCGGAAACTACAATATGTACACACGATAGAATCTTGGTCCCTCCAATTGTTTCCATCACATCCTCAATCCTAGTAGGACCTAGGACTGTAAATACTCCTTTTAACATCATCCTGGAGTTATACTTGTTCAGAGTGAAACTAGGCATCCCATGGCTAGTTTCCATGACTACAGTCGCTTTGGTAATCAATAAGTGTTTAAAGTTTTCTCATGAGGGATATCTACACATTGTGCACGACACCAGATATAAGCCTCTAGTGTCGTGTGGGGGATACTTGTTAGATCACTTTTGGCTTGCTCCAGTTGGCCCGCTTCCTCCAAGGATGGAATTTCTTTATCACACCTATGTCAAATATAAGAATGGGCACATAGTGACAAAGGTGACCTACCATGTCTTCCCTTATGCCATTTTAGTTAAAAAATTTATGATCGTACAACAATAGGATACCTCCTCCTCTCAAAATGGGAAGTGGAAGCTTGCTCGCACCTAGGAGCCTTCCTCTTCTTTTGTTGTCTCATTTGCTTCTACCTCTCATCCTGCTATGGTGCCTTTAACCTCTACTCCCATGCCTCGTGTGGGGAGCCCAATGGTGCTTGATTGACAAAAGGCCAAACTTCAAGTATTTGAACTTCTTGTCTTACCCATGGTGTCGAGGCTCATTGTCTACAATAAGGGGAAGGGCCCTTGTGGAGTTTCCTCTGTGGCTCAACCTCTACAGCCTCCTATTGCTCATGTCCCTTGAGTAGTGAATGGGAAGAGGCCTACCACCAAGGCACCTATTTTTTCTTCTCCACCTATTGCTATTTTTTCTCTTACGCTTCCCACTCCCACTCCCATCTAGGAGGTTTCCCTTCCACCGATAACAGTTGTGGAGGAAATGCCTATGACAAAACATGAGCCCTTTGTTCCTTCTAAGATGACGATTTCTAGTTCTTGGAGCTGATGAAACCAACTTGTGCATGAGCATAAGCACCAGAGGAAGGCTCTAGCTGTTGAGAAAGCTACCTCATAGAAGGAAAAAAAGGAGCCAACAACTCCTATTTTGATAGCTCTTGTTGTGCCTCCCTCTTCTATTCCTTCTACTTCAATTCTTGTAACCTTAGTTTTGCTTCTAGCTCCTCCTGTGAGTGCTAGTGACCCTCACCCCAAAAGGGTGTAGGTGTTCATCGCTACGTTGGTGGAGCCCCCTCTTCTGATGTCCCTTCTGTATATCCCTCCATTATCCCATCCCATGGACATGTTGAACACTAAAGTGGTGTCCATTATGTCCTTGTCCTCTTCCTCCTCACCTTCCACTTCCTTTGTGGGGATTCTACATCCTCCGATGAAGCGTAAGTTGGAGGATGACCTCGCTTCCAATGGAGGTTAGAAGAAGGGATTTCCTTCTTCAAGAGAGGGTTCTACTTTAGCTTGCATCATCCTAGTGATGGAGATTGCCTCGACGTCTCCCAAATTTTTCACTGTCTTTTTTGATGATATTGATGGTGGATCTTGAGTGCCTCCTCCATCTCTCATTCAATTAACACATGGCACTCCAGTCAAGTGCATGTTTAACTCAGTTGATGATGTCTTGGATCTGTCAGTGATCTTTACAAGATCAATGAATTTTACCTCATAGGAGTTGAGTGAAGGAGACCTTGAGGGGCCTTCTTCTTTAGCTCTTGTCATAGGAGAGTCAAAGGGTGCTCCCTTTGATATCCCACCCTTGCAAGATCAATCGCCCTCCCATTATGATGATCTAGATTGGGAGAGCAATGACCTCCTAGTTGATGAGGACTAGGAGAGTACCTCTTCTTTATTTGTAGATTAGATTTGTGTGTGTGTTGTGTTTCCCCCATGATTTTTTTTGTGTGTTCCTAGAGGACCCTTGTCACCCTCGTAGGTGCTTGGATATAGGAGTTAAATAGTGTCGTAAACTTCCTCTATATGTTGCATCATTCTTGTATATGTTGTATCTTATTTTTTGACAATTAGAGATGATGCAAAGTGTTGGGGGAATTTAGGCATCCCTTCCATGTTGACCCAATTTTTTTATTTTCATTTGTCTTCATGTGCCTTTCTTTAGATCTAGGAATTCCTGGGATTGATGATCATTCACTTGTACACTATGTGTTACCTATTAATACATATGAGTATATCTGACCCTAGATTCCTAGATCCCCTTGTCTCTTGATTTCTTCATCTTTGCTTATTCTTTCTTTATTTATCTTTCTCTTTCTTTGCTTGCTTCTTGATTTTGTGGTGCTTATGTGTTGTCCCTCACGTGTGCGACAACATTTCCAAGTCTACATCTCATCATGTATCATGTATCATGTTCCATGACATCTTTGCATGTTCTTCCTTTCCTTAGGATGCCACATGTGCCTTCAGTTCACACACACCATCCTAAGGGGGGCTCCTACTTCTCCCATTCTCAATAAGGTGTATTTAGTTTCCAATGAATCCCTTGCTGAAGTTTTTTGCATTTTTCAAAAGTTTCATCCTTTGATAATGATCCTTTTAGGAAGATTTTCTCTTGAAATCGAATTCATAGAAAAAAGAAGTGAAAATTCACCTTTGAAGAGGCCATCTTTTTTAGATTCCTTAACAAAAGAGAATCTTTCAAAAGGATTCTTTGATGGCAGGATCGTTTGCAAAAATTTCATTGCTTTTCAAATAGAGTGTCCCTTTGCGTGGGCCCCTTGCAATTTTGAAGGGTTCCCAAGGGACCCCTTTGAAAACTTCTCCTTCAATTGCTTATTCTGAGATATGACTATTTGTCTATCTATGTGACTTTTGCTTGCCTAACATGTTTTGTCTATGGATTAACATGTTTCTTTGTATGACTGAGCACCTCTAAAGCTACTTTTTACAATCAAGCTTGGAGGACTGAGCACCTCATCAAGCTTTCCTTGCAGGACTAAGCACCTATAAGGGTCAATCAGACTCTGCAGAGCCTTTCATTTATGGCCCCCTAGGATCAAGCACCTGGGTGCCTCCTTTCTAGGACTGAGCACCTATGGCACCTCCTATCTAGGATTGAGAACTTGTGAAGCATCTTCATTCTATAGGACCAAACACCTGTAGAACCTTTGTTCACTTTCTATGGGACTGAGCACCTGTGGAGCCAATTCTATAGGATTGAGCACCTACAAAGCTTTTGTTCACCTTTTGCAAGAAAAAGTACCTATGGAGCCATCTCTCTTGCACATTCAAGGATGTCAGATTGTGATTTGCTTCCTCGATAGTTTCAGTATATGCTTTTCATTTTTTTCTCTACTTTAATATGATCACTAAAGTGGGGGGAAATGTAATGGTGTGAATTTGCATGCCTAAGAAAATTGCACATTTACATTACCCTATACCTTAGAGAATTAAATCTGATGATGCAATCCATACACCTACTATATTTCCTTGTCCACTTGGCAACTCATTTGTGTTTTAGTGGGGGAATTTTTGTTGAGGACACTAGTGTGACATGTGAATGTCTGCATGATGCACTTCCATCCTAACATAGTTCTTGCCTCTAGAACCTACAGAGGCATTACACTCCTCCATTGGACATAAAGTGTAATGTTTGTTACTCCTTTGACCAACTTCAAACAATATTTTCTCCTCCATTTTCCTTCAAATTTCCTATCCTTCCATTCTACTCAGCTTCTTGATCGAATTCACTCTACACACTTTCTTTCTACTTCATTCTCAACACTTTTCCAAGCATCACCACCACCCTTGAAATTGCAAGCTGCTATGTTCTTGGCTTCCTCTCTCTATTGTTGCAATAGTGTTGGCTTTGGGATGCTCCTTCCTCCATTTTCCTTATGAGAACGTGGTTGAGAAGGTGATATCCACCATTTTCTTTCACCTTTGCATTATCGTATTTGTATTGCAACATAGTGTTTTTTGAGTATTGCTTGGTATTTCCATTTCTACACTCTCTTTATCATCTTTCCATATAATTTTTGTTATTTGGTTGTCCATGGAGGTGGAAACACCAAAGTGGGGGACTGACTAAGGTAATCCTCTAAACACAACCCCAACATTTTCGTTGGTCTTGTGTGTGTAGGTACCTTTCGATTGGAGTTATTTGAAGGATCGAGTTGCACAAAGTTCAATATCACTTTCTTATCCTTCTTTGTCAATTTGAAGATAGACTAGTTAAATTATTCTTCTTTTTGTGCTTTGTGCTTGTATTTTTTTATGTTCTATTACAACATAAAACCTCTTAGCCAATCTGTTAGCCCATTTCCTAGTATTTTTATTTGTTCCTCACACTCTTTGTCAGTATGAATGTCAGCGCCCCATTGAGACTCCAATGCACCACACTAGATTCTATGTCCTACACTATCATCCTTAGGTAGTGAGTTGTCTAATTTGATGATTGGACTCTCATAATCGACTTGTTTGACTCCCTAAAACATTCAGGTTGGTAGAAGGTAGTAGCAACTAGATTGCTCTTCCTTTTTTTACCCTAACTGCTTAACCTTTCTGGATCACTTAGCAAAGCTTGAGGTAAATCAGGGCAACCTATTGCTTAGGACCCTCCCATGACCTGGGGTCTTGGAGTAGTCAGTCACCCTCCTCTACAATTTCCAATAGAATTGAGTGCATTAAAAATAATTTTAATGATAATTATTTTATTCAGACATTTTATTTACATTATTTTTAATTTACTTAATAAAGGTCTCATTTTGTACATCTTTAGTAATTGTACAAAAAATTGATATTGTTCAATTAATGTCTTATTGACAAAGTATTCATTGAAATTATTTTGCAGCCCACAACCGAATAGTTCACGATGACCTTTTGCCTTCAAGAAGTTTTCTATTATGTTCTCATCAATTTCAAGTAACCATTCTGGAGTTCTTAAATATTTTATAATTTTATTAGACTCATTACAAAATGATGGATTTGGGATTTTATTTTCTTCTTCACAAAGGTCTTCTCTTCTTATGTAATTTGGAGATACATTGAGTTTTATTGTTTCATGTGCATTATCAATTTCATCAATATTATCAACAATTTGATTATGTAGTGCAATTTCAATGTCATAAGGTTCGTACCCACATTGTTCAAGCAATTTTTGACATTTTTTCTTTTTCTTTTTCTATGATTTTACTCTTATTAATAGGTGTTTCATCACATCTTGCAATATTATCACTTTCATGTTCAATATTTTTATTTTCAATATCATAGTCAATTTCATATTTTTTAAACATTTCATTATATTCAACATTAACTCCAATTTGAATCATTTAAGGATAAATAAGAAGCTTCACCTCCAAAATTATTCACCATACCTTTTGTTCCCATCCTCTTCCTTGTTCTATCTTTTTACCTAATTGCTTCAATTTCCTCCACTTGAAGTTTCCTCTTCCTTTTGGATTTATGATGACTATTGTTGGCTATTATACAAACAAAGATAAGGCACCTAATGATTGATGAAATTAAATTATGTGTGAAAGAGTGTACAAAAGAATGGTTTTATCTATAATGTGCAAAAACCACAAGCTTCTTGAGAGAAGAGCAGTTGTGGGGGCCATTGCTAGGCCCAACAAATCATTTTTCCCATTTTTTCATAAAAAAACAAAATGAATATTCATTTCAAAGATGGATATCCATTTTTAAGAAACAAATATCCATTTTGGATGACATAAATAAATTAAGAATATCTCAAAATGAATATTTATTACAAATGGATATCCATTTTTCTTGACATAAAGTTTTTTGTTTTATTTTTTCCTTGAGAAAGCTTTGAAATTAGGCTTGGGAAAATCAAACCTAAAAGTTCAACTACTCCAACATGTTTAGAGGTTCCATTCTCTTTTTGAGACTTCACTCTTCATGTTGACAATTTTTTTAATTTGATTTTGATGAAAAAAAGGTTTATTTAGGAAATTCTCAACATTTTGAAAATATAAGATATGCTTCATTATTACTTTAATAGATAATTATTAATGATTTTCTACATGCACTATGTCTAAAGTCCTGATTGATATATTGATTAGAAAACATCCATAACTTTCAAACTATTTCATCTTTTTTCAAATCTAAAAGATGCATTACACTCTATGCTTCATTAGCTATAGGTTAAATAAATAATTTTATTTTTTATTTTTTTACCAAGTTAGGTTGGTTGGAAAATTATTTTATAATATTTTTAAAAAGTCCTAGTAAAAAAATCATAACTAATTATTTACTTCCAAAAAAAAATAAAAAAATGGTAGCCTAGAAACTACATTCAATTTACTACAAATTCTATTCTTACATATTTTTCAAATTGTGTTAATAAACTATTTGAATTTTTACATGAAGTTTCTTAACTTAGTTTTTTTTTGTATTTTCATTGCCACTTAGAGGTATAGTTTGGCCCATCATGATCTTGCACTCACCCAATACATTAAAGAATACTTATTTACCATTGGTAATTGATTAAGTTGGGTTTTGGCTCTTTCAAGATATGTCCCGTGATATTTGTATGTGTATACTTATGTAATGCCCCTTTTGAGGTGAGCATGAAGAAATAAGAAGAAAAAAATAATAATTTATTATTTTGAATTTGACACTCAAGGGGAAGAATTAAAATAATATTTAAATATGATTTTGGTGCCTAAGTATTTTATATTTTTTTCTATGAGGCTAGGTGACCTTGTTTGGAGGAAAAAAAAATTAAAATAATAATAATAGCAATTTCAAATTTTTGGGGCCCAAATTAGGTCAACCAGATTAGAGGGATATATACACACACACACACACATATATACATATGTATGTATATATATACATATGTATGTATATATACATATGTGTGTATGTATATACATATGTATATATATACATATATATATGTTTCATTTGGAGGCTTTTATCATCAACAAAATTATTTTTGTTTTTATGATCTGCACTTTGGTGAATATTCTAAGGAAGAAAACCCTTATGAATATAAGAGGAGTTGGATGAAAGCCCATCTTCAATGGCGGACTTCATGATGGAGGTTCACATGTGCTTCAATGGTGATTCTTGCTAGATTGACACTTAGATTTTGCATCAACATATGTGACTAGTTTGGAGGGGTGAATTGGGAAATTTGGAAGGAATTCTTTAGATTTTCAAGGGTTACGAACCCTATCAGCATGCTTGCACACCCCTTTGGTAGGGTTTTTGGAGTTAATTTTTCATCAAATAATTGCATTTTGTAGCGTTGGTGTGAGTTGGAGCAATTTCGCCTAGTTAGGGTTAAAGTAGGAGGTCATTTTCATTACATAGATTGGGGTTACTTCATATCAGAAGACTTCTATATGTTGTTGGGAATGTTTGGAGCCCATTGCATTATGGAATTGCATCATTAGTTAGACCTAATTTATAGCAGTGAATTGTAAATTTGAATTGTAACAACCTTGATGTTCCACTCAATAAAATTTTCAAAGCTTTAAGCTCAAGTGAATAATCCATGATGCCATAACATAGCAATAAAAAATTTCTTTCCATAATGTAAAGAAGCTCGATTCCAAACTTCCATTGCATTTCACTATAAACTCACAAATCTTTCCATGACATAGATTTCATTTGAATAAACTCAAGTTTATCATTACATTCTTCCATACAAATGCGTACATGATACATACATAGCTCTTTTGAGCTTCATCTAGAAATAAATATACAAACTGGTCTTGATGCCACCATGATGGTGCATACATTTTGGGTGTCCTCGCTTGCCAGTGCATACACTCCAACTATCCCCAATGCTAGCACAAACATTCACAAACCTCAACTTCCAATTGATGAGGAGAAGCATCACTCAAGTTCTTTTTTGCCAACCATAGACTCAAGTGTGGTCCCTTGCAAATCTGTCACATATGACAAGATGGCCCTACCCTTCGACAAAAAGATTGGTTGGTAAACCTCATAACAATATCCTATTTTAGCTTAGTTTTGTGTCCTACATAACTAGAACCTAATCATAGGGTAGCTACACCTATGAGTATGAAAGTCGTGAACTAGAATGCATAAAAGGAACACAGTGAACTAACAGTGTAAATAGTGGAAACTTACACTACTTTGGCCAAAGTATTCTCACTCAATACTTTGAGTGACAGTCATCCTATTCACATACACTTCTATAGCTCAATTTGGATTATGACCATTCATATACTATGCTTAGGTAATTTCCTTCCATGGGTGATCCCTAACCTTTTAAATAAACTATTCCCCTTTTCCCAAAACACAATGGTATCTCTAACAATAAGGTCTAAGCAAAAGTCACCCCTTCAATGGATATTACAATCCTAGGTATAACATATGAGCTTTTCTAGTTTATAAATTAACTTTACATAAACAAGTTATTCACTTCAAAATACAATCTAGTCTCAAGTATAACTTTATAAGCTAAAGTTTAGCTACATAAGCTTCATCTAATCATAGATTAAATATTCATAATTAACTGACTCCATTCAGTAATATATCACATTAATAAGTGGTTCTCATGAATAGTATACCCACATCAATGAATGACCTCACTCAAATAATAATCATATCAATAGATGATTCCATTCGAGAGTGTAATCTCCTTAATAAAAAGAGTTATTCAAAAGAGTAGAATCTGGTCAAAATATGACTTCATCTCAAGAGTGTAAAGCAACTATCTCAAGTAGCAACTCTAACTCAATAGGTAATTCCACTTATATCTTCAAACCAATAGTATCCATAAACTCAAGTGATCAACTTAATCACATAGGTGAGTTTCAACCTTTATATATCCTAATCCTAGGATAAAGACATCATCCAATGACTAGTCCATTCATATAGGTTAATCTAAACCTATATGTTCCAAACAAGACTAATTAATCAACCTAACCATGTATATTAATCCCAACCTATAGGTTTCAATGGGTATTCAAGTACATTTCCCAACCCAATAGGTGAATCTTAACCTAGGGTTTCCTCAAATAAAATTCTCGACTCATTAGGTTATTCCAAACTTAGGATTTCATTCAAGAGTGATGTATGATCAAGTGATCATTCTAGTAAAGATAATTGATGTGGTTTGCATAATGTCACATCATATCTTCCATACCTTCACTTTTGTAATGTTGCCCCTATCATTCCCAAGGTTCCCTAGCATAATAAGCTACAATGTCAAGTCACTTCATGACGTTGATACATTTCACAATATACATGTGTAGTCTAAACTATCTATGTATAGAACATCAATATATAATTCTTGTATAGGGTATATAGGAGTATTAAGACACTTGCTTTAAGCTAATCATATTTCATCATTCTTGGTATATAATTCCAATGATAAACAAACACTCCTATTATGGAATATATACAAACACTTCATAGGAAAGCATAAAACAACTTATTTTCCTTTCCATAAGCAAATGTTATCATTCACTAATGCAAGTATTCTCAAGCAATCCAATCAAAGGAATCAAACTCATTCTTTCGTAATAAAAGACAAATAAAGAAGATTGGATCCTCATGCTTGTAACATGCTTGATCCTATTAATTGATTAGATTAACTGCCTTCCAATAGTAGCTTGCTAGGCTTCATTTTACTACTCCAAGTGATACTTCACTATATTCTCTTCCACAATATAACTCTATGCTCTCATAAAGTAACTCTAAGCTCTCACAAATTGTAACTCTTAGAATATATGTACTAGAATAAATTTGTTGAATTGTGTATCCCAAATGAGAGAGCTATCCCATCTATTTATACAAATAATTGAGACATTGATGCCAAAAGATAAGGCATGCTAGTCAACAACACTCCACATGCAAAACTACTCACCTCTCACAAAAAAAAAGGTGGTAGAAATCTAAGTGAAAACTCAGCTTGGAATTCTACAGATTGACCCCTATGGCTTGATAGTAGCTCGAGACCAATTCAATATGCACATGCCTAAAAGATGAGAATCAACTTGCAACCAAAATA
Organism: Sequoia sempervirens; assembly: GCA_007258455.2. Classification (NCBI taxonomy): domain Eukaryota; kingdom Viridiplantae; phylum Streptophyta; class Pinopsida; order Cupressales; family Cupressaceae; genus Sequoia; species Sequoia sempervirens. The sequence goes on along the minus strand of VDFB02049217.1, from coordinate 107,148,319 downwards.
GACTTCTATAGAGAGAGTTTTCATATATTGGTGCCATGTATCTGCCAACTTTCCTATCTTTTTGACACAGTTTATTACGATGAAACAATCCATAATTTGTAGGCAAAACCTATCTTATGTCAACTTGGCCATAGTTTGTTTTATTGACAGGGAAAAGATGAGTCGACTTCCCCCAAAACAACGTTCAAGCTTGTGCTTTGACTAAGCACATCTTTGCTAATTTTACCTTTTCTCATGCATTAAAATCACTTGCACAACAAGCACATTTGTTTAATATTTCCATCGCTTCTATCTTTTGATAAATATGTTCCAAGTTTAATGTATATTGCTGCTATAAAACAATGATGCAATTTAAGTGATAATGACTATGGTTTACTTCATATTGGCCTTTATCATTTGCATATTACTTGTATATAGCTCAAACTTTAATGTTTTGCATAACATATATACAAAATAGCCTTAATTATTCATATAAATAAATCGACCTTCATTATTCATACATATATATATATATAAATATGTTTATATATATGCATATATATATATAAATATTCCATGTCAGTCAAGTATATATATACATTTGATATACAAATGAATACGATCAAGTTAACATTCACATAATATATATATATATATATATATATATATATATATATATATATTCCTCTATGTACATGTATACTGATGTATTCATATATTGATTATACATATGGGCATTTCCATTTTTCACACATACATATGTATCAACACATGTATACATATGTATATATGTATATATCTTATATATATAGATTCGATTGCACCATCAAGCATATACACAATTACTATCTTATTGATAGGAAATATACATGTGATGTGTATATACATATATACTTACATGTCGCATTTTCCATTCGATAACACCATGCTCATAAGCAGCCCGTTCATAATCGTGCATAGGTACATTTACATATGTACTCTCATGTGCATGCTCTTCCATGGATATGGTCTATCATTGACATGCATATGCATACATATATATACATTTAACGTATGTTCACCTCACCAACAAGCATAGTAACATAAGGAAGAAATCATAAGCTCCAACATACAAACTTCATCCAAGAATGCAATCAATAGTAATCAAGACCCTTACTAATACAAACACATCATATTAAAGGATGACTTACCGATTCCCAACACTATGACTGGACTCAACCATTCTATTGTGAGTGTGTTTAAGCTCATATAGGTTACTCGACCAATCATTTCTCCTAAGTGATACTTCCCCTCCCTTCTGAAGGATTCAACCTATCCCTACAACCAACTTATCACATTTGCAATGGTAGTTAGACGTTCATAATAAATCCATATGCATCATAAAACTTTAGTATATTCATATAGCAATACATGTTCATCATCAATGTAAACATAATTACTCTTCCAAGGAAATAATACCTTAATACCTATTTCAGTATTCCATTTATTTAACAAACATATCAAAATGATGATTGCATTTACCATCCTATTTACCCGTGAAGGTAAAAGTAAATCAGTAACAACAAGACGGGGTGTGACATGAATATAAAAAAAATTGGCATATGTTGGTGGATGTTTTGGTGATATATTGTGTTGATTTCATACTTGTTTATGATCAAACAAATCTTCTATAAGTTTGGTGTTATTGAGATGAATAAATGTTGTCGCTAATGCATATAAAAGCTCAAAAATTCTTATCAGCAAACTAGGGTTTGAGAAGAAGTTTAAAATCAGAAAATTAGGGCATCATTTTGCATTATAAAAAAATTACGTATATATTGGTTGGGATATTTTATTGGTATTAAAGCCTTGATCTTGTTAGCCTATTGGGTATGTAAAGTTTGGAGTAATGGAAACACATGAGATTAGAAATGATCTCTCCTCGAGTTGCTATATGGAGTGATGGATGGACTATAAAAATCAAAAAGGAACATCAAAGAAGTGTGAGCAACCAAGTTTTGAGGACACCTTGAAATCTCTTAGGCTATCACAAGAGAGATTAGTGTTGTCACAACATAGATTAGCACGTAGCTTGTAGCGGTATGAAGACTACCTATCAAGACATTCTAGGGATGAAATATCCAGAAATCTCTAGGAGGAGTTTAACAAGGGTTCTAAATTAGCAGTCATTGATCAAGCTATAGGTGAACAAGATTCTAGAACAACCACTAAAGATGAGCATGTTGAAATTGTCCAAGTGATAAAGGAAGATGCTTAAAATTTCACTTCAACCTTATGAGGACAAGGACAGAGGAGATTCACCTATTGAAGCTACAAATGAAGAGCACATGGAGATTAACGAAGATACCAACATGAAGGTTGTCAAACCAACCATACTAGAACAACTACATGAAGGTATGGGTTCTTATCATGTTTCATTAATTGATTCTATCCTTTATTTATCACCTTTACATAATTTTGGTAATTGTGGTTTAGGTGTTGTTGAGATGGATGTTGTTCATATATATGATGACAATTCAAAAAATTTAGTATGTAGTGAACAAAGTGAATTGGATAAGTTTGATTTAACATTGCAAGATATTGAGGATCACTTGGAGGTTAAGGAGGTTATAACTATGCATACTCTTGCTAGATCCACCAATGAGGAAGATCATGATGTAGAAGACTACTCATTATTTTGATGGAGATCCTTTGATGAAGCATGATGATGACTTAGCTTTCATGCATGAATGCAATAAAGAAGAGGCCATGAAGGACGTGGATTTGGAGATGCACATTCATGAAGACCAAATAGAAATTTTGCATGAAGATTTTTGGTTTCCTAAGTCACATCACTTGGAAGGACAATTGAAGGTAAGATTCTAGCAGCCCTAACTCATTTTGATCATGTTCATAAAATGATGGCAGGTTTATGTTGGAAGGCTCTAGGGAAGCAAGTAAGGTTTGAAGGAGGTTTATCTCTTGATGACTTGCATGAACTCAATGAGGATTTGGTGGTAATAAATTCAAACTACCTACACTTACTTGCAGATAGAGATCATCTCCTCACACTTGGTGAGATATATTTTAATGCCTTGAGAAGAAAAGAAGATGAGGTGGAGAAGCTTTGTGAGGAGTTAAACATTGCACACTCTTCATCACACACAAAATTTCAAACTTCTATATCAACCACATCCGATGAAAAACAATACAACATGAATATGACAAAGAGTGGAGACATGGAGGAAGGGCTTGAAGGGTCCTATGGTGAAGTCATGGAGATAAAGGAGGCCTATACATATGAAGATATAGCTTGCAGCCAAGGGACAAAAATTATAGCACATGACATACTTGATTTTCCATTGAAGACACTTTTTGAACCAACACTTGATGATGGGAAATTAGCAAAGGATGAAGACTTGTTTGAGTCCCTTGAGGCACTACAAAGAGGTATAACATAAGTCCCAATTTTCTATTTTATGATAGCAGTCATACTTTTGTACATAACCATGAGATTTCAATTATGACACATGAGGGGAATGGTGTTGAGGGATCTCCCAATGCTGGCACTCAAGATTTGAGTGTCAAATACAAGGAACATATGGCGGATCCAAGCCACAAAGGTTTTGATTTTGCATATCATATTATGAAAGATGTGGATAAGACATGAGATATGTGTAATGGGTGGTTGTAAAGAGCTAGAAGGGAAAAGATGTTGGATGCTCAAATAAAACAACACTTGCAAGAGCTCAAGGAATGGTGTAATCAACTAGATCAAGCCAAGAGGAAAAGGGAGTTACACACTAGATCTCTATTTCTTCCAAGGGAAGGATGCATAGCAATGGTACAAGCAAGGGAAGGGTCTTGTGAAGAAAGAAAGTAAGAAGAGTATGCATATTTGGGTGGAAAGGAAAAAATGTATGAATTCGAAATTTTTGTTCTTGTACCTAATTTGCATCGTGAGCTTCCTTTGTTTGAGGGCCCCTTGAAGTCCCAAACCCTAGAGGAGGTTAGAGTAGTTGAGCATACACTTAGTGGATCAACCACTAATGTCAAATGTTCACATGAAGAGGGAGTCATAAGTGATTCATTGGCCCCCTTTGAAGATGTAGAGTTGGTCAATAATAGAGTGAAATCCTACCATCATATTTTGGTTGTATTGGAGGTTTCCCTATTTAAAAAATTTGTGATGCATGACATGGAGGTACTTTCCTTATTTGGGCATATTTGGGAGTTGAAGCTGCACTTTGACACAAGGTATGTAGGTACTGCTATGATGTTTGGTTTTGAGTTACTAATGCTTGTGTTCCAGTTGGATTATGTCCTATGGATTGGAAGGAAGCATGAAAATCTTGGCCTTCCTGCCCTAGTTTATGAAAATCCACTCCATACTTTGCTGGGAGATAGTTGTTTTTCCTTATTGTACAAAGATATCCTATAAGCCGCTTGGAGGACAACAACTATTTGGATGTTTTGGAGAAGTTTGGATCATTACTCCATCATTGGGGAATCGTGTATGGATGATACTCTATCATAATATGACATTGGCGATGATATTTGCACTCACTTGGGTCTGATTTTCAATTGGGAGGTTGTTGTTTGATTGATATCAACAACATAGGAGGAGCTAATATGTTCTTCTATGCATCTATGAGGGGCATCTTGCACATTCATGAGGAATCCTTTGAATTTGGAGAGTTGGTTGATGTTGATAGTTCTTTGAGGTATATCTATCTCCTCAATTGTTGGATGTGATAGTGTGATGATATGGGATCCAAGTGGTGGTATGCTTGTCATTGCTCGAGGACAAGCAATTTCAGGAAGAGAGGATTGTAATGTCCCTTTTGAGGTGAGCATGAAGAAATAAGAAGAACAAAATAATATTTTATTATTTTGAATTTGGCGCTCAAGGGGAAGAAATAAAATAATATTTAAATATGATTTTGGTGCCTAAGTATTTTAATTTTTTTTTAGGTCAGGCGACCCTTTTTGGAGGAAAAAATTAAAAAATTAAAATAATAATAATAATAATTTTTGGGGCCCAAATTAGGTTGGCCAAATTAGAGAGAAAAGGTGAAATTTTCATATATATGTGTGTGTGTGCATGTGTTTCATTTGGAGGCTTTTATCATCAACAAAATTATTTTTGCTTTAATTATTTGATAGTTTTGGCAAATATTCTAAGGATGAAAACCCTTATGAATATAGGAGGAGTTGGATGAAAACCTAGCTTCTTCAGTGGAGGGATTCATGACAGAGGTTCACATGTGCTTCAATGGTGATTCTTGCTAGATTCACCCTCAAATTTTTGCATTAGCAGAGGGGTGAATTGGGCAAGTTGGAAGGTATCCTTCAGATTTCAAGGGTTGCAAACCCTATCAGCAAATTAACAAGACAATGCACCCCTTTGGTAGGGTTTTGGAGTTGTTTTTTCATCAAATAATTGTATGTTGTAGCATTAGTGTGAGATGGAGCAATTTCGCCCAGCTAGGGTTAAAGTAGGAGGTCATTTTCATTGCATAGATCGAGGTTACTTCATATCAACAAATTTCTATATGTTGTTGGGCATGTTTGTACCTCATTGCATTGTGTAATTGTATCATTAGTTAGATTTTATTTATAGCAACAAACTAGACATTTGAATATAAAAAAAATTGGCAAATGTGGGTGGATGTTTTGGTGATCTATTGTGTTGATTTCATACTTGTTTATGATCAAACAAATGTACTATAAGTTTGGTGTTATTGAGATGAATAAATGTTGTTGCTAATGCATATAAAAACTAAAAAATTCTTATCAACAAACTAGGGTTTGAGTATAAGTTTAAAATAATAAAATTAGGGTATCATTTTACATTACAAAAATAAGAAAAATTGCAAATATATTGGTTGGAATATTTCAGCTTATATGTGTATGTATGCACATACAACATATATTTCATATGTAGACATACTATTGGATTTGTAAAGGAAAAAACTATAGAAAGTATCAAGCATGCACCAAATAATGGTGCTAAAGGTAACACATGATAACAACTACGAAAATATTCTAAAGTGAGATTACAAAGAGCCTAGGTAGCGGCTCAAACAACACAAAATTCCAACAAATATTATTTTGAAAAGAAACCATTCTTTTTCCTTACATTACACCTTTTTTTGCTAAAGAATATTTAAAAGTATTATTTAAGAAATGCTCAAACAAGAAAGGTAAGAATGAATTCACACATCTAACCTATGTAGTAACTTCATCACCAAATCTCCTCTTTCTTTTATGCCTTTTTCTTCTCAAAATCTCTAATCACTTCTAGAATGTACCTTCTTTATTTTCAAATTTTCTTAATAATCATGAACATTTAGTTTCCCACTTTTCCTCCCTTTGAGCTAGCATATCACATTCCATTTACCACCTCTCCTACACCACTAGATTGTAGTTAAACCTCCACTTTGATTTTATTATATTCCTTCCTCTTTCTTAGGTGTTAAGAGGAGTGATGACAATTCTAAAAGGGTGTTGCATTAATTTTTCATGTAATTCACATTTTGCATGCAGTTAATGTTTTAAAATTGCATTTTACATTTAACTATTATTATTTTATATTTAAAAAATCTTTCTTAATTAATATTTTAATATTAATTCTCTTCATAATGAAATTGATAACTTAATTATAGAATGAACCCTCTATCCTTTCATCTACTTGAATGATAACCATGAATAGGGTAACCAAGAAAAAACATGTTGAAAAACATGATCACAAAAGTAGTCGACAATAAGAATGCAAGACCACTCTTTACCTTTAATGACTAATGCCAACTAAGTTACAAAATAATTGACAAAGACAATACATCAAATTGACATTTTAAATAATAATGGTACCATATGTACATTTGTGCAGATAACTAATTCTTGATGGCATGGTGTGATTACTAATAGTCTCCATTCACAACTCTTCCTTTGATGATACTCTCCCTCCTCCTCTAGGAGGGGGAGTATATTTTCTTGCATCCATCTCATCATCGTAATGTAGTTATCTTGTTAGTCATAATCACATCATAATTTGATTAATAATTAATGATCAACATTAATTATAAAAAATGTCATTTCTAATTTCTTATGTTATTAAAACTAACATCTATAACTAACCTAAAAGTAAACCTAAGTTTACATTGGAATTGATCAAAGCAATAAATACTATATTCTATTCTAGATATTCACATATTAAATTTGTATAACTCAATCATCGAAAATACATACTAAAAAATCTATGTAATTAAATTATTTTAAACACAGGGTGTGACAACAAGAACCCTCCTTATTTGATAGAGACACCACCACCAAATCATCTAAATATTTGTTGTCATGACACTCAAAGAAAGTCAAGATAGCATCCACAAAAAAGGCACCTTCAAATTTATCACCATTTCTTCTATTATACACTATAAGCATTGTTGTCTCTTCTTAGAAGCATCTAGATGATCAAGAAGATTAATATAGTATACCTCAAACTAATGGACCACATCTTCTATACCATCATGTAATAGGTATGACCTCACAATGTTTAACAACAAAAGGAACAACTTAAGGTTTGAGCCATGTTGAATATACTCTTTTATCCATATGTATGCCCATGGTCCAACAATAAATTCACCACTACTAACCAAATTCAAACACAAGGATCCCCATCTATGTCTTTAGTAAGCTCCTAAATCCTCACCACCTAGTGTCTAAGCTCTGGTTTTTTATTTAACTTTTTATTCATACCATAAAATTGACAATCATCTCCTCACTAGAGACTTGTCTCTTCTATAGCTTCCCATTATTTTCCAAAATAGGTTCTTTCCCTTTACATTTTTCAAGTTTTCTTGTTTTCCCATATCAAATAGTTACTGAGGATGCCACATGCCACCAAACTATAGTCTACATATATAACAACCATTTTTACTGCCACCTTTTCTTATGAGTAAAAGAATATTTCCTTTCATAGTTATCCTTTCCATCATCTCCACTAACAATACAAACCACTATTTCTGCCCCTTATCAGGTTATTATGCATTTTTATATTGGTATTAAGAAATAAAATAAAATTCCCTCCCATTTTTTCAATGTGAGAGTTGAATTTTACATCTTCATTAACATTTAAATATGGGAACTAAATTCAATGTGTTAATATTTTTTTGTTTTTTAGATAACATTATTATATTTTTACAAATTCCTTATTAAATTTATATTTGATCTATTATAATTTTACTCATCTTTGTGAGTTATTTAGAATTATTTTATGTCTTATTCTTGAAGCATGATGTTTAAGTTGGTTGGGCCAAAATTTGAAATCCTTCTAAATTATTCTATAATTTTTATTCTTTTTATTGTTAAATGAACATTTATGAATTGTTCAGAGTCATTACCAAATCTAAATTACCTTACATTGCTAGTTAATAGAGCCAAAAGTTATTTATATAATTTAAGTATTTCAATTCAAGAGAGAAGCTTCAAAATACTCATAATGTGCATGCATATGATATTTTATATAATATTTAGTTATTTAATCTCTTTATAGGTCATATAATGTAAGATACTTCATATAGATTTCGATCTCTTTTGGAATGTAAGATACATCTTCATACATTTGTTCTCAAACTTGCAATCCCTTTGATTTAAATGTTGTTTCTCGAATGATCTATGGATAAACTATATTTTCATTTATCTCAATACAATATTCATGAGAAAATGTATGCTTGTATAATTTTATTATCTAAATCAAAATATTTTTGCCTTAACATCTACAACACACTTGTTGTCACAAAAGTTATTCTTCTATAGAGTTTTAATGAGAAATTACACTTGTATAATTTTTTTTCCTTAATCAAAAGATTTTTGTCTTTATTTCTTTAACACACTTGTCATGAAAAAATACTTTCCTTGAGAATTTAAAAATTACTCTAGATATTAGCCTTTTTCAAAACTATCAAATTTTCTTTTGACTTTATGGTGGAATAGACGTGTAGTAAATTTTTGGTACATATAAGTAAACATTGATTTAGTAACAAGTTTTTAAAATTTGTTTTTGCCTTATTTAATATTACGTCTCTTAAATAGTTAAGAGCATGCAAATATTAATTGTTGTGAACTCACTTTATTTATGGATGAGAGTTTCTTAAACATTAAGAGCATGTAAGCTTTAACTATCATAGTGAACTCATTTTCTTCATGGATTGGAGTCTCCTAATTTCTTTATGTAGCTAAATGTAAAAATTCTATTCACCTAACACATTGGTTAAACAATTAGTTTTGTGGAGAAATTTAGTCAAGGTTTCTCTTAACATTTTGCCAGTAACTTAATATATCTCCTCACACATTAAACATTCTACTTTGCACAACAAATATTGATTTTCAATTTATTTTCATAAAAAAATAAGTAAAATCAAATTTAGAAAATTGAATTTTAGATAAATAGTTTTGTCTCATCAATGTTGTAAAATTACAACAATAAATCTCAAAATTTTATTGTTTTAAGCTTTCATTAACATGCATGAAAATAAAATCTCTAAAATTATTACCCCTTTTAAGCTTTTTCTTTTGTATAAAATCATTAAAATCTCTTATATTAAGATAAAGGATTGTAATTGCTTCTTTGTGGGTTACATCCATTTATGAAGAAGAAACATTTTAGTAAAATTAGGATGATTTAGATATTTATTTTGAAACGTACTAACCCTTTCATAAAGTAAAAATTTTGTAATTTTACACCAAACAAGTAAAGGTAACAAGTAATAAAGCCAATGTAACAAAAAATTTATTTTCTTTTATTGAAAATTTCCAAACATTATACAACATATTCCACTATGTATTCCTTTTCTTTTCAAATATACATCATAGTAAGAAAGCATACAAATACATACATAGCTCATGGAGCTTTTCAACAAATAGTAGTAAGACGATCCAAAATCCTTCCTTTCAAATCTTAGTTCTCTTGTCGCCTGCTGTGGAGGAGAAGCATCACTCATGCGCTTTTCCACCAACCACAGACTCTTAATGTGATCCCTCACACATCTATCATTTGATAGATTGCCCTTCCCTTCGACAAAGAGAATGGTAGAGTAACCAATAATGACAACCAACTAAGCATAGTGTTGTGTCCTACATAACTATAACTTGTAATCCCACAATCCTGAACTAGCATGTAATAATGGATCATGGTGAACTGACACTATAGTCTCAAGCTTCACACAATCTAAGTGAAGTCTCGTACATTGCACTACTTTGGCCAAAGAGTTATATTCAATAAATGATTGAGAGTCATCTATCACATACACTACTCAAGGCCAATTTGACTTAAGGCTATCTTGCACTACGCATAGGTATTGTCCTTCATTGGATAATATGTCATCCTAGAATAACCTACATCATTCTATTCTACTTGAAATGAATATAATTAACAAGTAAGTACACAAGCCCCCTCCCATACTGGATTATATATCCTAGGAGTAACACAAGCTTTCCTAGTTAACTTAATAACTTAGCTAGGTGTACCTCAAGTGGCTCTTGCATTTAATCAAGCCTAATAACTAATATCTAATGCAAACAACATTATCCTATTATGGAGATCTTACAAACAAATGAATAACATAACTAGAATGCTTCATTTTCCCTTTTTCAAAAGACAAACATATTTGCTTCCTATGCACCAAAAAAAAGTACTTTTCAAGTAGCATAACAATTCTTGCAAATAAATAGTAGAAGAATATCCCATGCCTATATATGCTTTTCCCAAAGTGATGACAGTTCTTCCTTCACCTATAACTCAATCCGGCTCTTTAAATCAATTTCCAGTACCTCAAAAACTAACAACTTTTCCTCACAAAATTCCCTCTTTCCTCACTCAAAAATAACTAATAGAAAATGAAAAATTCCTTTGGTAGAATACACCTTTCTCAAAGGTAATAGTGAACTCACGAAAACGTGAATACTGGCTGCAAATTATGTTCACTTAGAAAAGTGAAGAATAAACATAAAATAATGCACAGGGTGATATGCAAATGAAGAATAAGGCAATCACAGGAAATTGCTCAAGGTAATTTGGAAATGTTGAATGTGATAACACAAGAGACAATGATAACAATGATGAATGAGAATAGTATGATACAGGAGAGTTGGGCGAATATTTAAAGAGAACCCAACTCTCCATACTTCTACAGCCATGGCATGTGAATTGACACCACTGCCATTTTGAAATGTTCAACCTGGAGGTGGTGCCAACTCCAACCCGTACTCAGCAATGAACATGGTGAATTGACTTCCAATTTTTCCAACATTAAGGAGACTATTTCCGAAAGAACATGGAGAAATTCCTAAATCAAAACCTACAAAAAAATGGTTATAGAGGTGGCACCAAACTTGTGAGATGGCAAGATTTTCATAATCTGAGAAGTCAATCATAATTCCTTAACACATAGCCAACATCGACTATTTTTCTAGTCGAGTCAATTAAGACCATTTACTGTGTTGAATTTAGTCAAGCTCCAGATATCAACTAGGTCAAAGATTAATATTTAAACACATTTCTTTGCTTTATCCTTGTGTATACCTTCAGCAGGTGAATCAAGATTTCCCGCAGAGTTGTGTTTGTTCAAAGTTTGAATTCCATCATGTTGTACCCAAAATAAATTTTTGGCATTCTGCTTAAATTGAGTTAAATCATGTAAAAATACCGTCAAAAGTTTATTTTAGGTCAAACCAAACATAAGGTCTTTGTGGGTTGCTATCAAGGAACATATGTGCAAATTTTCAAAAAATTGAAAATTAGGGTTTCGTACCCCTATTTTCGGGGAAACCCCTGAAAATAGAACCTTCCTAGAAATGATTGAAAATGATTTTGATAGGATTAATCGACTTCACAATCACATTGGTCAAGTCAGAATCATTAAAATACATGTTTTACTCTAGTGGGTCTATTTCTATTTTTTAGGAACAAAGTTAGGAGCTCTGTAGCCATTAATGGCAAATTGGCCAATATCAGGTGCTAAAAGCTAAGCTTCAACGGTGCAACCATGGAAAAAAAGGACTAAAAAGATGTTGTTTGATGAAGGAGATTCTAGAAATTGAAAAATGCCAAAATTTGGCTAACTCTGGAAATGCTACCAAGGATAAGTCAGTTGAAAATGCTAAAAAGTGCCTTTACTGAAGAGGGGCGCCCTTGAATATTAGGGGCCAAATGCAGTCACTTGATTCCTCCAAGGTAGTCATCCTCTGCATTCTCCTACTAGCTCAACAACAAAACATTTAGTGACATCATCTAATAAAGTGATCGCTAGCAAATGTCAACAGAAGGTGAAGAGGTTGTTATGAAGAACATCCAAAATGACTGCTTGACTGGAGAAAGGTGCCCTTGAAAGGGGTGATGAAGATGTCACCTATTGAGAAATGTTGTCTTCGTGAATCCTATCCAGCTCTGATCCAGTTTCACAATGAATCCATCAATGAACCAGTGAGATGAGCCAAACAACTGCATTGATTGATCAACTGAAGAGACAATCAAGCAGAAAATGATAGAAAAGCAAGAATGAAAGAACACTGGAAAATGTGCCAAGTATCTTGAAAAAGGAACCCTTGTTGAAGAAAGGCACCCTTTCTTTTGGACACTCAGATGCTCTCAAATGGCTGAAGGACTCCCAAGATGATCTTCTCCATTTGGATCAACCTCGACAGCAAAATCATCAATGAAGGATTCTAACAAGGTAATCATCTAACAATGGAGATCAAACTGAAGCAATTTATAACTTCAAAATCATTGGTCAAGAAGTCAAAAGTTCCCTTGCTGAAGAAAGGCACCCTTGCTTCTTAAGGCCTTAAACTGACTTTCAAGAGCTGAGACACCAACCATCCTTTTCAGGATTGAGTTGGTCACTTGATGAATCATCAAATAAGATTGTTCAACTCGCTAGTCAATGGAGATATCAAATCAGAGCACAAAAGGTCTAAAAGGAGAAGTAGAATAACAAACATTGAAAATTGATTTAGGCAAGTGCAAAAGCGCCCTTGCTTATGAAAGGCGCCTAGTCTTCTGGAGCCCCAAACTCAATTTTTCGGATTAGCATCTCCTAGGCACATCTCTTTCGTACGGATCCAACTCAACAATGAATCTATCAGTAGTTGCTCATGATCAATTGATCAATCTGGAGTGAGGATCAAACAAAGGTCATTCAACATGACAAAATGATGAAAAAGCACTCAAACTCAAAATGGACGCCTAAAAAGGTCAAAGAAAGTTTGTTGACTTTAGTTAAGATATTTTGGAGGAAAACTTGGCCAAATCATCCCACAATCAGTGGAAATCAACCTTTTGAACTCCAAATCAAGCTTAGATCATGAGTTAGGTGCCCAAACTTCAAGGATTCAGGCTTGAGTCTATATAAAGCAAATCTAGGCATCCTTCTTCATTATTTCTTTTACAGGTTAAAGATCAAAACAACAATAAGCTCTCAAGGACATCCTTTCAAGATCTGGCAAAGGTTTTTAACAATTCTTCAATATTTTTTGAAGATCAGAGGTAGGGGAAGATTTCTTATCAGAGGTTGGATTCAGAGACATATTTTCTCACGGAGACAACTAAAAACTTCCAATCCACCTTTTGTCTACTTCCTCTTTTCTTGTCTTAGGTTTTCTTGCATGTCACACAAATCAGCAGGCTACCACAGATCTGACCAATTGGGCAAGACTAGAATAATTTTCCAGTAAAACCCATCTTGTCAAATTTTCTAGAAACAACAAACTTGTTGCACCTATTTTTGGGAGTTTTTCTGAAAAAATTTTAGAATCAAAATTTTGAGGAACTGGGTTTGTTCAGCATTGAAGCACGAACAAAACCCATGTGCCGGATTTTTTTTGAAAAAAATACTTCTCCGCAGGCACTTTTTTAGGGGTTTTAAAAAATTGTCAGAATAGGGTCGTGTGTGCAATCAATCTTTAAGTTTTTCAGGATGCAGTACTCTCAAGTGCAATACAAGACCAAGGCAACCTTGTACCATGATTTCCTAAAAACAATTGACATAGACTTACATCAAAAGAATCTAGTGGTTGATCCAAAAGACTTGGAGGGCATGAATCAAATCACATTACAAAACATAGAGGAATCTAGTTTGATTCATGTTGCATCCATCCCCATCACATTACAGAGTGTGGAGCTTGTAATCACTTGCATTAAGCATTACAATCCTACCATGAGAGAAATCAGATCAGTGGATGGGAGGGTAATCTACAGTTTGAAGCCCAAGGACATTGAAAAATGTTTTGATATTCCATCATGCCCTACCAACGTAGTCATATCAGTAGCAAAATGTGACAGAGCATTTGAGGCAGCCGAGAATAAATGCCAAGGAATAATGGCAGAAGAATGGTTGAAGGTGAAAAAGTCTAGCTTGCCTAAGTTGGTTGGATGAGGAGAATTCAAAGATGAGTATGCAGTGTTGATCACTCTACTCAACAGAATCACTAGATAGGAAGAGGGCAATCAGTTTCAGTCGTGGATGTCCTACGTCATTGCCAAGATTACGACTAGGCCACCTTGATCAATGATACACTCCACCAACATATTGCTAGGTTTCTAGAGGCTCATAGGTTCCACGTGTTCCTACCCAGTATACCTGATTGCCTTTCAAGGTGAATTCAAGACATTGAACAATGTGGGGACCTTAGGTGTGCAGAAGGTTCATGAACACTTTACATGTATTGAGTTTACTCAAGCAGAGCAACACTTCAAAAGAACAAGTGACCTCTTCATCATGCACATTGTACGAGACCTAGACCATGAGATGCACGTTCATGTTTCACAACTAGCCAAGGAGGCAATGACAGACTGGGTGGATTGGTTTATCCAATTCCCTACCTTCACCTACATACGTGTGTATGGCTACATTGGTCATCCTGCCATGATGCCACACTACCCTTTAGATAGGGTAGTTTTCATGGAATTACTAAGGCAGTTGGCCGAAGTTCACACTCACTTGCGCTTGAAGAAGAAGCTATTTGTGAACTTTCCCATTGAGATGGGACTCTATAGATGTAGGTCAGTGGCAAATGCCAAGTTGATGAGCCAGGAAATGGTGAGACTTAATCTCAAGTACCTCATTGAGAGAAGGTCATATGATCCTAGAGGTCTCTATGCAACACATCTTGAGCAATGCTCATCACATGAATCTTCTATGGAAAATTACTGGGTCAATTGTGCCGATGAGTATGAAGTATGAAGAAGGAACTATAGCAGGTTCAAGCTCTCACAAATTGTTGACTTTATGTCAGAAGACATTGAGGGATTATCTAACAGTGAAGGGGAAGTCATTCTCCCCTCATTCTTCATAGATTCAGTGGACTCACAACCACTCGAAAGAGTGGATTGGTACGCAAAGGAAAACCCATCTATAGAGGAGAGAACAAGTAAAGTTGTCAAGAATAGTCAACTCTACCTCGACAACAAGAGGAAAAGGAAAGTAATACTTCCCATAATAGAGCTACCACAGGTTCAGTCTACACGACCTTCCACGTCAAGAAAGAAGCCCAGGTAGAAGCAGTGGAGCAATCCACCAAAAGGTTTGCAGATGTTAAGACAAATGAGGGGGAGACCATAATAGTTATACGTGGAGAAAGCCACACATACCCCTGAGATAGTCATGGGAATTGCTACCCTAGAGCCAGTGATAGAGATAGTCATTGCAGAGACAAAGCCTAAAGAGGTAGAACCAACAGTAGAAGAAGCAATTGCTGCAGCAGAAATGGTGCCTATGATAGAAACAGAGCTACCTACATCACCACTATCATAGCAATCACAAGTCCCCATTGACTTGGACTCGCCATTGAGAGATGTCACTCCAACACAGTCTCATTCATCAGGCATTCAAGGGCCCCATATTCCTCCTTCTAGTGAAGCTAGTTGTGATTATATCTGGCTTGAGGGCTTCCTAGGTAGGAAGAGGGAAAGGCCCTCCTATGAGCTTGAATTCACATAATTCGACCATGTCTCACAAGACATTCCAGTGAAGAAGTTGAAGAAGCAAGTTCATGTGGAAAGGAATGCAGAACATGAGTTCATCATAGAGACTACTGCCCCACCAGAAGATAAAAGCATACATGAGGTACAAGTGGAAGACTTCACATTGTCTAAACTTAACCTTGGAAAGACCATACGACAAGTGGAGGCAGACCTTCTCAGAATCTCCTCAATGAGCGTCCAAGAGAGGATGATTAAGGATGGAAAGGAGAAAGCAGCCTTAAAGGCTGGAAACCAACAATTGAAGATGTACATTTCCAGCTTGATGCATGACACCCCGAATGTCTCGGCCTTACCACAGGAATTGCTGGATCTTCTCACAAAGCAGAACCATCAACAGTTGATGACATATGGAAAACTATTGAGAGATCAAGTGGAGGAGTTTGTTCTTAGAGGGAAATGTATACTGGAAAATCTATACCAGTTATGGGATAGAGCACATGGACTTTGTGCAAAGATTCAACAATCAGAGCAAAGGATAGTAGAAAAGAGGCCAGGCAATGAGACCACAATTGTAGACTTGCAATTTTCATATCAATTAGTCCTCAGCGAGGAAAACAAGCAACATCTTTTTGCTTGGAAAGAACAACTGACATATAAGGTGAAAGCCCACGATTCCAATTCAGTTGAACTGATTGACTACCGACAGGTTGTTGCAAATATTATCAACTTTGCAAGAACATTGGTAATATCCTTCCCTCACATAGAATATTAGCACGATGGAGGAGAATAAATAGAGCTAGTTACAATACAGAACCAATTTAGGGATGTCATCCACAACACCTTCCTTGATGATCCCAATGGTTGCAAGGTAGCCAAAGTGATAGCTTTATCTACCAAGTTCGATGAGGCAGCTACCCAGTGTATAGACTTTCAACATCAGCTCATGACAAGCGAAGTAATGTTAAAGCACCACATCATCATTCTGCAAAGCATTAACTACCTAGAGGCTGAAGAAGTCAACGAATGGATAGAAACACTATTGAATAGTGGTGAGTTGTAAAGGCACCTAAAAAAGGATGTCCTACCCTCCAAATGGAATTTATGACACTTAAAGTTGACTTGATGCCTCTTTCCAAGTCAAGTAAAAAAGACATTAAATGTGACTGAAGTTAACTTGATGCCCCTTTCCAAGTTAACTCCACATCCCACAAATCATGCATGTCAAATCCCACTAATTGAGGATGTCTAATTGGCTTCCATAATTTGTGGATCTCATATCTCCACTAAATGTGGATTTCTATTTTGGAGGCAAACTTTGTATTAAAGTTCACCTTTAGTTTAGTTTCAGTCAACTGAAGTAGTTTCCATTTGACTCTTTGTTTAGTTTCAGTTAACTAAAGTAGATTTCCAGTTAATTGATTGCTCACCTACTTTTAGACATAGGAATAAATCTTGCTAATTGATTGGCAAGAACTAATTGTTAACTCAAGGAGACTTTAGGGTTGCCTACTCCTTTGAGTTCTATAAATAAGAGCCTTGGGCTCATTATTTGTTAACCTTTACTTACTATGCAAAATTGTTGCACCATTGTTGCCACAAGTTTGAAAGTGATTATTTGTTCACTCTTGGATGAGAGTTAATTGGTTTGATGACCAATTGTGCATGATTTCGTTCCTTTGCATGTCCCAATCTTTGTAACTCGTTGAAGATATTTGAAGAAGATAATCAGAAGACGCTTGCATTTTGATCCAAATATTTGAGTCCTTTCAACGTTTTGTGTTAAATAGCTTGTTGTTTCAACTCCCTCCTCAGATAGGGGTTCCTCCTCCTTGGATATTTGTTATTAACAGTTATCGTGTGATTTTGTTTAATGGATTGTCTTTCAACCTATACTTTGGACATGGATTCCTCCTCCTTAGCAAGTTTGTTGGCCAAAACATCGTAATTTGTTGTTTCTAGTAAGTTGTTTCCTAGCCTATACCTCAGGCAGGGGTTCCTCCTCCTTGGCAAGTCAAAGATCCAACTTACCACAATGAGTGTTTGCTTGTATAAAACCTTATCCCAATGTATATCTGAGAGTTTAGAGCCTTGGCCATATTCTAAGGAGATGATAGATTCAAGTGATCCAACCATCCATTCCCGCTCCTATTCCCTCATGCTTTGTTTATCTTGGGGAGATAGGATAGATTAAAAGCTAGTTTAGCCATAGTTAAGATCTATAGAAACAAGAGAAAAGCTTAGCTATGACACATTGTGTTTGTGCACCCTTGTGTCCTGCCGCTGAGTACAAAAATATAGGAACCTTAGTCTACTCTACCCTTTCTTACACATTACATTAGCAAATAGAGATCTTCCTCTCTATAATCTGAAGGAGCAGTACTATAACAATTGCAATAGCTGACCATTTCCAATAAGCACTCCAGAGGTGCTAATTGAAACAACAACACATCATATTAAACTATATTGGCCTATAGACGCCAAAGTTTAAATGATAATATTAAATTGACTCTTTTAAGCAATTAAGAAATAATTCAATTTCCAAAGTTGAGAATAATATGTAATATAAATTTTATTATATATATATATTTATAGTTTTTATATAATAAACATATATATATATATTTATATACCTTAGTATAAATATATATACATATATATATACGTGTATTAATATAGCTATACTATATATATAATATATAATATATATATATTTATATTTATATTTATTAAATATATATATCGTGAGCCAGTCAACATAATATATATATATTCAGAAGGCAATAATAATAATAATAATATCCACTGTATACAAGATGTGTGCATATATACATATATATACCTGTATATACCTCTATGTAGATGTGTGTAGGTATACCATATCGATGCATTAGTATGAGCATATCCAGTTGCCAACGTACACTTGTATCGATATGTATATACATATGGATACGTGTATAAACTATACATATGTATATATGTCCACATCCGATTCACTTACATCCATTTACGTTACCATCATATTGTTAGGTGTGTATGTGTGGTATCTTTATACATATGCATATACATGTTGTTAGATCCTCCTGACACACATGTGCATACATATAAACATACTTCCACCTACGTCTCACCTATCCACATGATTGTAATATCACAAGACAAATCATAGAAACCAATTAAATAAACATCACTTGCAAATGCATGCAGAAGTAAACAAGACTCCTAATGTAAACATACAAACTAAGGATGACTTTCCTATAACCCACACAAACTGGCTCAATTCACTCAATCTAAGGTGGTGTGTGTATGCTTAGATAGTTTACTTTACCAGTTACCCAACCAAGATCTTCTCCCGAGTGATACTTCCCCTTCGCCTAGAGGAATTGTAAATGTACTTGCATCCACTAACACATGCTCGCGACAGTCAAATGTTCATAACATATGTAGTATACATAAACATCTCCAAAGTTAGAATAATCTTAATTCAATAACCTTTTATGCAATATTTCACCAAGGATAACATCAATTGAAATAACATTAAATGAGACAATCATCAAATGTGAAAACATTCATATTGATAACAAGAAACAACATACTTTATTCATCATCAAAATTCTCATTACATCCATTTTACCTTATGTAGTAATAGTAAATAGTAACTATACAATCGAGGTGTAACATATTTAATTCCATTAGCTTTGAAGTTTGTGATATGATTTTAAGGATTGACTATGAAATTTTTAATTTATCACAAACTCTTTCCATTCATTTTATATCATTCCATTATTTTTATTTGTAAAAAATAATAAATTTCTTTATTAAAATTAGGATTATTAATTTTTTTTTGTGGTTTTTAAATTTAGTTTCAAGTGTTTTTATGGATTATTTTATTATAAATAATTTTTTTTTCCTACTACAATGCACTCGATAAAGATTTATAGTGGCCCCAATACTTAAAGTCTTCATAACCTTTTCTTGAAAATATAAATATATACTATTTAATGATAGAACTATAAATATTTGTGCTTACCCCTAAACTATTTACTTTAACCCTCAACCAATTCTTTTGATTTGACAACTAATTCCATCAAATGCTAAATTGAATCCAACATGCCAACCCTAGAATTAACTTCACCATCTAACCTCAAAACTTTTAATAACCCTTATCCTTAATAAACCATGACCCCTCCCTTAAAAAGAAAAAAAAAAAGTCACTAAAAATATAAATTAATAAATATAAGGAAACAAGTACTTTATGAAAAATTAACATCTAAATTTAAAATATAAATATAAATATAATTTATTTAAAATATTACAAATTACAAGAAGGATATCTCTCAACAGATTTTATATATATTATTAAATATATATATACTTAAAACAAGATTAATGAAAATTAGCATCTAATTATGATATTGCTATCGGGATTCAACTGTAGTTTCGAGTCAAACTCATTGACCCATGTTTCATGAGTAGTGGTTCAACAAGAACCCATCTCTCATGATATCAAATGGTCCACTTAGCACTCATTGCATCTAGGTGATGCTCACAGAGGTGAAGCAATCGTCCGTCCCGAGGTCACCCATCCCAGATTCCAGCTCAAGCGCGCTTAACTAGGGAGTTTTTTCCAAGGTTAAGCCCGCTTGAGTTGTTACCCCATTTGCAAAACCTTCAGCAAGTGTTGTGCCTTATGAACCATTCATAATAGAGCCCCTTTAGCTCATCAATTGATAAGTAGGAGGTATTTTTCCACATGTCAAATTATGATATTGCTATCAAGATTCAACCGTGTAGTTTCGAGTCAAACTCATTGACCCATGTTTCATGATCTTGGTTCAACAAGAACCCATCTCTCATGATATTGAATGGTCCACTTAGCACTCATTGCATCTAGGTGATGCTCGCAGAGGTGAAGCACTGGTCCGTCCCGGGAGGTCACCCATCCCAGTACTGCTCCAGTTCAAGCGCACTTAACCAGGGAGTTTTCTCCAAGGTTAAGCCCGCTTGAGTTGTTACCCCATTTGCAAAACCTTCAAAACTCTGCCTCCCCTACTCAAACTAAACTACAACTTCACAAAAGAGTTATAATCTATTAGTTTCCTTCAATGAATAAATTTGCATTTCATTACAGATGAATTAATAATTATTGTTATTATCCACGCGCAATCAGTTTTCTGAATCTGTGAGAGATCGTAACTTAAAAAATGATCCTAAGCCTCACCGAATTCTGGTAACTTGTTTTATGAAAGTAGTAAACATGGCCATTCGCAGAGCCTTAGTATTGTTGAAGCGCAGTGCTTTGGATGTCTACACCAATGTCCACAGAGATCCCCAAATCGTGTCTTTAATGCAAGCCAATCACCAGGTAGTTAATTTCAACACCTTTTTATAAATAGCCTAAAACTTATTTTTACAATAGGATAAGTTTGATTGGTTGTAAGAATGGTACTATGGATAATCTGTTTGTTAATGTGGCAATTCTAGTTTGTAATTTGTAATAATATTCAATTGAAAACTGTTGGGCTTCATGTTATGCACAGTCGGCTGGTTAATTGCTAAGGCAAATCCTTAAACCCTAAACCCTGCGTTCCTTTAGCTGAAGCAAAAAACTTGAAAAATCGTAAACGTTTTAGAGCTGAATAGAACTCTACACTCTAAGCCCGTTAAAGGAATGAAACCCTACTTTTTTTTGAGTTGAATATAACCAGAGCCATAAAGTTATAAATCCTTTTGAGCTGAAATGATATTCCGAATCCTTCACCCTTTGAGATGAATAAAATCTGAAATATTAATCCCTTGAGCTTCACAAAACCCTAATTTCAAACTCTTATAAGTTGAATAAACACTAGATTCTAAAGCCTCTGAGCTGAACAATCCCCATTCGATCTCGGGACACATTTTCTTTTATAGTACGTTGATTCCAACATCCACGATATACCTAAGTGGGAATTAGCTCCTACTTTTGGAAAATTGGTAGGGGTTCAAATGTCACCATCGAGTACAGAGTGCATGAGTTGAATGTTGAGTGATCTTATAACAGAAAACAATGAAGATGAAATCTGCAATCTCTTCTCTAAAAATACTTTTAACCTGTAATATTTAGAACATTAAAGCTGTACATATTTTCTGTATAATTGCAAATGCACACTTCTGTTCAATAATTTGTTGGCTATTGAATGTATTAAATTGTAAGACATATGATCTCCAACCTCAATTGAATGTTATTATATGGATTGCCATTGTCTACTGAACAATTTAGGCAAAAAAACTATACACAAACTCAAACCCCACTAAATATGCACTTTGATATGCCAGTGAAAGAAAGAAAAGGATAGTAGTCACCGATGTCACTACTGTAATACTTCTACCACTAGAAATAATTGTTGAGAAGCCAATGGGTTTTCCGTAACTCAATCTCACACTACAGTTGATCCTTCGGGGTTACTGCTGATTTGAGTGATCAAGCATTCATGCATAAACAAAAGCCAAGAGTTGCAAAAGCCACTTGCTTAACTACTCATTGAAGATTGCATCCAGTGGAATAGTTCTTGTTGTTCAATAGTACAGTTGATTATAAAGTTATATCATCTATGCTCCCCCAATTTTCGGGGACGAGAATGGTAGGGGATGGCAAGATGTGTTTCTGGTACAGAGGTTCTTTTTGGCCATTTTTTAGGGGACGACAAGGGGTGGCTATTAAAAAATAGAGAACTTTTTAAAAATATAAAGAAATTTCAAATATTCATATCATAACATTGATAAAGCATTCATCATAGACATTATAGAAGCTAATACATAACATTAGACTTGAATTGAGATTTCAAATGAGAATTGACAATCAAATTAACAAAATTTAAATGCTTTCATTGTCGATGTGCATACATATTATATAAGAATTATAACGAAATGCCTAAAGGCTGCAAGTTTCAACTATAAAATGACAAAAACATAGAAGATATATGGCTGTCCCTAATCAGCAGATGCAATTGGTAGGCCTGTATCAAAATTGGAGATTGAGTCTGAGTCACTGCCAATATAAGGGGCTGCCTCAGGCAATGGAACCCCAACCAATCCCTCCTGTGTCTCCTACTCATCAATCTATATATTATCTTCGAGATCAACATATCAACGCTAGGCTAGAATCTAATGATACTCAAGGGTTTGTCGATCCTCTAGTTGCAAGGCACTATGTACGATCACCAACTTTTTCAATCGTCTAGAGGTAAGGTTGTGTTAGTTTTAGATTAGAAATGCAAATAATCAGAAATACAACACACAGATCAATGAACACAGCGATTTACCCTTGTAGACATCACGTTGAGAGACTCCATGATGAACTCTTGGACATCTTTGAGACTGAGATGTGGTTTTCCACAAATGGGTGTAGCCATTGTGGGCGTCATGTTGAGAGACTCCATGATGAGGATATCTGGAAAATACCTCCCTAGCTAAGAGGGAGTGTTAGTGTTGTAGCGGTAGGAGATATTTTCTGCTTAACACATTTATATTTTTCCCTTAATATATTTTGATCAAGGCAGGTCAGCCTTATTTTTTATAAATAAAATTTGTATTTACTAGGTCGGCCCTAGAAAGAAGGCCGCCTAGTTGGGTATTAATAGATGATGAAGTCCTCTCATTTCGTAATCAATTCATTCAATTCAAGTTCGCACTTCAGCAGCAGTTCGCCATTTTTAGCAGCAGATTCGATTTCAAGAAGTGTCATCATTTGTATTTTGCATCAAGGAGAAGTGTCTCCATTCTTTGTATTGGACTCGACCTTGTGTAGGGCTTGATTAATTTGCAGTTTTTGCATTTTTTCTTCTAATAAAGAGATCATTTTGCTGGGTTTTTCTCCCTCAAGTAGGAGAGTTTTCCGAGGGTAAATCGCTGTGTTCATTGATCTGTGTGTTGTATTTCTGCTTATTTGCATTTTTGATCTAAAGTTAACAGGTTGTTCCTCTTCACTGATTGGATGAAGCTATATGTGGACCAATTTCTCTCTGCAACAGAGGAATTGACAACTTGTGAAAGAAGATGAATGTCAAGTACCCTCAATTGTGGTGCATCCTTGCCATGCCACTTCCACCATCCAATAGGGTAGGTTTGAGCTAATGCAGCTCTATTTGACCTCGCCTTTGGTTTGTTGAAAGTTGGACCATAGAGATTGATAAATGCAAGCCACTATGTGTGAAGTAAAGAAAATTCCTCTTTAGTATACGTTTTTTGAAGGGCTTTCGTGAGCCCTTGTAATGACCCCTTCTCATCAGTGATCTGTTCTGACATTCATTAGCCTATTTTGGAAGCTTATAGACTCGTTTGAGGTAAAATTAGGGTTTCCATGTTCTGAGGTTCTATGGCTTTTTAGGGAGTTTACTATTTATAGTAAATTCTAATTTTGGCAGTATGAAGATTGTCAACTTTCAGGACTTCATTTCCAGTTGGAGCAATTATCTGAATTCAAGTTCTGGCTTCCAGAAGTTGTATTTGGTGAATTTCATAAATAAAGGCATTAATGTTTTAAATTGCAGTTGACCACTTGGCCTAGGAGAATAACTTCAAGTTGTGTTAAAAGGTGGTCATGAAGGGGGACACCTTCGTATAGTTTAATATTATTCAAAGATTAAATGCCTTGGAAAAAGGGACGCCACACTTTGAGGAGATGGTTTTAATAAATAAAGTGAAATTATATTCTTGAAAAAGGGACGCCACTTGAAGGATTATTTGAATTTGGAAATTTGAAAAGTTTCATGTGACTCTTGGCGTTCTTTCTGGAGTAATTGAAGAGTCTTCTACTCTTCTATAAAATGAATGCTTTGCTTTAGCCTTGGTATCCATGGAAATTATGCTAAAGTTATGCTGTCGGAATGACAATTGATATTTTGCTTCGAGGATGTCTACCTCCTAGCCTTTCGTCCAATTTCGTGTTTGCAAGATAACACCTAGTTGGCTACATTGCTGCTTCTCAATATCAGACTAGCAGATTGAGCTCATTTGATTGAAGAATTCTGGAGTTTTTGTCAATTTTGGTTTGCTGGTTCATCTACAGCTGAAGCTGATTTTGATTCATAATTTTAAATTCATATTGAATTTGATTCTGGGTATTTAACCAATGCAATTGCTGACCTTGGGCGACCCTTCATGCTCAATTTGAGATTTTATTTTGAAGAACCTGATTTTTAAATGAAAATCGCCCCTTCAAGGAGGGCCGTACTTTTCTAAAGAGCATTGGAATTTGTGCAAGAGTTATAAGTTGAAGTTTGCTGTTGTTTGGTGTTTGATTTTGGGCGCCTACCTCCTAGAAGACTCCTGCAAAAGACATCATTCGATTTGGAGGCGAATTGAGTGAGTTATGAATACTTTATTGGTTTTCACAGTTGATGGTTGACATTTTCAGTTTACTGATTTTTGTTATTAGACTTTAGAAGTTCAGATTTTTGATTCATTATCAGCAGTTAGATGGATAATTGTTTGTATGGGACCACCTATTACTCATGTGCTTTGAAGCTATTGAAATTCATATGTAATTTGCAGCTCTTTTCCTTATTTGTAAGACTGTAAACAGTAGTACTGTACCAGTCCTTAATCGCTATAATTAATTCTTCTTTCTTCTCACATTAAGTACCCCTAGATGGTCTACCGCCAGTGGATAATTGATTTTGTATCTCTCTTTGTACCCACTTCAAAGTGGTGAATCCCCACTCTCAAGTGGATGCCCACCGCAGCGGATGAATTAGATTGTTGTAGCTTCATGGCTGGTTATCCACCTATTAGTTTCAGTTTTCAATTAATCACTCCGTCATATGTTAGCACCTCGCCCTCAGTGGGATCTTGAGTGCACATTCTTGACGTTGAGTTTGTTTCATTTCAAGTTATTGTATTGTAGTTTCTCCGCCATATGACAACACCTATCCTTCCTTGGGATTGAGTGTGCATTCTTGGCGTGAGTTCTTTCAAGCTTGGATTTCAGTTTTGATGCTAACGCTAATCAAGTTGGCTAGTGCTGGTTTATATTGTGTAAAACTATCGAAAAAATTGGTTAGCATATTTCAGCCCTTCTTTCACCTCTTCATCATGAGATGGAGGCACTCTTCTAGACTGAGGTACATACCATTTGGGATTTAGAGCATGGGCTGCCATATGAAGCGAAGTATTCATAGTGTCCCATTGTTGTGTCACGATGGGCCTAAGATGCTCCTTGTAAAATCTTAAAGCAAGGTCCTTGTTATTAATTGCTTGCTTCATCTGCCCAAGCATGCTATCAAAGGTCTCATAAATCTCTCTAAGGCTAGGAGAGTTAGTTTCAACATATCTTATTACTCGCACAATGTAATGTCCCTTGTCCTGCTTTGCCCTAGAATTCGCTTGTTGATTAGGTTTAGGGTTTCTTCTTTTCAAAGGAACGTTTTTCTCTAATGAAGTAATCTTGGATTGAAATCTGCATTCACCATATTAACAATATTTCCACATATACCTATGTCTGTTAGCATTAATATCTAGATATCCAAAATATAAACATAATCATAAAAGCAATAATGAAGACATAGGAGGAGTGGCATGGGTAGATCTACCTGAAGTCCTTTGCCAAGCCCAAGAGGTTGTGTACCACAACTCTCTCTTCACGGTGACTTGTACTTGCTTTCTCTACCCATGTCATCACCTCGGAAGACACTTAACCTGTTGGGGGAAGCCAATAGAGCTTATGAGTGGTCTAGGCCTAGCACCCCTCCATGGTCTAGGTGGATCTTGAGTGGGACCCCCACCCCTCCATGGCCCACCCATGCCTTTGGATTGGGTGGATCCTAAGTGGAGCTTCCACTCATCCATGGCCCATCCTTGCCTTGGGTTCCGGGGGCGGATCTTGAGTGGGGTTTCTAGACACCACTCTTCTCAGGCCCTTCCTCCCAACATATTTGCAAACACTCATACAAACATTAAGCAGTCAAATGCATTTGCATTCATCTTTGATTCTTTTAAGTTCATGTAAAAAGTCATTGCCTAAACAATTATAATTATGATAATACTAAAGAGAGTATTGCACTACTAATCAGAATAGCAACATCTAATATGTATGTTTAATTCTAAATAGATGGAGAAACTATATATATATATATATATATATGCCTATGATCAGTCCTATCACATTTCATTCTACTGACATGTAAATAGCATCAAGAATATATATTCACTAAAAAGACAATGCTTTGATCAATACAGAGTTAGAATTAGCCATTTCATAAATGCAACAAACTTAATGGTCAGTTTATGTTTGACTGTAAATAATATTCGCATACTCAGGTTCAGAAAAATCTGTTTAGAAGCATTCAAAGATTAGACATAGCACAAAAGCCATTAGGTTGAGCCACGAAGATAGTCTATGGGTCTAGAAACTCATGCAATGGATATTCTGGCCTCTATCGTTTGAAGGATTTTCTATTTTTGATATTCAAATTATACTAAATATTAGTGCTAGTGAATACATCACCTGAGTGCTGTATTTCCCATGTTATTTGCTCCCTACTCGTCTTCTTCTTGTTAACACGATCATGATGCCAAGATCGATCTAGGTGTCCTCAATTTCTAAAGTATGGGAGCTCGCGACAAGATGCGTCCTTTGGCGACTAAGGGTGCTTTATTATATTCCTTAATGAAATCGATTGATGCAGTGTTTGATCGATTGATGCTTAACAATATTTGTTTGTGTAAAATACGTATCTCTTGTAAAAATATATATTGTGAAATGTGTTTATATTTTATTAATTTTTCTTTTAATTGATTTATCTCTTCAATCACTACCTTGACAAAGCGATTATTATGTGGTTGATTTTGTCCCGACTTAATCGATTCTTTCTTCTCTTCTTGTGACACACTGAGTGAGAGGGAAGTGAAGGCGGATTCGGGGGGTGCGATAAGGAGTTTGATGAAATACATTTTCATTATTTACTATTACGTTTAAAAGGTTCTTTTAATAATAATTACTATGGTTTCTTTTTGTTAATCCATTTAATAGCAATTATTTTATTTTTATTTGCCTTCACTTAATAATATTGATGGTTTAATATTATTACAATATTATCTGTGATCATATTAATAATATTTAAATTGAAATTTTATATTTTTGATATCTATCTTATTTATTTGTTTGTATTTTCAATAGGTTACAATACGGGGGACATGACACACAATAGGCTCAATGAAGGAACAAACATATTTGCAAGTGTAAACAAGTTACAAAAGTTAAAATCTTAAAAAAAATGAAAATTGATGAGCACACCCTTATACTGAGAGAGGGGGGTGGGGGTGAATTATTATAAGACAATCTTTTACTTTTTCAAAACTTAACAACAACCATAGCAATATCAATCACACAAGATCTAACAATTATGCAACACACGAAGAACACACGATTTATGTGGAAACCCTTACAGGAGAAAACCATGGAAAAATATTTCTTATATAAATTTCTCTTACAAACTTTGTAGGTACCAACCCACTAGAGACACCAATCCTCACTTACAAGAGTTGCAGGCACCAACCTACTAGAGACACCAATCCCCACAACTGAGCACCGACTCAGCAAGAGACACCAATCTCTTTTTGATAGGAGGCACCAACCTCTCCAATATGAGGCACCGACCTCAATCACAACAAAGTCTTTTTCTTCCTCAAAAACTACTCTAACAAATCTGCTCAAATCTTCCTTGAAATCTGATGTAGATTACCTTGAAAGGCCTGCTCATAAGATCTTCATACATCTACCCATAAGTTCAACATAAATATGCTTATAGAGTCTTCACAAAGTCTTCATAAATATGCTCTTGAATCTCTTTCAGATCTGCCTTAAAACTGCTATAAATCTGCCTTAAATGTGCTCATAGATCTGCCTTGAATCACTCACAAATCTGCTACAACTTCTGCTCATAAAGTCTGATAATAATACCTTCAGATCTGCTCATAAAACTTTATACATGTGATCCTAAATCCTCCATAAATCTGATCATGAAATCTTCATAAAATCTGTCCATAATTGCTTCACAAATCTGCATATATTTTTCTTCTAGATCTGCAACATTCTTCATATAAGTCTGCTCCAGCTTTCTGCATTACTTTTCATATTTCCTTTATAAATCTACTCTTATTCCTCTTCAAGGTCTGCTCTAAAATCTGAATAATATTCTTTTTTTTGCTTACATTTTTACCCTCCACTTATGTTCTTTTTATATCTTATATCACGCCTCTTCACTAAGTGAGGTGACTATTCCAAAGAGGTCAGCTGAAATATGCCCTTATAATTTTTTTCCAATTTTCTCACAAGCAAATTCACTCGTTAACGTTAGATAACCAAGATAATCCAACTGAAAGTAACCCTTCATTTTCTGATCACCCAGATCCCAGTGTGGGCAAGGTGAGAGCATATGATGGAAAGGGGATTGTTAGCTCGTAAAACTGAAAATGTTGAAGAGTACAATATGAGAGACGGCTCAATCGATCAAAATTATATGCAAATGCAACTCGACCACTTATTCAGCGGGAGTGTAATAGACGGCTCAGCCAATCAGCATGATATGCATTGCAACTCAACCACTTATTCAGCGGGAGTGAAATACAAAGTATTGAAAAGTAAATGTCTAGGCGGCTAGCTGACCCCTTCTACTTTTCAACAGGCAGTACAAGAAAGTAAAATGCTGAAAGTAATAGATGACAAGGCCTATCTCTTCCACTAAAAGTGGGAATACAAAATGTAAATTGCAGTAATATAATGAGTTGATCAGTACTATTGATTCAACATTACAATATGAGATATAATCTGCAAATACAATGAGATATAGATATCTAAAGCACTCCAAAATGTCAGGAAATAAACTCCAAACAAGTACAAGCTATCCAACATATGAAAAATAGCGAAAATGAGGAAAATACGGAGTCTGATATAAAATGGCAGCAATCAGAAAATCAGACTAGTGATGCCTTGGATCACCAAAATTCTTGTAACTTGCTCAAAACACCTCCGATCAACACCAAACTGAAAACAATGGAAGCCTTGAGGCTAGGTGTCCCAATTCAATTCAAGAAACCAATCCAATATGCCAAGAAGTGTCCAGCAAGCAATCCGAGGCAGCCAACAAGAGAAGTACGACCTCCTAGGGAAGGGCATCTTCTTCCAAAAATCCAAAACTTCACTGAAAAATCTGATACCTAGAGCAAAGGGGCGCCCAGGCTAGAGGAATGATTAGAAACAGTACCTAGAATGATAGCAAAATTCTTCTTAAGAGATATGACCATAAATGTGCTTCAGCCAAGCACGAACTAGCAACATGAAAACTGATAAAAACTCTCCAAAAAGATATCAAATACTGAAAATAACAAGTTACCCAACCAAGATTAGAAGACATCATATGAAGCCATCTCCAAATACGCTCTATCTGCAACCTTTGAATGAAGAAGCAGTCTCAAACTAGCTAGGTACTATCTCTCAAGTACGAAACTGATGTAGGCTAGGAGGTATGTGTTCCTCGAAGCAAGGGTTCTGAAATAATTTCAACATCGTTTTGTTACGATAAGCAATGGATAACCAAAAATGAAGGCAAGACCTCTTATTTATAATTTTTCTCAACTCTAATTCAAATCTTCTTTTCCCTCCAATTAGGGTGCCCAAATGAGATTCACATTACACTACTAATTTGCATTTGAATTCCACCTTTGACCCCTTGACCAAGGTGTCCAAATAGACTTAGGCATATAATTTTAATAAAATGCAAATACTACAAGTATAGGCGTCCAAGACTTAAGTGAAATAACTTAATTATATTCAAATATTTCTCCAAACTAGGCGTCCATTTTTGCCTTAGCAAATATTTCACTTAAGAACATTATAATCACCAAATAAGGCATCCAATTAAGAAATCACTTATGCCAACCAACCTACCAAAACAGGCTCCAAGGACGTCGGAGACAAAACTGCTCATACTGCCTTGCCAAAAATAGCCATTGCACTGAACTGCTACTAAAAATAGCACTGCCAAAAATAGCACTTATTAAAAATAATATATTGCTAAAAATAGCGACTCCAAACTCATTTTATGCACAAATCAGGCAATCGTCATAACTTACTAAAAATAGTAAGTCTAGAAAAGTTGCCTAATGCAGTTGCATGTCATACTACTGTGAAGCTCTTTGAAAACCCAGAAAGAATCCAGAAACCAAACTGCAAAACTCCAACATGCAAATCCCTGAATCCACAAAAGAAATGTCGAAGTAGTTGGAAACCCTAATTTTGCCTCTGACTAGCCTACGGGCATCCAAAAATAGGCTAACAGTCACTGGAAAGCGTAGTGCTAAAAATGGGGACATTACATCAGCCTCTTTCATAAATAATTAACTTTATTTTTAATTTCCCAAGAAGGGCAATCCTCTCAAAGGAGTCGGCCAAAATAATAAGAATTTGTTTCAATATTTTATTCTTCAAATGGGTGGGCCAGCCTATAATAAATTCATTTTGGTCTGCCCATTTTTGGTGCTGCCTTTTGTAAAGTAGTTGCTGCTTCCTTAATAAATGAATTTGCCTCTTTTATCATTAATCGCTGCCTTCATTAAATATTAATTATGATTGCTGTCTTCTCATAATCTTGAATGCTACCTTCCTATAATCTCAAACGCTGTATTTGCTGCTCCTAATAAGATATGGACAACTTAAACCAAAAGCTTAATTGTCTTTGACATTAATGAAAACTACAATATTTCCAACAAAAATATTTTAATTTTACAAGTTAGAAACATTTATAAATTAACATTTTAAAAATTAAATTATAAAATCAGCAATTTTCTTACCTCATTGTGGACCACCAATCATCTTCAAGGATTTCTTGTTTCTTATTTCTTCTTTTAAGTGTGCTTGCCTCTGACCATCTACCCCACTTTGAATTAACCATCATTAATTGCAAAGCCTCTTGGACCTCAAGCATCCTCTCTAACAAAATGAAATAGCTAGTATATCTAGTATCCACAGGCTTGAGAAATTCCTTCCTCGAAAAAGTCTTAAATAAAGCAAGTGAAGTGTGATGGTTGTAAATGAACAACTGCACATCTCTAGCCTCTAACACCATTGCCTTCACCTAATCTATCTTGCCATGCTTGGAAGACTTTGTTGGACTCACCATGGACTCTACGGACTCCCAAGTCCGCAAGCTGGCCGAGTCGACTCGGTGCGGACTCCCGAGTCGAGTCTATGGCTTGGAGTCCCGAGTCTTGTGCCTGGACTCTTGCTGCAGCTGGAGGCTGCTTTCTCAGCTTTAAAACATGATTTTTTTCAATTTTTTTGCCGATTCCGTGCCGAGTTTTTTGTCGAGTCCGTGCCAAGTTCGAGTTTTCAAACTATGTATCTTGCCAATGTCCTTCAAGGTATTGCTCAATGTATGAACACAACATGGGGTCCAATTATATTATAAAGTCAGTATGGTAACATGGCTTTAGTAAGTAGTAATATACTAACTTTCCTAGGACTTGCCCTTTGGATTTGTTAATTTTAGGACCAGCAATGAATTAAGTAGAAATAAAACAAATATGAACAATAGAACACAGCATATACCCTGGGAAAACCCTCCTTCTCGAGGGAGAAAAAGCCAGCCAAAATTTATCTCCTATATATTGAATTGAATGAGCAGAAATCTGCTTACAATCTTAGGCCAAACTCAAGGCCAATATGATGCAAAATAAATCGCACCTCTTTTAGATGCAAAATACACAATGATAACAATCTCTCCTTGATATCGATCTGCACTAAGCAATATTATACTCTGCTATAGAAGCATGCACTCCTTGATGTCATGCGAATGTCTTGAATAATAATTGATCTCCTTTGAAGTGCGAACTTGTCTTTTGTAAAATTGAAATTACAAGATGGAGTGAAATCGCCTTGCTTATATATTCACCAAGACGACTTTTCATGAGAAGTCAGTCTCTTCCATAAAACAATGTGTCTCTTTAATGAATGTGTCTCTTGGTTTGGTCAGCCTTAATTTTGAATAAATAAAATATAAAAATATTGTTTGAAAGAGAGGTGTCACTTCACCAAAGTCGGCCTCTTGGACATATTTCGAATTTATAGGAGAAAGAAATCTCCTGCCGCTACTTACATCAACACTCCCTCTTAGCTAGGGAGATATCTTTTCAGATATCCATGTCACAGAGTCTCTCAACATGACATCCACAATGGCTACACCCATTTGTGGAAAAGAGTTCATCATGGAGTCACTCAACGTGATATTGTCATGGAGTCACTCAACATGACGTCCACCATGGCTACTCCCATGTGTGGAAAGGAACATGTGCACAAGTGCCCATCACGAAGTCACTCAATGTGATGTCGTCATGGAGTCTCTCAACATGACATCCACCATGGCTACTCCCATGTGTGGAAAAACACAAGTACAAAGGATTCATCATGGAGTCTCTCAACGTGATGTTGTCATGGAGTCTCTCAACATGACATCCACCATGGCTACTCCCATGGGTGGAAAGAACCACATCTCCATCTCAGAGATGGACAAGGGCTTTCACCTCATATTTCTCCGTCTCAGAGAAATATGCATTATAGCAAATAGCAAAGATCATTGATGCTGAGTCTCCCTCTCAGCAAGGGCAACATTCTCCACAACTCCAAGCTTGTCTCGAAAATGTACAAACTTCACTTTGGAGAGAGGCTTGGTGAGAATATTAGCCGTCTGATCATCAGTGCAAATATACTTGAGTTGAATTGCTTTTCTCAACACCATATCTCTGATGTAATGATATTTGATCTCCACATGTTTTGTCCTGTCATGAAACACTAGATTGATAGAGAGCTTCACACAGCTTTGATTGTCACAATGAATCATAGTCGGCTCCAATGTTTGCCCAAACAAACTTGCAAGGAACTTTCAAAGCCACACTGCTTCTCGAGCTGCTACACATGCTGCAATATATTCAGCCTCTGCAGTGCTTAATGAAGTTATAAAACGAGGATCAGTTTGGAGGGAATTGGCAGATTTATTTTAATTATTGAATCCCCTATTGAGGAATCACTCTATATGGGCAGAAAGTTAAGAGTGTGGAAGTATATATTTCAAAGACATAAGTCGGGAAGGAGAGAATAGATCTCTAGTTAGGAAATGGATAATTGACACATTCTTAATCAAGGATGAATTGCGGTCTGAAGAAGAAGTCTAAGCACACCAGTCAAGTGTAAGCTTACCTTAGCCATTAGCAATCTGGTTTAGTGTTTGTACATTCTAGTGTTGTATTGCTTGCATGTATGCGTCCTATGCATTGGCTTATATGCAATCTGGTTGTTAAATTATTTATTCTGAATGTTGAGAAGCTTGAGTAGTTATAAAAATGTGCGTCACAGTTGTTGGCTGTATATTTTGGTTATTAAACTGCTTTATCTATCTAGATGTGCAATCTAGCTAACTTTCTATACTTTCTGAATTGTTAATAAGAATAGATCTGCAATCTGTGTATTTAGCTGTGATCCTATGCATTGGTGATTAAATATGAATTCATCTGTAGTAATACGTATTATTTATTTTTGCAATGGGCTGATTACCTCCTTAGTAGTATATAGATTATATACATGAAATGTCGATTACAATCAATAAACAATAACATCAAATTATTAAGTCTTCTATACAAATTAATGGATGTTATTTGTCTAGCCACAATAATATTGCTTACAACAATTATTGTGTCATTATTGAACTTTTATGACTTTACTACTACGGGAATAGACTCCAGACCAAATTCTCTTTCGCTAATGCTCAATAAGGATAGGGAGTGTGTGGAGGGAAAGGCGGGTAAATCGATCCAATGTTGGACGGAGCCCAAGATGGGTAGTAAACCTTGAGGGTGTCCAACTCGAGATCGTGCACGTGCCCTTGGCATAGTAAATCTTCCATCCAACGAGGTTAGGAAGAGGAATGAGGTGAGGATCTATTCCGCTAGGGAGTAATAGGTCATATCTGATCAAGTTAGTTTATGCCCTAGATGATAATGCATTTCATTTGTCTTATTCTTAAAATGTGCAATCAAAAAGGATCTAATTTAATCGTGAACAAGGAACTTTGTGTGTGCATTTTTATGTCTCTAATAAGGGGACATTACAAGCAACATCTAGAGGTGCTCTTCCTATCAGTTACACTCTCGGCCCAATCAGAATCAGAATAGCCTTGTAACTTTAGATCTTCACAGGAAGTATATCTCAAGCCATATCCTACTGTGCCACGCAAGTATCTCAAGATATGCTTTGCTGCAACTAGATGAATTTGCCTTGGTTCGTACATGCACGGACTGAGAGCGCTCACCGCATAGCAAATGTCTGGTCTAGTATTGACTACATACATCAACGATCCAATCAACTGTTTGTACATGGTGGTATCTACTAGATCTGAACCAGCTGCAAAATCACTCAACTTCTTCAAATTTGTTTCCATAGGTGTAGACATGGACTTGTAATCCATCATCCCAAATCTCTTTAAGATATCTATGGTATATTTCCCTTTACTTAGAATAATCTCATTGGGTCTTTGCCACACTTCCAGTCCTAGAAAGTAATGCATAAGACCTAGATCCTTCATCTCAAACTTAGAGGCTAACTCTTTCTTGCATTTGACAATGAGATATTTTGCTCTAGTAAGAAATAAATCATCAACATAAAGAACCAATATTAAAGCCTCACCATCAACTACCTTGAAGTAAAGATTGGAATCTGCATCATTCTTGGAGAATCCCAAGCTCATGAAGTATCGATCAATCCTTTCATGCCATGCACGAGGTGCTTGCTTAAGGCCGTACAATGCCTTCTTCAATCTGCATACATGAGACTCCTTCCCATGAATCACAAAGCCATCTAGTTGGTCAATGTACACTTCTTCAATCACACCATTAAGAAATGCAGTCTTTACGTCCATTTGATGTAGCTTCCAGCCTTTTGCTGATGCTGTAACAACCTAACCAATCTACAGTTTGAAAATTCAACTGTCAGCTAACTTTCAGCTGAAGTTCAACTACTTGTTTAAATTCTAGGGTTTCCAAAACATTTTCAATTGAATCAATATAATCTCCAACTATCCTCTAAGTTTTCAGTTTCAGCTGAATTGTAACACCTAACTGTTCACCAACCGTTTCACGAAAGAACATAACTAAATAACTATCAAACTAGGGTTTCATCAAGTAAATATAACGACCTGAAAAGTAACCGCTAGGGCATCATAAACTTTCATACATAATGAAGTAAAGAAATTAACTGACTATCTTTTCCATTCAAACTAGCTTTGAGCTTAACATTTATTACACAATCGTAAATGAAGCAATAAAGTACTCAAATGAACATTTATTTGTACCTGAATTAGCAGAAGGAAGTAACCCATTATGCATTCATCATTGAAGCTGAAATGTTGATCTTCAATACTTGAGGAAAGAGAAATATCATCAAGGGCTTTACCGCCCAACCAAGACCTACTGGTCTCCCGAGTTTCTTCAACTGAAGAACCCGCCCTTCACGAGGGTAATCAACATGGATCAATTTATCATCATGTCTCTGAGCCTGGTGTCCATGAACCTATACTGCTGGTCGATCCTTCTTCTGTAGGTTCCTCCTAACTAGAAGGATCATTCTGACCAGAGTATATCTGGATCATGATAGCTGACTATTGCCTAACTGGCATCGTACCTTGGCCAAGGATTTTAATAGTTTCTGGCACTCCTGTGCCGATGTCTCTGGCACTACTGTGCCGACATCTCTAACACTTTTGTGCTGTCAGCACTCTTACCCTTGCTCAACATGATAGTCCTTGATTAAAGTTTTTAAATCTCATTAACATATTCCAATAATCTTTCTTCTTATTAAGGGTAACTGTTTTCTTATTCCTCGCACCAGGAGGATACTCCACTCATAACATATTCCCTCTAATAATGATTAACTGCTATTCTCAAATTCATGAGGAGAGATTAAGGTGTCTTACCCGACCATAAGGATTCAGAGTTTAGTATTACAATGTCAGATTTGATTATCATTTCCTGTCAATTCGTGGTTATATCTCAACCTTCATGTTCCTTGCATATTTTAACAAATTCATTCAGCAAAGAGGATTACAAGCCTCACTTAGATATCCCCTAATAGACTCAAGGAGCAATAACGAGCACCAAACTAGCATCAAAATTAGAAAGGGGAAAACCAGTTAAACCAAATAGATCAAGCTCTTAGATGAGGTTCAAATTGTACCCAGATTTTGAGTCTTTTCTCTTATTTAAGGCTAAGCTAGTACCATTACGCATCCATATTTTAGAGGAGAGAGAAAAAGCTGGTTTGCTAAGTACTCTTCCAAACTCTTATCATTTAATGACAGATTAAAGATCACGGTATAAGGTGGCATACTTTAACCAGATCAAACTAAAAGAAGTGGGGTAGTTTGTAAAGGTAGAGGATAGAACACACGAGATTTCCGAGAGGACTCGGCTACTCACAGATTCAAGCGATTAGCATTCCAATATATGGAACTTACGGATTGGAACAAGAGCACTTAAAGAATGGGGCTCAGGAAGAAGATGAGACTCAATCTAGTTTATACTTCTGAAGCATTTATTGAGAAAAACATGAGATCCAGTTCGCGGCAAGGTATCTTCTATTTACATTTTGCTTCCAAATCTAAGAGACTCAGATAGAGGAAGTGACTATTCAAGGTAGCAGAACTAAACCAAGGGACAAAGCTCACGAAAGCCCCTAAGGCATCAATAATAATAGAAATTCAAAATAGAGTATCGAGTTATCACTAGAGAATGAAATTCTGGTTACAGCTGTCTGAGTCAGAACCTTAACCCAATACAAGAGTGATAAGAATTTTCTACTCATGAAAACAGAGTTCTAGTTTCCCACAAAAGGAGATGATGAATCGCTTCCTAAATTCAAAAGAAGATTATAAGCAGGTCCATACCGATATCAGCTCACACAAAAGGATTCTATCTATTTTGATTCTACTGCATTCAGGCGAACTTAATTTCTATTAGATAGAACTTTTCAAATGAAGCTTATATTAATAGCACTGTACGGGTTCCAAATGAAATAACAGGCTAGTAAATTCTTACGTGCCTGGCTATGAGTCTGGAACTTAGCGAATGTTGAGAACCATTCTCCACCAGTCGTCTGCTCAATGGCCTCCTACGGCTTGTCCAAGGATGACTCGGGATGTCGCTAAAAGAGAGGCGATTTCAAATTTTCCACAGAGTCCGGCTCAAAAGAAGATCACGCACTTAGATAAATTGTTGACTGCCGAAGTTGAATTTGGAAACTTGATCACTGAAAAAGATTATGGTTGGAACTTCTCCATAAAGCATCTGGTTGAGGAGTATTAAAATCCGAGTGAAAACAAATCCCTAAAAGGAACTAATTCAGTAAAGCTACAGAGGATTCGAGTGAAGCCACACGGAAAATACTCGACCGACTACCAGAGAAAAAAAACGAGGAAAAACGCCCCCCGCGCCCTTAACATAAAGAATGGAAATCCATTTTATTTCCTTCCGGTAGCCCGTAACCCTGGCGGTTTCCAAGAATTTTTCATCTGCCCCAATCTTGGGTGTTTCACACAAGAGAGATAGTGCTAACGCCAGTTCAGATTCCATTCCATTCATTCATTTTTGAAGAAAAGTCACTCAATAGTTTTAAATTCAAATCGATGGCATTAATTTATATGTTTTATTATTAATTAATATTTAATAACCTCTTGCAAGAATATATATATATGTGAATTGGTCGCTCAATCTCCAAGGGGATATTATTAATGAATATTTTAAATTATATTTATTATTTTAATTAACTATTTAATCACCATTTGAAATCTCCTTAATAGGTGATTTATATTTATATTTTAATTGATTTTCTTAATCAATAATTATATTAATCTAATCATGGCCAAGGAAACGACATCGACACAATTGTCTTACACCAACTCTAGATTGATGGTAAAATTGATCCATAATTAACCACATCCTCTCCTTGACGATATTTCCCTTTCTCTCCTGGTGTCAACGATCCTGCATCCACTGACAAGGATTAGGGTTAGATCGTTCTCAACGGCTAAATAATATGGATTTGAATTAAATATCATGATCTCTTTCAATTTCATAAGAACAATAATTTCACTTGCAAAATAAAGAGTTCGTTAATATTTCAGTTACAATAAAAGAACTATTGCATTCTCAATGTCATAATCACTTGAAAGCAGTTATGTGCAACTGACATTACATTTGAATTACAAACATACAGCCTCAATGTGAGGGATGTAACAGATGCAATAGCAATAATAGTCCTGATAGATGTATATTGAGCAACAGGAGCAAATGTCTCCTCATAATCTATTCCCTCCTTCTGAGAGAATCCTCTAGCCACAAATCTTGCTTTGTACTTCTCAATGCTCCCATCAGTTGCATGCTTGATCTTGAAAAGCCACTTGGAAGACACAACTAATTTCCCTTCGGGTCTTGGTACAACATCCCAAACATCATTCTTGATGATAGATTGATATTCTTCTGTCATAGCATCTCTCCATACCTACTGATTGGATGCCTCCTCAAAATTGGAAGGCTTAGACTCAATGATGTGACTCATCAATGCCACATAGCCTGGAAACTTCTGCGGTCTCTTGCTTTCTCTAAAGGTGCCACGAGGAGTTGCATACTTTTCTGCCTCTTGCATAGTTTGTCTGGCCCATAGAGGTCTCTTTCGACCTATAGCAATATCTCTTGGCCCATCAGTTGGTTCTATGGGATCAACTGGATCAATAGTCTCTTTTGGTTTAGTAGACTCCCTTTGAATCTTAGGAGTATGATCAGGGGAAATGTCCATATCCTGAGGTGTCTCCTGTTCTTCACTGTTTATCTCCATGTGAGATCCTTTAGATCTTCTGAAGGCTACTTCCTCTTCGAAAGATACATCCCTACTGATCTCAATTTGTTTCTGCCCTAGAATGTAGATCCTGTAGGCCTTTGAAGACTCACTCAAGTTTCACACCTGTGAAGGCTTCTTCAGGAGTCATGTTTTCCAGTATTCAATGAGGGCTATGGTTTTGAACATACACTGCAATTCTGGAAGCTCCTGCCCAAGGGAAGGTTTGTAGATCTTGATCATGAATCATAGCTTTGGCTGCCTGAACTATAGATCAATTCTTTCTTTCCGTGACTCTGTTTTGTTGAGGATTGTACGGAACACAAAACTCCCTCTTGATCCCTGCCTCAATGCAAAAATTATGGAAACCTCTAGAAATGTATTCTCCTCCATTATTAGATCTCAGAACCTTGATCCTTTTTTCGGACATATTTTCAACTTGAGCCTTGAATTCTTTGAATCTATCAAGTACTTCTTCAGACTCCTTAGACTTCAAAAAGTAAATCCAAGTCTTTCGAGAATAGTCATCAATGAAATTCACATAATACCAAAATCCACTCAAAGATGCCACAGACATTGGACCACATAAATCAAAATGAACAAGATCTAGAATTCCTTTTGATCTATTTTAACTACTATGAAAAGGACCCTTAGTATTCTTACCCATTGCACAACCTTTGCAAATGCCATCATGCTCTTGACTGAGCTTCGGTAGACCAGTAACCATCTTCTCCATAGATGGAAGAGCTCTGAAGTGTAGGTGAGCAAGTCTCCTATGCCATAGCTCACTCGAATTGGTAGAGTCATGCAACAGTGCTTGA
The DNA here is from genome assembly GCA_007258455.2 of Sequoia sempervirens. Taxonomy (NCBI): domain Eukaryota; kingdom Viridiplantae; phylum Streptophyta; class Pinopsida; order Cupressales; family Cupressaceae; genus Sequoia; species Sequoia sempervirens. The sequence continues at coordinate 107,107,656 of VDFB02049217.1, read as the reverse complement.
ACTGGACGAATAGAAAGTCTGTATAGGCTCTCTTGATGGACACCAATCACACAGGCTGTTTTGATGCTAGAGTTCTTGGGCCAAGCAAGAACTTTTCCTTCAGAAAATGCAACTTGATACCCTTTGTTCTCCAATGCTGAAATTGATACAAGGCTTTTTTTGATTCCTGGTACAAACAAGACATCACTCAAATGAAGAGGGATGCCAAAATCTAGATGAAGAGAGGTGGCTCCAACACCTTTCATTGAATAACAAGCATCATCTCCAATTATCACTTGCAAGTTGGTTTCTCTTTCTACTAAGTTTGAAAGATGCTCTCGATATCCTGTAATGTGTCGTGAAGCACCACTATCAATCAACCAAGTGCTACTATCGGTTGGAACTGTTGATGTTATCATGCAGCGTCAAAAGTAATCTTCCAACGATCTCTTTATTTGCAATAAATTAAATAATAGCCCCAAGCTATTTAATTTATTAAGACTCAAGAGGCACAATTTCTAAAGTCACTTCTATTTGTTAAGCAAACAATTTAATAATGAAGAGACACAATTTTCTAACAAGGCCGACCTTGATACAAGAGGTGCGAATTTCAAAGAGACGTCTTCTTGATGTTGGCCGACATGGTGCTTGGAAAAGTCACGTCCTCTCCTCTAGTTTGTATTTATATTCGATGGCATTCTCATTGTTCATTATCAAGATCAAGTTCAGTTCAATATTATTCATTGAAGTCTAAGTGCGAATTATCTAGAAGTAAAAGCGAATTCTATAGGAGAGCATATTGTTTGAGGCTGAGTTCTATCAGCATTATAGTTCTGTGTTGCATCACTCTTTGGTGCATAATTTTGGGCCTACATATCGGCCTCTTGTAAGGAGATCATTTTTTGTGACAATTCAATATATAAGTGATATATTGTTGCTGGGTTTTTCTCCCTCAAGAGGAGGGTTTTCCCAGGGTATCTGCTGTGTCTTTGCATCTGATTTGAATTAATTTTCTGTGCATCAATCTGATCATTAAAAATCTACATGGTATCAGAGCGGGTTTGAGGAGATCGTGATCAGATTTGATACTACAGCAATACTCTATTCTCTTAGTCTTAAATCTTTGTCTATCTCTCATCAATCAAGATGGTGAACGGATTGAAAATCGAGGATAGACTTGAGGGAGCATCCAACTATACTTCATGGAGGTTTAGAATCATGCTCACATTGGAAGAGAATGATTTGGCTGAGTTTGTGGAGACCAAAGTTCTCGAACCTGAAGAAGAAGAAGAGAAGTTGCAATGGAGGAAGAAAGACATCAAGGCAAATAAGCTGTTGGTTGATTCCGTCAAAGACCATATTGTTCCGATTGTCTCCAAGTTGAAGACTGCAAGGGAGATGTTCAAGACATTAGAGGAGATGTACGAAATCAACAACACCAGTCGGGCTCTTGCACTGAAGCAACAACTACACCATGTGAAGATGGCGAAAGGAGAAACAGTGATTGCCTACTTCATGAGAATCTCGGAGTTGAGAGATCAGCTCTCTACAATTGGTCATGTGGTTGATGATAAAGATCTAACGATGCTTGCTCTTAATGGTCTTCCATTATCATGGGAGTCCTACATTCAAGGAATTAGTGCAAGATCCAAACTTCCTAAGTTTGATCACTTAAGGGCTGATTGTATTCAAGAAGGGTCAAGGTTGGTGGCTAGAGGCGTTGGTCAAAGTTCAAAGAATGAAGATATTCATGTTCTCGCCTCCCATGCTTCGAAGAAGAAAGGGTTCTTCAAGAGAAATCGTGATAAGGGAAATGATGATACGCCTGCCTTCAAGAAGAAGAGAGACATGTCCAAGATTCAATGCTTTAGATGTGATAAGTTTGGCCACTTTGCTAAGCATTGTCCAACTAGACCTAAGCAACAAGCCACCGTTGTAGATGTTGATGATGCGTCTCCGCAAAATGATTCAAGTGAATATTTGTTCTACTCGGTATTGTCAAGCAGTGTACTTACCGACACCAACACTTGGCTGATCGACAGTGGTGCTTCTAGACACATCACTGGTTTTAAGGAGCACTTATCAAGTTTGGTGGAGAAGGAGTCTTCCGAACAAGTCATCATTGGAGATGATGCTAGCTACTCCGTGAAAGGAATTGGGACCTCTACACTTCATTTGGATTCCGGCATCACACTTCAGTTGAGTAATGTTCTTTATGTTCCAGGAATCAAGCGCAATCTCATTTCAATTTCAGCCTTAGAAGATAAAGGATATCAAGTTGCCTTCTCCAAAGGAAAAGTACTTGTGTGGATGGAGAATTCTAGCTTCAAGAATGCTCAAGTAATTGGAGTTAGACATGAAAGTCTTTATAGGCTTTGCTCATGTCCTCTACAAGCTTTGGTTCATGATTCTTCAAGTCTATGTGATCTTTGGCATCGGAGATTGGCTCACCTACACTTCCGAGCCTTACCTGCCATGGAGAAGATGGTATCGGGTCTTCCTAAGTTCATTCAGGAGCATGAAGGAACTTGCAAAGGTTGTGCACTAGGTAAGGATATAAAAACTCCTTTCCATAGTAGAGAAAATAGATCTAAGTGCATTTTAGACCTTATTCATTCTGATTTATGTGGACCTATGTTTGTTTCATGTTCGAGTGGATTCTTGTATTATGTTTTGTTTATTGATGACCACTCTAGAAAGACTTGGATTTATTTTTTGAAAACTAAAGAGTCTGAGGAAGTGTTAGGAAGGTTTAAAGAATTCATAGCCTTGGTAGAGAATCTTTCTGGTAAAAGAATCAAGGTCCTCAGATCAGATAATGGTGGAGAATACACCTCTGGCAGCTTTAGGGATTTTTGTATTGATGCAGGGATTAAGAGGGAGTTCTGTGTCCCCTATAATCCTCAACAGAATGGTGTTGCAGAAAGAAAGAACAGGACAATCGTGGAAGCAGCGAAGGCCATGATCCATGACCAAGATTTGTAAACCTTCTTATGGGCAGAAGCTTTCCAGACGGGCCAGATATGTGTATAGGAAGTCCTCACAAAGTCTTGGAGAATATGACTGAAGAAGCTTTACAGGAAGAAGCCAAGTCACTATTTGAGGATCTTTGATGTCCTGCTCTATGTTCATGTTCCAAAGGAAAAGAGAACTAAGTTGGAGCCTTCTGGCAAGAAGGGAATATTTGTGGGCTACAGTGAGACATCAAAAGCCTACAGAATATACATTCTAGGACAGAAGTTGATCGAGATCAGTAGGGATGTCACATTCGAGGAAGATGTTGCATTCAGGAGATCCAAGGCATTCATATGGAGATCGATAATGAAGAGTCTCCTCAGGATATGGAAGTTGACCATACTCCTGAGATTCAGAGGGAGACTTTAGAACCAAAGGAAGATCTTGATCCAGTGAACCCTTGGAACCTACTGATGGGCCTACCGACATTGTAATTGGGAGAAAGAGACCTCTATGGGCCAGGCGTACTATGCAAGAGGCTGAAAGTTTTGCAGCTCCTAGAGGCACATTTAGAGAAAGTAAAAGGCCACATAAGTTCTTCAGTTATGTTGCCTTAATGAGTCAGATTATTGAATCAGCCTACCTGTGTTGAGGATGCATCTAGTCATCGGTTTGGAGAGATGCTATGGCGAGGAGTACCAGTCAATTCTCAAGAACGATGTTTGGGACATTGTTCCTAGACCCTGAGGGAAAATCAGTGGTATCTTCAAAATGGCTCTTCAAAATCAAGCATGCTGCAGATGGGAGCATTGAGAAGTACAAGGAAAGATTCGTGGCTCGTGGGTTTTCATAGAAAGAGGGAGTTGATTATGAAGAAACATTTGCTCCTATTGCTCGCTATACTTCTGTTAGAACCATCATTGCCATTGCTGCATCTAGAGGATGGAAGATTCATCAAATGGACGTGAAGACAACTTTTCTCAATGGTGTGATCGAGGAAGAAGTTTATATCGAGCAACCTGATGGATTTGAGGTTCATGGGAAAGAGTCTCATGTTTGCAAGTTGAAGAAAGCCTTGTATGGTCTTAAGTAGGCTCCTTGAGCATGGTACGAAAGGATTGATCGGTACCTGTCAAGTTTGGGCTTCTTGAAGAATGATGCTGACTCAAATCTCTATTTCAAGGTAATCAATGGTGATGCATTAATTTTGGTCTTATATGTTGATGATTTGATTCTTACTGGAGAAGATCACCTGATTCTCGAGTGTAAGGAGTTGACTTTTGAATTTGAGATGAAGGACCTTGGGCTCATGCATTACTTTCTTGGATTAGAAGTCTGGCAGAAACCAGATGAGATGATTCTAAGTCAAGGAAAGTACACCATTGATTTACTTAAGAGATTTGGTATGATGGATTGAAAATCCATGTCTACACCCATGGAAACCAACCTACATAAATTGAAGGAGGCTTCAACTAGTTTAGACTTGGTGGATCCTACATTGTACAGACAGCTGATTGGGTCCTTGATGTATCTAGTTAACACTAGACCAGATATCTGTTATGCTATGAGTGCACTTAGTTAGTTCATGTGTGAGCCGACACAGATATGTCTTGTTGCAGCTAGACATATCTTGAGATACTTGCGTGGCACAGTTGGATATGGGTTGAGGTATTCTTCAGATACAGACTTGGAGTTACATGGTTATACTGATTCTGATTAGGCAGGGTGTGTCACAGATCGGAAGAGCACCTCTGGTTGCTGCTTCAGTTTGGGTTCTGCTATGATATCCTGGTGCAGTAGGAAGCAGTCATCTATAGCATTGAGTACAATAGAGGCAGAGTATATTGCAGCTTGTATGGCAGCTCGGGAAGCAGTGTGGCTTTGTAAGCTCCTTGTAGGATTGTTTGGACAATCAATGGAGCCTACTATCATTCATTGTGATAATCATAGTTGCGTGAAGCTTTTTGTCAATCCTGTGTTTCATGACAGAACCAAGCATGTTGAGATCAAGTACCACTATATTAGAGATATGGTACTGCGGAAGGCTATACAGTTGAGCTATATCAGCACTGATGAGCAGACGACAAACATTCTCACCAAGCCTCTCTCCAGAATCAAGTTTGTGTACTTTTGAGATAAGCTTGGTATGGTGGAGAATCCAACCTTAACTGAGAAAGAGTCTCAGTATCAGTGAGCCTGTTTAATGAGTTCTCTATGAGAGAAGTTCGAGGTGAAATCCCTTGTTAATGCATTTCTCTTTGAGATTTGAGGTGAAAGCCCTTGTTTCCACCCTCTGAGAGAGTCATGGTGGATGTCATGTGTGTGACTCCATAACAACATTTTTGTACTTGTGTTTCACCCTCTGGGAGAGCCATGGTGAAAGTCATGTGGAGGTGACAACATCATGCAAGTGATGAACACTTTTACACACCATAGTATGGTTGTAGCCATTATGGTTGATATCGTGTTGAGGCGATATCTAATATCACGATGAGGTGATATTCTTCTTTTCACTTATGGTTGTAGCCATAGTGGTAGACATCACGATGAGGTGATATGTCCTGTGCAGCTGGAAGTATACTCCCTAGCTGAGAGGGAGTGTTGATGTTAACATGCAGCGTTAGAAGTAATCTTCCAACGATCTCTTTATTTGCAATAAATTAAATAATAGCCCCAAGCTATTTAATTTATTAAGACTCAAGAGGCACGATTTCTAAAGTCACTTCTATTTGTTAAGCAAACAATTTAATAATGAAGAGACACGATTTTCTAACAAGGCTGACCTTGATACAAGAGGCGCGAATTTCAAAGAGACGTCTTCTTGATGCTAGCCGACATGGTGCTTGGAAAAGTCACGTCCTCTCCTCTAGTTTGTATTTATATTCGATGGCATTCTCATTGTTCATTATCAAGATCAAGTTCAGTTCAATATTATTCATTGAAGTCTAAGTGCGAATTATCTAGAAGTAAAAGTGAATTCTATAGGAGAGCATATTGTTTGAGGCTGAGTTCTATCAGCATTATAGTTCTGTGTTGCATCACTCTTTGGTGCATAATTTTGGGCCTGCATATCGGCCTCTTGTAAGGAGATCATTTTTTGTGACAATTCAATATATAAGTGATATATTGTTGCTGGGTTTTTCTCCCTTAAGAGGAGGGTTTTCCCAGGGTATCTGCTGTGTCTTTGCATCTGATTTGAATTAATTTTCTGTGCATCAATCTGATCATTAAAAATCTACAGGAACATTGCTTGAAAGAGTGGAGATGAATAGAAATCCTCTTGAGTTGTCTCTAGATTTTTTTTGAGGTGACACATCATCAACATCCGTAGTAGAAGCACGTTGCTTTGGTCTTGTTATACAATCTTGAGCATAGTGACCATACTTGTCACTTCTGAAACATTGAATGTGAGAGAGATGCTTCTTTTTCTTTGGCTCAGGAGCAAAATCTGATTTTCTGTCTCTATTCCTCTTGAATTGCCTTTTCTCCCTTCTCTTCCTTTCCTTCTGGAAGTTTGAGCAGCAAGGACATGATTGTCTTCATTATGAGAGCTTCGACCATTCCCTCTTGCTGCCAACCTGGATTCTTCTTGAATGCAATCAGCTCTAAGACGATCAAACTTGGGAAATTTAGATCTTCCACTAATGCCTTGGATAAAGGGCTCCCAAGATTGAGGAAGACCATTTAGTGCCAACATAACTAGATCTCTATCTTCAACTATATCTCCAATGGCATATAGCTGATCTTTCAACTCAGTAATCTTCATGAAGAAGGAGATGACTGAATCTCCTTTAGCCATTTTTATACGATGGAGCTGTTGCCTCAAGGCAAGAGCTCTGTTGGTGTTGTTGATCTCATACAAGCTTTGAAGAGTCACAAACATGACTTTGGCTGTCTTCATCTTGGATATAATTGGCACAAGATGATCCTTCACAGAATCTATCAAGATCTTCCTAGCCTTAGTGCCATTCTTCTTCCATTGAGTTTTCTTAGCCTCATCGGATGGCTTGGGCACATCACTCTCCACAAAATCGAGAAGATCATTCTCTTCCAATGCAATAAGAACTTTGAATTTCCAAGAGGTGAAGTTCGATGCACCATCAAGCCTATCTTCAACCTTGAGTCCATTCACTATTTTTTTTTTTTGATGCTTAGATAGACTCTCTTAGATGAGAAGAAGAGAAGAATACTTTGCTGCTTAAACAAATTTGATCTTGATCTTGCTTAAACCCGCTTTGATACCATGTTAATTTTAGGACCAGAAATGAATTAAGCAGAAATAAAACAAATATGAACAATAGAACACAGCATATACCCTGGGAAAACCCTCCTTCTCGAGGGAGAAAAAGCCAGCCAAAATTTATCTCCTATATACTGAATTGAATGAGCAGAAATCTGCTTACAATCTCAGGCTAAACTCAAGGCCAATATGATGCAAAATAAATCACACCTCTCTTAGATGCAAAATACACAATGATAATAATCTCTCCTTGATATCGATCTGCACTAAGCAATATTATACTCTGCTGTAGAAGTATAAACTCCTTGATGTCATGCGAATGTCTTGAATAATAATTGATCTCCTTTGAAGTGCGAACTTGTCTTTTGTAAAATTGAAATTACAAGATGGAGTGAAATCGCCTTGCTTATATATTCACCAAGACGACTTTTCATGAGAAGTCGGCCTCTTCCATAAAACAATGCATATCTTTAATCAATGTGTCTCTTGGTTTGGTCGGCCTTAATTTTGAATAAATAAAATATAAAAATATTGTTTGAAAGAGAGGCGTCACTTCACCAAAGTCGGCCTCGTGGACAAATTTCGAATTTATAGGAGAAAGAAATCTCCCGCCGCTACTTACATCAACGGGATTCACCTGCACTTTTCATTTTATTGATTCTTAGCTCTAGTTTTCCATACTTTATTTTATTTTATGGCTGTTGGAGTTCCTTTCAGAAATCTTAATTAGCTATTATAATTGCTATAGTTTTGAGTGCTGCTGACCTACTTTGGTCATTTGTGGACATTAATATAATTTCTTTATTTATTTGGTCTCAATAACATGGAATTAACAGTTCACTAGTTTGATGTAAACGTGCATGCTTCTCTTTATCATCAAGGCACCAACAATTGAAGTCAATTATTCTAGTCATGGTTAATGAATAAATTTTTTGATTACTTTCCGGCCTGTGAAATTTTGTCCTTGAATCATCTATGTCCCAAATAATTTCTCCGGATTCCTAGAAATCGTCAATAGTGCTTCCTGGCAGTGTGGAATCTACATTTCTAATTCATATTCTATAAGGATTCCCTTTATTTTTCATTTTTTTGCAATTTCCTCTGTGGGATTATCATGAGAGAATGACAAAGGCTTCTTGTACATGTGGGTAGGCCTCCTTGGTTCCAGGATTTCATAGCTTATTTATCTCTTTAGACTTCTAATAATATTTTTTGAGCTGTTCTGATAATGTTCTCAATTTCATAGTAACATCAAGTTCAACAGTTAGTATCACAATGCATAACAGATCTAGCCTTTAAATATTTTTCACGTACTTGGTTTCTTTTCTTTTTGATAGTAGCAGTTACTGGTTTTCCCTACCTACTATAAGTATCTGCAATAATTTACAAATGTAGATAAAACAATACTTATCTTTTGCTTTGCCATATGTACAGGTGAACCATAGACAAATAGAACATGATATGAATTTACAACTATAGTAATAACACACCATATTTCGTCTAAGTTAGCCTATGTTCTGGCCATGCATTATGCTTTCAACAAAATAATTATATGAAAGTTTTGGTGTCTCCATATCGTGTTATAGTTCAAAGATGGCCTCACCTTTGATGTGATTATTTTCAAGTTTGTTTTGGTACATGAAAATCCGCATCTAATTATCTCAAACAAAGGCTGCAAACTCGGACTTGGCAAAAACTTGCAGACCCAATTTGACTTGGATTCAACAACTCAGAAAAACCTGACAAAACTCATCAAGTTAAAAAAATACTTAAATTCCTTAAAAAGCATAAATTTTATGTAAAAATTAGTTACAAAATGTATCAAATGAGTCAGTCTATAAAGCATTGGGGAAGTGTTTTCTGTTAGATTTGAATACAAAAATAATACAAGCAAATATGATGGCCAACTGATAAATATGATTTGTATTATGAATTTATGATAATTCTCATTGAAAAGTATCATCATAAATTGCATATTCATGGAAGTTACAAGAAGTTACAATTTCTTCTTCATTCTAGTGAAAAATTGGGGCAAAGGTCTACTCTTTGCAGTCGGCCATGGCTCCACTGTCATACTATAAGGTTGCGGTTCCAACTAGAAACTAGATGGCAATGACTCCTCAACCTCGTGTTCTACATCATCAGCGATGATGCCATCCAATCCAAATGTTTCATGCTTCTATTGTAGCTACACTCTCCATAGCTTGTCTCTTGAAATCAACATTTTCATCTTCTATAAACATGGGGTTGTTCTCATCCGACATGGTCCAAATTTATCAAAGTATATAGGCTTCTAATTTGTTGTGTCCTCCATTTTTCTTGTGTGAAGACAAAAGTTTTTTTATACAAGAACTTGGTCATCGAGCCATCGTTGAGACAAGTTATTGTGCTTCTTTGTGTGAATTGCATTAAACAAACTCTTATTGTGCTTACATCCAAAAATGCTAAAGGTTGAGACAAAATATAGAGGGCTGTTTTTAAAGATTTGGGGTATTTCCAGCCTAATTTTCCACCAAGAATCCACAAATAAGATATTCAAAAGTTTAAAAATAAGCAATCATTGTAAGATATAAGTGAAGACTCTAGGTTTTGGTTACTTGGTATTTGGGTGGATCTCTCATGGATGGTTAGTGGCAAAGAGAAAAACCTCCCCCTAGCCTACATGTAATTTTGCGGCACTTGAATAATTAGATCCCTCACCTCAACTTTAGGTGTTACCATCTCAATGCATGTCGAAAGGTCCTCCATAACTTCCCCATTAATATTTGTGAAGTCATTTGAGGAGACAAACTTAGGATGAGGTAGTACCCTACTACATGAATTGGTTGGTGGAGTTGATTGTTCTATCTTCGATCAATGAACTCTCAAATTGGATAAAATTTGTGTCTATCTCCTTTATATCAATTTTTTGATGGTCCCTTTGGCTTTGTCCTTGGCCTCGTATGTGTATCCTTTTGGGTTTTGCCCCTCATCCATTGAGTGCAAAACTCTCACCAAAGGCTTCAACACTTACAAACAAATTAAAGTCACAATTAAAATAAATACTAAAAATATTGAAATTAAAGGTTTTAATTTGAAATTTAAATTAAAGTTTGAAGTTACATTGATGATCTCTATAGCTCTTTTTGTAAAGATATCATCAAAAATTGTCTTTGTGAGCCTCTCTCCATCAACCTTCTTTGAATATGATCAATCTAGCTATGTGTGATGTAATATCCCTAAATAGGGACAATAGAAAAACAATAGTATCTCCAAAAATATGCAATTAAAATTTCTGAAATTTTATTTGCAAATAGAAAACTCATCAACAAACTCAGATCTATGCTCAAAATACTTTTTTTGATTTTTCTATGATTTTATAAGAATTTCTGAATATTTTTGAATATGAAAAAAGTTACAGAAAATCCACTAAAACTGCCCATAAATTTCAAAGACAACTTTCATTATTTTTCTTATTTTTTCTGAGATGAATGTAACCAACAGTATACAGGTTAATGCCCAAATACCTCAGAAAATGCTTTCAAAACCCTAGTCGCCCTTGCCAAAACCCTCAGAAAATCATCACTAGGTCTGTTCCACAAAGTAATATGAAGACACCTTGCTGTAGACTATCCAAATCTGAACTTGGAGCTTTGAACCTCACCTCCAAAAATGGCCTCCAAACCCGATAAAGCATTGCAGCTCTGAAAAATGATGTGCTAAGGTTTCACAAACCAAAGCTCTTCCACCAAAACACACCCCCTTGAATAGGGGGAGCCCGTATTTCTCTCCGAAACTAGGGATACTTAAGGGTTTCAGACTTTAAGCCAAGTTGCAGCAGCAATAAACAAAAAACTCACAACATAATGAGCTCTAAAAGACCACTAGAGAGTTATATAATAACTCTCAAAGAGATGAATTAATCTCAGCCCTTGATTCACCACCTCTTAATCCAATGCTCCACATTGAAACCCTAAAAATTGAACCGATAAGCTCCTTGAAAACCCATGCCCCCTTTGCCTTTTTATCATATGCTTTTTAAAATCACTTAAAGTACATAAAATGGGACAATTTTAAGTCTTTTGGCTAGGAGTTACTTAAGTTGCCTAAAAAGACATGCCCACAACTTAAAATGACTTAAGTTGCATAAAAAGATGTGCACACAACTTAAGAATAGAATATAATACAAGCCAAGACTCTAGATTTACCCAATAATGCTCTACATCCTCTTCCTCTTGGGTATTCCAAGGAAAGGACAGCCAATGTTCTCCTAATCCTCATGATTTGAGTTGGGGACATTACACTTGAATCATAAAAAATTTGGTTTAAAGATTTCAACAAATTAAATGTGCTTTGCAACATGAAGAAGTTAGTTGCAAACTTATCACACCCTTTGGCACAGACTCTTACTCCTTGGTGTAATCTCTGAAGCAACCAAGAACCCAAGGGTAATTATAAATATATTTTGTGACATTCCTAGTTTTTTCCATAATTGGGTTCACCCAATCAATTTTACTTGCTACGAACCCAAGGCTAGCTATAAATATATTTTTGTTATGTTTCTAGTTTCTTCTACACTTAATTTCTATCAATCAATTTTGCTTATTGTTATCCACCGAAATTGCACCCTGTTGAACCTGATGTTCAACACCTCAGTGTAACATGGGAAGACCGCTAAAGATGTGGGTTTCTTGTAGACAGAGGTCAACCTCCGGAGAAGGCCGACTTCCTTTGTGTTAGTATCACCTATACTATTGATTTTGTAAAAGGGAGAAGGTTACTGAAGCAAAATAGAAATGGTAGAAATTAATCCCTATGGTGATACACTGAACTGACAGACATCATGAAATAAAACAAGATGAACATACACTAGAAAACTAATGATAGTTATTTCATTTACTCCACATAAACTTTGTGAACTTATGCATCATTTTTGAAAAGGCTTAATCTGCATATATATTTTAAGAAGGAAAGATGAATTTCACAAGTTTAAAGTTCAAATGTAGACTTAGAAAAGCACAGTTCAAAACTTGCATAATCTGAAAGACAAAAATGAGAGTAGTATGAACACTAACACTGGTTTCCAAGGTAATCTCTGTATTTTATATTCCAGAATCCAAATGAGTTACAAAGCATACATCAGTTGAGAAAGGATTTGATAAAAATCACTAACTCTCTAGAATGCATCATCCGAACTCCTTTACAAAGAGGCAAAAATGCCATATATACCAAAAGTGTCGGCCCATGCCCTAGGGCTTACAAAAAATATCAGCCTCCAGAAAGATCCGCCTTTAGAACTTTTGAATCGAGTTACTTCTGCATTAAATGTGCATCCTCGTGTCCATGTCGGTGAAGGATCGCTCCCGGGATGGCCTTTTTGATCTTTTGCGACAATCGCATTAACTTGCAACCCTCGGTGTCCACTTTCGAACTTCTTTGAAGAGCTGCTTTGAAAGTTCTGAAGTATGGTCATTAATGTCAATCCACTTTTGCTAGCCGACATCCCAGCTGTCATTGTGATTCGCGGCCTCTTCCCTTTTGGCTTTCCTGTGCTCAAGATCTTTCTGCAAGTTGACCATCTTCGAGAAGCAGCATCCGACCTCCTTTGTTAGATCCAAACAACATTGCTTCGCCGAGCCGACCCATGCCGCGCACATTCTGTTGATCTTCCGCCGGGCGACCATATCAGTCAAACAGTCAATGGTTTGCCCTCGACTTTCTCTAATTGGCTGAACACATGCCACTTAGGCTTTCTAGGTGGTCAAATGCTATTCAAACGAAATCGCATGTCGGTGAGACACTAGCCGTGTCTCCCCGATGCGATTAGACTTCACAGCAACAGTTAGCATAGCACACAACTGTTGGCGAGACCTCCTAGCGAGCTACAAGAGTCATACCGAAGAGCAAAAAACCCATCGGCAAGCTCATTTCATTTCGGCTAGACTCCTCTTGGTCAACAAGAGGTCACAGCGAATGCGCAAGAGTAGACCTATCGCCATCGGCAAGACCATTGCTTGTTGGGGAGACATCATAGCGAGAGCAAATCATTCAGGCAGGAGTCTCCCCGATATCCACTTGTGAACAAACATCGGTGAGACATTATCGGGTCGACAAGACATCACTCCGAGGCTCCTATCTTTAGGCGAGACCCGATCATTCGGTGAGACTCCACCCTATCGACAGGACCTCACCCCGACGCTGACCGCTTCGGCGAGACTCCCATGTATCGGGGAGACCATACACCGAAGTCAAAACATTACGCCAAAGGCACCATCCTTCGGCGAGACTTCATCGGGTCGGCCAGACTTCACTTGGTCGGTGAGACATCTTGCCGAATCCTTCATCTTTCCCCGAGCTCGAACCCTTTCATTTTGGCAAGACCTCCTGCGGTCGGCAAGACTTTACAGTGAGGTCACAATCTTTCGGCGAGCTCAGACCTTTTGCCGAGACCCTTCATCGGTTGGCAGGACCTCTCTCCGAGCGCAAACCTTCTCCCCGACGCCAACTCCTTTCGGCGAGACCCTCCCTGTGTCTGCAGGACATCTCCCCGAAACCAAATTCTTTCGGCGACACTAGCCTTGTGCACAACGATTGGCGAGACTTCAGCATGTCGGGGAGACATATAAAAACCCATGGCGATTAAAATGTCTGGCCGACCGTTATATTTCAAATCAATAGAACCATGCTGCTAGTCGGCAAGACAATAGGAGGGTCTTAGTGACTTTCTTCATCAGGAGTTTTATGCCAAACCTGATTTAGGCATGCTTTCTAATAGACTTCCTTGAGAAATATTATCGGGTGTATGATTTAATCCTGCACAACAATGTCCCCATTTGGCCTTCATGAACACCTGAAACATAGATTGCCCTACCTAATTGAGCCCGCAGGTGAAAATCAGGTAACATCTCTGGCGACCTCAGCTGGATGTTTGCCTGCTAAATATGAAAACCAACAGCCTAAACTTGTCCATTGGGCTCAGAGTCACTTAGTAAAAACTCAGAAGCAGACCTAGAGCAGTTTTGTACCTGGCTGCAACTCACTTGAGACTTATAGAACATAACAGGTTGCCGAAAACTTATTGAAACAGGAGAAACTGACATGAAACTATTTACTGTGTTGGAACAACACTTAGGGAATGAAACAACAACTAAACTAAAGTGCATAAGCACTTATTGAAAGCATAAAACCTAACCTAATATGTACAATGATAAATCATGCCTCAAAACAACGTTTGAGGTGAATCCCATTAACTGGGATTGGTAACTTTTCTCCATCCATGTTTGATAACTGGAATGCATTATGCTCCTTGCATTCAGTAATAACAAATGGACCTGCCCAAAAATGATCAAATTTTGTGTGCTTGCCTAGTCCACTCTTTAGCACATCCCAGTTGAGAACAATATCACCTTCTTTAAAATTTTTGGCTGTAACTTTTTTATCAAATGTTCTCTTTGTTTGGAGCTGATGATACTCCAAAGTTTTCATTGCCTTATCTCTTGATTCCTCAAGCTCCATGAGCTCTGCATATCTTACGGACATCGGGTTCTGTTCTTCATACATCTTCAACTGGTGCACAATGTCTAGAGTTGGAAGCTCCATAGATAGAGGTAATCTAGCCTCTTTACCATAAACGAGTACATATGGAGAATTACCAACTGATCTCTTGGGGGTTATTCTATCTGCCCAAAGTGCAGATTTTAATGTGGTATGCCAAATTCTTTGATTCTCTTCCATAGTCCTCTTAATAATTCTGATCAGATTTTTATTTGTACTTTCAGCTAATCTATTACCCTGCGGGTAATAATTGGAGGAAGTATTCAAATGAATTCCGTGTTTAACAGCCCAATTTGTGACTCTTAATCCAACAAATGCAAGAGCATTAGCTGAAATGATGGAGTCAGGAACTCCAAATCTGGTGATTATATCTTCATAAAAACTCAAAACTGAAGATTCATTTGCTTCTTTCAAAGCTATTGCCTCTGTCCACCGTGTGAAATAGTCTGTAGCAGTAAGCACCCACTTGTGACCAGCACTGGATGGTGGATTAATTGGTCCCATAAAGTCAATCCCCCATTTCATGAAGGGCTGCTCTACCTGAATTAGATGTAAAGGCATAGCAGACAGCTTTTGCTTTCTTGCAAACAAAGCACACTTCATACACTTCCTTGACCATGCATATGCATCTTTAAACAAGCTGGGCCAGTAGTAACCAGCTCTCATAATTTTCCAAGCAGTTGTCCTTGGAGCAAAGTGACCTCTTGAAACTCCATCATGAAACTCATGAAGTACCTTTTCTGTTTGATCAGCATCAATGCACCTTAATAAAACACCATTCAGATCTTTCTTGAAAAGAATATTATCAATGAGGACATAAGGAATTGATTGCAATCGAAAGTATCTTCGTTTTGCTCTGTCTAGACCTGGTGGACATTCACCAGTATGAAGAAAGTGGGTCATTTCTTGAACCCAACTTGCTGTTAATGCAGGTGCAACAGCTTGAACATTTTGAGGCTGATCAGTATTAGCTAAAACAACACCAGTTTCTGATTTCTGTACATCTTCAGGGGTTGAGGCAAGTTGCTCACAAAGTACTCTACCCCTGACAAGTTTTGTGATGTTGATGTCAACATCAAATTCCATTACTTTTGTGATCCACCCTGCTCTTTTCTCATTCAGATCTTTGTTCAACAGAAATTCCTTTACACTTTAGTGTGCAACCTGAATATGAATTTTGTTGTTTGAAACCAGAGGTTTATACTTCTTTAGGCTTCTGATCACAGTGAGAACATGTTTCTCAACAACTGTACATTTCTCTTCATAATCAGCAAGTCCTTGACTAAAGAAAGCTATCAGCTACTCTAAATTATCACTGTTTTTTTGAACCAGCATAGTAGAAATTGAACTAACGCTGCCAAAAACATATAAGAAGAAGTCTTTAGAGAAATCTGGATTTACCAGTGTTGGAGCTGATGCTAAAGCTTCCTTGATTTCTTCAAAACTACGTTTTGATTCTCTAGTCCAATTGAAAACTACATTCTTTTTAAGCATGGCAATCAAAGGCTGTAATAAATTTGCAACATCAGGAATGAATCTTCTTAAAAAGTTGATTCTCCCTAAAAAGCTCTGCAATCCTTTCTTGTGATTGGGTAATGGCAGTTCAAGTATAGCTTTAACTCTTTCAGGATCAATGGTAACTCCGTCTTTTGATACTATGTGACCTAACAGTTTACCTTCATGAACTGCAAAAATACTCTTTTTTGGATTGAGAGATATTCCATATTCTCTACATTTTTCAAAAACTTGCTTGAGATGTGACAAGTGTTCATCTGCATTCTTTGAATATACAGTTATGTCATCTAAGTAAACCAGTAGAAATTTCTGAATTAAACTCTGAAATGCCATATCAATGGCACACTGAAAAGTAGCACCAGCGTTAGATAAACCAAAATGCATTCTCTTGTAGGCCATAGTGCCCCATTTTGTTGTAAATGCTGTTTTATACTGATCCTCCTCTTTGACTAGAATTTGGTTATAACTAGAATATCCATCCAGAAGAGAAAATCTCTCTGAACCAGCAACGGCTTGGAGAATTTGTTCCATAGACGGTAAGGGATAATGATCTTTCAGAGATGCTTTGTTAAGGTCTCTAAAATCTACACATAATCTTACTTCATCGTTCTTTTTTCTAACCGAAACAAGGTTAGAAACCCAGGATGTGTGTTTAATTGGAAATACGATACTCACCTCAACTAACTTGGTCAGCTCTTTAATCATTAAAGGTTCAAACTTGGGGTTCAATGGTCTTTGTTTTTGTCTAACAGGCTTGGCGCCAGGTTCTAACTCAATTGTATGTTGTGCAATATGAAGATCAAACCCTCTTAAATCAAAATATTGCCAAGCAAAAACATCATGATACTCTTGGCATAAAACAATAAAAACTCTCTTATCTCAATTGAATAGATTTTGCCTAACTTGAGAAGCTTACCTTTAAAGATTTCCACTTCCTCATAATGATCTTCTTTCACTTGAATGCTAACTTTGTTCTTCTTAAGCTGATCATCAGAATTGAATATGGATTCCAAGATAACCAGCCCTTTGGGAAGTTTATTTGTCTTTAGCTGTATCACTTGATCATCATACTGGTGTTTAATCTTTTCCTGGTTCATTACAGAGAATTGATCTTCCTGGAGCAGAAAGGTTAAGATTTGCTCATCATTTTCAAATACCTGCCAGTTAATGTTGTTATCAGGAATTGATGGCCTGATAACCACTTTGACATACTGCTGTATTTTATCTTTTTTGATATCACCTGGGATATCAAACTGTGCCCCAATTGCTGCAAGTCTATTAGCATGCTTATTTTGATTTCGTGGAATAGAAATCAGATTGAAAATGTTAAATTCTTCAATTATGTTCTATACTCTGTTTCTGTAAGACTTCAAAGCATCATTCTTGGCAACATTCAGCCCTCTAACCTAATTAACTATCAATTCACTGTCTCCATAGACTTTCAAACAGTCAATTCCTCTTTTCCTTGCCCACTCAAGGCCTTGAATGAGTCCTTCATACTCAACACTGTTGTTCGAACATGCAAAAGCAAAACGAAAGGCTGAAAACTACTTATCACCCTGTGGAGAAACCAATATTGCACCTCCACTTGCTCCATTCTTGCTTCTGGAACCATTAAAAAATATTTCCCAAAGTTCACTTTGCTATTGCAACAACTGGTCTGTACCCTTTTCAAGGTTTGGAACCTCTGCATCAGGTTCAAGCATCACATAATTACTCATACCGACATCTTGAATAAGGTCTTCAGGATTGTCCAACACATTTTTAGCTGCCCATTCGTGTAACAGCACATCAGGAACAACTTCTGCTAGAAGTTCTTGAGCGGTAGCAAGTTCACTGTCAGTAAAAACGACACAATTTGTGTCCGTAGCAATAGGAATAGCGTTGATAGGACTTGAGTTATATGGTTCAATGTGATCTTTAGCCAACTTTTCAGATTTAATGGTAACCTTAGTTCCATATCTTGTTCTAAACAGCATATGTGACCAATCAGCTGACACATAACCACCTATCTTAGCTATAAAGTCTCTTGAGAAGTACAAAGAAAAGAAAGGTGGGAGATCTATGACACATGTCCTGAGGAATTGAAAAATTCAGACAAGCATGAAGGGTAAGACTCAAATCTTTAATAACACCCAATGTATTAACAAAAGTACCATCCAATTGAATCACTCCTTTCTCTAAAGGCTGATACTTTAGTCCAAGCTTGTCAGCAATTTGCTTTGGCATTACTGAGCTACTAGCTCCACTATCTACCATACAGTTATAAACTAACTTATCACCTATGATTACAGACACGTAAAATGGAGGTGGTTTGACTTCTTTTCCTGCCTCTTTGTTGGACTGTTTATCATTTTCTTGAGGATTATTTGTCAACACAGTTCTGACTTGACCTATTGGAAACTCAGATTCATCAGACACTTCAAAATTTGACAAGGCTGAGTGTAACATATCTTTTTGACCTGGGATAGCTAATGAATCCCACATAGACATAGTAACGTTCATCTTTTTCATACTATCAAGAATATTATAGGGTACAGCTGGGTTCACTTTATGATGTACCTTTATGCCGGCATGATCAGCTTGCAAGTGTGGCTGCTCCTTAACTGGGAGTTGCTGATTTCTTTGCAAACCACGAGTCACTTGAGATGTAGATGGTTCTGCAGTTGTTGCTTTCCCTTTATTAGCTGCTTGATCAAGCTCAAAAGCTCTTTTCTTCACCCTTGTGTTAGCTGCAATTGGAGAATTATCTACATTCAATCCACAAAATTCTTCACCTTGCCAGTTAAGTAGGGTAGTATCATTGGTAAGCTGATCTTGGTGTTGTGGAGATGCGTCATTGAATGCATTTTGCTGTAAACTTGAGGCATTCTGTACCATAAGTGCTTGATTAATAAGTCCATTTGAGCAAGTGACCTGATTGTGAGGTTGGTTACAAGGGTAGCACCACTCATAATCTGCTGCTAAGTTGTTTTGAATAGGGACAAGATCTTTAACTGCACTAACAGGTGCTGGAACATAAGCCTGAAAAGGTCTAGTATTTACACTCTGTCTTGGGCCCTGGTAGTTGCCTTGATAAGCCTGTCTATTACCTTGATATTGTTGTTGCTGACTTGAATTTTGCTGTTGATAAGGCCTGTTATATGATTGCTGCTTTTCCAAGCTCACAAGCTTATTTCCAAAAGTCTGTAATAAAATTTTGATCTCCTGTAACTCACTTGAAGATCTTGGAACAACAGTTTCTTGTGTTACAGCAGCTGGAACAGGTGGCAAAGGTGCAAAAGGTGGTATCGACAAAGGGATATTCGAATGAATATCTGGAAATATAGGCATTGGTGGCCTAGGAGCAAGTTTACCAGCTTGTATTAGGCTGTTTTCAGCTTTGATTGTTACTTCAAATGCATCTGGTAGGGAAACACCCCCCATTGATTGTATCATAACGGCTATATTGCTGTTAAGGGCCTTCAAAGAGTACAAAAATGCATATTTTGGAGGTGGTCTCACTGTTGCAGGAATTCTATCCCAAGTTCTTTGAAATCTGAAATTGAAATTATTCATTTGCTCCTGAGGAGCTCTCTTAATCGTAGTTAGTTGCTCCAACAAAGACAAATTATCAGACCTGTCCTGAAACTGCCTGTGTAATTTGTCACCCAACTCATCCCAGGTGGCAACTGAACCTACTCCAAGACTCCTGAACCACTGTAATGCTCTTCCTTTGAATGATGCTGCAAGTAGTCTTACAGGTACGTCTTCTTGTGTGATATGGTGCACACCACTTAAGGAGGCAACATCTCGTATATGTTCAATTGGGGTAGTCTGATCTTCCCCTGTGAAAATTGACAAATTCTTCAAAGCTGCCATTGGAATGTCATTGTGCTGTGCCAAATTTAATGGACTACCTCCATTAAATGGCACAAAAGGCTGATTTCTGGGAGCAGCCATTAGAGGTGGATTTACTTGCACTCCAGGTGAAACAAAAGACGGGACAGCAATATGGAATCTCAAAGATGGAGGAGTAGATTTGGTTCTTCTAGAATAAACAAATGTTGTCCCTGGCCTTTCTGTTGCCCTGCCTTTTCTTCTGGGTGGTGACAGCTGCAAATATTCAAAAGGAACTCAACTGCTCTTTGTCTGAACTCTTCTTATAAACTATAAAAGCACTGATTCTGAAGTTCTTTCTCTTTATGGAGTCGCCAAGTATGCAAAAATGACTTCTGTAAAGTCTGAAACTTGCTGGTTGCATACCAAACCAGCAACATAATGTGGAACTTGTCCCACCGGGCGTGCCAGAAATTGTTATCCACTGAAATTGCACCCTGTTGAACCTGATGTCCAACACTTCAGTGTAACATGGGAAGACCTCTAAAGATGTGGATTTCTTGTAGACAGAGGTCAACCTCTGGAGAAGACCGACTTCCTTTGTGTTAGTATCACCTATACTACTGATTTTGTAAAGTAAAGGGAGAAGGTTACTGAAGCAAAACAAAAATGGTAGAAACTAATCCCTATGGTGATACACAGAACTGACAGACATCATGAAATAAAACAAGATGAACATACACTAGAAAACTAATGATAGTTATTTCATTTACTCCACATAAACTTTGTGAACTTATGCATCATTTTTGAAAAGGCTTAATCTGCATATATATTTTAAGAAGGAAAGATGAATTTTAAGAAGGAAAGATGAATTTCACAAGTTTAAAGTTCAAATGTTGACTTAAAAAAGCACAGTTCAAAACTTGCATAATCTGAAAGACAAAAATGAGAGTAGTATGAACACTAACATTGGTTTCCAAGGTAATCTCTGTATTTTATATTCCAGAATCCAAATGAGTTACAAAGCATACATTAGTTGAGAAAGGATTTGATAAAAATCACTAACTCTCTAGAATGCATCATCCGAACTCCTTTACAAAGAAGCAAAAATGCCATATATACCAAAAGTGTCGGCCCTTGCCCTAGGGCTTACAAAAAATATCAGCCTCCAGAAAGATCCGCCTTTAGATCTTTTGAATTGAGTTACTTCTGCATTAAATGTGCATCCTCGTGTCTATGTCGGTGAAGGATCGCTCCCGGGATGGCCTTTTTGATCTTTTGGCTTTCCTATGCTCAAGATCTTTCTGCAAGTTGACCATTTTCGAGAAGCAGCATCCAACCTCCCCTGTTAGATCCAAACACCATTGCTTCGCCGAGCCGACCCATGCTGCGCACATTCTGTTGATCTTCCATCGGGCGACCGTATCATTGAAACAGTCAATGGTTTGCCCTCGGCTTTCTCTGATTGGCTGAACACATGCCACTTAGGCTTTTTAGGCGGTCAAATGTTATTCAAACGGAATCGCATGTCAGTGAGACACTAGCCGTGTCTCCCCAATGCGATTAGACTTCACAGCAACAGTCGGCATAGCACACAACTGTTGGCGAGACCTCCTAGCGAGCTACAAGAGTCATACCGAAGAGCAAAAACCCATTGGCGAGCTCATTTCATTTCGGCTAGACTCCACTTGGTCGGCAAGAGGTCACAGTGAATGCGCAAGAGTAGACCTATCGCCATCGGCAAGACCATCGCTTGTCGGGGAGACATCATAGCGAGAGCAAATCATTCAGGCAAGAGTCTCCCCGATTTCCACTTGTGAACAAACATCGGTGAGACATTATTGGGTCGGCAAGACATCACTCTGAGGCCCCTATCTTTAGGCGAGACCCGATCATTCGGTGAGACTCCACCCTATCGGCAAGACCTCACCCTGACGCCGGCCGCTTCGGCGAGACTCCCATGTATCGGTGAGACCATACACCGAAGTCAAAACATTACGCCGAAGGCGCCATCCTTTGGCGAGACTTCATCGGGTCGGCCAGACTTCACTTGGTTGGCAAGACATTTTTGCCGAATCCTTCATCTTTCCCTGAGCTGAAACCTTTTCATTTTCGGCCCTCTTGCGGTCGGCAAGACTTTACGGCGAGGTCACAATCTTTCGGCGAGCTCAGACCTTTTGCCGAGACCCTTCATTGGTGGGCAGGTTCTCTCTCTGAGCGTAAACCTTCTCCCCGACGCCAACTCCTTTTGGCGAGACCCCCCCGTGTCGGCAGGACATCTCCTCGAAACCAAATTCTTTCAGCGACACTAGCCTTGTGCACAACGGTCGGTGAGACTTCAGCATGTCGGGGAGACATATAAAAACCCATGGCGATTAAAATGTCTGGCCGACTGGTATATTTCAAATCAATTGAACCATGCTGCTAGTCGGCAAGACAATAGGAGGGTCTCAGCGACTTTCTTCATCAGGAGTTTTATGCCAAACCTGATTTAAGCATGCTTTCTAATAGACTTCCTTGAGAAATATCATCGGGTGTATGATTTAATCCTGCACAACAATGTCCCCATTTGGCCTTCATGAACACCTGGAACATAGATTGCCCTGCCTGATTGAGCCCGCAGGTGAAAATCAGGTAACACTTATGTCCTTCAAAAGAAGGTTAAGACTATGGGTAGTGCAAGAGATCCAAAATAGTGATGGTTGCCTCTCTTGAAGTAGTTTTGTGGCCACCATGTATATTGCTGGATTATTGGTTACAACTTTTACCACATTTTCAATGCCTATCTCTATCACAATCTCCTCTAACATAAGACTCAAATTTTCTGCATTCTTTACTTTATGAGAGGCATCTATAGACTTCAAAATCACCATCTCACCATTCAAAGCTGCTAAAAAGTTGATGAGTTGTGGTTCCTTTAGTTGTCCACTTATTTGAAAGTATGGTGCATTCAAAACTTGCACCATTGCTTCCTTTGTTCCTTGAAAAATAATTTTGCATTTATGATAGTATTCTAGAGTAAACCACCCACTTAAGTCATGTGGAGAGGGTGCGTTGTACCCTTACAATTGTCAATGCATGATCAAATACTCCACATTGAAAGGAAGGTTGTTATATTACCACAAATTTGCACAAGCCTTATTTGGTTCCTTGTGCATCTCCTTGTTCTACACTGTACCTTAAAGTGAAGGTTGTGCTCTAGGTGTGTTTCAAGGTACAAAAAAACCTTGTGGCTATGTTCTGCACGAGCTAGATGAGGTTGATGTGTTGTGAATCTGTTGACCATGAATAGAGCCAACAATCTCTACCATATCCTCGTTTGTTTCCTACAACAAGTTGGGGTTAATGATTGATGTTATGGCTTCCATGCCTCTTTGATTTTGTTTTATCTAACAATGTAAGGGCTGCCTACATTGCTTGTTCTACTTCAGTTATGGCATAGGGACATGGTTTGACATCACAAGAAGGAATGCGTGTGAGGTGGTACTTGTGATTAATACCTCCAAAAACCCTCTTGTCATAGAGGGTGCAAACAATAGTCCTTGGGTTTAGTCTTAGCATGCCATGTTTCTAAGTAGCATCCTTATGTCTGTGACCTTAAAAAATGGGTCGATTTCTACCATCTAATGTTGATGCCATTGTATATTAGCCATAGTTCCACGAAGTTTCTTGATGGAGGGACACGGGGACGTGGGGACACATTTCGGGGACGGGGGGACCAAGGGCCTAAGTTTGGGGATGGTGAAGGGACGACGGAGGGACAGCGGGGGGATGGTGGCGGGGTGGTGATAGGGTGCTGAAATACATATAGTACTTGAAAAAATAGTTATAAAAGGTGTATAAGTATAAGAATTTTACATTTTGGAGACAATTAGGAGTCCCCTAGACATCTTGAGGACACCCTGATGTCGTCGAAGTCCTAGCGGCATCTTGGAGACAGCGACGCTGGTGGTGGGATGGTGGCGATGGTGGTGGGTCTGAGACGGGGACATCCCCCCCAAGTCCCCAAGTCTCCAAGACGGGGACATCTAGGAAACACGGGGTTTTTGGGGAGGGACGCATCCTCGTGGAACACTGATATTAACTTGACATTCATAAATTCAGAATTTTTTTAAAATGTTTAATTAAGGACTAAAAAACAACATTTAAAATTAAAAAATAGTCATTTGACCTCAAAACATAAGATGCAATTTGAATGTACATGAATAGCAATGACATACAATAATTTAAGCAAAATAATAGTTTTTATACCCTAAACCCTAACTAAAAAGAAATCAACATTTTCATTCATAAACAATAGCTTAAATAAATATTAAAACTTATGAAAATTGAATTCGATGCTTTCAAAATGTGCTTAAAAACCTAAATCTAATGTTTTGGAAATAAATTACATTCTTGCAATGCTTGATAAAAAGAAAAAAATTCTTGATCTGGAATCCTGAATGTACAAATGGTTGCTCCTCAAATTCCCTTTAAATGTGCTTGAATTTACTCACATAAACTTGCAAATGTTGTGCGAGGAAATGACATGTGTGAAGTTGTTAAAATAAACTAAAAATCTCCATATTTTCAACATTTTCTCCAAAACATTCAGCTTGCATCTGGTGAGCCCTTGTTGCAGACTTCTCAAGTACTCACAAAAATTTGGCAATAAAACCCTGTGAATTCATGATTGATTTACTGGGCTTGTAAACTTCTGTGCAGACTGCCCTGTGAGTACTTGAGTTTGTTATCTATGGTCTTGGAATCCTGTCATCTTATATGTGGGAGTAGGGCTGTGTTTTGTCATGAGTCTTGTCTTAGATTGATGATCATTATTACAAATGATATTATCTTGTAATAGAGTTCGTTTGGTGGTCTCATGTTGTTTACAGCATATTGAGTTGTGTTCTTCTGGTGTTTTTGTCTTTGTGTTTGTTTTAATGTTTAGAACCAAGTCTACACCATCCAATATCTTCCCTTGAGCTGATGACTGGTCTCAGCAAAGGGCTATAAATGCTGGTGTAATGCCAATATCTGGCATTGAGAAAGTGAATCAATGGTATATATTATTCATTGTTATAGCAAATGCTCCCATGTCAAAAATTTCAAGCAACATCGAGAGCTACAACTGCCACTGGAACTATTGACTGTCTTCGCCTGGCTTCCTGCGAAGTGTGAATTGTTTATACGTTTTCTTGGATTTGTTAATCAGATACTAGCATTCTAGGCAAGGGATTTGAATTGAAATTTGTTTGCCTGGATAATGCTGGGACCTTACTAACTGCCTTCCTAGTTTGGATTCTGGAATCTACTGCTCAAGAATCGCAGGCTGTTTGTTGTCCTTTCTCTACTTTTCACTGATAATGTATTGTCCCCATTTTCTGAGTGGTCACCTAATGGGGTCAGTTAGCCTATCCTATTCCCATAGGCTAAGCCGAAGGGCTAGGGGAATGACCTGATTTAATCAATTTTATTGGGAAAATTGAAGATATGAAGTGACCTTCCATATTTTGTAAGGTATTTGGAAAATAAATTAAACTAAATAAAATGGCCTTGAAGGTGGATGACCTAGGCAAGGGCCTAAAAATGTAATATTGTGATGTCCCCGCTCTAGTCAGTTCTCGGGAACAGTGTGTTAGCCCTTTATTGGACCCTTGTGGGCTAGCTGGATTGGTGAGAGGGTCAGTGGTGTTTTCTAGAGGAGTTGATCGTTCTCCTTTTCAGAGCCTAGTGATTGGTTCACAGCAGGCGTTAGTAGTTCAGGAGTCGACAGCTTCTGACGACACAGGAATATTTGGAGTTTTGAGAAAGTTATGGATTTTTAAGTGATTTGAGTTAATTAATTAACTTAATGCTTTATTATAAAGTCAAATTGACTTTATATATTTTCACTTAAATATTCAATAAAGGTGATTTAAAATTTAAATCACTTAAAATATAAAAGGGCGCCCACTTTATTTAAGTCAAACTATTGAAAGTGATTTAAAATATAATTTAAAAGATTTAAATGATGAAAGTGGCGTATCATCTTGGAAATGCGTGCCTTTTTGATATAAGGCAATTTGGCAATGAGAAACCCTATTATTGATTATTTTGACTTTGCCTTGGATATTTTTCCTGTGCCTTCCTTTGTGATCAGGGTTTGAGCAATATTTCCATTGGAGAACGATTCCTCTTCGATGTCGAGCATTTTTGAGACTGTGAGAGACTAGTCGAATCAGTGCAGTTGAGAGCTTCATTCAGAGGTTCTACATGTTTCAATCAGAGTACTTTGTACAGGTTTTCAGTTGTTTGCAATAAGGAAAGGGGGTTCTTCACTTGTGGCGTCCTCTTCAGCAGATCTGTGGCTCCAGCAGTGTTTCTTCATCTCTTTCTCCTTGGCCGTACCATTTGCATTGGATTCTGTGCCTTCTTGACAGTTGGGCGTGTGAGCTTGAAGTAGAAACGCCTTCTCTTTGGCTCCTGAATGTGACTAATTCTTGGCGTCTACCTTTCTTAAGGGTTTGTATCCTGTTTTGGAAAGGGAGAAATCAAATTTGGAGCTTGGGCGTGCTTCTTTGTCAATTTTCATCAATTCCGGCTGGCAAATTGGATTTATTTCTTATTTAATTATTCTAGAGCATTTCGGGTATGTGATTCGTTTGTAATCTCATTGTATGTATTGTAGAATAACATCTATTACATTTGTTGCTCATAATATGTCTATACTGCATTTTTATAAGCTTTAATATGATGCGCACCTTCTCTTCTGTCTACAAACTTTCTCTAAAAAACTAAGTAAAACACAAATAGACTTAAGAAAAAGACAGGGGTTTAGTAGTGAGCCAGTAGGGCTCATCACAGTGGTATTAGAGCTCTGATCCTGCCAGCCTGCAGGGTTAGCAGTCTTTATGCGGCCTCGTCAGAATAGGTTTGACAGGTACTACTCACGCAGGGGTCCTGGTTTGCAAAGAAGTACTTTTGAACCTTTTTCAGCATTTTTGTTTGACGAATAGGAAGAAGAATTGGACTTTGATAACATGGCTGACAGGGAAGCTGAAGATTCTCGCAGGAATCCTCTCAATGAAGAGGACAGAGAAGCTAGAGATGTGCTCAGAGGCATGGTTGCAGGCCAATAACAGGTGGCGAACATTCTCCAGCAGCTCAGCACAAATGTTCAAAATTTGACAATTCATAGAGCTCAGAATATGGATCGAGATCAGGAAGGCAGTATTCAGAGAGAACCTCAGAGAATCATTACTCCAGCACGCACCTTTGAGAGAGCTACTTGTCCTATTTTTACCAAAAATGATGCTGATGAAGAGGATGAGGTTGAACAGGGTGGTGAGATAAACTTTGCAGATAACATCATGGTTATGCATGATGAATGGGATGCATTGCCTCTGAGAGTTAAGGATCACCTTAACTTCGATCGTTTCATGAGCCAAAAAAGAGAACACACCAGAAACTGGAATGACAGGAGGCCTAGGTACAAGCATAATGAGTTTAAGGCAGATTTTTATGTTGTGAACATGGGAGGAACAGTTATAGTTCTCAGCATGAAGTGGCTTCATGCGATAGGAGAGTTCATACTTAATTTGCATGACATGGAGATGAAATTCAGATTTGATGGCACAAATCATGTTCTTAAAGCCATCAAGGACAGCAATCTAAAAGAAATTTCACTCCGGAGAATGGAACGTTTGATTCGACACAACATGGTAGAGTGGGCTGCTGAGTGCAAGTTAATGCCTTCACAGTTGGAGCAGCAAGCTTCTTCCTACCATCCAGATGTGCAGGAACTTCGAATCAAACATGCAAAGGTTTTCAGTGCTATCCCACCAGGTAGACCTCCTGATAGAGGTATTGAGCATATTATAGAGCTGGATGAGGGCACGGAACCGATCATGATCACTCCTTATCGACACCCCAAATGTTTAAAAGATGAGATTGAGAAAACTTTTAAGGAGCTTTTAGCTATGGGGCACATTAGGTCGAGTAAGTCACCCTTTGCTTCATCAGTTGTTTTGGTGAAGAAAAAGGATGGTACACTTAGGATGTGTATTGACTACAGGATGCTCAACAGGAAGACTATAAAGAACAGGTATCCTATTCCACGGGTAGATGAGTTGATAGACGAGCTTCATGGAGCTTGCTATTTCTCAAAGATTGACTTGAGGACAGGTTACCATCAGATCAGAGTCAGTGTGTTAGCCCTTTATTGGACCCTTGTGGGCTAGCTAGATTGGTTAGAGGGTCAGTGGTGTTTTCTAGAGGAGTTGATCGTTCTCGTTTTCAGAGCCCAGTGATTGGTTCATAGCAGGCGTTAGCAGTTCAGGGGTCGACAGCTTCTAACGGCACAAGAATATTTGGAGTTTTGAGAAAGTTATGGATTTTTAAGTGATTTGAGTTAATTAATTAACTTAATGCTTTATTATAAAGTCAAATTGACTTTATATATTTTATATCACTTAAATATTCAATAAAGGTGATTTAAAATTTAAATCACTTAAAATATAAAAGGGCGCCCACTTTATTTAAGTCAAACTATTGAAAGTGACTTAAAATATAATTTAAAAGATTTAAATGATGAAAGTGGCGTATCATCTTGGAAATGCGTGCCATTTTGATATAAGGCAATTTGGCAATGAGAAACCCTATTATTGATTATTTGACTTTTCCTTGGATATTTTTCCTGTGCCTTCCTTTGTGATCAGGGTTTGAGCAATATTTCCATTGGAGAATGATTCCTCTTCGATGTCGAGCATTTTTGAGACTGTGAGAGACCAGTCGAATCAGTGCAGTTGAAAGCTTCATTCAGAGGTTCTACATGTTTCAATCAAAGTACTTTGTACAGGTTTTCAGTTGTTTGCAATAAGGAAAGGGGGTTCTTCACTTGTGGCGTCCTCTTCAGCAGATCTGTGGCTCCAACAGTGTTTCATCTCTTTCTCCTTGGCCGTACCATTTGCATTGGATTCTGTGCCTTCTTGAAAGTTGGGCGTGTGAGCTTGAAGTAGAAACGCCTTCTCTCTGGCTCCTGAATGTGACTAATTCTTGGCGTCTACCTTTCTTAAGGGTTTGTATCCTATTTTGGAAAGGGAGAAATCAAATCTGGAGCTTGGGCATGCTTCTTTGTCAGTTTTCATCAATTCCGGCTGGCAAACTGTGGATTTATTTCTTATTTAATTATTCTGGAGCATTTCGGGTATGTGATTCGTTTGTAATCTCATTGTATGTATTGCAGAATAACATCTATTACATCTGTTGCTCAGAATATGTCTATACTGCATTTTTATAAGCTTTAATATGATGCGCACCTTCTCTTCTGTCTACAAACTTTCTCTAGAAAACTAAGTAAAACACAAATAGACTTAAGAAAAAGACAGGGGTTTGGTAGTGAGCTAGCAGGGCTCATCACAAATATCAAGGGTCATAAAGAGGTTTTGCTCCCTTGGAGAAGACAATAAAAATAAAATAAGAATATTTTATTGAGGTCGGCCAAGATTGGAGGAGGAAAAAAAAGAAAATAAAATAAATACTTTGCCTTGAGGAGGTCAGCCAGATTTGGAGGGGAAAGGTGGCTATAAATATTAGAACATTTGAGGTCATTTGGGGATCGATTCATATCATATTTTTCATTTGGAGATTCTTCTCTTTGGCTGCAACTTTGGTTGGGCCTTATTCTAAGGACGAAAACCCTTGTGAATATCGTGAGTTGGACGAAAACCTAGCTCATCTTGTGGACTCATAACGGATTTCTAATTGCATTTCATTGGAGACATTTGGAGCATCATTGCATAATTAGATATGTAGATCAGATTTGGAGCAGCATTGTTGTGGCATTTTGTTTGCATATTGCATTAGAGTTTTGCCCTAATTTGGAGCACCACTTTGGGCAGACTTGAACACCCATTTTTGGAGGGCAATTTTGCATTCCTGGAGCAGCAAACCCTAAACGCTTGCCAAAGAAGTATTTTCCCATCTAGGGTTTGATGTGTGAAGACTAATTTGTCTTAGATCTGATTTATAGAGCAGAAATCTAGGCATATGTTTGGCATGTTTGAGCCCATGAATTCATTGAAAAATCAGTCCAGAATATTCAGTTTTATAACAGCATAAGTTACCTATAGAAAATCAGATTTGTATGTGGCATTTGGATGCCCTATCTTGTGTTTTTCATGATGGATTTCATGTTTGATATGAATATCAATTGGTAGCTTCATTTGGCATGTTTATTTGTCATGTTTGGGCACTTGTATGTTTGTTGTGATATTTTGTTTTCAGAAAATAAAATCAGAAATCAGAATTAGGGTTTGAGCAGAAAGAAAAATCAAAATCTTAGGGCAGATCCCATTGGGGATATTTCAATGGTATAAGAGCCAAAATTCTGCTAGCCTGTGAAACATCAAAAGTTCATCATTTTATGGTAAATCATATCCATTGCGTGTCATTCTTTTGCAACTGCATATCGGTGTTTAGTGTTTGCAGGCCAAAAAGATGAAGACAATTCAAGAATCCCTGTTAGAAATGTTAGAAAAGTTACAGGAATTGCATGAATATCATAAGGATTTTATCGCAAGGAGGGAGCATCGAGAGACAAAGAGAATGTCTTTGAAGGAAGAAGAAAAGTCAGATTTGAAGGAGACGGCTAGGATAGTAACCAAGAAGCAAGAAGAACAATCTATACGCCCACGATAAGACGATGAAAGGGTGAGATATCACATTGATTATATTGCTATGAATCCTGCCATCTATCGTGACATGTCTTTTGAGGAGTATTTTGATATGAAAATAAGAAATGGACGGAAGAGGAGAAGAGGTAGAAAATAAGAGCCAAAAGAATCATTCTTGAAAGAGGGAGAACCCAAGATGATAGAACTTGAAACAGTGAAGGGTACAATAGAGACAAAATTACAAGAGGATGTCAAGAAAGAAGTTGTGATACTAGACGAAGAAGAAAAATTGAAGTTACCGGACATCATGGAGCAAGAACAAGAGGTCCCCAATCAGCAAGTTGAAGGTGAAGATTCCTTGTTGATTTCTAATGATTGTGCATATTAGCAAAAGACCGATGAGATGAAGGTGGGAAAAACTCTATTTGCTGGGCATGAAGAGTTTGAGTTGAAGGAAGATACGCCGAATCATGCAAGATCTTTTGAGCTTTCAAAGGATGAGCCATTGATCAATTTTCCAAGTAGCATTGTAGGCGAATATGCATTTGAGAGGAACTTACCTAACCCAAATTCAAAGATGTCGAGTCACAAAAATGGAGGTGTTGAGGATATCTCAACAAATTCCTTATCAGCAAATAAAGATGAGCATTTTTTTCGCAGCCAAAGGTTTGAAGATGTTTCAGATTTGTTGCTTCCTATGTCATTGCGAAATTCTTGTCATCATGGAAAGTATGCAAAAAAAGGCGATAGGATAAGAGATACAACTTGCAGTATAGGGCATGTGGACTCTTTGTTTCAAGTTCCAAATTTTCTGTATCCAGGTGATCCCTTGAGGGTCAAAGAGGATAGATGCATTGGTGCTACATTATAGTCCTCCCTTGAGGGTCAATTTTTTGATGCTTATTTGTGAATGCATGAAGATGGGAATCCAAGAAAGAGAGATCTACATAACTACATCAAAAAATTGAGAAGAGAAGAAGAAAAATCAGGAGTTATCCAAAAGAGCATTGAGAAAAAAGAAAAGAGGAAGAAAAAAAAGAAGAATTGCTTCCTTGTGATGTGCAGCCTATGGGTGATCCTACGAAGAGGAGAGAACAATGTTGCTTCACTTGCCTAGAAGTTTGGACACCTAGTCATACATGTGGAAGCCCTAAAGAAGATGAAGCCATGCTTACAAGTTCACTTCAGCAAAATGATGATATGGACAAAGAAGAATAACTTTATGCATCCACAAGTGAGGGGCACATGAGTTTTCATGATACGAATAAGGTTGAAGGTTATGCTGTTATAGAGTATGCCAAACCAGCAGTGATTGATCAACCACATGAAGGTATGAATTCTTTTGATGATCCATTATTTGAGCAGAGCATTGTCTCACCATCTCTACATAGTAGTCGCAAGAATCAAATTGTGAGTTGGGTGACCTTGAAGGTGATATTGTTAATACATATGAAGGCAATTTGTTATGTGATGAGCAAAATGACTTGGATAAATTGGATCAAAGACATTTAGCATGGCAAGAGTTGAAGGTCAAATGAAGGTACAACTTGCAGCCATGGGATAGAAGTTATGACAAGTAATACACTTGGTTTTCAGCTGGATACATCTCTTGGACCAGCACTTGATGATGAACATCCAACAATGAAGGATGATAAACTTGAGATCCATGAAGACACCACAAAAAGGTACGATGACAGTTTTGATTTTCTGATTATGAAGAACAGTCCATTACCTTCACATAATCAGGAGGTGATAGGTAAATCAAATGAGGATGATAGTGGTAAGAAGCCTTACCTTGTTGATACTCAAGATTTGATGGCTAAGCATTAGGTAACGATTGTGGATACAAACTACAAACAATCTGATTTTGTACATCATAGTATAGAGGATGTTGTAAGGACTCAAAACATGTGTGGGGGATGGCTAGGAAGGGCTAAGAAAGCCAAGTTGCTGTCTGCTCAAGTGAAACAATACCTACAAAATATCAAGGAACAATTTAGTCACATGGATCATGAGAGGCAACATCGAGATACACTTCTTTGTCAATCTCTAATACTTCCAAGTGAAGAAACTATGATGGTTGAACCTCTTATGATAATAGAAAATGAAGACCAATCAGATTTGCATGAACTTGTTGAGAGGTATGATTTTGAAAACAAATTAGAAAATTTATCTTGTGCAAATGATTTTAATCATAGGGTTCAAGAAACACATCATTTGGAGAGCCAATTGAAGGCTCAAGTCAGGGTTAAGGAAGAGGAAGTTGTGCATATACTTTGGGGACCAGAAAATAATGATTGTTATGCATATGTAGAGAAGAACATTTGTGATTCAGTTTTGGTTAAGAGTTTAATCATTCTTGGAGAGCTCAATGAGCCTACTTGTGTTTTGACACCATGCTATCATGATGATGATCCTTTGGGTGAGCACAATGCTGTCCTAGCTTCAAAACTTGAAGGAGATGTCATGGAGGTATCCGATTTGGAGTTATATGTGCATGGGAATGTTGGGTTTCAGCTGGACTATAGTCCAAGACTAAGTCATAGAGTTTGCCAAATTTCGGCCATGAAGTTCGAAATTCGGCGGACTTAAAAACAATTTTGAAAATTTGCTTCCTATTCATATGGGTAAAAGGGCACAGTTATTTCATTAAAATATATTTCAAAAAAATGTTTTTGTAAGGGTTTTTTCGTCTTTTTAGGTTTCGGGACTGATGACACGTTCAGATTACGATTGGTTCATTTTGGACAAACTTGAACGCACCGTAAAGAGTAAAAAAAGTCGCGGCCCCTTCTTGAACACTGCAAATCACATTTAGAAATAAAAATCTTTTGCCCTAAGTGATGGCAAGGCAACTAAATGGATTGTTTAGGTAAGGAGCTGTCACCCCAGTTTAGGTGTAGCCTTCCTCTCATCATTCGAGCCTCTCCGATGAATTCTTCCACTCGAATCTAGAGCAAACTAGAAGCTCACGTTTGCCTTCTCTTCTTTCTCGCCTGCAATCTTGTGCTAATTCAAGAAATCATTAGAATAAAACTTTAATATTTTAGTATTTAATACATTTTTTTTGAAGTTCAATATTTTAAATTTATTAATATAATATCATAGATGAATTTAATTTTTATGGTAATTTTGTTTATATATATATGTTTTTGTACAAACAACCCAAATCCATTTATGAATGCTAAAACTGTTTTGATCATTTTGGGAATATATTTTTTATATTTTAAAAAGATCAAATTTAATCACGATTTTTTTTTTCAATTTATTTTGCCTTGCCGAACTTCATCCGAATTTTATTGTTGCTGAACATGAATACAAACTCAAACCTTGTGACATAGGTCCAAGACATGGAAATGAGCATGAGAGCAGAAAATTTTCAGACCCAATCTATTGGTTTTCAGCTCACTCCTTGATGATTCATGGCTGTTTTATATTGCTGATCATGGAGTTTTTAGACTACACATTGATGTTTGCAGCTGTTTGGATTGATTGGTGTGCATAGGATTGTCACTACAACGCTGGGAGGTTGCATGATGATGAGATCTTATCATCTTATGACAGCAAAAGCATTCTTAGCATGATCATAGGTCTGATTTTCAGTTTTCACAGTGCTGTTTGGATTTGCATCAGCAGCCTAGAGCGGATTTGCATGTTTGGTGATGCACATATGATGGACACTTTTCACATCCATATGAGACAATTCAGATCTAGGAGGATAGTTTGCTGTGGTGGCATGATGAGAGACACTTATCTATTCATTTTTAGTTGGTGTGATGGTGTAATAATTTGGGATCCAAGTATTGGTGTGATTGGTACAGTACTTCACAGGGATCGTGGTGAATTGCTTCACAACATCTAGACGAGTGATATTTGTATCAGAGTGGAGCAACGGAAGGCTTGGTGCAGGTGGTTGTGTTTCGGAGAGCATTATTATGATATCACCTATCACATATTGATAGACATAACATCTTTCAAGGCCTTGGATAGATATGATGCTTTGTCTCTTGAAGACTTAGCATTTGTGGACAGAGGAGCCTTCGAAGTGAAGGGGTTGATGCAAAATATGTACATGAAACTTGAGGTTGATGAATTGGTATTCTTGTTCCTACAGCTATATAGACAGACTACATTGAGGAGTGGTGTAGGGAAGCTGAAGCTTCATTTCTACAGCCCTTTTAGGATTGAGAGTGGAGTTGGAGAGGATGCCTATGAGTTGGAGTTACCTAAGGGTAGCTGGATTCATGATATATTTCATGTATCTTGCCTCAAGAGGAAGTGAGCAGCATATCACATCTTCTTCTGAGCTTCCTCCTTTGGATGAAGAAGGGAAGTTGCTACTTGTACCTGATACTACTCTTGATGATGAGAGACTGCCAACCTTGAGTAGCAGAATTTCAGAGTTTGAAGGATGGAGCAGATTTGAATTTGAGTGTGAATGGCCAGTATTGTTTCATTTCTGGCCACCAAAACTCACTTTGCATACTATTCTTCATATCCTCTATGTGAGAAGTAGCCACAAGTTGAGGGGTAGTGTGACCATGGAGTAATTGACTAGTTGGAGAGACTTGCCACTTGAGGATGTTTTGCAGTATCTAGGCTTGCAATTGCTTGTGGGCAAGCAATTTCGAGAAGGGAGGACTGTACTGTCCCCATTTTTTGAGTGGTCACCTAATGGGGTCGGTTAGCCCATCCTATTCCCGTAGGCTAAGCCGGAGGGCTAAGGGAATGACCTAATTGATTAAATATTTAATCAATTTTATTGGACAAATTGAAGATATGAAGTGACCTTCCATATTTTGTAAGCCATTTGGAAAATAAAATAAATTAAAATAAAATGGCCTTGAAGGTGGACGACCTAGGCAATGGCCTAAAAATGTAATATCAAGGGTCATAAAGAAGTTCGCTCCCTTGGAGAAGACGATAAAAATAAAATAAGAATAATTTATTGAGGTCGGCCAAGATTGGAGGAGAAAGAAAAAGAAAATAAAATAAATATTTTGCCTTGAGGTTGGCCAGATTTGGAGGGGAAAGGAGGCTGTAAATATAAGAACATATGAGG
Organism: Sequoia sempervirens; assembly: GCA_007258455.2. Lineage (NCBI taxonomy): Eukaryota > Viridiplantae > Streptophyta > Pinopsida > Cupressales > Cupressaceae > Sequoia > Sequoia sempervirens. Next base: position 107,071,919 of record VDFB02049217.1, on the reverse strand, counting down.
TCATTTGGGGATCGATTCATATCATATTTTTCATTTGAAGATTCTTCTCTTTGGCTGCAACTTTGGTTGGGCCTTATTCCAAGGACAAAACCCTTGTGAATATGGTGCGTTGGACGAAAACCTAGCTCATCTTGTGGAGGACTCATAACAGATTTCTAATTGCATTTCATTGTAGACATTTGGAGGCTTTGGAGCATCATTGCTTAATCAGATTCACAGATCAGATTTGGAGCAGGATAGTTGTGGCATTTTGTTTGCATATTGCATTAGGGTTTTTCCCTAATTTGGAGTGCCACTTTGGAGCAGATTTGAGTGCCCATTTTTGGAGGGCGATTTTGCATTTCTGGAGCAGCAAACCCTAAGCACTTGCCAAGGAAGGATTTGCCCATCTAGGGTTTGATGTTTGAAGACTAATTTGCACACTTGTGGTATGTACAATCTTAGTCTTAGATCCGATTTATAGAGCAGAAATCTGGGCGTATGTTTGGCATGTTTGAGCCCACGAGTTCATTGAAAAATCAGTCCAGACTATTCAGTTTTGTAACAGCATAAGTGATCTACAGAAAATCAGATTTGTATGTGGCATTTGGATGCCCTATCTTGTGTTTTTCATGATGGATTTCATGTTTGATATTAATATCAATTGATAGCTTCATTTGGCATGTTTATTTGTCATGTTTGGGCACTTGTATGTTCGCCGTGATAAAATCAGTAATCAGAATTAGGGTTTGAGTAGAAATAAAAATCAGAATTTTAGGGCAGATCCTGTTGGGGATATTTCAGATAATGATTATTGTGAAGCAGGATTTTTTTGATTCAAGAAGGGTGTTCACCAAAAATTGAGGGATTTGAAGCTTCAAATCATGGCGCTGTCTGAATGCACCTATTGTCTCATGAAGACTAGCTATGCCAGTAGACCAAGTTAGGCTGATAACTGTCTAGTTTTATTGTCTATATGCATTTTTTGTTCTACCACTTTGAAAGTTTTAGAGAAAGTGTTAGTGATGTCTAACATGTCTAACCATTTAAAGCATATATTTCCATATGTATCTCCAGTACAATACAGGCTGTGATTTTAAGTATGACTGAGAATTTTATATGCTACTCTTTCAGTAACATACAACTGTCATCTGCACTATGCATTGCATGTAATTGTCATGGTGATGGGATCACTTAGCAAAATAATTTCAATAGTAGATCAACAAGGAAACATTAACCATGTTATAGACACACTATGCTAGTTCATAGTCTATGTAGAAATCAGATTGAATATAAAAATGGTTGTTCATTAGGTTTGCAGGGAATTTTGTCATGTCCCCTTTTCAAATCCTTGGGTTTGTCTTTTGACAGCATAGGAGTAGCAAGTATGTAGTTACTTCCAGTTTTCAGTTAGGAATGTTTGTGTTTGGAAAAGGCGGCTGTATCTAGGTGTCTTCAATTGGAGCAGTGACTGAGTCTTTCAGTTAGAGTGGCTGAGTTTGGTATTGGTTTCGCTCCTGTCCGTACCTGTTATTCAGTTAGAACTGTAGTGGACTGGAATAAGGAGGGCATGTGGTTAGTCAGTCAGAACTGAAGTTACTTTCAGTGAGAATCAGTTAAATAAGGAATGGACTTGCTAGTCAACTGTCATCAATTTAGTGAGGAACTTGTCAGTCAACTGCCAATGATTGAGGAAGCAGAATTATATAATGCATTGGGAATAGAAGGGATACACTTGAAATTTGATAAAACAAAAATCATTTCTTTTTCCCAGGCTGAGCATTGTATTTCAGCAGCTGTGGATTGGAGATGAAACCCTTTAGGTGCAAAGATTAGGCTTCTTGAGGATGGAAACTCTTAAGTAGTAGATTGACATTCAGACTGACATCTGGAATACCAATAATGTCCACTTATACGTGGAAGTGTGTTTAGCAAGCTGTATTAGTTTGATGAATATCTACATGCTTATGTATTATTTTGAAGAAATTAACAAAACTAAAAATGTATTATTTGCTGTAGTATTTCTGGGTTTGTTTGGTATTGAATGTTTTTAGTTTGGATCTTTACAATGGTATTAGAGTTGTGATCTTGCCAGCTTGTTAAAGGGTTTAATACAAAACAAAATTAGACTGCATGACAGTGAGTGACAGACACAGACAAAAAATAGCACGAGGATAGATTCTGTGATTTCTTCAACTTGATGAGATCCTTAAATGCTAGGCAGCAACAGCTGATCACTCTCCTCGCCCAGAGCATGCAAATGCTTGGACCAAACCATGTCATTGTGCCTCCAGGTGGTGATGCATAAAGGGTATCCCCATCTTAACAGCAAACCATAACACCCGATTAAGATCAGTCACTGGTACCAAGCTACCGAGATTTGCTTTCTTGCACAGATTTTTCAACCATTTTGAACAAAAGGATGAGGAGATTATTTATAATATTGATGAATCAGAAAAGTTGTAAGTAGCAGAGGAAGAAATTGCTGAACACATGCTTGAGCGATTGCCCAAGGATAATACCAGCACTAGCAAAGGCACACTTGCAAGTTTGCAACCTTCTTTTGAGCACCATGATATCCATCATCCCAAGAATTTGAAGATTGTAGTGACAGCAATCTGTGCAGGTGTATTGGATATCATCCCCTATTGGACGCTGTTCATACATTTGCATGTGAAGATCATGGTAACTACAACCAAGCAAACAAAATTAGTTGCTTGAAGTTAGAGCTTGAAATGGAGAATATTTGTGATAAGGAGCCATGGGATCTGGTGGTTCTTAGAAATCTGACCCCACAAATCCTAAAGGTTTGCGCCTTTGAAGGCCAAGGGGTGTCATCATAGGTGATAGATAGGACACATGATCAAATTATGGCATGAATGGGCCAATGATTGTGAGTGGGTAGGTTTGCCTTCATCTTTGGGCTCAACTAAACCGGAGAGGGTATTTCGTAGAGGTATACTCAATAGGACATCAGACCAAGTATGATGAACTTGACTAAACCAACTATAGCTATACTCAATATATGCTTCACGCCAAGATTTGTCACTATGCCAAAGACTAACTAGCTGTGTGTAAAACCTCTTATTAAGCTGATAACTACAACCTTGCATGCACACCTAAGGATGACAGTGACACAATATCCTCATAAATGAATCCACTTAACATTTCATACACAAGTGCAAGTTGTAGGCATGCTAACATGATCCGCTAACTATCTAAGCAATTTGTAGTCACTTAAGATGTTCCCTGAGTTATACTACTGAATCATGAGATCATGTAGGATTCTTATCTATTCTTAAACTACTAAGGATAGAGGAATGATCAATTTTGGAGAAATATTTGGTCTATCACTAACCAAACTAGTGCCTACTCCATTGGGCAATAGAGTCATGACCTACAAGGAAGAGGTGGATACACTTGCAAAGCATACATGGAACTAGGTGTAAACATGCATACAAATAAGAGATACATACATGGAACCATAGTTTGCAAACTCGGACTCGCCGCGGACTCGGCAGCCCAAAAATATGACTCGGACTCGGGACTCGGCACAGACTCGGGAAAAGACTTGGCTAGGACTCGGCAAAAAAAAAAACCGTAGTTTTACAAAAAAACAAGAACAAATTAATGCATTTAGAGAACATAAGAGCCTAATTTGATTATCAAACACTCATAATTCAAAGATTACACATGTCATATGATCATCAAACACTCAATAATTGAAATTTCATCATTCATAGTCATCAAATACTCATAGTTTCAATGTATAACAACATCATAAGTTTATAAATGTTTACATATAATCATGTCAAAAAGAGGAAAACATTAACAACCACATGTAATCTACATCTTCCTCTTTCCCCTCCCAATGGTACTCAATTTTGGAGGCCTAGAACTAGAAGGTGCCCGTGCTATAGTATCCAAACGAGGACTAGGAGATCGAGCAGGGGAAACATGATATTCAAATGTGTCTTCGTCGTCCTCCATGGCATCCAATCTTGCTGCTTTCTTCTTCTGCTGCTGCTCTCTAATTCAGCAAGATCCTCATCAGTAAGGAAGACATCAGCCTCATCATTTTGTTCATCAATAGTCCATTCACCATATGGATCAATGTCATCCAAGTCGATGGACTCGTGTGAAACACCCTCCACCTTTCTAGTTCGAAGGCGAAGGTTGTATCGAACAAAAACTAAATCATTTAGGCGCTGCTGAGTCAACCTGTTCCTCTTCTTTGTGTGAATGTTCTCAAATAAACTCCAATTCCGTTCACACCCAGAAGCACTGCATGGCTGTGACAAGACACGTATGGCTAGCTTTTGAAGATTTGGTGTGCTAGCACCATAGTTCTCCCACCATAGATCTACAAAAACATGTTTAAAAAATATAAGTATTAAGAAATAAGAATAAAGTAAACAATCTATATGTAAGAATCAAGTTTCTAATTTCATTTTTTTACCTGGTTGTTGTTTTCCTCTCCTTCCAATTGCTTGTTGGGAGGAAAAGAGTCTCCCCTTTGCACCCTTGTAGATCTTGAATAGATAAAAGAAAAAGTAAATCAAATATAGAAAATTCATAGATAGTCAAGGCTCAACATTGCAAATTCATAAATAAGATGCAACAAATCTCACCTCCAACTCATTAAGCACTTTATCTCTTAGCTCACGATTAGGCACCATCCTATCAATGCACATGACAAGACCTTCCATGACCTCCTCATCCGCCTTAAATGTGTCCGAGAAGTAGAACTTTGGATTCAAGAAGTAGGCAAAGGCATGAATTGGCTGGTGGAGTTGCCATCTCTAATCAATGATGCGCCATATGATTTCATATTTCCTTTTGTTGCTGCCATAGTAACGTGATATGGTCTCTTTGGCCCTATCCATGGCCTTATAAATGAAACCCATTGGCATGCCATCTCCATCCACCATACAAAGAACCCTCACCAAAGGTTCTGTCACCTAAAAAAATGAAAACAAATGTTAAATTATAACAAAATTAACCCCTCAAAAAATAAAAACAGCCAATAGATTATCATGTATAATTTTTTTTTTTGTGTGATTGCTACTTACCCCCATCAACTCCTCTCCATTTTTGATGAATGTCTCATCAAAAACTATGGCAACAATCCTCTCCCCTTCAGGTCTATTGGAAAATGAGGACTCCTTCCAAGCATCGGACACGAACATTTGCTTGAGATGACCAATGGCACCAAGAATGCTTTGCAATGTGAGGAAGTGGCTAGCAAATCGTGTCACTCCAGGTCGCACAAGGTCCTTGCCATTTGTGAATTTCCTCATCAAAGAAAGCACCCAAGTATGGTTGTAGATAAATTTTGTAACACTTTTTGCATCTTCAACCACTCTTTTGACCCATGAAATCTTCCCAATGTCCTCTAGCAATAGGTCTAAGCAATGTGCAGCACACGGAGACCATGCAATTGTGGGATACCTCTCCATAAGTAGTCTACCTGCAGCTACATATGCAGCTGCGTTGTCCGTGATGATTTGGACAACATTATCAACTCCAACCTCCTGGACCACCCCATCTAATAGATTGCATAAAGTCTCAGCATTTTTAACTTCATGGGAGGCATCTATTGATTTTAGAAACACCAATCCACCATTAGAGGCCACTAAAAAGTTGAGAGTTCTATTTCGTCAATTTGTCCACCCATCAGATAAAATGCTGCAACCTTTCCTTCGCCAAAATTTCTTTTGTTCATCAACCACAAGCCATGTATTCTTTATAGCTTCCTCTAGCAATGGCCCTCTCAAATCTCTATATGATGGGGTCTTAAACCCCTTTCCTGCAACTGTAAGGGCGTTCACCAAACCTTCCCAATAAGGGCTGTTTGCAACATTGAAAGGTAAATTATTGCAATATCAAAAGTTTGCAGCAGCCATCCTAGCTTCTTGATGCTTTTCCTTATTCCAGCTAGTACCTTCAAGTGAAGGTTGTGCTCCTAGAACATTACGTGGAATAAAATAATTTGGTCCTGATGAAGGACCCTGACTAGCACTAGCAGTAGAAAATGGACCATCAGCACTCTCACCAAAAGATGAATGTGGAGCACGAAAGCTTGGACTTGTAGCACCATGGGGCATAGATGGTGTAGAATGGGATTGGGATCCACTCATCACTGCTGCTAGGGCATCCTTTGTTTTTTGTTTTTCCTCTTTTTTAAGTTCATATTCAGCAAGAAGGGCCTTCATCTTTCTAATAATCTCAGGAGTAGTCTTCTTGCATCCCTCCACATTTTGCCCAGGTATTCTAGCAAGGTGGTATTTTAATCTGTTTATTCCTTCTGTCATCCATTTCTGGCATTCACTGCATGTCACTTCACCTTTTTTTATCTCCTGGAATTCCGTACTTCCATGCAGGGTCTTTTTTCAATCCCTTTGGATTTGAAGACGACATTATTGTTTCAAGTTCAACATGGAAAAAAAAAATCAGCTAGGGTTTGCTAAAAAATCAGCAAAGAAACGTGATTCAAAGTTTCAAACATTTGCAAAAGAAAAAGAATGCAAAACCAAACTAGAAAGTAGAAACAATAAGAATTAGGCTACTAAGGAAAATAGAAAAAATTTTGGCAGCATTTCCCCCTTATTTTTCTTGATTTTTTTGATTTTGAATGCAAGAAATTGAAGAAAACAAACAAAAAGAATTTTTAGATCACTTACCTAGGTCTATTTTGATCTTCTCAGTTCGTTCTCCTTGCTTCAATCAACCCCAAATCAACTTGCAGACTTGTTTTTCACAATTGAGAGTCTAAAAATGAAAAAAAAATTAAAAAGAAACATGGGTTTTAACCCATTTTATGACTCAGCTGCGCAGGAGAGTCTTGGGTCGGGACTCCTGAGTCCGACCTCAGGACTCGGGAGTCCCGACCCAGGACTCTCCTGGACTCGACTCCCGAGTCCGTGGCGAGTCGACTCGGCTAGGGTCAGGACTCCCGAGTTCGCGGCCAGTCCCGCGAGTCTGCAAACTATGCATGGAACTAGGCGTAAACATGCATACAAATAAGAGATAACACTTCATGCAAAAGGGTATACTCAATAACCCATCTCAATACTACAATAACCCACATGGAATAATGCATTAGAAGGTGTCACATGTTCATCTAACCTCTATTACATTCATAACAACAAATATGGCAAGAGAGTTTTCACAACTAGGTTTGAGCACACCTCCTTGAATAATCACAAACTTCCATAGAGACATACCATTTACATGCCTTGCGTTCATCAAATATCCTTCCTATTATCTAGAAATCATACTTGGTCTCCTTACCGATCAAACTTGCATCACTAGATTCCCTAAAATAACTAGACACATATGTGTCTAGGAAATTGGCTCAGTGGTGAACCTATAACACATCAAACAAGTGTGTATATCATTCAACATCAAGGCCATGTGAGAAGAATGAGACCATTGAAAAGAGGGATCCACCTTTGATCATGCAAGGTGTGCCCAACGAGGGTAAACAAGCCATGCCTTCATAAGTGTGGATGAAAGAGGATACCTAATAGTGTGACCAAAAACCAACCATCGATCCAACACTAGGTCAACAAGATAAGTTTGAATGAAGAAAATATCCCATGATTGTGCATTGGGCTCAAGGTGAGCATTTGAATGATGCCTCGTTGTGGAATATTTGCTCAATAGCCCAAGGAGCAATGTTGAGGTTGAGAAGATATCCAACTACCTATGGAGCCATTCATAAAAAGTTGTAGTTCAAATGCAACCTAAGAGGCATGGGAAGGATAAGGTAGATGGGATGACTAGTAAACAACAAGGTGGGTAAAGTATTTGAACTTCGTTTGAGTGCATGCTGTCTATGTGGAAGTAGAGTAGACCAAGCAGCGATTGAGACATGGAAAACAGTACTATCACACCATGATGAAGTGACATGAATCCACAGGCAACTAGAAGGCCAATGCAGAATGAAAACACCTAACATGTTGCTGTAACAACATGCTAATCTATTGCAAGAAAATATGTGACCAAAAGAGTGCATGCAATCACAATGTAAGGAACAAGGCAGCAAACCAACCACCTTACCCCCATAAGAACATCACCAGTTGAAAGATGAACATTGTGGGGAAAAAACACATTGCAAAGGCAAAGGTGCATCATTGTGGGCATAATATTTCCAATGTGAGAGGGACATATCACCATGACATTAGAATGTATTGTAGACCACTTGGATGATTGTGAGAGGCATATGCAGACAAGGGGTAGCCATTGCACTAGAACATCCATTGCCAAGACAAAGAGCGTGCAGCCACGACAGAAAAGATTGAGCACACCACTAAAGATAACATCGCCATGGGCATGAAAGGCTGATTGGAAGCAATGAAGAACCTATCGCAGTGGTGAAGAAATCCATCGCATGAACTCATATGGCTGCTTGATACCACATAGGTAATCCCTAACAACAACGCCTATTGTTGGTGTGAGAGGATTGCAAAAATTTGACGAATCATAAAGGAAAACTTGGCCCACACAATGCCATCACCATTGCAAAAAGGCTATGATATCATAGGCAAGCTGTTGCAACATAAGATTACAGCTGAAAGGTCATGCACAGCCACAATAGTCCAAGAGGAACTACCACACATAAGAAAATCCACTGTTGGGGGAGCAATAAAGTTAAACAATTAAAGTGCAATCCCTTTGTGGTGAAGATATATAGATCAGGAGCACATGCGGTACCAATAGCAAGGAAGGTGTGTGATAGGGAATCATAACAAGTCATTAGGAGGCACCACAAGATAAAATTGAGTACCACAAGGCACAGGGAAGTAGGCAAGTATAACAGAACGGTTCACCAGGCAGTGCTGCAAGTGATGGATAAATTGAAGACAATGCATTTGCATAAGTTGCAGCAAGGAGCGCACACAAAAGATGGTCAATAGAAGATAATGGGCAAAAAGGAAGGCACTGGGATGACAACAAGAAGTTTGATCATGAGATTTGGGTGTATATCAATAGGACCCAACACATGGGAGCTTGGGAAAGGGACAAGTATATTGGATTTTAGTGTAGTTTGATGATGAGGGAGAGCTTAAGCTGTGCATAGCAATTCAAAGTGCGGAGAATGATGATCTTGATGATGAAAGGGTGGATGAGGATGTATTATCACCGGCAGATCTTCTGTCACCAATGGGAGTTGGCTAATATCCTAGATCACCTAGCTTGTCTTGCTTGAGGGCAAGCAAATTTAGGAAGGATTTCTCATGTCCCCTTTTTCAATTCAAATAGCTGGGTTTGTCTTTTGGCAGCATAGGAGTAGCAAGTATGTGGTTAATTTCAGTTTTCAGTTGGGAATGTGTGTTTTTGGAATAAAGTGGCTATATTTGGGTGTCTTCGGATCTTCCTGTTGATCAATGATTGAGTCTTTCAGTTAGAGAGGCTGCATTTGGTGTTGGATTCACAACTGTCCATACCTGTCGATCAGTTAGAACTGTTGTTGACTGGAACAAGGTGTGTGCTTGGTTGGAACTGTAGTTACTTTTGGTTAGGATCAGTTAAATAAGGAATGAACTTGCCAGTTTGCTGCCATCAATTTAAATTTTAGAGAGGAACCTGTCAGTCAACTACCATTAATTGAGGAATGACTGCCTATGATTGAGGAAGCAGAATTTTGAAATTTGATAAAACAAGAATCATTTCTTTTTCCTGGGCTGAATGTTGTGTTTCAGCAGCTATGGCTTGGAGACAAAAACCTTGAGGTGCAGAGATCAGACTTCTTAAGCAGCAGATTGGCATTCAAACAGACATCTGGAATACAAGTAGTGTCTAGTTTTATATGTGGGTGTGTCTAGTAAGGTGTATTACTTTGATGAATATCTATATGCTTATGTGCAGTTTTGAAGAAATATAAATAAAAAGAAAGTATTATTTGTTGTAGCATTTCTGTGTTTGTCATTTTGTGTGCTTCTAGTTTGTGTCTTTACAAATTTATTGACATATGGCATTCCCTGGCCTTATATACCAAATTGAGGCAAGGCGCATATTCTTTAGCTTATTTATATCATGTGAATATCCAAGATTATATAACAACATTCTATGTTCTAGCTTCAAGAGGTAGTTTTGTCAGCTGCAGTAGCTCCTTCGAGCATCCATTCTGCATGTCCTTGACGCCTTGTGACTTAATTTGGACTATTTGTCAATATCAATTTCAATCCCATGCATACCTAGCAAGTTAATGAAGGTATTCTATTTATGTTTGTTTGATTTACTGCTAGTTTTAAGATGAAAACACACATCACTAATGGAGAATATCCTTAGATATCAAATAGATTTTAAGGTATATTTACATCTTTGCTTTACCGCCAAATATGAATAATTTGCTCTCTATGCACACCAATGCCAAATTTCTTGTTTTTACTGTCACTGCAGGTAGTTGGCAATCTAGTAGACAGGCACAAGACTCATGTAGAGACAGTGAAATTCTGTGAGGATATATTGCGTCGGAAACCCCTTGAATGGAAGACAGTTGTGGGTGATGAGTTAGAGGCACCGATCAGTGACATTGACTTGGTCATTACAATTGGAGGGGATGGAACGATTTTGCGAGCCAGTCACCATATGGACAATTCTGCTTCAATTTTTGGAGTAAACTCGGACCCATCAAGAATTATAGAGGTTTGTTTGTGTGACAATACTGAAAGTATTAACTTCATGATGATATGATATGCTTTCGTTAAAAGCGAGTTGATGGATAAGGCAAAAGTGAAATTTCAAGACACATTAGCTCTGCCTGGTTCTAGAAAGCCAGGATGACCAGATAAAGCAATGAGGATTGCTGATGTTCTTGGTGGAAACATATGCAACAGCATCGGTCTTAGTTTAATGCTTGTAGTGCAGATATGGGTATGATGATCTTTTATATATTTTGACAGGATGACTTTGAGGTCTATGAGCTGGTTATTCATATTTCATTGATGTTCACTCATTGATGACTTTGAGGTCTATGAGCTGGTCATTCATATTTCATTGATGTTCACTCATTGATGCAGATTAAGGAGAATCCAGAGTCCTTTGATGCAAGGCGAAGTACTGGTTATCTGTGTGCTGCTACAGCAGAAAGTTTTGAGGAGGTGGAGTAACAATTTCTGCACACCAGTGTTTTTCTTTTTGACATTTCAAAAGTTATAACTTGTAGAAATAACACGATGCCATTATTTTATTGAGTGTACTGTATAGTAATGAATGTTAATTGACTCAGCAACTGAACCTGTTATACGTGATTCTGCATATGCTTGAAAGATGCAGGCCTTGTATTTTCTGCCCTCTAGTGTTAACAGCAATGGATTTTCTTTGCGTGAACATCCCTTGCCAATTTTATTCTTCTAGTTATAGCCAATTCTCATCAGATCTAAGAATTAGCTAAATATGTTCATTATCTTGTCATAGTCAAGCCACTGCAAATCTAATAAATGGTTCTTAACAAGCAGTCAACATTTTGATGAAACTCTTAAATTTCAATTTTTATTGCCAGATTTCCTTTTCACTTGATTGATGTTCCTTCTTTCTGCTGTGCCAATCAGAGGCTAATAAATGCTGAACTGCCAATGCAGTCCAGGATCAGGAACCCAGTGAAGGGTAGCTAATCTTGGCAGCCACACACACACTCACAGCCAGTAGTCAAATTAGACGTGTCAAGAGCTTATATCCAGCTCACATGTGCATTTGGGAAGCAACAACAGCCTTCTTTATTAATCAAAGTTCATATTAACATACTTGCCTTGCAGGAACATAGTCCAACAACAAGGACTTGCAACCACCTTCTTTACCTCACACGCAAACGCTAACAAGCTTTCAACACAACCTATCAAAGGAAATATCTCTGCATCTTTCTACTGCAACCTCTCATGCATTTTTACTTTTATCTTCTGCCTGAGGAGGAAGATATTCTACAAATTTCCTCTATACTCTTTTTGTCTCCTCTCTGTTCATTGCAGCTTTTCTATATATATGTATTCAGACTATGAATGTCTAAAAAAAACCCACCTGAGGAAATGAACATCAGAACCGAAGCCTGGAGTGGGATGGATGTCACAAAAGAGTTAAAAGGCCTTTGAAACTGTTGCAGACAGTTGATTAAATTCTTCAACCCCACTCAAAATGACTGACTAATAATATGTAACTGCCAATGGCAGAAAATATAAATTCTTCAGGGAACCAGTCTTCAGGCCAGCGATGGTATTAAGGTTTAAATGCCAAGTGAGAACAATGTAACTGCCACACAGAAATCTGCCAGCACCCGCATAAAGACACACCTGAATAAATAAAATTATCAGGAAGTCAGCAGAGGCAACTGCCATAAGCTGCCCGACCATTGTAATTGTCATGCAGAGCCCAACCAAAATAAGACAAGGTGCATGGATGTGTGGATACCAGCAGGTGCTACCACTAAGCAGTTAAGATCTCTGTCCTTCTGTCCAGCAGGGGATTAGAATAAACTCAATACCCAAAAAGAGAACCTAGATGGGTCCTAGTGTGTCATGCCCCCACCATGATCAATTGCAACACCAAAGTATAAAAGAAACCAAGCATTAAAATGCAATAAATAACAATATAAATATTTTTATAAATATTAACAATTTAAATATTATTATAATTATAATCATTATAATGAAATAAATATTAATATATATATATATAAAACTAATATAAAAATAAAAATATTTTAATAAGAAATATATAATATATTAAAATATAAAATATGATATTATATATATTGAAGAGAATGGAGTGCAGCGATTAAATAGATTACAAGGGGCAGCGATGAATTACATAATGAGCAGAAACATCAATCATTATTATTTATAATGGAATGGTAGCGATCAAAAGGCAGAAACCTTAAGGCAGCGATCCATATCATTTAGAAAAGGCAGTGATGGTTAAGGATTAGTGAAGACAAAAAAGGCATCACATCTGTCCTAAGGGGATATTAGCAAAGGGACGTCCCTCTTCATGAAGTCATCTCCCTCCATATGGTCTTCCCTCTTGGGGATTTTACAAGGTTTAAAGGGAACATAAACAGGAGATAGAGTTGGGGGGGACGGGGGTCTTCAAGGAATATATTCTGAGTTTTAAGGCAAATATAAACAGGTGAAAACAATCAGAAATCTGGAAAAGCAGCAGATTGGAAAGAAGGAATGGAATATGATTTGGAAAGCAGATTGAAAACATGAAATAAGGATCAGCAATTATAAGAGGTCTATTGGATTAAATTATTATTATCAGAAATATATTAGTGAAGCAAGTATAAATATAATTATAAATGTATATATAAAATATATATCTATACATATATATATTCATGCAAAGGTAATTATTGTAAATTGAAATCAATTAGAAATATATATACACGAGTATGCAATAATGATGCTTGCAGCAATTATTGAGCCTTATAAGTAATTATGATTCTTTAATATGAATATGGATAATAGGTTCTTATTCGTTTGATTTGCACTAAGCAATATCTTCTGAATATTAAGAACAGATTGAATAGCAAGGCAATTGGAGCAGGTCAAACATAATTATCTGCACGCAGCAGACAAGGGCAGAAGTCAGCAATCGTTAGTTTATTTGCATCTTAGAATATAGCAGTTTTATATTTTAGCAAGCATTGTGGTATGCACTATTATGATTATTGTGAATGATGATATGTTTATTAATCTCTATAAACTTGGATATATTTAGTGTTTGAAATTTTCACCAAGCAACCATGAGGAGAAGTGGGGAAGTACTAGTAGGGTGAGCAGATACTAGATTTCTTTCTTAGTACGCCACTCCAAGCTGGCCTGTTGGAGCCAAGGGGGTGAATATCCGCCCTTGGGCTTAGAAAGGGGAATCTACAGGCCTCCTATTGTAGCTTCTCCTCAATCTCTACATGGATCAGTTGTTGATCATAAGAGGGATGGATAAGGCAGCATGGATAGGGAAAGCAAATATAAGTTTATCCACTAAGTACGCCACTCCATGTTGGATGGCCGGGGGTCTGCCACTTGGAGCCAAGAGGGATGGTATATCTGCTCTTGGGCTTAGTATGGATAGCTTCGGGCAGACTTATCACATTTCTCATCCAAGTCCCATTATGATCAAACTTCCAATATGCATTATGTATATTGTGTAGTTTTTAAATAATTATATATTTTTACATGGTTTAAATAGATGAGATATTTATTAAATATGTTTGATCATATGAATTATATTTCCAATATTATCTAACATGATTGTAGGACCTAAACCTAGATCTATCTTGCTTAAAGCATTTAATTGGTAAGTTATAACCCTAACTACATTAAACTTGTGATTCTAGGGCAAGATTTAGGGCAATCCCAAAAGGGGACATTACAATTGGTATCGGAGCCTTAATCTTGCTAGCCTGCGGGCAAATCGACTTTACCACCATTCCATTAGAATTAACTATTCAGCCTTCTTCTTAGGTAGGCCAATATTGCATTTTTATATGCATGTGCCTTTCATGTGTATACTTTGTGACTTACGTGTATTCATGTGCATACTTTCGTGACTTAGTGTGTTCATGTGTATACTTTGCAACTTACGTGTATTCATGTGTATACTTTGTGAATTACGTGTATTCATGTGTGTACATTGTGACTTACGTGTATTCATGTGTATACTTCGTGACTTATGCATATACTTTGCGACTTACATGACTAATATGTATACTTTGTGACTTATGTGTATTCATGTGTATATTTTGTGACTTACGTATACTTCGTGACTTACGTGTATACTTTGCGACTTACTTGTATTCATGTGTATACTTTGTGACTTACGTGTATTCATGCGTATACTTCATGACTTACGTATATTTATGTGTATGCTTTATGCTTTGTGTCTTACGTGTATCTATGTGTATACTTCGTGTATTGCGTACATCTGTGTGTTTGCTTCATGCTGGATGTGTCTTCAACAAGATTATTCCATGTGTGTTTATGATTACTTTATGCTTAAAAATTATGAAAATGTTAAAAACTTTGTCTGTCAAAATGCTTCTTGGGTTGAGAAGCACTAACAAATTAACTTATCTAAAATTGAATCATTATTAGTATCCAAATGCAATAATGAAGAGTTGTAACTATTGAAGTGAAAGGGTGACTCCCTCAAACTTGTGATACAAAAGGGAGAGCATGAGGGAATTGGTGTCTCTTGTAGGTTGGTGCCTACAAAGATTGTAAAAAAGATTTATATAAAAACAATATTTTGCTGTGGTTTTCTGTTGAAAGGTTTCCACATAAATTATGTGTTCTTGTGTTGCATAATTGTTAGGTCTTATGTAAATGATATTGTGCAATTGATATAATTATGGTTGTTAGATTGAAAAAGTAAAAGATTGTATTATACTGATTCACCCCCCTCTCAATATAATCATGTGCTCGTCAAGTAGTTTGTAACAAGGACTTGGATTTTATTTCTATTAGGAACATATTAAACCTATTGTCACAACAAGGTGGAACATAATGAACATTTCTTTTCATATGGTTGCCAATGCTCTTAATCCCATGTGTATGCACGTAGACCTAGTTGACTTCCTCCTTCTAAGGATGATGAAGTAACAGAGGTGTTTATGAAGAACCTTTCTAAGATGAATAGCATTGAGGATGCAACCACACTTCAGAATAGTGTTTTCAATTTCTTCAAGGTCCTACATTTAGCAAACTAGTGGCTAGGGTGGATATAATCACTATTGTACTAAAAACCTCTATTGTAAGCTGGAAATTTTATGGGAAGGACACATAGGAGATGAAACAACTTGCCATTCATCTACTCTCACAGATTGCTAGTTCCTTTATTGTAGAGAGGAATTTGTCCACTTATGGCTTTGTCCACTCAATTAAGAGGAATGGGTTTACCTATAGGTGAGCAAAGTAGTTGCAATTCATAGTGCCTTGAGACTTTAGGATCAGTAGACTCTAATTGCACATTGGGACACTGATATTGAAGTTTTAAGGTGTATTGATGAGGAGGTGCAGCCAAGATTGGTTGGGCTTCCATTGAATGAGCCACAATTTCAACTATAGAGTGACACAAGTGGTTTTTTTGATATTGATATCCAAGATGAGGCATAGTTGTACTTAGAAGTAGAAGTAGTTCTATAATTCTACAATATTTTCTGTGCTGTTGTCTATCAAGAACTTTAAAGTTTGAATAATGAAATCAGAAATTCAAATTATTGCCGTTATATCATTAACTATTGCTGTTATGATATATTTGTATATTTAGCAATCAATTGCTGTTAGACTGCTGTCATGATACATTTATTGCTGTTATACTGTTGTCACTATCTTAATTTTGATGCCAAGTTAATCAATATTAAGTTAAACTTGCCCTACTATTGTACAATAATTTATAATTAAAAAATTTCCTATAAATTTATATGTTTCCCCTTGCAGTTCTCATCATATGTCCCTTGTGATCCCGCTGTCCCTATAGTGCATCCCTTGCCATCCCATCATCCCCATCCCCATCCATAAAATGCTATGGAACATAAGAAAGAACTAGATGTTCCCATTCAGAATCAAAGCAAGTGAATAAAATATTTTTTATGCTACAATTGAGGATGCTAAGTTGGTTATGACATCAAAGGTATGGGCATCATAATTCTCAAGGATTACATATGTAATGATATGTTGTATCAAAGAAATATGGTACATAGGTTACCAAAGATTCAGTAAGAGGAGCAAAAGTGTGCAAGGGTTGTGCACTTGGAAAACACCATGGGGAAAGGTTTCTTGAAAGTGCATGGAGAGAAAATCAAATGTTGGAGCTTATCCATTCAGATTTGTGTGGTCCTATGTCCAAGGCAAGTTTAAATATTGATGATTTTACGGGTTTATTTTTTGAAGAATAAAAGTGATGCTTTTGAAACATTCAAAATGTTAAAGAATAGATAGAGGAGGTGAATTTTGTTTAGTAGAATTCAATGAATTTTGTGTAAAAAATGGAAACAAAAGATAGCTATCAACACCATATACACTATAACAAATTGGAGTGGCAAAACAAAAGAACAAACACTAATAAAATCAGCAAGAAGCAAGGAGTATGGATGAGGTATTATGGCTGAAGCAGTTAACATTGTTGTTTACATTATGAATAAGAGTCCAACTATTAGAGTAAGAAATAGGACACTACATGAAGATTGGAAATTGATAAAGTCTACAGTGGCATACTTGAAGGTATTTGGTCGCTTAGCTTATGTTCACATAGGTGATAGAGCAAAGACAAAAATTGGATGCAAAGAGTGAAGCTTACAAGTTTTATTGCAAAAAGTAGAGCTTACAAGTTTTATTCCCCTCAGTGAAGGAAGAGCATTATTTCTAGAGATGTAATATTTGTTGTTGGAGTCGTCTATGCATGTAATGTCCCCATTTTTAGCACTATGCTTTCCAATGACTATTAGCCTATCCCCGGATGCTCGTAGGCTAGTCAGATGCAGAATTAGGGTTTCTAGCTGCTTGGAGGTTTCTTTTATGGATTCAAGGGTTTGCATGTTGGAGTTTTGCAGTTTGGTTTATGGATTCCTTCTGGGTTTTCAGAGAGCTTTGCAGGCATATGACATGCATTTACATCAAGTAACTTTTCCGGACTTACTATTTTTAATAAGTTATGACGGCTACACAGAATGTGTTTAAAATACATTTGAAGTCACCTACTATTTTTAGCAATATGCTATTTATAGTAAGTGCTATTTTTAGCAGTTAAACAATGGGTTACTATTTCTAGCAATGGTGGTAGTTGCAGTGGTTGGAATCTTTCTATTTTTAGCTGTGGTCGGTTTATGATGTTTGCTATCTCCAATTGGTCATAACACTCTTCAGTGGTCCTCAGTTTTGCTTTGGTTGGTATATGGTGAGCACTTAACTATTTCTAGCAGTGCTATTTATAGTAAGTCATTTTTGGAGAGTTGGTCCCAGGCTAGTATGTATGCAGCAGTATTATTTCTCAATTGGTTTGGAAAGCTTAAGGTTGCAGTACTTAATAATGGTTTTATTTAGTCACTTAAGTTGTTTTATAAAGTTATTTTATAAACTTAAGTTGAGGGGGTGAGTGGTCATTCAAAAAGTACCTTGGGGCTAGGCGTTCAACTTAAGTTGTTTTTAAAATAGCTTTATTAATATTTTATTTCTCCATGAAGTGGGATGCCTAGAGAGGGGAGAAAAGATAATTTAAAATGTTTTATTTTTCAAATGAAGAGAACGGCATGGGTTTTAAGAGGAATTTGAGGGGCTTTTCAAGTCCATTGCCCTAATTTCTTTATAACTCCATTTTGGCTCTCATTTTCACATCTCCACTTTGGCAACATAATAGAATTCTGTTGGATTTCTTCTAGATTGCTTGGGCTACGAACTAAGGACGAAAACCTTCATCGTTTGGGCTGATTTTGGTGGTGAAATATCCACACTAGTCAGATTGTGTGTGATTCTACAGTTGGGATCATATAGAGCTTATCAGAGTTCAGTTTCAGGGGTTTTGTGGTGATTGAAAATGAAGATTTTCCAGTTCTTTTGAGGAGTTTTTGTTGTGGTGTGTTTAGCTTTCAGTTTGGTGTGATTTTGTGAAAGTTTTGGTGTGTTTCTAATCAGTTTTTGGGCATTTTCTATTTGGACCTGAACCCACATTTTTGCTCATAACTCAAAAATGGTCTAAGCTCTCAAAATGGGTGTTGGTTCATTGGAAGGACCTCCTCAAGGCGTCTCTTTCAAGTATAAGAATGCATTTTTTGATGGAGATTTGGAATTTCTATAAAGGATCGAACTTTCTGGGGAGGACGTCCTTGTTGCTGCAAACTTCAGTTTTTTTTGACCAGCAAATGAAGTGCTATCTGTTGTTGAATGTTGAGGACTGATTATAGTGGTCAAGGCGTTGGAGAGTATGGAGTTTGACTGCAAAAAACTTGATGTTGATCGATGCCAATATTGGAGCTTCATTGTTGTTGTTAGAAGTCTTTATCAAGTCTGAAAACTCCCTATATCATTTTTGATATCTCAATGTAATATTCTGATTATAAACTGAAAATGAATGCTTATGATGTTTATTGCAATCTCTATTGAAAATGCATTGTTCACTAGTGTTTCTTGTTCATTGCAATCATTTTTTATGCTGTATACATTTGAAAATACATTTGAAACAAACACAAAACACTTCATTGAACAAGCAAAACAGCAAACAAAAGTTTAAAAAAAAAAATTAGGGGTGTATGTTACAGTGGTATCAGAGCAAGTTCTTCCTGCCATCTTCTGTGGTCATAGGAAATCAGCTCTATTCATTTTACGAGTGCAAGAGAACAAAGATACATACAGAGGGAGATGACTACAAAGAAGTCTATATTTGAGTTGATATAGGAACTAACCACACTAATGAGGGATCCTGACATAAAAAGGGCATACTCAAGGACTGTTGCGAAATCTGAAGGTTTGAATGGAAAAGTGCACATGACACATCAAGATGACCATGAGTTTGGAGAAACCTTGACACATGAGGAGTGTGTGTTAGAGCCCCAAAATACTCCCTTAGACTTGCATGTGATTGGAGATAATGAAGATTGGTTTGGTGAAAAGAACAAAACAATAGTCTTGAATCCTAATGTGGATTCATCCAATGAAGGTCTTGAGACTAATGATTTCATAGAAGATAATAGTAGAACTATTGTGTGGGTTGAGTTCGCTAAAGAAGAGCATGTTAAGGACAACTTGGTTGGCGTCATTGAACCAATTTATGACCATTACCATAGTGACGATGTTGGTGATGATTCCAATGAGTTTGTACCTAATCATGTTGAAGATTTGGCGATAAATGGTTCTCCTCTTGTTGCTGACCCAATTTCTCAAGAATTTTCACATGGAGAATTTATGACAAGTGATCAAGAAGACCTTTTTGGTATGCATATGACTATTCATGATGAGATAAAAAATATACCTATAGATGATGGGCTCATTGAAGGCAAAAATGATAGAGTTTTCCAAACAACTAACATTGATGACTCTTTGCTTCATTACAGTGTTGGTGACATGGGTGGTCTTGGGTTTGATTATCAAACTAAGCCCTTGGAGAGAGATACTTATGAAGATATCAGTTTAAGTGAATTGGGAGGTGACTTATTCAATGAGTCAAGACTCCAAGAGGAGTATAATGAGCACTTTCCTTTTGATCAGAACAATCAGCCCCTTAGTACTTGGGATCTGGGTGTGATGGCACCTAAGGATGACAAAGAACCTATGTGGGATGAATTTCCCTTTGATCCTGATGAAGCTCAAAATTTAGATTGCATAGCAAGCTATGAGGTGGCCATTGGAGGAGAAGGTGTCTTTGAAGAAGTTTGTTTGGCAAAGCTCCATAATGAACCCTTTGAAGTGGTTGCAGCCACTAAAGAAGGGTATGTTGCGACTAGAACTTTGAGAACAACGATCAATAATGATCCATTGATCAAGTTGGGGGCTGCCATATCCCGTGACCAAGGAGATAGTGAGGAGGAAGTAGAGCTAGAGGACCGTATGGCTCTTGAAGATGTAAAGTTTAAAGAGGTTCTTAAATACAAATCTGATTTACCTATTCATGAAGCTGGTTGTAAGCAAAGGCTCAAAGAGTTAGTAGAATTTGATCCTCTTTATGATATTGAACAATTACTGCTAGTGGGTGGTGAAGGAAATGAGTCTTGGAGCAACTATGAGAGCAACACAGACACGAAACAAAGTTCTGATTTTGAAAAACAGCCTATCAACAATTCACCATCTTTGCATATTCATAAGTGGGAAGATCAATTCATGGAGTCCTTTGAAAGGGAAGTGCGAGCTCTATCCAGATTTGACCACACACATAGTTTGATAGAAAAAATCTATTGGAAGGCTCAAATTGATGAGAGATAGAAAGGGGTTAAGGATGAAGTTACTCTCCCTAATCTGCAACTTATCAAAGACTCTTTGGAGACATTGAAATCAGAGTACATACACTTGATCAGAAATCGAGATTATGCCTTCGAAATTGTAAAGAAGACCATTGGTGCTTTCCAAGAAAAGGAGAGAAAGGTTGATGAGCTTACTCTTGAGCTTGAATCAACAAAAGACATGTTAGAAAATACTTAGTTGGCTCTAATGGAGGTAGAAGATCAGTTTTTTGATTTCAAACTTTTCAGAGAGAAAGAGAATGCTCAAAGAGCTGAAGAAATCAAGCAAGTAATTGGTGAGCTTGACAGTCTTTGAGAAGAGTTTGATCTAGAGAACTTCACAAGTAAATCAGAAATTGCATGTGCAGATTTGGACCAGCAAGTAGGGCTTGAATGTGAGAAAGGACAAGACTTCCATATTATGGATAACTCTCTCTTTGAAGTTAGTGCCAAGGCAACTTATGATAATTCCCTCTTTAAGATGGAAGATGAAACATCAAGCGACAATAGCATGAAATGGGATCCTGATGAAGTTTCCAAACACAATATGGATTGTGGTTTTCAGCTTATTGATGATTGCAAGCAAATCATGAGGGAAATCCAATCCTTGCAATTGATAATCTTCCAAGAAGATTGTTTGATCAAGAATGCTTCTTGGGAAGTGTTGAATCATGGTGACTTCTACGAATTAGACATCAAGGTGTTAACAAAACAAGTCTTGGTAGCTACTAGTAATTTCATTATAGCAGCAAGGAGTGAAGAATTTAGACTTGTTACTCATGAAGTATGGGAGAAAGAAGGACCAAAACAGATTGTTTAATTTTTTGACAATCCTTACGTTGGGTTGAGTAATGATAAGGCCCATACTAGTCCATTTTTGGAATTGGATTTGAAGACAACAATTATTCCATGCTCCATTGTTGTTGAAACTTTCATGGTTAGGCTTCAAGGGGTTCATTAGAGGAGTCACCAATTTCTT
This sequence comes from Sequoia sempervirens, assembly GCA_007258455.2. Lineage (NCBI taxonomy): Eukaryota > Viridiplantae > Streptophyta > Pinopsida > Cupressales > Cupressaceae > Sequoia > Sequoia sempervirens. The sequence continues at coordinate 107,050,035 of VDFB02049217.1, read as the reverse complement.
GAGTATGCACTTGGTTCTTACTGGCACTTGGGGATGTGTTCAGTATTCTTTCCGGTGTGTTGGAGATCACCTTCGGTTGGCTATCCATGCTTGGGATCCTCAACTTGGGTTGATGGAGCTTTTACATATGGAAAGAAGGATCTTTGGAGGGATAATGACCATATTATTAGATTTTGTGGTGCTGTTCCCTTCTTGACCAACATTTTGATGGTTCCTTTTGCTCATCAACTAGTGGATTGGAAGGATATTTTGAGGAAATGATGGTTCTATGTGGAGTTGGAGTCACTAGAGAGGATATTTCTAGCCTTGGACGTGAGCAGATGTGTTATTTTGGATGATAATTTTCAGTGTTGTTGCAGTTCATCTTCTTGGATGCTAATTTTCCTTTCAAGTCAACTATTTCAGACTCTGTGGGCAGCTGGTGTACTCATTTTTCAGACTTCACAACCTCTTAGTAGGACTGGTTTATGGTCTCAGATGAGAGGTATGTTGAGTTGGGGCAATCAGTATCCATGTTTGGGAAGTGTTCAAGCTCCAACCAGAGGCCTTTCCTATGCACTCTCTTCTACTTATGATTGGGACAGCAAACCTTTGCTTGCTTTGGTTCATCTTTCTGAAGCTCTTGGAGTGGGAATTGTAAGAGTTTTTATAAGTCTCCATGGTTGTATCAGAATAATTCAGACGAGGCATAGTAGATTCATGTGGAGTTATGGGGATGAGTTTGTTGAGCTCTTGCAAAGGATTGTTTTCCTCTTTGCAAGGAGATTTGAAGAAGTCACATATGCAGTCGTGGCTCTGTCAGATACTATATGGAGATATGTTGAAGAGTTTGATTTCGAGTGGAGTAGATTATCTTTCCTATTTCCCAGGTTTGTGATTAGACCGTGGCATTGTTGGTATTGATTACTCAGAGTCTTTTGGGCATGAGATGCTGCATGGTATTGATTTCAGTCCTTCCAGTTTCTTCAGCTTGAGTTTCATGGATGGTAACATTTGGGGGTTACAGGGGAAGTCAGTGCAGTTTTGGCACAATGGTTTCACTTATGTGATCAGAGTGGTGCAACATCGACATGGTGGGTCCTTGAGACGAACATGGGACCCTAGGATCCTGCTTGTTTTGGTGTGTATCAATTTAAATTTTTCTAGAGTTGTGGTGGTATTGCTTGAGGACAAGCAATTTGGGGAAGGTTAGACTATAATGTCCCCATTTTTAGCACTACGTTTTCTAGTGATTGTTAGCCTATCCCCGTATGCCCGTAGGCTAGTCAGATGCAAAATTAGGGCTTCTAGCTACTTGGAGGTTTTTTTTGTGGATTCAGGGGTTTGCATGTTGAGTTGAGTTTTGTAGTTTGGTTTATGGATTCCTTCTGGTTTTTAGAGAGCTTCACAGGGGTATGACATGCACATTTGCATCAAGTAACTTTTTTGGACTTACTATTTTTAGTAAGTTACGACGATTATTGAGAATGTGGTTAAAATGCATTTGAAGTCACTATTTTTAGCAATATGCTATTTATAGTAAGTGCCATTTTTAGTAGTTCAGCACTGGGTTACTATTTTTGGCAATGGTGGCAGTTGCAGTGGTTGGCATCTTTCTATTTTTAGCTGTGGCCAGTTTATGATGTTTGCTATTTTCAGTTGGTCATAGTGGTCTTCAGTGGTCCTCAGTTTTGCTCTGGTTGGTGTATGGTGAGCACTTACTATTTCTAACAGTGCTATTTATAGTAAGTCATTTTTGGGGAGTTGGTCCCAGGCTAGTATGTATGCAGCAATATTATTTCTCAGTTGGTTTGGAGAGCCTAAGGTTGCAGTATTTAATAATGGTTTTATTTAGTCACTAAAGTTGTTTTATAAACTTAAGTTGAGGGGGTGAGTGGTCATTCAAAAAGTACCTTGGGCCTAGGCGTGCAACTCAAGTTGTTTTTAAAAGAGCTTTATTAATATTTTATTTCTCCATGAAGTGGGATGTCTAGAGAGGGGAGAAAAGAGAATTTAAAATGCTTTATTTTTCAAATAAAGAGAAGGGCATTGGTTTTAGGAGGAATTTGAGAGGCTTTTCAAGTCCATCGCCCTAATTTATTTATAACTCCATTTTGGCTCTCATTTGCACATCTCCACTTTGGCAACATAACAAAATGCTGTTGGATTTCTTCCAGATTGCTTGGGCTGCGAACTGGGGATGAGAATCCTTGTCGTTTGGGCTGATTTTGGTGGTGAAATATCCACCCTAGTCAGATTGTGAATGATTCTACAGCTGGGATCATATAGAGCTTATCAGAGTTCAATTTCAAGGGTTTTGTGGTGATTGAAAATGAAGATTTTCCAGTTCTTTTGAGGAGTTTTTGGTGTGGTGTGTTTAGCTTTCAGTTTGGTGTGATTTTATGAAAGTTTTGGTGTGTTTCTAATCAATTTTTTGGGCATTTTCTATCTAGACGTGAACCCATGTTTTTGCTCATAACTCAAAAATGGTCTAAGCTCTCAAAATAGGTGTTGGTTCATTGGAAGGGCCTCCTCAAGGCGTCTCTTTCAAATATAAGAATGCATTTTTTGATGGAGATTTGGAATTTCTATAAAGGATCGAACTTTTTGGGGAGGACGTCCTTGTTGCTGCAAACTTCATTTTTTTTTTGACAAGCAAATGAAGTGCTATTTGTTGTTGAATGTTGAGGACTGATTATAGTGGTCAAGGCATTGGAGAGTATGGAGTTTGATTGCCAAAAACTTGATGTTGATCGATGCCAATATTGGAGCTTCATTGTTGTTACAAGTCTTTATTAGGTCTGGAAACTCCCTATATCAGGTCTGATTTCTCAATGTAATATTCTGATTATAAACTGAAAATGAATGCTTATGATGTTTATTGCAATTTCTATTGAAAAGACATTGTTCACTAGTGTTTCTTGTTCATTGCAATCATTTCTTATGCTGTATACATCTGAAAATACATTTGAAACAAACACAAAGCACTTCATTGAACAAACAAAACAACAAACAAAAGTTTAAAAAGAAAAATCAGGGGTGTATATTACAATGCAGATCACCTGAAGAAAGAAAAAGAAATAGTGAGTCAAGGAATAATTTGGGATCAAGAAGAAAAAGCTGAAAGTGCACAATCTATGATGAAGATCACTCCAATCCTCGTCATTTAATTATAAATGTCAATTCAGAGCAGTGTCCATGACAATATGCAAGAGGGAGAAGAAATCATTTGCATGACATTATTTTTCTACAAACAGAATTGAAAGGCAATGCATGAAAGAAATTGTTGGAAACAAATCTAATCTAAGAGTTTGTAAATGGAACGTTGAAATCAAATCTATTCTAAGAGCTTGTAAATGAAATGCTGGAATTAAATCTATCCTAAGAGACTTGTAAAGGGAAATACTGGAAATGTAAATAACAAGGAATGAAAAGATTGTTAGAAAAATAAACTATGAAATGAAAACTACAAACAACTACACTACTGTTGCTAAAAACTGAATTCTATTATTTTATAAAACTCTTCCCCCATTTGATTTTTTTATTGCAATGAATTTATAGAATTCTTATCTTCAACTAATTTGAAAGATGAGCCTTAACTTGCTAGAAGATAGGAACATGTGTTGAGGGAGAAAGATAAGTCTTTCCTTCATCTTGCTGAGTCAATCTCCTTTGGTCGTCCAAAACAAATATGCCTATTTTACAGTCCCTAAACAAGCTCCAAAAAGACATTTGAATGCTGAAAAAGTCATGTCTTTCCCTTGTGTATCATTAAAGCTCATAAAACAGCTCCTAGATGTTTGCAAAAAGGTTCAAATTGTTCAAAATTGTCTCCTAGATATGCTCCATTTGTTTGCACAACCCAACAACTTGTCTTAATGCTTGGAACTGCCCCCTAAATGCTCTCAATTGCTGTCCCTTAACTGCTCATAGAAGCCCAAATTTATCAACCTCTTCATAAATGATCCTTCACTTATATTCTTTTTATCTTTGAAAATTCCGGAGCATGAAAGCAAAGTTTCAGAGCATCAGACTGGTGAAGTTTTCTCTCAAACCACGAACTGGGTTTTTGTGTAATTTAATGGGTTTTTCACCTTCTTGTCTCTGAATTTCCATCCAAAAATTTCAAGAACCCAGATCATAATTTTCAAGATATGATGAAATTGACTCCAATTGAAAATCTCTTACTTTCCTCATCATGCTCAGTCTTGATAAATTTCATAATTAAGCAAAATACATGCTTTTATTTGGCTAATAGATGAGATATTTTTTTGTCTTATCATCTCTCCCACACCTAAAATGTTGCAAGTCCTCTTGCAACTTATAGTGAGCTTTGAGAGCCAATTTTTTCACTTTTATTGCAATTGCTTTGGAAATTTTCTGAGAGATGCATTGGAGATGCTTCTAAAGATATTCTAAGTTACAAACTATCTACAGCTTGATGTCTTTTCTTCATGGTTGGTTGCCATTGTAGAGAAGAAGACATAGCATGTGTAAATCACTTATTTGCAGAAAAGAGACCTACTCTATCCTACTCTATTTATTGATGTAGAGATAGGTTACACAAAACCATTAATTGGTTGTAGAAAATAACATCCTTTTTTCAAAGGATGGATCCATGCATTCAAATTTTTGAAAGAAGAGGAAAACCATGAGAAGAAGATGGTTAAATATTTGAACTCTGATGCTCCTCCTTCCTTTGAAATGGCATCCTTCTCCATAATTTCTGATTCTAGTAGATACATAGTTTGATTGAAAAGATCTTGCAATCCTTCCTCACATTCTGTTGCATGCATGACTGGATGCAACTCCTTGTCCTTCAAATATCTGATCGGGTGACCCTCCTTGGAATTTGAAGGTGTCTAAACAATAATCTTTTGCTTGTTGGGGCTTGAAGTCATGGTCCTCTAGTTGAGGAGATTGCACAAGAGCTGTCACCTTTGAATGCAAGAACTTCTTCCTTTGGAGCTGTTGTTTTTTTGGGGGGGAGGGGTTTTTAAAATAATAAACCTAAAAAGGTTGCCAAACTATTTTTCTTTTTTGACCTGCTGTCACCAGATCAACAAGAACTCCCTAATGACACCTTTCCCTAGCAACATCGCCAAAAATAATCATTGCAATCCTTATCATTTAATTATAAATATCAATCTAGGGCAGTGTCCATGGCAATATGCAAGAGAGAGAAGAAATCATTTGCATTACATTTTTTTTCTACAAATAGAATTGAAAGGCAATGCATGAAAGAAATTGTTGGAAACAAATCTAATCTAACGGCTTGTAAATAAAATGTTGAAATCAAATCTATCATAAGAGCTTGTAAATAAAATATTGGAATCAAATCTATCCTAAGAGACTTGTAAAGAGAAATGTTGTAAATGTAAATAACAAAGAATGGAAAGATTGTTGGAAAAATAAACTATGAAATGAAACTACAAACAACTACACTACTGCGGCTAAAAATTGAACTTATTATTTTATAAAACTCTTCCCCCATTTGAGTCCTTGATTACAATGAATTTATAGAATTCTTATTTTCAACTAATCTGAAAGATGATCTTTAATTGCTGTGCAACTTGTTAGAAGATAGGAATATGTGTTGAGGGGAAAAAATGAGTCTTTTGTTCATCTTGCTGAGTCAATCTTCTTTGGTCATCCAAAACAAATATGCCTATTTTACAGCCCCTAAACAAGCTCCAAAAAGACATTTGAATGTTGAAAAAGTCATGTCTTTCCCTTGTGTATTATTAAAGCTCATAAAATAGCTCCTAGATGCTTGCAAAAAGGTTCGAACTGCCCAAAATTGTCTCCTAGATATGCTCCATTTGTTTGCACAACTCAACAACCTACTTTAATGCTTGGAATTGCCACCTAGATGCTCTCAACTGTTGTCTCTTAACTGCTCATAGAAACCCAAATTGCTCAACCTCTTCATAAATGATCCTTCACTTGGATCCTTTTTACCTTTGAAAATTCCGGAGTATGAAAGCAAAGTTCCAGAGCATCGGATTGGTGAAGTTTTCTCTCAAACCATGAACTGGGTTTTCGTGAAATTTAATGGGTTTTTTCGCCTTGTCTCCGAATTTCTGTCCAAAAATTTCAAGAACCTAGATCATAATTTTCAAGATATGATGAAATCTTGACTGCTCCAATTGAAATTGTTTTACTTTCCTCATCATGCTCAGTCTTGATAAACTTCATAATTAAGCAAAATACATATTTTTATTTGGCTAATAGATGAGACATTTTTTTGTCTCATCAATATATACCAAGTTTAACTGTTTAAACAATTTTGTTACAAAAAATAAGAAGGTATGGCAAACTCATCCTCCAAATCTAATCATAGATTAGAATTTTAAAAGAAGATTAACGAGAAGTCAAGTTAGAGACACCAATGAAGATGATGAATTGCTCAATTATGCATTTTATTCAAATTTTGAGGTGGAACCTATTAAGTTTCAAGAAGTGGTTGAATGGAAAGAATGAATTACAGCCATGGAAGAAGAGATTGATGCTATTGAAAGAAACAAAATTCAATAGCTTGTAAAGCTGACAAAAGATAAATAAGTGATAGGAAATAAATGGGTTTACACGATAAAGTACAAATTGAGGGTATAGTTGAAAGATACGTGGAGTTCGAAGAACCAAAATACAGTGGCATTATCAAGTACACAAGTAGAATATGTTGCATTAATAATAGCATGTACACAAACAGTTTGGTTGAGAAGACGTTTGGAAGATTTAGGAGAAGAACAAAGAAATCCTATAGAGATTTTTTGTGCCAATAGTGAAGCAATATAGTTAAGTAAAAATCCAATATTTCATGCAAGGACAAACCACATAGAATTGAAGCACCATTATGTAATAGAGTTGGTACAAGATAAGAAAGCTGAAATTCAGTTTTGTAGGTTAGAAGAATAGGTGGCAGATATCATGCTAAAGGGCTAGGAAATATGATACATTTACAGTTGAAGACAAAGTTGCAGATATAGAGATCTGACAACAAGGGTGAGAATGGAGGAAAATTTGATGTCAAATAGTAGAATGCTAATGAAGTTGAACTATTGATGTTGATAAAGATATCTTAGTGGTTGATGAAGATGATTGCATTTGCTGCTGAAGAGTTGAAGACATTTTCATACATTCTACAATTTGTTGAAATTTTTGGTGTAGCTAATAATAGCAGATTTTGTTTAGGCATTATTTTCTAGCAATCCAGGACTATGTTTAGGAAACTAAATTTAGGTTATTTATTTATTAATTAGTTGTTTTGAAAGAAAGGTAGTTATCATTTTTAGAATAAGTTTTTTTTATGGATAGTCACCTAACTTTTAGTCTTTATTTTTAGTTTTAGTTAAACTGCTTGTAAGGCAACTTAATTTAGGAGATTTTTTAATTTTTTTTATTAATGTCAAATTATATATTAGATGCGTCATTTCACTTTGTATGTAAGTATTCTGAAAGTGGAAATCAGAGAGTAGTTCAAGACTGAAGGAAGTTGATTCAAAATAACTATAAGATATTTTTAAGAGTGTAATTTCTGTACAGCTCCTGTCCCTGATGAAATTTATTAACATTAGTGCCAGTGCTATAATGCGATAAATATTGTGGCCATAAATTCCAAACTCTAGCGCCACTGCCTTGGAGATGGGGCATGTTTTCTTCTCAGGAAAATTGTGGGAGTTCTCTACAGTAGCAACTTCAGCTCCTTGCTAAGTTGGGAAAGATGGCCTTGTATTCTATTTCTAGTCAACATCTCTTTTCCTCAGAAGCTTTGAGAAGACATGGACTACCGAGTTAATTTCCTCCATCTCCAGCTTATGCTCCTTTACCAATTCCTCCCTTAGTCAGTATATTATCATTGTAATCTCTGCCATATTGCTTTGTTTGTCTACTGATCTCTGCTACTTCTTTTTGGGGTGATCAAATTTGGCATGCTGAACCTGATGTATGGATTTCTTGATTGCATGTTATATGGCAGAGTTTTGTCAAAGAATCGGAAGGGGTTGGGTGCTTGGAACCTTACACATTTTTTTGTGAACATGTACATGCATAGTGTGGATGTACTTCGAGCATTTCACTACAACACTTTTTTATTTTCTCAATGTGGCCTTGTAAGGATTTAATCTCTATTCTGATTCTCTAATCACTTTCTTATCTCCTTTTTTCCTCTCCTCCTCTGCCTTACAGATTCATATTCACCAGCTAATGCCTCAACTCTGGTTGTAATTACTTCAGGTTTGATTATTTTCTCAAACCACCCATACAAAGTCTTTTTTATGCCGAAGCAAAGTAGCAAATTTATGGACTAAATCAATAAATCTGCCACAATCATAGAGTTATTTCTTTTAATCCCATTGCCTTCTAGATAGTTGTGGCCTGATACAGAGCGTATTGTGGTGAGGAAGCATGGGTAGCTGCTTCAAGCAGAAATTGGAAATCTTAACTGAGACATTCTTCTCTTTTTCGGACATTGTGGATGAAACTACTTCCTGTAGAGAATAAACCAAATTTGGCCATGCAAACAGAAATTAAATACAAAATCAGTGAGATGTGATAAGAGAATGAGTGGTAGCTTGTTATCAAGGGAGTGTTAAATCCTGACATGCCCCTGGGTACAACCCACTCCCAATTAAAATTTATCTGTCCTTGTTGATCTGCTCTGTCATCAAATCAATGAAAGGTGGAAAAATAAGGTGAGCCTATGAATTATGTTCCTTAACCTTTCAAAAAATTACTTACCCCTTCCCTCTTGATTACAAATTCAACAACACAATAAGTGGGATTTTGTTCTTAGACCTCAAGTTCAGGGCAACCATTATTGGTTAAAAATAAAAATTGCATCTCTGCTGCTCCTTGACACTTTTACTATGTATGAGTTATGGGTGCCCGATCTATGCCTGTGTTGGCTAGCAGGTCTGATGTTTGGTTATCTTCCCAGGAACAATGAAAAAATCTTAACCATATGGAATAGAAGCAGTGGTGGAGATGTTGGGCTCTGGTTAGGAGACTTCCCAATTTCCAGCTCAGGTTTACCCTTTTCTTCATAGCACTGATAAAAACCTGTGAGTGTCCTACCTCCAAATTCTTGACCCTCAAATCTACAGTCACCTTCAATCTTTTTACAAAGACTGCTGCTTGGACTGTGTTATTGGTACCTCTAGGAATTAAAATCAAAGAGCAGCCTACTGAGGTGCTCTCTTGGTTCGTTGGTTTACATCCCACCCCTCCTTTCCTGGGATTAGCTCATGAGGCTATGTCAAAATTGAGTTTCAGGTAAACCTGAGTCAGTGGGGATTGTCTAACATCCTCCCTGTTAACTGCTTGCATTCTGATTTTCTGTGAACTCACCAAGATCCTTTTGTCCCCGGTACATAATCTTACTTGGGTTGACGGTTTTGGAAGGATCTACTGATTCTAAAATAGTCACCCTGATTTGAGCTGCACTCCTTTGCTAAGATTGGGCTTTATCTTTGGAGAATTCCTGTTCTTCTCCCACCACGCATTTCACATAACTATAGCATACTTATCCTCCAGATTTTGGCCTATTGCAAGTTCTTGCTAGGGCAGGGCCATGATTCAATCAGAGATATTATGTTATCTGGATAAACCTAGACCCAACCCAACTTCTGAACCAGCTGTGACCAAACTCTTTGCTGCCAATTTACAACTGAGGAGGTGGATGGCTGATTTTCTGCTCATCTGCAGGTGGCACATCTAGAAGGGCCTTGAATTGTCATTCATTTGGGTCTGCCTTGGGTAATGCTTTTACCTTGTGGTGCTAACTGAAGTAGCTGACCTTATGTAGACCATATTTTTTCACAAATATGCTTTACTGACCAATATGTTGTTTCCCTCGATGGAGAGTGTTCTTGGGACCTTCACTGACTTTAGAGGAACTAGATTTACATCCTGTCCACCTTACTTTGTCCATTCTATACCTATAGAGATCCTTCCATTGGACAGCAGGCCTGCAGGGCCTTCAAGCTCTGTTTCTGATCAGCTGGAAGTTGTAAGCAAATTCAGGGGCACTTTTATTCATCTTCTCTTTGTTCTTCCTTTGTCCTGATATTCCCCCTATTAGTCCTTCAATTATCTGCCCCAGGTGTGTGACAGGCATCAATGAGACTCATATAGGCCCTCGTTCCTGATCAAGGGTAAAATTTCTTGTCAATAATTATTCCAGAAGTAGTTTTTTGATCATCTCTTATTTCCAAGTTAAATGATCTGTTATAATTTTTCTGCAGCTGGCAATGAAGTTTAAAATGAGCAAGCCCTAGGGAGAACAACCCAGTTTTTGAAGAACAAACATATAGTACAACAGGGAAGAAAATTTACAATAACAACTGAAGAAAGAAAGAAACTATAAAGCTAACTATAGCCTATTACAAATTGATGTTTGAAGCTCGGATGGGGCAAATGAGGTAGGGTCTTACCCTGGGCTCTCTTTATGTGCCATATAAGTTGGCGTCATATTAAACAGTTACAACATTGATGTCAAGATGGCCTCATTATATCCTGACAGCTAAAAAATAATGTTGATGGAACTACAAACAATAGAAATAGCACTAAAGGGATTGCCTAAAGCATCTTTTACATAATAATTCAATCAAAGAGGGTTTGCTGAGAAAAATATAAACCCTTGCTGCAAGTTTGTATGGCATAAGCCACAAACATACAAAACCCTGAAGATATTGCAAAGTTTCTTTCATGTCCTGTGATATGTGCATGTGCCTAGTCAGTTTTATGCATTTGATATGGAGGTTCTTGAGTGTGGTTGTACCTGGCACAGGGTGAAGCCTGGAGTTTCCTTCATGAAATACGGAAACATGAAGATATTTTGGAGAGGAAGTTAATTACAGTTTTCCTTAATTTGTTTTCAAGACAGTTTGCTTATAAATATTAATGCATTTGTGTAGATACGGAGGTTCAAAATAGGCTAAATTTGCATTGCCTCTTCTTGTTATATCTATATATGGGCAAGTTTGGAATAAAGAATTTATTCATACAAAGTATCTTGGGGCCTAGGCCTTCAAAATTTGTATTTCTCATGACAGTTTATGGGATAAAAAAAAGCCCATGATTATGTGCAGGCTTTGGACCTTGTGTAGAATCTGGATTGTGCCAGACTTGCTACAAATAAAAATCAACACATCGAAGTGGAATGGTCAGAAGAGTTGTAAACTTTGCAGAAGTTGTTAGTGGATTAAATTGGGGCCCACTCCATGGGTAAAACTCTATTACAAATAGGCCTGAATTCCTAGAGAAGCCTAAAAAGGCGAAGATTTAACATCAAATGCTAAGTCCAGTGCCATGCTGGGAACCAAAACCAAAACAATTCAAAACAATCTACCAAATACTAACCAGCACTTAACTTGCTTGCCATTCTAGTTTCTTGTGGCATGAACCATCTGAGAGGGAACTTTGTTTCTTGAAAATGGTTTTCTAGAGACAGTTTTCCATCCACCCGCCCACAGGATTATTGTTTCAAGATCTAAATCCCCATCCACTTCACAAGTGGGGAATCCACCTTCATAGGATCTGATGGCACGACCTTAGAGGCAAGGACATGAGAAGAAGGAATTTTCTCTGTAGAAAGCACATAAGGGGGCACAGACTTTACCTCTACCACTTCATGGCTTTGACTGATAAGCATAAGATACCAAATATTGCTTGGCAACCTGAGATACAGGAAATAGATGAGAAGGGTTAACAGCCAAAGCTGGGCCACTATCAGAAGATGGGACGACACTCTTGGAAGGCTTCACATAGGAAACGGTAGTTTCAGCAAAAGAAGCCACATCTGGGGAGCCATCAACAATCTGATGAAAAGGTTTTGCTTACTGCAACCAGGATGCCATAGCAGTGGCATTCTTTTTCTTACATGTACATGAATCTGACAGATATCTAAGGCCGAAACAATAATGACATCTGAAAGCTAATCTTTAAAAATCTAGTGTCTTCTTCCAAAGGTGTCTTTCCACTTTAAGCCAAATTTCAGCTGGAAGACCCTTGGAAATATCTAGCTCAACCAGTATGTGCACAAAGGTTGTATGAGAATGATTAAATATTTCAGAAGATACAGAAATAAACTTGCCTAGAGAGTTAACAATACTCTTCAAACAAGAAGAAAAAAAGGCAATGGTTAGGCAACGTAACCCAGACCCGGTAAAAGAAAGAAGCTTTCCATCAGTGGATTAAAATCTGGGTACCATGGCTTCGCAAAGAGGGAAGCCTCTCTCAGAAGCAAGGATCCTGTGCAAGAATATGCTTCCTATCAGCCTTTGTCACACAAACTATTACAAAAAAGCCTTAAGTAATGGGTTAGATAATGACTGCATCAGGGAGAAAGAGTTTCCAGTTTTCTGTCACTCAGGCATGTAACTCCAGCAAACTGGACCATAATATCTGCAAATCAAGCCCATCTCTGCATAGTGTTCTGCTTCCACCACTGTATCAAAGTCCAGTTCCAACAGCAAATTTTTCTCTGAGGTTAAAAGAATTTAAACCTGAAGCACTTGAAGTAGCATCAAATGGCAGTAATCCAACCACTAAATCTTTTGCAGGCAGATTAGAAGCTGCAGCCTCAGATGATCCAGTCAAAGAGATTCTAGTCCAACATCTAGCATCTGGGCAAGGGGTCACACTGTCAGAAAGTGAAGCTTTCTTGTGTCTGGGACTAATGGGTGCTGCAACCACAGCAGTGTCCAGATCACTTTCCTGAAGCAGCTCTTTAGGGTTTTTAGCAGGAGGGGAGTGAGACCTTTCAGAAAATGCCATTGCAGTCTCCTTAGATTAACATTCCTGATTTATATGATATATAAAGCTTGTTCATGATTGAATGTCAGCAGGGAAAGGTCCAACTTATCTGGAGAGAGGCTGCATTGATAAGAACCACAAGCTTAATATCTGAACTACACATTGAAATTCCTTTCAAAATAACAAATAACTACAAATATATATTGATAGTTACGTGTTTCATTGAAACTGTTTGTTTTGCAGGTGATTTTGTCATTCACTATAAAATGCAAAGGAAATAAAGCAGAATAATTCAAAACATTTTCTTGTTTGCAAATGAAATTTGCTCATTTTAGCCCAATTTTAAGATGCTTTGCAACAAAATTCAATCTTACAAGCTCTCTTTTTATAAAAATGTCTGGAATTTTGAAACTAACCCTTTTTGTGTTCTAATTGTTTTTTGAGAAAAACTTAAGCTCATTCTTATTTTCTGCTATTTTTCCTTTTTCTTGTAAACAAATATAATTGGAAATCCGATTCCTTGCACACTAGGGAGCAGTAAACATGTTTCAATCATACATAATGATTTTGTTTTGAACAAATCATTTTCCTGCTCACTGGCTAAAGAGTTTGGATGTGTTGCTCTGCAGGTATTAGATGAAATTCTTGAAGGAAGGCGAAAGCCTGTACAGCTATCAAGGATATTAACTTGTATTGATGGTGTACAATCCCAGACACTCGCACTAAATGATGTTTTGCTTGCGCACCCATGCCCTGCTGCAGTGACTAGTTGCTCATTCAGGTGAGATATGAGAATTGACTACTGAATATTTGCTGCATGGTGAGTTTCACTTAGGTTAAAAGATTCTTTATGGGTTGATCTGCCACTTATTTATTAACATTTTGCGATATCTAGCTTCTAGAAATTATAGCTAGCATAGGTGCTTGCATGTGTGTGTTGCAGTAAAGCAGCATATATAGTTGTTCAAACAACCTCTTAACATTTTAGATGTGCCCATAATGCACATTCCATTGGTTATATAACTTTCCATGTATAAGAGTTCTTTAGTCAATCTCTGTATTTGTAAGATTGTTTATTCCTTACCTTCAGGATAATAAGGGATGATTCAAATGATTCCAATTTTCAACCAGTCCACAGCCGATCAAGTGGTCTTAGAGTGTGTACTGCTGCTGGTTCCACAGCTGCCATGCGTTCAGCTGGAGGTTACCCCATGCCTATCTTGTCCAGAGATCTCCAGTATATGGTCAGAGAACCAATTTTGCTGCCTGACCAGTATAAGGTCATGCATGGATGGATCAGAACTGATGAAGTTATGCATATTCTGTGGGGCTGTACAGAGGGTTTCATCTACATTGATGGCTCTCATGTTTCCCTTCCTCTCAAATATGGAAGTACAGTTCAAATTTCATCTAGATCCCCTCTGCAAGTTTACATGCATCCATCCCGCTTACAACATTTTACTAACTAAATATGGCTATATACAAAATTCCTATTAATTTAATTCAATGTTTATCTTTCTATGGATAGGATGAATTTGCCATGGATCAAGTTTCTTGCACGATGACCTTAGTGTCATTGTGGTTGGATGGCATTGATGTTGACCCTTAACTCTCTGTTCTTGCCTAAATTTAATGCTTCAGGTGGTATACACCCTGGCTTGTAAAATTGTAAATATACACAGAAGATTGACTTATATGCTGCTGCTTCAATACAGTGTTACAGGCTACAACTAAGTTTTGGCACAAAACAGGAACTTCAACAGTCGTTTTCTATTTTGTGGCTTCAAATTCAATGCCCTGTTTCCAATGGTTTTTAGCCACTATTTTGGCCCATTTTCTCTGGCATATCTAATTATGTGAATTGAAGAGGCAAAGCTCAAGATATCATAAATCTTTGGCCAACAATCGGCCTTGAAGCATCTAAATATTTTTTTCCATTAATTAATCAGCATATGTGCGTAAAAATATGTTATGTTGATGTCAAAATAAGTTATTTTATATAAATTCTATAGTCTATAGGACACTTCCACAATATACTAGCACATTATAAGCAAGATCTCTTCATGTAAGAGGCTTTTCATTTTGAGAATGTTTGCAGGGTGGTCTTACAAAGATCCTCATCATAATTAAGTTAGATGCATTCTTCAAATATGTTTCTTACAAGTGTAGTAGGTACACATTGAAATGCGTGCAAATGAAGTTAGAAGTTGAAATTTTTACTTGGAGCTTTAAACACCTTCACCTTCAATCACCTGGAAAATTATGGAGGAGTTGCCCTTCCAACTCTATCACACACGGGCACACGTGTAGGCACCCAAAATATAGACACAAGCACACACAAACACACACAGACATCCAGACACACAAACACAGACACATACACAAACATAGACACATACACAAACACAAAGTAGCTGAAATTTACAGCACACACACAAAGTTAGTAGCTGAAATTTACATCACACAAAGCTAGTACACACACACAAAGTTGATAGCTGAAATTTACATGAGCTTTTAACACCTTCACCTTTCATTGCCTAGAACACACACACACACACACACACACACACATGCGCGCGCGCACACACACACGCATGCGTGCATGCATGCACATACACACACAAAGTTAGTAGCTGAAATTTACAACACACACACAAAGTACACACACGAAGTTAATAGCTGAAATTTACAAAACACACACAAAGTTAGTAGCTGAAATTTACAACATGAGCTTTTAACACCTTCACCTTTCATTGCCTAGAATATCATGGAGAGATGAGTTGCCCTGTTGAAATTTACAACACACACAAAGTTAGTACACATACACGAGAAGTTAGTAATTGAATGTAATGTCCCCTAGTCCTAATTTGCCCTAGAATTCGCCTATAGATCACAAACATCAATAGACTAGGGCTAGGGTTTCATTTTATTAAATAAATATTTCCTTTAATGATGTAATCTTGGATTGGAATCCTATGTTCACCACATAAACAATATTTCCACACATGCACATATCTATTAGCATTAGCATCATGGCATCAAATTTATAGATTCATCACAAATGCAACTATTATGAACTAGGAGTAACATGGATGGATCCGCCCGAAGCCATTTGCCAAGTCTAAGAGGTTGTGTACCACAACTCTCCTTACTGGCGACTTGTACTTGTTTTCTCCACCCATGTCACAACCTTAGAAGACACTTCGCCTACTGGAGGAAGCCAACAGAGCTTATAGTGGTCTAGCCCTACCACCCCTCCATGGCCCTTCCCTTCTTTAGTCCGGGGGAACTTGAGTGGGACCTCTACCCCTCCATGGCCCATTCTAGCCTTTGGATCAAGCGGACTTGAGTGGGACCCCTACTCCTCCATGGGCCATCCTTGCCTTTGGATTGGATGGACTTGAGTGAGATCTCTAGGTACACACGACTTTCTCAGGCCCTTCCTCCCGAGTAGGTTTTCAAACAGATTCAAACACTCAAATTTATCTTTAGGCAATAATATGCAATATTGGTTATGGCTTCTTGAGACCACATCTAGATTCATGCCTAAGAGATGAGAGATACTAATGCTTATATAATCCTATTGATTATTCCATTATAAATATATCAACTCATAATATAAACCGAATCTTTATTTGCCAACAGGTCTCTTACCTTTATTCCCAATCGATTTGTTCTTCACACTTAGAAGATATCGTTAGTGTCGATGAAGCGGATAAGAATTTACTATCCATACTTATTAAAATATCACAATTACTTATGAAGCTTACTAAGTACCGCGAGCATCATTATTGTATATTCACATGTAACTCACACATCTACCTACACATACATGTGTGTGTATTTGATTTTTTTGAATATTTTACTAACCTCAATATAAATCAGAATTATAGTTCTTGGTTCTACTTGTGCCCTCATTATTCAAAGTTTGGATCACTGCATTTACACATTCTTCTTTTCATGTGAATAAGACAAGGCATTTCTCCTTTTTGAATAAGACAAATTGTCTTATTTTCCTTCTTTCTTTCCTTTCTTCCTATTTCCCATCGATGCCCATAAGTTTTGGACTTACCTCCATTTTATAACTTATTTCTGCCAATAGTCACAACTGTTCACTTGCCAAGGAATATGTTATCGTATTGTTTTGGATAGACATGCCAGTCCACTCCCTTCCATCGCAGCCTTTTGTTATATTAGTGATTGCTTGGGATATTAGCCTTTAGGAATCGATGCTTTGTGATTCATTATTTGTTTATTTAATTATAGTCTTTTTTCAGATTTAGTTTCTTGAGATATATTTTTTATTTATTTTTATAGTAATTATAATTAACAATATCTATTGTTCCATGTCATAATATGATAATTATAATATTATCTATTATAATAATTTATATTTTGATTTGATTTTGTTATTTGTATTTCATTCTATATATATATATATATATATATATATATATATATTTTGTATATCAATGTTTAGTTATTTTGGTGTTCTATTTTTGGAACATGACAGTCCACCCCGCCCAAGATTGCTTGCCCTCAAGCAATCATAATCTAAGATGCATAATTTTAAGGTGTTGCTCTTTGTGATGATGATATTAGCTTTGATTGGAGTTGGAAGTTCTAACCCAAGTGATGGTCATTTTGGTTATGAGGACAATGTATTGACTAATATTCTTAAGTTCTACTATTTCCCCATAACTCTCGGAACCCACGAGTTGGAGTTTGTGAATCAATATAACTTAAAACCATATGAATCAAAAATTAAAGTAGACAACCAAGTAGCTCACCAAGTAAGCAAGTAGCTCAATCAGGCAAACACGTAGGTTAACCAGGCAAACAAGTAGCTCAAGGAAGCAAACAACCAGCTCAAGCACATAGGCGACCAGCTCAAGTAGGCAAGCAAGTAGCTCAAGAACACAAGCAACCAGCTCAAGCAAGTAGGCAACCAACTCAAGTAGACACGCAGGTAGCTCAAGCATGCAAGCAACTAGCCCAAGCAAGTAGGCAACCAGCTCAAGTAGACAAGAAAGTAGCTCAAACATGCAAGCAACCAGCTCAAACAAGTAGGCAACTAGCTCAAGTAAACAAGCATGTAGTTCAAGCATGCAAGCCAGTAGGCAACCAACTTAAATAGACAAGCAAGTAGCTCAAGCATGCAAACAACTAACTCAAGCAAGTAGACAACTAGCTCAAGTAGACAAGCAGGTAGCTCAAGCATGCAAGCAGCTAGCTCAAGCAAGTAGGCAACCAACTCAAGCATGCAACCAAGTAGCTCAAGCATCTTGACAGACAACATTTTCATATTATTTTTAAGCATAAAGTAATCATAAACACAATGACGGGTTCCACCATATATCACCCATACATAGTGACTAGCTCTAACATTTATCACATACACAATGGCTATCTAGCACATCACAATGACTGACACACACGTCCTTAATGCATCTCAGATAGAAAGAATATCGGTGCATTGCACACTACACCGGGGGTCCTATCCTTTCTTCCGGTATACATATGAGCACACAATATACACTTGAAGTCACAAAGTATATGCAGGGTATACACATAATTGCATAAATACATGTAGGTCACAAAGTATACACATGGAAGGCATACACATGCATTATTGCCTTACTTAAGAAAGTTGAATAGTTAATTCTAATTGAATGGTAGTTAAAGTGGGAATGTCTTGGAGGATGGCATGAACATGCTCTGATACCACTGTAATGTCCCCTAGTCCTAATTTGCTCTAGAATTTGCCTATAGATCACAAATGCCAACAAATTAGGTTTATGGTTTCATTTTGATAAATAAATATTTCCTTTAACAATGTAATCTTGGATTGGGATCTTGCATTCACCACATAAACAATATTTCCACACATGCACATATCTATTAGCATTAGCATCATGGCATCACATTTATAGATTCATCACAAATGCAACTATTATGAACTAGGAGTAACATGGATGGATCCACCCGAAGCCATTTGCAAAGCCTAAGAGGTCGTGTACCACAACTCTCCCTGCTGGCGACTTGTACC
Source organism: Sequoia sempervirens (assembly GCA_007258455.2). Taxonomy (NCBI): domain Eukaryota; kingdom Viridiplantae; phylum Streptophyta; class Pinopsida; order Cupressales; family Cupressaceae; genus Sequoia; species Sequoia sempervirens. The sequence continues at coordinate 107,031,251 of VDFB02049217.1, read as the reverse complement.
TACCTTCTCCACCCATGCCACAACCTCAAAGGACACTTCGCCTACTGGAGGAAGCCAACAAAGCTTATAGTGGTCTAGGCCTACCACCCCTCCATGGCCCTTCCCTTCTTTGGTTTGGGGGAACTTGAGTGGGACCTCTACCCCTCCATGGCCCATCTTAGCCTTTGGATCAGGCGGACTTGAGTGGGACCCCTACTCCTCCATGGGCCATCCTTGCCTTTGGATTGGGCGGACTTGAGTGAGATCTCTAGGCACACACCCCTTTCTTAGGCCCTTCCTCCCTCATAGGTTTTCAAACATATTCAAACACTTAGTTTTATCTTTAGGCAATAATATGCAATATTGGTTATGGCTTCTCGAGACCACATCTAGATCCTTGCCTAAGAGATGATAGATACTGATGCTTATATAATCCTATTGATTATTCCATCATAAATATATCAACTCATAATACAAACTGGATCTTGTTTTGCTTACCTTTATTCCCAATCAATCTGTTCTTCACACTTAGAAGATATCGTTAGTGTCGATGAAGTGGATAAGAATATACTATCCATACTTATTAAAATATCATAATTACTTATAAAGCTTAATAATTGCTGCGAGCATCATTATTGTATATTCACATGTAACTTACACATCTACCTACACACACACACACACACACACATATATATATACATGTGTATATTTGATTTTTTTGAATATTTTACTGACCTCAGTAGAAATAAGAATTACAGTTCTTGGTTCTGCTTGTGTCCTCATTATTCAAAGTTTGGATTGTTGCATTTACACATTCTTCTTTTCATGTGAATAAGACAAGGTATTTCTTCTTTTTGAATAAGACAAATTTTGTCTTATTTGCCTTCTTTCTTTCCTTTCTTCCTATTTCCCATCGATGCCCATAAGTTTTGGACTCACCTCCATTTTATAGCTTATTTCTGCCAATAGTCACAACCGCTCACTTGCCAAGGAATATGTTATCGTATTGTTTTGAAGAGACATGTCAGTTCACTCCCTTCCATTGCAACCTTTTGTTATATTAGTGATCGCTTGGGATATTAGCGAATCGATGCTTTGTGATTCATTATTTGTTATTATAATTATAGTCTTTTTTCATATTTAGTTTCTTCAGATATATTTTATTATTATTATTATAGTAATTATAATTAACAATATCTATTGTTCCATGTCATAATATGATAATTATATTATAATTATAATATTACCTATTATAATAATTTATATTTTGATTCGATTTTGTTATTTGTATTTCATTCTATTCAATATATATATATATATATATGTATGTATTTATTTTGATGATTATAATTATAATGAATTTGCAGGTATATATATTTTGTATTTCAATGTTTAGTTATTTTGGTGTTCTATTTCGAGGACATGACATTGAAATTTACAAAACACACACACACAAAGTTAGTAACTGAAATTTACAACACGAGCTTTTAACACCTTCACCTTTTATTGCCTAGAACATTATGGAGATATGAGTTGCCGTCCACACACAAACAAACACACATGCACACATGCACGCAAAGTTAACACACATAGACACACACATGCACACACTAAGTCGGCACATACACAGACATACACACAAACATAAACACAAACACAAACACAAACACAAACACAAACACACACACACACACATTTGTACAGAAAGTTAGTAGCTGAAATTTGTATTGTGAGCTTTAAAATTTTCACCTTTCATTGCCTAGAACATTATGGAGAGATGAGTTGCCGTTCAACATATAGGTGGACAAGCATAAGCGCATAGTGCAAACACACATACACATACACACAAGCATAGACAAATAGACATACACATGGGCACACACACACATGCATACTTTCACATGCACACACACATCCATGCACCCACACACACATGGGCACATGTGCACATGCACATGCACACACACACGAGCTCACACATACGGTAATACAAATGAATTTTGCTCCATGAAACCCATCCACATCTTTGAATTATCAACATTCTTCCTCAACTCAAGTGAGATTTTCACTTCGTCATCAATTAACCTCTAGGCTCTAATACCATGTTAGAACAAGTTCGTATATTCACAATTGATTAACTCTACAAAGTAATGTACAAAAAACTTGAGAATGAGAAAAAGCACAAATGTATTGAGGTGCAATCCTTAACTATTTATAGATGTGAAGTTGCCTACACTAGGGCGATATAACAAATGTTCATCTTTGTTATACAAAAGGTAGGTCATGGTGATTCTACCACACCAATGTAATAACAAATGACACAAAACCCAAATTAGCTCAATTATGTATTGCAACGAGTTAGGCAAATACTAATTCTAATGACACTAGAGAATTAAATGCACCTAACTATAAACATTCCAAAGTATAACTACAATTGATGACCCAATGTTGTCAGAGCATTTCAGAGTCGTGCAATCTTGCATCACCCAAAAAGATGTGTTTTATTTTTTTGGTGTGTTCTATGTTCTTTTGACAAAATTTGTCAGTTCTCGTCAGAATTTGGTTGTGATTTAAGATAGTAGTTTACATCAAGCTTGAGAGTGTGTTTTGTAGCGGTGCATGGTCATTAGTTAACTTTTGTTTGCTACATGAAGAAAGAGGTCAAATTAATAGTCTTAGCTTGTGTAGTAATGCTAGAGGACAAATTCATCATTTGGAAGTTGTTTAGTAACACCATTGACTTTATTTGATGTATTTCATGATCTAAGGTGACATGAGGTTCAATTACTCAAATTGGAGTTGCTATCTTTTACTTGAAACACAAATGGGATACATCCCATGACTTGTTGGAAAGGGATTGATTGAAATCATTTTTGAGGTGTAGGTGGTATGTGTTTGGTAATTTGGGTCCATTTTGATTGTTAGTAAAGACCTATTTTTTGGTGCTCAATAACTATGAATTTCCTATGCATAGGAAATGATGATAAGAGGTTGTGAATGAAAAATGTTTCTTAAGGTCATCCTTAGTTGGCATTGGGATTATGTCATAGCAAGTTCACTTCCTTGGAGAGACGTAACATGTTTCTTTCTAGAATCATCTATATAAATTAAGTGTTTAGACTCATGTGAGTAACGAGGAATTGAAGGAGAGCTTGTAATTTGAAGTAAGGGAGCTTGTATTGGAAATAAAAATTGAAGATTGAGGTAAGAGGCTTGATCCAAGTGCAAATCCAACTAGTTAAGCCTTAAAAGTACAATGGTGCATTAGTGAGGATTTGATAGTGCATTGCTTGTGTTGTAAGCAAAAAATTGAAGATTGATAGTAGGGCTCATATTGTAGAACTAATTTGTAATTCATGTATGAATTAGGAATGTGTTCCTAGTGAAGTCTATTGCATTGGAGTATGAATCCTTTCAGTTTGAGATTGTTGAAAGGCTTTAAGGCCTTATTGTAATGCCTAGTGGCTTGATTTAACTTTTGTCTATGAAATGGAATAATTTCTATTCTCAATTTCTTTTTCTTTGGTAATTTTTGTTGTTTGATCAAATCTAGGTGTTTGATACTTAGGTCCATGGGTTAGGGTTGCATGACTAGACAATCTTTCTTTCAAACCTTCATTGATAATTGCACCACTCAAGTAGCTTGATAAGGTGAATTCATACCTAGTTGGAAAATATGGACTAATGAATAACATGGTTGTTTATCTAGAGAAACCCCTTTCATCAACATGGAATTTGTGCCATAAAATCAACAAAGGTAAATCAAAACCAAACGTTGTTACTTGTAGAGGAAGCAAAATTGTTTATCCCATGAGAAATGTTGTCTTGCAATTGTTGACAAGTTAAAATTTGAACTCATTATGCAGTCAATACTTAAGCTCACTTTCATTATAATAGTGTGTTGTCAATGACAAGGAAAATCACACAAATAAGGTATGCACATGTTTCTATGTTATCTTTTTCCACTCTAGTAGGGAAAGAAATAAAAGAAAGGCAATGCAAGATGGTATCATGGATAACATTAACAAAACATATAGGACTAAAATCAATTGAATAAACATGGTCAAATTTCTAGAATTCTATTATGGAGTTGTATTAAATATTATTTCTTTAAACCACAAATGAACAACTACATGATAGCAAACATCTAATGTCTATAAGGGAAAACATAATTAGAAGTTTTAGAGAGGTTTGCTAAAAACATTCAAACATGCAAATGTTAAGATTTAATATAAAAGATTATTTATAATACAAGTATTTTCAAACTTGCAATTGTTGAATGCACAAGACAACAGAGGGGGTGAATCAGTTATACCTTGAACCTTCAAAACCCTCATACACATTTAGATCCACATTAACTTAATTAACCCTTAATCTATTATGATGATTTAGCATGAAAGGCAAATAACATAAATAAATTAAAACTATGCACAAGAGAACACCAAATTTGCGTAGAAAACCCAAGATGGGAAAAAACACAATGAGGATTAGATCACAATATAAAGTAATATCAACACCAGACACAATAGGGCTCACTACCTAAAGAAGAAAGGCTCACTGCCAAAATAGAAAGAAGATAGAGAAGAATGTTATACAGAGAAATTCATCTCAGTGCAACATAGAAATCCACCACAATATCACCAACACCTTCACAACATAACTGAAGAATTGTAGATACCTTTTGCTCACTGCATCTTACAATCTAACACATGAAAGTTCATACTGCACTTCTCAAATTCACACTCTTAACACTTTGCAATTTGCATCATTCAAATCTCTTTTTTGTATATCTTCATCCCTTAACAACTCAACTCTTATTTATATCATCTTCAACCTTGAAACCATTCTCCAAGGTCGGCTATGCACATCAACCGTGCAAATTCAAATTAGGTCGGCACCAAAAAATTTCCATGGCGGATAGAAGTGAAAACGAACCACACCACTCCTTATCTGGGATCCAAATCTATAATACCACGCTACAACACACTTCTACAAACAATAAACATCCACCACAATCAATGTAAACACCAAGGTCGACCGTTACCCGTGTAAACACCATTAAACTTTGAAGGACACACTTCCTTTGATTCAACAATGATTCACATACAACAAATGTCACCTAAGCACAATCTGGAATATTCCAAAAACACCTTGAAATTCAACAAACTCCTTCACAACAATTTTCAACTAAAGAATGTGCACACCCAGTATGCTCAATCAATTCTGCCATACACTGCAACTTAAGAATTTGAATTCCGAAGTACCAAACCTCGAACAACTTCGACTGAAGAAAGATATCAACACTATCAACATACCTTTAGATCTGCAAGGCCTAAAACCAAATTGTGGAGAAACACAAAACAAAAACATTTCTCCCTGACACCTCTGCAATACACTATTCACACACTAGTGAACACAACTTCTTCTACACAATGATCTAACACACCAAATTTTGAATACAACACCTTTGAACATTTCTAATCAACATATTTGAAACACACATGAAGATCTTCAACCTAGAAGAAATTCAAAGCAACACCAAAATACTACTCTACAACCTAGAACAACACTGCAACACACTGTTTCCTCTTTTTATCAATTTTTCTCAAAAGCACTTGGAAACCAAGCATCAAAGACACATCCTTATCATCTTCAGTATTTCCTCATCACCACCAAGCCAACTACAACATATCAACTCAACCATATATCCATAGATAGAAGCTTATAAAAAAAATACTAGAGGTTGACACCAATAGCTTACTAATGACAACATAATGCAACTAATCAAAGCATGGATACCACCAACATACTCTTGCAACAAACATCTACTAATCAATGACAACACAATCTTGTTGACATCAATGAAAACATCAATTGTTCATGCTTGCAACAATCTCCCCCTTTTTCATTTATGACAACACATGATGTGAAATACCATCAAAGACACAACTCTACTCCATACCTATTCCTTTTCTCTTTCTCATTACTCACTCTTCCCCTTTCAACATATCTTTTTCTTTTTACATGCATCATTATTCTTTCCCCCTTAACTGTCTTCTTTCTCTATCCCTTAACTATCTTCTTTTTTACATGACTCTCTCTCCCCCTTTGACATCAATGGAAAATGAAAAAAAATTGTATCACTGATGTTTCCCCCTTTGACATCATTTATCCTTTTTCACAACTGCTTTGCAACGTTCTTTCCTTCAATGCTTAATATAATCCCCTTGACACCATACTGCACCAATCAACAACCATTGCACAATGGCAACACTTACTCCCCCTTAACTGCAACAACCAATAATGTCGCTACCTACTTCCCCTGAGAGGTAGCCATCAACATCAATCCAAAAAAAAGAATGGATCTTGAAATCCACTAGAATGATGCATCTCCTTATGCATCTAGTTCAAAGGAGGGGCGATGACCCCCGACTTCTCCCAGAAATAATCAAATGTATCCTTAGGAAGAGCCTTAGTGAATATATCAACAACTTGATCCTTTGCAGGCACATATTCAAGCTTAACTTCATTCTCTACAACTTTCTTTCTTAGAAAGTGATACTGGATTGAGATATGTTTTTTCCTTGAATGCATTACCAGATTCTTTGAAATATTGATAACACTTGTATTATCACAAAAGATAGAAATTGGTTCATCATATACCACCCTAATATCTTTAGTGCTTGCCTCATCCACAACACTTGTGTGCAACAAGATGCTGCTAAAAATGTATTATGCCTCTAAAAATGTATTATGCCTATATAGTAGATAAAGACATTGAATCTTGTTTCTTACTTAGCCATGACACTAATCTGCATCCAATAAAGAATGCACCACCACTTGTACTTTTCCTATCATCTACACAACCAACCCAATCTGAGCACTGAGTAATCAATTTCCCAAAGAAAGATAAGGAGAAACTGAAACTGGTCAAAGTTTCCAACAACTATTTCGAAATTGACTCCATCAAGGCACTTTGGAGAAAGGTGCTCCATGTCATTATGGAGTATATTACCTTGGACGAGAGATTCACCAGAGTTTATTGTTATCATTTTTCTCTCCTTAACCACTTCCGCCATAAGGTACAAATTTCTTTGCCTCATTACTTGTTCTGCTCGTTGAGTAATAGTCATGAGGACCACAAGAAAAATCCCAGGAGATACCCTATTCTTCATCCTGGGCTTATTAGGTTGATATATGAACATTTTCAAATCCTGTCGGCTTTATCCAAGCTGATTGCCTCTACGACGTCTGAGGACTATGATACAGACAGTGGTGGCTCGAAGAATCATTCTAAGCCTAACCCAGAGAGAATTTTTGAATCCCATTAGTCCCTTGTCCTTTCTGGAAAGAAAACCTAGCTTTGTAAACCCCAACACACAAAAGTTAACCCTGAGAATTACCCTGGCTGCCCAACCCCTTTAAAGAAACCTGCTCTCAAGGGTTCCCCTTCTAATAAGTTGGTTTCTTACTCTGTGGACTCTTTAGAGGACAAAATTGAGAACCCTAAAGCTAGCAGAGATTCTGTTTCTACCCTTCTTGCCTCTTCTAGAGATGTTGGAACTAGATTTCCCAACTCCCCTAACTCGGATGATTTCAACCTCATTTTAGACTGGGATCAGTCTGGAGATATCCTTGCCTTTGCTAGAAGTGGCGTTGGTGATATTTTCAAGGTTATGAAATGGGCCTATCAAGAAATCAATGATCTTAATCTCAGAAATAGGGTTCTAAATAGCAAGTTGGAGGAATTGGAACTAAAGCTATCAGCTCTAAACAATGAAGAAGGAAAACGAAAAAAGAACAATACAGGAACATGAGACGATGACATTGAGGACAAGTATAAGACTCTGGAAACTGAAATTGTTATAATAAAAAACAATATGAAAATTGTTATGGAACAAAACCATAGAATGGCAAGGCACAATGCCATTATCATTAATGCAATGTTTCAAAAGTTGGAAAGTCGCAACAGGGTTTGCTGGTTGTTGACCTGGAAGAGGACAAGGATAAAAGCAAGAATGAGGACCAAGGAATGTGGAAGAGAACCTGTGCCAACCTTAAGTGGAAATAACCTCCTACATCCCAAATGGTCCATATCTTAAAGAGGGGGGTTCATGAGATGAACGACATGGAAGCTGAGACATCGAAAATTTTAAAGTCCCAAGCTTAGTTGCTGCTAGTGTTTTGTTTGGTCTTTTTGGGGTCTCTTTTGTGGCCCTTGCTGGCCTTTTTTTGGTGGCTGATGCTTTGTTATTATAATGTCCTCTCTACAACCTCTTTGTTTCTGGGTTCTTTGACGATTTATCTCTTTTTTTGTAAATTTTGTGGTTTCGGGTCCCTGTAAAACTAGTTTTTTTCTCTTTCAAAAATATGAAATACCTATCACCTTGAAGACTTCTTACTCTTATAGGACCAAAAAGATATGTATGCACTAATTTCAATAGTCTGGTAGTAGATTGTTCTTTAACTTTGAAGCTTCTTCTTGATTGCTTTCCAATTTGACAATCTTTACAAACAACATTGATAGGTTTTGTAATCCTTGGTAGATAACTTACAGTTTGAACTGAACTGATTCTTACTAAGTTATCAAAATTGATGTGACACATCCTCCCGTGTTATGACCAACTTTCATTAATCTGAGTCATAAAACAATGACCATTAGCACCCTTAAGTTGATAAATATTTCCATCTATCCTTTTTCCAATAGCAACCATAGTTCTAGATCCTTTTCTAATCTCACATCCATCATCCTGAAACATAAGATGGTATCCTTTGCTACACATTTTTCCAACACTCAAGATGTTATGCCTTAAAGCTTTAACATAGTAAACATCATCAGTATTATGCTTTCCATCAAAACTAATAGAACCTTTTCTACATATCTTACTAGATGTATCATCACCAAATCTAACACATCCTCCATCATATTTTTCAAGTTTAAAAAACTTACTCTTGTCATCGGTCATATGATTAGAGCATCCACTATCAATAATCCAGTAGTTCTTCTCTTGTATAGCATGAAAAAGAAATACCAAAGTATCTTCATTCTTATCCTTTGAATTTGGAGGGCTTTACTTCATACATCTCTCAAAGTTAGCAGAAGTAGATTCATCTTTTAAAGCCATGAACAAGCATTCATCATCTTCATCTCCATAATCAAATTCATCATTAGAAATACTTGCATCTTCTCTAACATAATATCGTTTCTTAATCATTTTACCTTTGTTTTACTTATTTTTTTTATTCAAAGTTTTGTTTGGACATCTTGAAGCATAGTGACCCATCTTTCCACAACTAAAACATTTGAAAGATGACTTACCATTGTACTTACTAGTACCCTTCTTCATTCTCCTTAAAAAGTTAGCTTCTATATCATCAAGATCCTCTTGATCTGATTCCTTGATCTCCTCTGATTTCCCATCCTTAAAAGCAATCTCAAATTTTGGACCACTATTTGTTACAAATTCTCTCATTTCAAAAGTAGTTAAGGAGCCATACAACTGATCTCTAAGGGTAATCCCACAAAGCTGGTTTACAATTTTTGGGAGATTTTAATTTTTGCTGAAATCACATATTTTTAGAAAATATAATGATTTAAACCTTAAAAAGTTTCATTTAAAGCATTCCAATTGAAGAGGGGTTGATCAAACTACCTTAGATCAAATCCCCTTGGATAGAACCCTGCTAGTTTTAAACTATATCTATAACGGAGTTTCCTTTACACCTATCAAAATGCTGATAAAAAACCACTTTTGATTTACCTTTTTGGGGATCAAATGAATTCATTTAAAATTTATTTTTTTAAGTATGCAGTCCTTATTATAAGCTTCCCAAAAAATATAAGTTTAAATAATTTTAATTTTATTATTATATTTATTTTCTATTTCTTGTGAATGTAGGTCTTTCACCACAAATCGAGCTCTCTGTTCTGCACATGTGGACAAATAGAAGATTATCAATTTTTTTGTGAAAAATATGAGTGTACTAGATATTGAAGTCCTTGATTCAACAAAAAAATTTGAATTTTGATACATACAAAAAAAGTTGTGTTATAAAGTCCGCCTATTTCTGAATTGTAATTGGTTTGACTTTGAAAATTGATTAAGGAAAAAATATTTAATAAAACACTATGAAACCAATTGGAAGCACTATATATTGTAGTTACAAATCTAAATTCGAAAAAATCAGAATTTTATCCTTCATGAAAAAAAGTTGTGTTATACGGTGAGCATCACTCCTTAAAAATTGTGTTTATTGAAAAACCTAGTTTTCGAAGGAGATGGAAAAAGAAGTGCAATATGATTCCAAATTTTTTGAAAAAATATATTTTGAATCTATAGACAAAATTTCACAAATCACTAGTTTTCATCATCTTCAAATTCCTCACGGTTTAGCTACTATAGGTGCCTGAGAGTGAAGATTTAGTTAGAAAAACTAGTTTAGTGTCTAGTTTGGCCAAAAATTGTAAACCAGTATTGTGGGATCACCCCTGGTATATTGATTCAAATTTGTAAATTCCTCAATAGTAGATACTTCATGACTATAAGATTTAGGAAGAGTTTTGAAAATTTTCTTTACCACTTTTGTTTCTTTGAGTTTTCCACTAGGACCTTTGATGGAGCTGATCACTTCATGTACCCTCTACATATAGCTTGTGACATTTTCTTCTTCAGATATCTGCAGGTTCTCAAACATGATCTTCAAATTCTACATCTTAGCTTCTTTGACCTTATCATCTCCTTCATAAATTCTTTCTAACTTTTCCCAAATTTGTTTAGCAATTTTCAGATTCATAACTCTCACCAATTCAAAATTTGTAAGACTATTTAAGAGAGCATACCTTGCTTTACCATTGCTTTCATAGGCTTTGATCTCATTAGCAGTACTCAGACCATTTGTAGGTTTAATGTATCTAGTATTAACAAAATTCCAAACATCATATCCAAGATAGACCAAAAAGCCTTCCATCCTTGTCTTCCAGAATCCATAATCCGTTCCATCAAATATAGGGATCTCTTTCTTGTGCGCCATCCTAGATCTACCTCGAGTGGTTAAGCTTTCTTCCAAGGAACCTTGCTTTGATACCAATTGTTGAATGCACAAGACAACTGAGGGGGGGTGAATTAATTGTATCTTAAACCTTCAAAACCCTCATACACATTTAGATCCACATTAACTTAATTAACCCTTAATCTATTATGATGATTTAGCATGAAAGGAACATAATAGAAATGTAAATAAATCAACACTATGCACAAAAGAACACCATATTTACGTGAAAAACCCAAGATGGGAAAAAGCATGGTGATGATTAGCTCACAATATAAAGTAATATCAACACTGAATACAATAGGGCTCATTGCCAAAAGGCTCACAACCATAATAGAAAGAAGATAAAGAAGAATGTTACATAGAGAAATTTATCTCAATGCAACAGAGAAATCCACCACAATATCACCAACACCTTTGCAACATAACCGAATAATTGTAGATACCTTATGCTCACTGCATCCAACAATCTAACACACGAGAGCTCATACTGCACTTTTCAAATTCACACTCTAACACTCTGCAATTCACATCATTCACATCTCTTTTTTCTATATCTTCACCTCTCAACAACTTAACTCTTCTTTATACCATCTTCAACCTTGAAACCATTCTCCAAGGTCAGCTATGCACATCAACCATGCAAATTTAAATTAGGTCAGCACCAAAACACTTTTGTGGCGGATAGAAGTGAAAGTGGACCACACCACTCCTTATCTAGGACCCAAATCTATAATACAATGCTACAACATGATTCTACAAACAATAAACATCCATCGCAATCAGTGTAAACACCAAGGTTGTTCATTACCTATGTAAACACCATTAAAATTTTAAGTACATGCTTCCTTTGATTCAACAACTCTTTGTGGACAACAAATGTCACATGAGCACAATTTGGAACATTCCAAAAACACCCTAAAATTCAACAAACTCCTTCACAACAACTGTCACCTAAAAAATATGCACACCTAATACACTCAATCAATTCTGCCATACACTGCAACTTAAGAAACTGAATTCCGAAGCACCAAACCTCAAACAACTTCAACCAAAGAAAGATATTAGCATACCTTCAGATCCACAAGACTTGAAACCAAATTGTGGAGAAACACAGAGCACAAACATTTCTCCTAGACACCTTTGCGATACATTGTTCACACACTAGTGAACACAACTTTTGCACAACAATCCAACACACAAAATTTTGAATACAACACATCTGAACACCTTTGATCAACATATCTAAAATGCACATGCAAATCTTCAACCTAGAAGAAATGCAGAGCAACACTAGAATACTACTCTGCAACTTAGAACAACACTTCAACACATAGTTTCTTATTTTTATCAAAAAATTTCAAAAGCACTTGGAAACCAAACATTAGAGACATCCTTATCTTCAAAATATTTCCTCATCACCACCAAGCCAATTGCAACATAGCAACTCAACCATATATCCATAGACATAAGCTTATCAAAGAAATACTAGAGGTTGACACTAGTAGCTTACTAATGACAACATAATGCAACTAATCGAAGCATGGATAACACCAACATACTCTTGCAACAATCTTCTACTCATCAATGACAACACGAGCTTGTTGACATCAATGACAACACTAACTGTTCATACTTGCAACAACAATTCCCAATCAAAATTATAAACAAGTTTGGTAATTTCAATATGAAGAAAAGCAATCAAGATTACTTGAATTATCAGTAAGCAATTGTGTCACAAATAATCAATTAGTTATTATCAAATGTTCATATCATGAATAAAAAGATATAATGCTTATTGTTGATTTTGTTTGTGCATTTTATTTTCAATGTATTTATTTTATTTTAATTCCATTAGTTTGCAACTAGTATAGACTTACATAGATAGGCATCTACTCAAGTATGGCACATCTTACATTTAATAATTATAGTTGAGTTGTACTTCTCTATGTTTGGTAATGAGTTGTACCACAAAAATACCTTTTTACCTTTATTTTACATGGGTTTTAAGTCCTCATCACTTGATGATATATCCTATAAAGTCCACCATCTTACTCTCATTTGAGCCTCCATTTCATCTCATTGCATGGATTTTATCTTCTTGCACATTGTTGCACATTGCTTCTATAACATACTCAATCATACTTCAAAGTAATTACTTCGATTTTTACCATGGAAGTAAATACAAACATATGCTTATAAATAGGAATGTAATTTTTTTTTCATTTTCATACATCATTTATTGCACATGATCAAATAAGAATGTAAAATATAACTTTCAAAATTGAACTATATAAATTTCCAACTTGATAAATAAGATATAATTTTCCATTTACAATTCATACATGTAATACTTTCAAGTATACAAGTTTACATAATACAATAATAATACAAGGTCAAGCCTTCCATATCTAGAAAATACTTCTATTTCACAAGCCTTGGCATTGTCATTTGCAAGAGGGAGAGCATCACTCGAGCGCTATACCTCCAACCATAGACCAACGGTCCCCCACAAACCTTCCAACTGGAAGTGACCCTACCCTTCATGAAGAGTATAGACTAAGGAACCCACAAGTGCCATCTGAGTATCTAGTGTTGTGTCCTACATAACCAATTGACCATACAACTTTAGACTTCTCTAAGTATGACCATTCTGATTGGATATGCAATTTGGATCACGGTGAACTGACTAATGCAAGCAAAGAATTTTGCATTACTTTGGCCAAAGTTTTGAAACATATCAAACACTTCCTTAGGAAGTGAAGTCGTAAGTTCACACACCTCTAACTTGACTTGGAAACCACCTTGACCTAAAGTTTAACACATAACTGATTGTTTGACTTGCTTGTTTGACCTTTCATAAGGATACTTGATCATAAAATAATAACTCACTAAGTTGGTAAATGACTAAAATGAATATGCTTTCTTGACTTTGAACACCCATGTTATGTTCTTGTAATATCTTGAAACTTGACAACTGTCACTTGTTCAAGTACTTGCACTTAAACCTTGAGAGTAACTACTCTCCTATTTTCATGCACATATGGCTTATAATGATAACATAATGTCATCGACTTGAGACACTTTGTATCACATTTAAGTTCTTGACTACTTGTCAAATAAGTAAAATACAATAATACTTGAACAATAATAAAAAAAAATCACTTCTTCTTTTAAAATAGTTCAAACTTTTCAATGTTTTTCCTTATAGTTCTATGCTTGAGAACACAATAACAATTCTGGTAACAATACGATATAAAATACCAACTTATTTTGTATGAAAGAATACTATGTTGAAGTTTTTTTTTTAATAAATCAATTTATTAAGCTGACTTTACTCAGTTAACTCAAATGAGAAAGCATCTAGCTTATTTCTTAATTTCATAAACATATATATCATAATTTATCCTTTACATAATCTTATATAAGTATCTATATATATAGATATATATTCATATATATATTTTGTTATGAACGAATATATGCATGTATATATAAATATAAATATTTATATCACAAACTAGAATTATTCTCTTTATGAGAAAATGAAATAATTCATTTAATTTAATACAACAGAGAAATATCTTTAAACTCTGCTGTCCATCTCAAAGTGAAAGAAAGATTAACTAAATCCTAGTTACAAACTCGAAAAATCAGAATAATCTTTCTCTATTTAAACTTGTATTATTCTTCAAAATGAATAACTAATCTTCCTCCTTTTAACGGTGGAAATTATAAAATGAAAATTACGAGTATCAACATAAATGATAAATATTAAAACATGCCTGTATTACTCTCTTTGCTCTGCACTTCAAGCTCCAAATATCAGTGTCACTGTGGTTGGCATAGTATTTCCTATGAAACCCAGCTTGCAATGTTGAGAAAACATAGACTATGCTTGTAAATCTCCTTCAACAAACATCAAAACAAACAACAAATTTTTTCTCTAACTCTGTCTATACATGATATAGTTGAATGGCTTCAAGCTCACTTGAACAAACAATCCAACATTAACTCCTTTCTGCTATTTATCTCTCTTAGGAATTATAAGAAATAGAATCATCAACTTCACACCAAGAGAATGATAAGAAAATAATACTTCTCTACCTATTTCCCGCTCTCTCTGCTCTCTCCAAAACTCAATAATTAATCTTGAATAATGACCCAAATGAAAATCCTTTTCCTCTCCAAAAACTCATCCCTGCTCCCTAAAACTTAGAACGAATGAATGATCAAAATGATGTTTTTTCCTTTCCTTTAGCTCATGGTTTCCCTTTAACTGTTCACAATAATTACTTACTGAAACTCATTAAGTTTTTGTGCCCCTTAATGGCTCGGCCAATAGTTAAAATATTCCCCCATTCACCACGTTTATTGGCTTTTAATGGAGTTGTTCAACTGCCAATGGGAGCGACGCCTTATCACCAAGGAAACACAATACTAACCATTCTAAAAATAGTAGTAAAGCTACTTAAAGGCTTACTTAAATTATTAGAATTGTCGCCAACCCCTCATGCTTAATTATAATGCATGCTATTAATAAAATTGATGCCTCATAAAGGCTCAATCACTATTCTATTATGCCACTCTTACTATGGATTAAAAGATGATTGTTAAAATGCATTTAAAAACTGTGTTAACTGCCACATAGTGGCTGCAAAAGCAATAAGAAATGATGTGCCTCCTTAATGGTCTTTAACCTTGGCTTTATTTCCATAAAATATGCCTTTATTCAAGCCTTCGTTGGAGGCTTTTATGCCCCACGAGGCTGGCATAGTAACAATTTTTAATTTACTTTATTATATGCTTTTACAAGCATAGCAATATCTACCAGTAAATATAATTTTTATATTGTATTATATATTTATATTTATCCAATAATATATATATATATATATATATATATATATATACACTTGATGTACCTTTGATCTGTTGAGCAAGAGCCCTTCCTCATGGGACTCCTAGATCACTATGGCCGACTTTCGCCTCTATTCGACTAGTCAGTCTCACAGTCGGGCAAGCTTATACCATTACACTCACAAGCTGACTGATGTTGGCTTGAGCCTACCTTCACACACCTTTGTTACTCTTTATTAGGCATCCACCCCTATTCTTATATATATATATATGTGTGTGTGTGTGTGTGTGTGTGTGTATGTGTGTGTGTGTATGTATATATATATATATACATATGTGTATATATATACATATGTATATATATATATATGTATATATATACTCAATCTTTATGAATTATATATCGATAATATATATATATATTTATTCAATTTTATATATATATATATATATATATATATATATATATATATATATATATATATATATATATATATATATATATTATTGGATAAATATAAATATATAATATATAATAGGGGTGGATGCCTAATAAAGAGTAACAAAGGTGTGTGAAGGTATACTTATATATATTATATATATTCTATTTAACATAATTTAGTGATAATTGATTTGACTTGATTAATAAACAATATTGGCAAATCGATGAAACAATTTGATTCATAACATATGTTACTTTATTTTTCCTTATCGAAAATGAATAAAATAAGATTTGACTAGGTTAAACCTAACCATTCGACTCAACTCGACCCAACTTAGACAAAATGCAATAATTGACTTAATGATAGGATTAGGGTAAACTTACGTGAGTGTGTGCATCGATTCGATTAGCATAAAATTGCTATTTCATAAGTCTATATTCCTCCCTCCTGTGATTCTCTCCCTCTCCCTTTGGAGGGTAAGAAATTAGTCCTGTATTTCACTTAGAAATCCAATCAAATAGTTAGCTATTATTAATCACAACATCATCATAATATTGATTCAATAATAATAATAATCATTAAAATTAAAATACATTGCATTGCATTTAATTTCATCATAATACCATATATTCATCATCAGCTATCAAAAAACATTTTAACATAAACAATTAAAAGTAATTTGTAAAACAAAATTGGGGTGTAACATATCTCCCCCCATAACATAATAAAAAAACAAGTTTTTTCTTTAGCAAGTTTAAGAAGCATGAAATAAATAAGGAAACTTTTTGTAAATTTCATTATAGTCTTCCCATGTAGAACTGTCCTCTGCATAATGGTCCCATTGGACCTTGCATTGGGTAACCTCTTTGTTATGCAGGTGGAGCTTGTGTATTTCAAGCACTTTGAGAGGCTTGATCATTTCCACTCCTACGTCCTATACTTGTAGTGAATTCTAGTCAAGATGTGATTAACACCTATTATATAATTTTTTAAGATAAGATACATGAAGCACATTATGCATTCGGGAAAGAGTTGGTGGTAGAGAAATTCTGTAGGCAACCGGGTTAATCACTTTGAGAACCTCAAAGGGTCCCACATATCTAGGAGCTAGTTTGGATGACTTTTCAAAATTTATGGAACTCTTTTGCATATATTTTCTATCATTCACCTCCACTAATCTTTTCTTGATCAACTTGATCTACTCCTCCATTTTTGACAACATTTTCAAATCAAGGCTAATCCTATCTTCTAGTTTATCTCAACTTATAGGAGTTTGACACTTTCTTCTGTATAATGCTTCAAATGGAGCCATCTTTATTACAAAATGGTAGGAATTGTTATAAGAAAATTCTACAAGTGAAAGATAACCCTCCCACTTGTATTGTTGATCCATGCGATACATCCTCAAAAAATATTTCATAACTTGGTTTACCCTTTCAGTCTGACAATTTTTCTTAAGGTGATAAGCTAAAATTATATTCAGTTGAGCTCCAAGTGAAGAAAATAAGTTTTTCTAGAAATCCTTGAAATTATACACACATCCCTATTTGAGATTATCTTCTCAAGAAATCCATGCAACATAAACAATTCCTAAACAAACTTATGAGCTATGACTGATGCTCCATCTGTTAGATTCCTGGGTATAAAGTGAGCTACCTTGGTGAGTCTATCGACCACCACTAGAATAACATTATGCTTATTTCTAGATATAGGAAGACCTTGTACAAAATGCGTACTAATGATTTGCGACTTAAACTTTGAAATTTCATGAGGATACAAAAGTCCTGTAGGGTGATGATGTTCAAATTTTACTCTAGCATTCTATACATTTGGCTACAAATCTTGCAACATCACTCTTCATTCCTTTCCTTAAATATAGTGGTTTCACATCCACTGGGAGTTTTGTCACTCTAGGATATCCTGAATATGGTGCATAATGAACTTCTTTCCATACAATAATTCTTAACTCCTCAAAGTTTGGAGCACACATTCTTCCTTTAAACCTTAAAAGTCCGTTTGATTCAAAATAGAACCCATCATACCTCGAATCTTGAGGATTGTGCAAGAGAGTTTGCTTAACTTTCTCATAGTACTCATCTCCCATGGAATTTTGCAATACTTGGTTTTTGAAATTTGAGTGAATAGAGATCATAGAGGAAAAGTGTCTCCTTCAACTGAAAGCATCCAATACTTGATTTTCCTTGCCCTTAATATAACTTATCTCAAAATCATAGTTAGATATCAACTCTAACCATCTTCTTTGTCAAGCATTGAGATGTGGTTGGGTGAATAAAAATTTAAGACCTTGATGGTCTGACCTTAACTCAAAAGGTTTCGTTAATAAATAATTCTTCTGCATTTGCAATGCATGCACAAGTACTACTAGTTCAAGATCAAGAGGAGCATAATTCTACTAATACGTCTTTAACTTCCTTGACTCATAGGTAATAAATCGCCCTTCTTACATAAGTACGCCACCTAATCCTTCTCTCAAGGCATTAGTGATAACTACAATTGGCCTTCTGGATCAAGAACTTTTAGTATTGGAGCCAAATTTAACTTATATTTTAGTTGATCAAATGCCTCCTAGCATTTTTCTGACCTATCAAATTGTTTACCTTTTCTTTGTAGAGAAGTGATGGGATAGGCAATCTTAGAAAAGTTAGACACAAAGTTTATATAATATCCCGCTAAACATATGAAACTACAAAATTCATGCATATTTTTCAGTGCTGGCCATTCCAAAATGGCTTTGATCTTTTTTGTATCTACTACATTTCCCTCAGCTGAAATTACATGACCCAGATACTATACTTATTTCTTAAATAAATTATATTTTGATAGCTTTCCATACAATTTGTGCTCTCTCAAACATTAAACAAACTGCAGATGCTATAAATGTTCCTCATTCTTAGAATATATAAGAATGTTGTCCAAAAATATGAACAAACTTATCTAGGCAATCTATGATGAGGTATAAATAACCTCATGTATATAAACATCCAAATAACCCTTCCTTATTTCTCCCAATTGCTTTTACACTGCCCATTGTTTATCTTTAGGATTAACAATTGTTTACTTTTTGTAAAAAAAATGTATAATCTTTATTTCCTAAAATCAATTGAAATAAGCTGACCCACGCTAACATAATAGTATAGTTTTTAGTATTGTACAAGTCATTATGCACCACTGAGTGGATTTAAAGCAGACTTCAAAGCAGTTGAAGACAAGCGCTAGAAGTCTAGACGCTGGAATTTTAGGAAGTGCATAATGGATCAAGTCTTTTTATGCTTTTTATTTAAAAGAATTTATGGCTCACTCTGAGCTTTTTAAATGCTTTATGCTATGGAATTAAGTCCGATGGTTAGTTGAATTCCGTTGAAGAATTTTTCAATGGTGATCTTCACCATTTGAAATCTAGGATTTTGTTAGTAGTTTTTTTATAAATATGTAACCGCCAAAATAATGCATACTAGATATCGTTATGCTATCATAATGTGTTTTTGAACTATGTCTTTGTGTTACATTTTTCCTAATATGAATAAAACAAGCTTTTCCAATCTTATTATGAGTTATTAGTATTGTGTGATGAAATTATCTTGGATGGATTAATTTTGAAGATACCAAAGTTCATGTGATTTGAGTTAAGCGTAGTAGTACCTTAGAGCTGGCCACTCGAGGGAATCGTAGAGTGGATATATAAGTATTTTCATTTTCACTTGTATTATTTATATTCTATACATGATAACTGTGAATGAATGTTATTTGTATGCGTCCAACTCTGTTAAGTTATTCCTGCAGGTTGTAGTTTGAGTTTATAATCTTTAGTTTTGTTTATCTAAAATCCCAAAGCACCCACTTTGGTTATCAATTTTATGTTGTTAAGTTTTTTTTCTGTTAACAGTTAGATGTTAGTTAATGGTTGTTGTCATTTAAACTTTACAATTTTATTGCAAGAATTTATTTTCAAGTAATTTACATGCTTTATATTTTAATCATTTTATGCTTTCTAGTTTAATCATTTTATGCTTTCTAGCTTAATAATTTCATGCTTTCTAGTTTAGACAACTTTACGCTTTCTAGTTTAATGGCCTTTTAGTTTAAGTTTTGTTTTCAACTGTTCCAAACATTCAAAAAATCTAGGAGAGTTATTCAAGTGTTTCCTATTGCATATAGCCTTCAAACACTACCCGGTTGATACATTTGATACATTTTTCAATTAAAGCGATATGACCTAATGACAACCTGTCATTTTTTGGCGCCATTGCCGAGGACCCTTCCTTTTCTAGTGTTAGTAGGAGATTGCTTGAATACCTCTTTTAGAAAAAAAAATAATTCCTAGGCTTTTTTTTCTGCATGGTTAGGAAACGAGGCCGACATAGAAGATTCATACCAAACCCCCCCAAAAGGCATTCCAACCACAAGTAGGGAGGAGGAAGTCTTAGCTGAAGAACTTACCAAAGAATTAATCGAGTAGGATCAACTCGAGACCTTCCCGTATACCCCAGAAAGTCACCTAGTAAGACAAACATTTGTAGAGGAGACTATCCCTTTGCATACCCCAGAGCCTCAGCCATTAGATAATTTTTTTGAAGAGGAACACACTCCTTTCAATGTCATGGGTGACCGTAGAAATGACACTAACCCAACACCAGGAGTGTGCACATTCACTTATCCTATTGCTATCGATGCAGATGATGAGACGCCTATGAAAAATATTTCACTAGCTTTCTTTCAAACCTTTAGAGGTTTATCTTTCGAAGACCCTAACCAGTTTTTATTTGAGTTTAAAGTTTTGTGTTAGACATATGACTACAAGAATGATAACCAGAAATTGAAGCTCTTTCCCTCCACCCTGAAAGACACAACAATGTGTTGTTTCATGGGATCAGCTTCAGGGTCAATAACCTCTTGGGATGATATGGAGTCTGCCTTTCTGGATAAATACTAGAGTTACTGTATAGTCAGTGATAGGAAAGAATAATTGTTAAAAATAAGGCAAAACGAAGATGAAATCCTAGAAGATTACTTGGATAGGTTCATCTTCTTATCTAAACAATGTGGTAGGGAAACCATAAGTCTAGAGATTCTGAAGACCATATTTCTCAAAGGACTTGATGAAGATGCTAGGAGAAGCCTAAATTTAATGGGAAAAGGAGATGAGTCCCAACTTACACTCGAGGATATTTGTGAGTAATGCCAAAATTTCTCCTGTACTTGAGGAGGTATATGTAAGTATACTCTTTTTAGAGGTTCTAATGAAATAGGAAAACTGCGCGAGGAGATAGAAAATCTCAAAACTGACATTCTTGTTCAACTAAACACCACATTGGATGGACTACAAGCTAAAACACGTAACCCTGAGACCTTATCCATCTATTTCCCTAGGTGTAGAAATAAACATCTATTAAGAGAATGTCCGTTGGATAGAGTTGACGTTTGTTAAGTTTGTGAGAAGAGTCATGCTACTGATCAATGTGAGATCTTAAATGCAATCAAAAATTCCAAGAAAAGGATAGCTCAAGTTGAAGAAGAGATCAATCTTGTGAATCAGAGACCTAGAGGAAATTTCTTTTATTGTCAGAACACAAATCCTGGTTGGCAACCCCCAAAAAATTGGAATAATAATCAGTGGGCAACATCCTGGCCTCAAGTACCACCTAACTGGGGAACCTACCCTTGGGGACCACCTGAATGGGAAAATCAGTCCTGAGGAAACCCCCAATGGCCAAACCAGGCTCAACAAAAATGGTATCCTTAGAATCCTACTCCTCAATGGAATCAACCTCACAATTAGTTTTACACTGGGCCAAGAAGGATGCCTAATCCACAACAAAATCTTTTACCAGCTCCTCAAAACCCTCAACAAAATGAGCAGATCAACCAACCACAAATTCCAGCGTAACCTGTTCCTAATCCAAAGAATAATTGTCAAAATACTCTAGTGTATTCTACGGAATAGGAAAATATGACTAGACTTAATGCTATCCATTGTGGAAATCTGTAGTTAAGGTCAGGAAAAACAGTCCAACAACCTACCATAGTTGAGATTCTAGATGAGCCCATTAAGGAATCCGCTGAGGCGGCTAAGACAACTTCCATGTCTTTAGAGTAAAACCCAGTAAGTACCCAAGACAAGACCCTATCACCATCTCTAGCTAGAACTTCTGAGTTGCCTTAGGAGGAGGGTTGTCAGTCTCCAATTGATCCTTTAAAGAAGGATTCCACCCCTAAAGAGAAAGCTCAAGTTCCTTTTCCAGAGTGTATGAAACCAACCACCTTGAAAAACCCTCTAGAAATGTCCTTTTCCACTAAAACTATGCTGATACATGAGATTAAACAACTGCAAATTGAGGTTCCTTTGTTACAAGCAATTAAAGAGATTCTTGAATTAAACCAACTGATTAAATAGTTGTGCATCAAAACACTATGAAGGAAACCAAAACAGATCAATACTGCTCACATAAATGGTTATCTAGCTGACTTCTTGGCTAGAAAAACCATAGCTCCAAAATATGATGACCCAGACAGTCCACTTATAATAGTGACAATCAATGAGGTAGCAATACCTAACACACTTGTGGACTTAGGAGTAGCCATTAACATAATGACTGTCGATGTGATGGAAAAGTTGGGACTTACTGATTTATGTCCCACAACTATAGTGTTGCAAATGGAAAATCAATCCATAGCTATTCCCAATGGTGTCATAAAATGTTCTTTTTAAGGTTGATGGTTGGGGGAATATCCAATGGACTTTCAAATAATTCAGTCCCTCACACCAAAAGATAGTTATTTGATAATCCTAGGAAGACCATGGATAGCTATTGTTGTAGCCAAGATTGACTCGAGAGAGGGAGGAATGACCATTCACATGGTCCTAATAACAAACATTTATTCTTGTCTCCTCCTGCCAAGCTTGCTAAACATAACAAAGTATGGGTTGATGAACTAGATGGTCCCAACGAATAAGAGAATCTAGCTTCACTTGCTATGGTGGTCATTAGAAAACATGGTGAAGAGTTAGAAGATGAATTGGAAAACATGGAAAATATTACCATGGACTCAAGTGATGAAGAGATGTTGGATGTAGAAGAGATTTTAGGGCAGCCAATCAGCATAGATCACACTGAATTCGATAACACCAACTTCATGTGATTACCTTGTCCTCTAGCTAGTATCATTCCAAAAATGGATCATTTTTTTGAAGATATTTCCAGACTCCACATAACTATACCACATAGCTATCCTCTCAACACTTTGACAAGAGAAGTTTATATTGTCACCTCTAACCATCTAGGAGTCAAAACCATCATGTTACTACTAGGGAAAACTTTGAATATTAATAGTTGGTTGACAGAGCCAAAAGAGCATACATTATTTGATATCTTGGTGAATAGATCTAAATATTTTGCTTGGGACTATATAGACATGAGAGGAATACACCCAAGTGTTTGTACCCATCACATCTATACTAAGGATGTTAGAAATATTCGCCAACCACAAAGAAGGCTCAATCCTGCCTTGAAAGACATTGTTAAAACCAAAATTGAGAAACTTTTGCAAGTAGGATTCATCTATCCCATATCTGACAATAAATGGGTTTTGCCTCTGGTAGTTGTTCCAAAGAAAAATGGGAAGTGGAGAGTGTGCGTTGACTATAGGGAACTCAATAAAGCTACCCATAGAGATTACTTCCCTCTACCATTTGTAGACCATGTTTTGGATAATTTGGCTAGAAGGAAGTATTTCTCATTCTTAGATGGATTTAGTGGATATAACTAGATGTAGGTAATCACAGAAGACCAAGAAAAAACAACTTTTACGTGCCCCTGGGGAACATTTGTGTATCAAGTTCTTCCATTCGGGCTATGCAATGCTCCTGCAACATTTCAATGAGCTATCCTGGCAATATTTGCTGAGTTAGTAAATGACTATGTGGAAGTTTACATGGACGACTTCACTATATATGGGTCAAATTTTGATGGACTTCAAAATTTGGACAGAGAGTTGAAGCAATGTGAGGACCATCAACTATCCTTGAGTCATGAAAAATGCTTAATAATGGTAGAAAAAGGAATAGTGTTGGGACACCATATTTCAGCTGAAGTGATAAAAGTGAACCTAAGAAAATTGAGGTAATACAAAAACTTGAGACTCCTAAAAACCAAACTAACGTTAGAAGCTTCTTAGGGCATGCCGGATACTATAGGAGATTCATAGAAAATTTCAGCAAGATTGCAGCCCTTATGTTTTCTCTCCTTCAAAAGAATGTAGAGTTTTCCTGGACAACAAAGTGTCAATCATCATTTTAGATCATTATGGAAAAACTCATCTCTACTCCTATCCTTCATGGACCTAATTGGAACCTTTTGTTCCATATTTATGTAGATGCTTCAGATGATGCTATTGGAGTGGTTTTAGGTCAGGAATATGAGAATGGGGGAAAGTACGCTATCAATTTCATTAGTAAGAATTTGAATCCCATTGAATGAAATTATACCACCACGAAGAAATAATTTTTAGCTGTAGTACATGCAATCAAGAAATTTTGACATTACATCATAGGGTACAAAGTTATTGTGTTCACAGACCATTCAACCATTGAGTACTTGATGAACAAACTTGTAGTAAATGGAAGGATAATCAGATGGTTATTGCTTCTCCAGGAATTTAACATGACTATTATTGATAAACCTAGAAAGTTCACCGTAATTGCAGATTTCCTATCCCAGATTAAACAAGATGATGGTGATTGTGCTCCTATGTAAGATTGATTCCCAGACGAAAATCTATTTGCCATCTCCATTAAAATGCCTTGTTTTTCTGATATCGCCAACTACTTGGCCACCTTAGAATTGCCACCTCATTTCACATCAAAACAAAGGAAATGCGTTATTCGAGAAAGCGCTCCATTCAAATGGATTAATGAGATATTTTTTTGATGCGATCTTGATATGGTTTTACAACATTGTGTTAGGGTAGATGAGACCTATAGCATCCTTAAAGCTTTCCATGATGACCCTTCTGGAGGCCATTATTCTTCCAAGAGGATGTCTCATAAGATTTTAGGTGTAGGATATTACTGGCCCTCTATGCATAAAGATGCAAAGAAATATGTTTGCCATTTTGATGAATGCCAGAGTAGGGAGACCCACTACATCCAATGAAATTCCTCTACAACCCCAGGTAGTTCTTGAACCATTTGAAAAGTGGGGATTGGATTTTATCAGTCCTATAGGCCCCCCTTCACAAGGAAAAGAGTACATTTTGTTCTGTATCGACTATCTGACCAAGTGGGCAGAAGTTCAAGCTTTAAAAGTTGATAGGTAAGAACAAGTAGTTGATTTCTTGTATAACAACATTTTTCTCAGATTTGGAGCCCCTAGGACAATTGTCATAGATTAGGGACCCTAGTTTATGTCTAGGGTTTTTTTAGCCTTCATTGATCATTTCTAGGTAAGCCATAAGAAGTCATCACCCTACCATCCTCAAGAAAATGGGCAGGTAGAAGTCACTAATAGGGAGCTAGAGAAAATTTTAACAAAAATAGTTTCATCAGGAAGGAAAGACAAGGCTAGGAAACTACTTGAAGCTGTTTGGGCTTATAACACAACTTGGAAATCAACCACTAGTTTCAGTCCATACGAGTTAGTTTTTGAGAAGAAACCTCTTCTACCCATTGAATTTGAACTCCAAACTCTGAGAACAACAATGGAGTTAGATTTAGATCTCAAACGAGTCCAGGTTGAAAGAGTTTTATAACTTAGTGAGTTGGATGAAATCCATTTGGATCCTATCCACCAAACTGAGCTAGTGCAACAACAATGGAAGGTCTGGCATGACAAGCATATAAAGGAAAGAGAGTTCCATAATGGGGATTGGGAACTGTTATTCGATTCCCGATACAAAGATCACCAAGGGAAACTTAAGACTCATTGGCTCAGTCCATATGAAATTTCTAAAGTATTTCCAAACAAAGAAGTGCAACTAAAACCCATTGATGGTGACAATCAAACACTTTTGGTCAATGGTCATCGATTATGCATTTACCATAAAATTGTCAATAAAGAAGAATTAACAAAAATGGTAGAAATGAAAGGAGAAATCCAATGCATTGACTCTACTACGATAAAGCCAATATAGTTTTTTATTTTGTTGTCATAAATCCATGTGTATGTATTTACTTTTCTTTAGAGAATTTCTTTTGAATTTTTCATCTTTTGGACTTGGCTAAATTTCATTCCATCTTGTAGGATTTCATTCTAATCAAACAAAAACTTCAACACATCTTGCTGTGATGCTCATAACTTGTTGGCTCGGTTGCTGCGATGCTCTAAAACTTGTTGGCTCAGTTGTTGCGATGCTCCAGAACTTGCATGCTTGACTTGTACCATTTTTTGCTTTGTTCCTGCAGTCTAGCACATCTTTCAACGATGCTCTAGAAAGTCTAAGTCCAAGGTCATGCATTCTGCTTCTTTCTTCTAGCTGCATCTTTTTGTGATGTTCTAGAAATTTTCTTGTTGCATTTTGGCTGCATCTTTTAGCGATGCTCTGGAATTTTGCTATTTCTTCCTTCTGGTGGCATCTTTCAGTGATGCTCTAGAAATTTTGTTGCTACTTCTAGCTGCATCTTTTGGGGATGCTTCAAAAATCTTTGGTCATTGCTTTGGCTACATCTTTCAACGATGTTCCAGAAATTTTGTTGCTACATGCTAACATCTCTCAGTGATGCTCTGGAATTTTTCCACTTCACTTTTTCATTCTGGATGCATCTCTCAGTATGCTCTAGAACTTTTTATTCTTCACCCCGGCCACATCTCCTAGTGATGCTCCAAATTTTTGTACATTCTTTTCCTGTCTAAATGCTTTGATTCTTCCAGCATCATACACATGCCCATTATTAAATTTTGTCATCACCTTGGAATCCACACCCTACATTACCATTTTCCCTATATTCCCATTTCCTATCATTATAGATTAAAATTATTATGACTACTTTTCTATCATAATAATTCCACCATTAATTAACTGTCCCATTTGTGTTCATAATAAATTCATTGCCACCCTCGCCAACTCATATAATTATACTGTTAATGCAGCAAAGGTAAGCGATTTTTGAATTGATGATGGGATGCAAGGTAAGTACAATTTTTTCTTTAAGTAGGTAATTATTTTGAATAAAGATAAGTAAATTGGAACAAACCATCCCCTTTCCAAATTTAGTAAACTGTGCAATTGTATATCTACTTGAAATATGACAATCTTTGTGCTTTCTCCCATGCAAGTAATGATGAAAGTATAGTGAATCCCAAATGAGACAATTAATTCATGTCCCATCTGCTGTATCAAGTATAGGTGATTAAAAAGTTACATTTTCTTCACTTTGCAATTCAATTTTGTTTAAACAATTTTCTTTGCACGCCATAGCATTTTAGCAGAAACTAAGCAAAGCCATAAGGGAAACAGAGTATGGGAGAAGCAAAATGGAAATCTAAACCAGCTTCAGTAGATAGATTATTGGCATTAAGTAGTATTTCATAATTGTTCCAAAAAGTGGGGTGGTTGGATTCATAAAGAATTTCGAGGGACACAACGAGCAACTGGTGAAGGAATTTGACAAGAGTTTCACAGATGGTCAATCTATAATGCATGGGAAGCTATTCCAGGTAAGTCTTAAGATAATTTCTCATCTATCTGGTCTTGAAAATGAAGGTATTAATTTGTTGGAAACTACCAACATTTCTTATTATAAAATGGTAAATCTTTTTCATAAAGAAGGGGAACCTCAGCCTTTGTTAACTGTAAGTACTAGAGGAAAAAAAAAAGGATTTCAGAGAATGTCCATCCCATATCCCTGGAGAACAACAATGGCTTGGATTATTAAGTATTTTACTTGTAAAGGACAATTCACAGTAGTTGTAGGTCCACCTTTTCGCCTACTTACCTATTTGCACCATAGCGCTAAAAACCCTACACTTAGGGTTGATTCTTGCATTTCTTTGTTATTCTATTACTAGCATGATAGAAAAATTCAAATTTGATTTAGGACCACTTAAACACCATGGCCTCATCAACTTAATATGTAAATATCATTTCCAAAAGAAAACAAAAAAGAAGTGGCAAAAATTCCTCCAAAAAATTGAAAATCCAGAGCCTATAAGACACCTTGAAGAAGGTGAATCATTTGGGCAAGTGAATCAGCATTTGGAAGAGCATTCGCCTAAGCCTCTAGAAACTTCTGAACCTTGACATACCATAATAGCTCCTGATGGCGAAGCACCAAAAAATTTACCTAATATTTCAGAAACCCCAGGCCATCAAGAAAATGTGGAAATCATAAATTCAAGAGATGAGGAAGAACCTCCTCGCAAGAGGAAGAAGAGATCTAGAGTAACATTGCAAACAACTCCTCCTTTAAGGAGAAGTAAGAGGTTATCTGGTAAAATTAGTGGTGTCGTAGCTAGTGACCAATTGAATACCCCTAAAAAGAAAAAGGCATGGCCAATAGTCACATGATATTGAAGCTCAATTGCTAGAAACTGAGGATCAACCTTCTGAGGAGGCAACAAAATAATTTGAAAAACAACCCACTAAATCCCATGAGGTCAAGAGGGTGAATATGCCATTACAATCAGAACAAGAAGTAGGGGAACAATCTCCACAAAATTTGGGTGTTGAAGATGAAATTGCGAAACATTTGTCTCCTTTAGCTACCAATATTACTGAACAAGGTTCATTTGAGGTGCCTAATAAGGAAAACATAACCAATGATGATGCATAAATTCTTAGCTTCCTTTTGCTACCAATACAAAGGATGATGAGAAAGAAACAAAGTTAGAGCAATTAAAAGAAAAAATTGCTCAATTGAAATGTTAGTTGCAGAAAAATGAAGATCAAGTTAATCAACAATAGGAAGAGATAGATATACACATTGTAGTTTTGAAGAAGAGAGATCAAGAAATTGTAAATTTTAAAATTCAAATGGAGAAAAAAGATAAAAATATTGAACAATTGCAATTTTAGGTGCAATAGTGGAATGAGGAAAGTAAAAGGTATGTGACAAGTTTGTTTGAAAAAGATAGACAAATCAAAATTGTAACTGATAATTTTATGCAGTTATTTATAGCTTTTGAAAAAGAAAAAGACCAACAAAAATTTGAGCTTAATGCATCCTTAAGTAAGATTATTGAGTTGAAGCAAGATTTGTAGGAGGTTAATGTTAAACCAACAATGGAGTTAAAAGAGATACAGATTGAACCAACTGAAATGGAATGGTTCCAAATTCATATACCTCCATTGTTGGTTACATGGATGGAAATGTGCTATTTTTTTGAAACAGACAGGGATAGAAAATGCTAGATTGAAAAAGGAAATGGTTTTATTAAAGGATTCATATGAAAAGATGTATCAAGCTAAAACAAATTCTTGCCAAATTGGTGACTTATTGTTATCCCGCAAAAGACCATCTAGACTGTATTCCATTTTTTTAAATGAGCAACTCTTAAGATGAAAAATATTAAGAATCTCTTGCAATCTTCCACATGATTCGAATGATAAAGATTGTAAAAACATTTACGGAATCACCACCTTCTCAACAAAATTTATTGTGTGAATTCTTTATCCACAATTTTTTTTTAGAAGGATATACAGATTTCTATGTTAATTTATTTGTTGGTGAAGTTTAGCTCAGGGAATTTTTGTTCACCTTGCAAAACCAAATTCAATGGCAAGAGAAAATTTACAAGCAAAAAATACTATTGGAATTCAAATGTGTTACCCTAATAGGAAACCTTATGCTTTTAAAGCTCAATTTTGAAGCATCAAGATCAATGAAACTGTGAGAAATAAGTATAATAATAATCTTCAGATCTGCTTTGAGCATTTTAAAGTTAAGGGGCCAGAATTGATAAGAAAAGCATTGAATGCCTATGAAGAGAGGTACAACCCTCTTCATATTCACCTTAAAAGAAGAGAGATGATTGCACCTACAAATATTAGATGGTCTTAGAAAAGAGCAGAGGCATTGGTAGATATTCTGCAATAGCTTAAGACTGATTGGATGGGAATGAGGTACAAACCTCCATTACTTCTTTCACCACCCCCTACAGTGCATATTACTATAGATCACAATATTGATAATTTACAGTCATGGAAAGCAAGGGTCAAATTCAATGAGGTTTTTCTTAGAGTCCTAGATGATTGGGATAGAGAGGTAGAAGATCTGTATGACCTCAGTGCTGAGTATGAGGAGTTGAACAAGAACAAGGAAAATTGAAGAGCAGGAGGACCTGCTCAAGCTTAGGAGTGGGAGAAGTGACGAGGTATAAATAACCTCTTGTATATAAACAACCAAATAACCCTTCCTTAATTCTCCCAATTGCTTTTACCCTACCAATTGTTTATCTTTAGGATTAATTATTGTTTACTTTTTGTAAAAAAATGTATACTCTTTATTTCCTAAAATCAGTTGAAATAAGCTGACCCGTGCTAATATAATGGTACAATTTTTAGTATTGTATATGTCATTATGCATAGCCAGTCATTATCCACAACCAAGTGGATTTAAATCAAACTTCAAAGAAGTTGAAGACAAGCGCCATAAGTCTAGACGCCAAAATTTTAGGAAGTGCATAATGGATTGAGTATTTTTATGCTTTTTGTTTAAAAGACTTTATGACTCACTCCAAGCCTTTTACATGCTTTATGTTATGGACTTAAGTATGTTGGTTAGTTGAATTCTATTGAAGACCTTTTCAATGGTGATCTTCACCATTTGAAATCTAAGATTTTGTTAGTAATTTTGTATAACTATGTAACCGCTAGAAAAAATGTATACTGGATATCGTTATGCTGTCATAATGTGCTTTTGAAATATGTCTTTGTGTTACACTTTTCCTGATATGAATAAAACAATATTTTCTAGTCTTATTATGAGTTATTAGTACTTTACGATGGAATTATCTTGGATGGATTAATTTTGAAGATACAAAAGTTCATGTAATTTGAGTTAAGCATAGTAGTACCCGAGGGCTAGCCACTCGAGGTAATCATAGAGTAGATATATAAGTATTTTCATTTTCACTTCTATTATTTTTATTCTGTACATGATAACTGTGAATGAATGTTATTTTGTATGTGTCGGGCTTTGTTAAGTTATTCCTGCAGGTTGTAGTTTGAGTTTATAATCTTTAGTTCTTTTTATCTAAAATTCCAAATAACCCACTCTAGTTATCAGTTGTATGTTGTTAAGTTTGTTTTCTATTAACAATTAGATGTTAGTTAATGGTTGTTGTCATTTAAAATTTATAGTTTTATTGCAAGCGTTTCTTTTCAAGTAATTTACATGCTTTATAGTTTAATCATTTTATGCTTTCTAGCTTAATAATTTCATGCTTTCTAGTTTAGAAAAATTTACGCTTTCTAGTTCAATGGCCTTTTAGTTTAAGTTTTGTTTTCAATTGTTCCAAACATTCATAAAATTTGGGAGAGTTAGTCAAGATGTTTCCTATTGCATATAGCCTCTGAACACTACCCGGTTGATACATTTGATACATTTTTCAATTAAAGCAATAGGACCTAACGACATTTGAATACAACATTCATCAAATTCATAAATGTTACAAGGGAATTTATCAGTCAAAAATGCAATATTGTGAATTCATAGTGCCCATAACTTGTTCTGAAGGCTATTTTGTGAATATCTTCATCCTTGAGCCTTAACTGATGGTATCCAAATTATAGATCGATCTTTGAAAATATTGCTGCCCCACACATTTGATAAAAAAATCATCAATATGTGGTAAATGATATTTTTTCTTTATCATTTCTTTGTTAAGCATATGATAATCTATACATAAGCACAAGGTACCATCCTTATTTTTGACAAAGATCACTAGTGTTCCCTAGGGTGAAACATTGGGTCTAATCAATCATTTAGCTAACAGTTCCTTCAATTGAGCCTTTAATTCCATCAACTCTATAGTGGTCAAATGATATGGTGCTTTGGAGATTGGTTTTGAACCTAAAATTATATCTACGGAGAAATCAAAAGCCCCTTTAGGAGGTAATCAAGAAAGTTCATCTGGAAATACATCCTCAAAGTCTTGAAGAAATGGGTAATTCTCCATTTTAGATTTTCCTTGATCCATAAGATCCCCATTTTCAATCCCTTGGAGTTTTTGAGACTCATAATATATTAAGTCATCTTGGAAGATAAACTCCTTGAAATATTCTAATTTCTCCATTTTGACAATAAAGAGTTGACACCCTTTTTGCTTGGCCCTCTTTAGTTGCACAACAGATATTTGCCTTGACTTCTCTAGGAGTGCCTTGAAGGAAATTTTTTTTCCCTAGGTCATCCAAAGATTATTGTTTTTGTAAAATAGTCTACCTTATCCCTATGCCTCCACAACTAGTTTATTCCTAATACATCGTAGGAACCTAAAGGTGCTACATACAAGTTCACCTCGTTTGGAAAACTCAGAAGATCAACCTTGGCTTCAAACGAGCATTTCTGTACTTGAGATTTTGTTTGGTTAGCATACTCTACTAACCAAGGTTTTTCCATATATCCAATTCTTCTAGGAAATTCATCTAATAATCTTGGTGCAATAGAACTTTCAGTTACACTAGTTTTAATTAAAATTTAAATAGGGACACCAAACAATGTTCCTATTGTTTCAATAGGAGTAATCTGGTACTTCACTTGTTGGTTATCCAACACTACATGGATCCTTTGTTGAAATTCTTCCTACTGGGTAAGTAAGGGATTACCACATGGATGAGCTCCTTGAGACTTATTTGGGCATTGATTCACATAATGATCTCCTCTAGATGAGAAACATCCTCCAAGAGGTCCTCGTCTTTGAAAAGGCTTTACTAAGTTGTCTCCATTCTTTCTAGAGTTATTGTTCTTCTTCTTCTCATTATTAGAATCATTTTGATTATTACATAAACCCTTATAATTTTTCTTCTTGGACTCCTACTTATCATTCCTCTTAAAAGATTGAGAAGATTGTGACCAATTGAACTTCTTACGGTTCTTCTCATGATAAGCATAAATAGACTTCAAATTTTGCTCCTGCTTTATTGCTTTCTCAAAAATTTGGTCCATTGTTGTAGGACCATGAACATCTTCTTCTCCTCCAATTTGGGCAGTTAGCCCCATGATGAATTTCCTTATCTTAAATATTTCATCTTTTTGGTATTGGGGTAGGCATTTCAGGAGATGTGTAAACCTTTCGTAGTAATCCACTACAAACAAGTCTCCTTGTTGAAAATTCTGGAAATCAATAAGCTTCTGGTTGAAGAAAAGTTGTGGTAACCATCTTTGCATAAAGATGACTGCAAACTTATCCCACGTTAAGCTCAAAGACCTTAACCATAACTCCATCTTATTCATCCACCAAGTAGATGCTTCTCCTGATAATTGGTAAGCTCCCCAAACTTCCTTAGTAACTTCAAAATAATTTCTTATTTCGAAGTAATTATTCATTACCATGATCCAAGCCTCTACCAAATCATCACTCACCATTCCATCAAACTTTGGTGGTGTTACCTTTTTCATGTCCCTTGATAACTCAAGAGCTAATTGATTTCTCTTCTCATTATTAGCTCTCAAATTAGAATGGTTTTCACCTCACCCACTCAGGGTAGTACATTCATGCTTATTCTCATCTTCTCCTTCTTGAGAGGCTTCATTTTCTTTTTGAGGCCTACTTTGGCCCCTAACCTCCTTTTTCAAGGTGCTAATTCTATCCCTTGTTTCATTTAACATTGCCAAAATTTGGTCCAATTTTACATCAAGATTATTGGAAGGATGGGATACCTCCTGACTTCCTCCTGGGTTAATCTTGGTTTGCACCATGATTGCTTTTCTACTTCACCCAAGGTTTAATTTTATGCATTTAATTAGATCCTCTAATTTTTGCATTGCATTATAAACAATACTCATGGCATTATGCTTAATCCAATAAAGAGAGAGATTTGATAAAAATTTAAAACTTTATTATATTAATTCAGAGGATTTAAATATCACATCCTTATTATTAGGATTTAGGTGACATCAACCTTGTAAATCCATTAATTAATTATTTCCATAACATGCCTTTTGTAAATTACCCATAAGAGGTGAATCTGTTTCACCAACAGTGGTGAAAGAGCTCATGTAAAGACAAAGTTATTGTTACTATTTTTCTTTTGGGAAAAGGAAAAAATAGCTAGGTGTCCCATTTGGAATGTCCTATTTTTGGAGGGTTATGACATCTATGGCAATGTCATAAGATGTTATGACAACTATGACAATGTCATAAGATGTTATGAAAACTATGGCAACATTTATGACACATTCCTTCCTTAGGCACCCATGCATGGGAGATGCCTTATGATAGTTGTAAGAGCATCTGTAAGTTGCTATTTTGGGTGGATTTTGTGGTTGCAAGGAGATAGACATTGGGTTTTTCTAGGTGGTTTTGCTGCCTGCTGTTTGGTGATGCCATAGTGGTTTTCACCCCCACAAGTTTCTATAAATTGGGGGTTGGAGCTTGAGTTTTTCATTTAGTTTTGCAAGTAATAGGGTGATGTCGAATTCTACAGAGTTATTTAGAGAAGTGTATTGCTATTTTAATATCTCTTGAATTATTAATTTACTTGCCTCTCTCTTTTTGTGGTGGATTTTTTTCCCTTAGGGGTTTCTCCACGTAAATCTAGTGTTGTGTTATGGTTTTCTATTTCTTGCTTTAATTTTGCTATGACATACATTTAAGGGTTAATCTTTGGATTCATATTTGAAATTATAGTTAGTTAAAGTTATTAACACAAGCTTTCTTGACCTTTTTTTATAACATTTAGTATGCAAGCTAACAATTCTATTGAGAAAAAGGAACTTTTTTCTTGAGTGTTGAAGGTTTTTTGCTATAGTGGGAGCTTTGCTTTATGGGTTTTTTGTAGATTTGTGAAAGATTGTATACTATGGCCTCCACCTCTCATCAAGTTATTGAGAAGTTCAATGAAACTGGTTATGAGATGTGGAAGCTAAAAGTTGAAGATCTCCTTGAAGAGAGATCAGTGGTTGATAGTTTTGGAAGAAAACACTAGTAGAATTTGGCAAATAAATGACTGTGACTAAAAATTTTAGTCACAACAACTAAAGATGACTAAATTCTACTCATTTTTTGCAACATAACTATAAATGACTAATTTGATCATCGGGTAAAAAACACAACTAAATAATTAGTCACACAAATAAAAATTAGATAATATGATATTAAAGTGGATAATTAAAAGAAATATTTCAAATTGAGGGAGTGGGTTGTATTATAATATAATATAATAAAAATATATTATTATATTATAATATATTATATATAATATAATATATTACCATATTTTATAATACAATATTATAATATATTGTATATAAAATATGGTAATATATTATATTATATATAATATATTATAATATAATAATACAATATATTATATTATATTATAATATAATAATACAATATATTATAATATAATATATATATTATAAGATAATACAAATTATTACATTATAATATAATATAATATAATATAATATTATTAATATTATAATATTATATTATAATATATTTAATATTATATAATAATATAATATAATAATACATTTAATAATATTTATTATGTAATAAGTGGGAAATTTATGTATTCTAGCTTATTTATTTTGGATTCCATTTTGAAACTTTTTTAGTGGCAAAAAAAAACTCTAATCGCTATTGGATCTTGGCCCTAATTTGATTTTAATAAAAATACTCTAAAACCCTCGTTGACACCTTATTTTTAGGATGCAACTTGCCGAATTGAAGAAGTGAAAGGTGAATACCAGTGAGGAACAGTTTGGAGGATGAAATCCAATAGCTGGGAGGAGATAGGAAGGGATCAAAAAGGCGCTTCCATCCAGGGAAAATCCTTTGGCCATGCACGACTGCTCCATACTTTTCGGTGAGCTAGAGCGTACTGGTCAGGCTTCCACCTTTACACTGTGACTCACCCAAGACTAAATAGAGACACTGACACAAAGCTGCATTTCATGGAGGATTCTCCTGACACAGTGGATCTAGATGTGCTCTAACCATGAAAACCTATGAGAAATCATTAACCACTCTTGGCTAGTGGCCCTTAGTCACTTCAATAGGAGTTGTGGGCTGGCAATGCCTCTCTCACTAATTTTTTTTCCTGTGTTTCTTTTAATTTTTGCATGAATTTCTTTTTAAGTGTGACAACCCTGTATGCTTCGGGGTGGATCTTGGCCAAACTTTCATTTTAATAAACATACTCTAAAACCCTCATCGAAGCCTTATTTTTAGGCTGCAACTCACCATATTGGAGAAGTGAAAGGTGAATACCAGTGAGAAAGAGTTTGGAGGAGCTGAAACCAATAGCGGCGGGGAAAGCAGTAAAAAGTGGTGAAAAAAATAAAGGTGAATAATAGTTATTAAGGACTTCGTAACATTGGTAATAAGTTCTAGTAGTACCAATAGGTAGAATTCGCTTTGATCTGGTGTGGGTTATTTATTTTTAGTTTTTGTTGGAGCTTGAATTTTTTTGATAAAGTATTTCAAATTTCAGCTTCATTGATTTTGCTTATTCCTTTATTTGGCTACTTTCAATGGTTATCTTTGTCCACCCTTTAAATCATCATACTGGATGAGGCAGATTCAATGACACAAGATGCTTAGGTATAAAATTTTCTTTAATCTATGCTATGAATGAAATTTATTAGTTTAATATTTTGTTTACCTTTATTGTGTGAAATATGTTTGCATAAAAAGTACCTGCAATGAGTAACATTTTGCTTACCAATTGATAGAATGACTTGCGACATACCATGGAGAAACACTCTAAAGTTATAAGATTCTGCTTCATTTGACTATGTTAGCAGGTATTATATCTATACTTTTTCCTTTTTGTTGTCTATATAGTGAAGAGAAAATCTTAAACTTCAAAATTATAACAGTTATATCTAATTATGATACATTCACTATATCTAGTGCCTATGTTTAGGGTGCCATAGTTGGAAAAGGAAAAGAAAATGTTTGAATTTTATCCTTTGTATTATTTGACTTTTTTGAGTTTTTGATGTGCAAATTTTGAAACCTTATTTTTAGGCTACAACTCCAAGTTGGAGAAGTGAAAGGTGAATACCAATGAGGAAGAGTTTGGAGGAGCTAAAACCAATAGTAGCAGGAAAGTTGTGGATTTGCAAGGGGAGAGTTTCAAATCCAAATGAAACTTTATTGATACAAAGTGATTCTTTGTTTTTATTCCTTTTGAATTCTTCAATTGTTCAATAAATGATGTAAAATAGTTAGTGAGACAAGTTGCTAGTGAGGCACATCATTTATATGTTTTGACTTGCCAATGAGGCTGTAACCAGTGAGGTAGTTGTCAATGAGACATTGAATGTAACCAATGAGGTTTTGATTTTCTAGTGAGGCTTAATGAAGTAAATTTTCAGAGTGGATAAATACTGTGTTGTGGCTCCTCTTGATTTGTGATCTATTTTTGTTTGATCAATCATATTTTTTCAAGCATTTTAGTCTTCATTTCATGGTGCTTCTCTCAAAATTCGAATATCTATGATGCTTGAAGTTTATATGCATAAATTTATGAGGATTAATTAAGTTAGAATTGATTTGTAACTTGAATCACTGATTCACCCAAATAAATGACTAAACCATGACTAAATAAATGACTACCATGACTGAAATAAATGACTATCATGACCAAATAAATGACTATAATGACTAAATAAATGACTACCATGACTAAAATAAATGACTGCCATGAGTAAATAAATGACTACAATGACTAAATAAATGACTATCATAATTGAATAAATGACTACCATAAATAAATGAACAACTGCCATGACTAAATAAATGAGTACCATGACTAAATAAATGACCAGTTAACAAAAATCAATGATTAAATTAATGAATATATATACTACCAAATTGATCAATCAAAACAACCAATAAATGACTAAAAATGATTTAGTCATGAATTTGGTCATGTTATAAATGAATGACAATAAACAACTAATGGTCACATGACCTAGCTAATGGGCACATGACCAATTTTTAGTAGTTTTTGTCATTTATTGTTGTTTTTCTACTAGTGGAAGAAAACAACTAACTCTACCATGTCAGATGAAGATTGGAAGAAGTTAGACAAGAAGGTACAATGAACCATTCAGTTGTGTCTTTTAGACTTTGTCCTCCTAAATGTCTCTACAAATGACACTGCATACAAGCTATGAAGGAAAGTAGGTGAAATCTACCAAACTAAGAGTTTGTCTAACAAGTTATATCTCAAAAGATGATTGTATTCTTTGAAAATGAGGGATGGTGATTCGATTGCTGAACATTTGAATGCTTTTAATTTGATTATAAGCACTTGCATCGATAGATGTTAGTATATAAGATGAAGATTAGTGTATTTTACTACTTTTCTCTTTTCTTGATTCTTGGGAAAATCTAATCATTGCCACAAGTAGTGGTGGTACCAAACCATAGATGGATAGTATTATTCCTATACTCCTTTTGGAAGAAATATGAAGAAAGACCATGAATATTGGCTCCCAAGATGCCTTGGATGTGTAGGGAAGGTCCAAGGAGAAAGGGACTAAAGGGGATAAAAAAGGAAAGTCAAAAGGACATTCTAAGACTCCCAAAAAGAGCAGAGTGAAATGTTGGAACTGTGGAAAAGGAGGGCATGTGAAGGAGTGTAGGAACAAGAAGAAGAGCACTAAAACCTCCACTATAAATCCTTCAATGATGGTGATTCCAATGTTTGGTTTATTTCTACTAACTCTATTAGTAATGATTCTTGGCTTATTGATTCAGGTGCCTCCTTCCATTTGACTCCTCACAAGGAGTGGATTTCTACACACTCAACATATGATGGGGGATATGCTTTCCTTGGTGATAACAACATGGAGAAGATTATTGGTAAATGGAAGGTAAAGTTGTGTTTCAGTGATGGGAGGGTTAAAACCCTTGATAATGTTTTACATATTCCATGAATTGTGAGAAATTTACTTCTAGTATCCAAGTTGAATGATTTTGGAATGCATGACATATGATAAGTCTGGTTGCAAGTTGGTAAGGGGGAGTTTGATGATTTCTAAGGGATCTCAGATATAGACTTTGTTTAAAGTACATGCCTTCACTCTTTGTAATTCAACTTTTGTAACTAGGATTGAAAATGCATGTATGTTGTGGCACCATAGATTGGGCCACAATGATGAAAAAGGTCTTAAGACCATACTAGATAAGAGACTAGTAGATGGTATTTCTGATTATTTTGTTGGAAAGAGTGATTTTTATGAATATCATGTGTTTGGTAAAAAAAAGTCATCATTTCCTAAATGAGTTAATAAAGCTAAGGGACTTTTAGAACTTATTCATTCAGATGTATGTGGTCCAATGGATGTTGATTCTTTGAGTAGATATCAATATTATGTTTCCATCATTAATGATTTCTCAAGATATACTTGGAATTATTTTATGCATTCAAAATATGAAGTTTTCACTAAGTTTAAGGAATTTAAAGCCTTGGTTGAAAAGCAATCAAATTATAAGATAAAAGTATTGAGAACTAACAATGAGGGTGAATATTGCTCTAAGGAATTTGATGAATTTTGCAAACATGCATGAATTGTTAGGAAAAAAACTACACCTTATACTCCCCAACAAAATGGGGTAGCAGAAAGAATGAACCGTACATTAATGGAAAGAGCTAGGAGTATGTTAAGTAGTGCTAAGGTAGATAAATTCTTTTGGCTAGAAGCTATTGGTATTGCTTGTTATTTAATAAATAGATCTCCTTGTAAAGCTTTTGTTGATAGAACACCTTATGAAATGTGGTTGGGTAAAAAGCCTTCAGTTTCACATTTAAGGGTCCTTGGTTGTGAGGCTTTTATTCATGTGCCTCAAGGGAAGCAATCTAAATTCCATCCAAAAGCTTAGAAATGCATCTTTTTAGGATATGGTGAGAATGTAAAAGGTTATAAGCTTTGAAATACTTTCACCTATAAAATGATCTTTTCTAGAGATGTGATTTTATGGAATTTAGTGCTAACTTGGGTGAAGAAGAACCAAAGTTAAAGAAAAAGATAGTGCACTTTGAAACTAAGTAGGAAGATGCACATGTGGAAGAACAAAGAGATGGACTATAATATGGAGAAGAAGAGAGTTCAACTAAAAGTTATGAAGACTCTATTATAACAGAGGAAGTTGATCATAATGAAGAATATGAGGAAGAACTTCTTACTCCACCTTTGAGAAGGTCCAAAAGACAACAAAATCCAAATGATAGGTATTTCCCACCAGATTTTTGTTGTAAGTTTTCTTTATTAAGTACTGGCGATGAGCCTAGATCTTACAAGGAGGTACTCTCTTCCAAAGAAAGCGAGTCTCTAATGTAGGCCATGCAGGAGGAGATGATGACTTTGAATAGTTGTGATACCTGGTATTTTGTTAGTTTTCCCAAAGGAAGCCCATTGGATGCAAGTGGGTATATAAGAAAAATATTGGTGCAAATGGTCAGTTAGAGCAGTATAAGACTAGATTGGTGGCCAAGGGCTACTCCTAGAGAGAGGGAGTTGATTTTGGTGAAATATTCTCTCTTGTTGCTAAGCTAACCTCAATTAGATTCCTATTATCTATTGTTGCCACTTGTGATTTTGAGATAGAGAAAATAGATGTTCAATCTACTTTCTTGCATGGGGATCTTGAAGAAGAGATTTATATGTGACAACCTGATGGTTTTGTTGTGAAAGGAAAATAACACTTAGTTTTCAGGTTAAAATTATCATTGTATGGTCCGAAATAGTCACCCAAGATGTGGTACCAAAATTTTGATGCCTTTGCATTAAATTTGGGTTATTTTAGAAGCGAAGAGGATCACTATGTTTATATTAAGATTATTGATGATCAGATACCAATTATTGTCTTGTATGTTGATGACATGTTTATTGGTAACAACAAGGCGATGATTAGGGAGCTCAAAACTCAAAATTCTGGCATGTTTGATATGAAATATTTAGGGGATGTTAGATATATTCTTGGGATGAAGATAAGCAAGGATCAGGTACACAAAAAGCTTTGGTTAAGTCAAAGTAAGTATGTTGATACTATTTTGTAGATGTTTAAAGTGCAGGACTATAAACTGATAAATATTCCATTTTTGGTTGATACTAAGTTGATTTTAGACATGTGTCTTAATTTTGATGATGATATTGATGAGATGTCCAATGTTCTTTATGCTAGTGTCATTGGTAGTTTAATGTATGCAATGGTTTGTACTAGGCCAGATATATCCCAAGTAGTGAGAATTATAAGCAAGTTTATGTCTAACCTTGGTAAAGAGCATTGGAGTTTTGTTAAAAGGGTGTTTAGGTACTTACAAGGTACTTATGATTATTGTTTGGTTTATCATGGTATTGCTAATGTGGATAAGTCATTGGACATATAGGGTTTTGTTGATGCAAATTGTGCAGGTGACTTGGATAGTTGAAGGTCCACTAGTGGCTATGTGTTTACTTTGTTTGGAGGTGCAATGAGTTGGATGAGTAAAAGACAACCTACAATTGCATTGTTCACCACTAAAGTAGAGTATATGGATGATACACATGCCTCTAAGGAGGCTATATGGTTACAAAGACTTGGTATTGGTATTGGTTTTGATTGCAGGATAGTGAGGATCAGATGTGACAGTCAGAGTGCCAGATGTTTGGCTAAGAATCCTATATATCATGCTCGTACTAAGCATGTTGATGCTCAATATAACTTTGTATGATAAATGATTGAGAATGGACATTTCCTAATTGAAAAAATAGACACTTTGGATAATGTTGTAGATTTTATCACAAAGCTAGTAACCAAAAATAATTCCTCTTTGTGCAGGAAGGCCATGGGCCTTGATCACCACACTTAATTTTATGTTGATGTATCTCTATAGGTTTAATTTACAATGTATGATGTCAAGTGGGAGAATGTTAGGATTTAGGTGACATAAACCTTGTAAATCCATTAATTAATTCTTTTCCTAATGTCTTTTGTAAATTACCCATAAGAGGTGAAACTGTTTAAGCAATGGTGGTGAAAGAGCTCATGTAAAGATGAATTTATTATTACTGTTTATCTTCTTGGAAAAGGAAAAAATAGCTAGGCATCCCATTTGGAATCTCCTATTTTTGGAGGGTTATGGAATCCATTGTAAGTTATAAGAGTATCTATGACATCTATGACAAT
The DNA here is from genome assembly GCA_007258455.2 of Sequoia sempervirens. Taxonomy (NCBI): domain Eukaryota; kingdom Viridiplantae; phylum Streptophyta; class Pinopsida; order Cupressales; family Cupressaceae; genus Sequoia; species Sequoia sempervirens. The sequence goes on along the minus strand of VDFB02049217.1, from coordinate 106,988,614 downwards.
GCCATAAGATGCTATGATAACTATAACAATATTTATGACAAATTCCTTCCTTAGACACCCATGCATGCGAGATGCCTTATGATAGCTATAAGAGAATATATAAGTTGCTATTTTTGGTGGATTTGGTGGTTGCAAGGAGGTAGGTGTTGGTTTTTTCTAGGTGGTTTTGCTGCCTATTTTTTGGTGATACCATAGTGGTATTTACCCCCACAAGTTTCTATAAATCAGGGCTTGGAGCTTGAGTTCATTTAGTTTTGCAGGTAACAGGGTGCTATTTTTACAAAGCTATTTAGAGAAGTTTATTATTGTTGTAATATCTCTTGGATTAGTAATATACTTGCCTCTCTCTTTCTATGGTGGAGATTTTTCCCTTAATGGTTTCTCCACATAAATCTAGTGTCATGTGTTATGGTTTTCTATTTATTGCTTTAATTATGCTATCACATACATTTAAGGGTTAATATTTGGATTTAGATTTGTAATTATAGTTGGTTAAAGTTCTTAATGCAAGACTTCTTCAACTTTTTTTAAAACAATTATTTATTACAATTTTTTTTTGACCATTTGTGACTACAATTCGCTATTAGATAATGGCATCTCCTCAGGTTCTTCCTCACCCTCAGAGTCAACTAGGACAAACTTGAAGGGTGGATGTAAACACATGTAATCCATAACCTCCTTTCTTATCTTAGGTGCATTAAGACCACATCCAAAAGGAATTTCCCTATGTGAAAATAGTTTAACTAGGTTGACAGAAGGGATGGATACAATGGCCTTCTTTACCACTTTCATCCATTGTTTCTTTTCTAGCTGAATATGATTAAGTGAGTCAACAAGCCATGCACCCTCGGTTTAGTTGATTTTCTCCAAGAGATTCACCTCTAGAGATGACTCCTTTTTAGTCACTATTCTAGGAAAGTTTCTGGGCATCAACTTCCTGGTAGTTTTCCTTGTTCTTACCATTTTGGAACAAGAACATTTCAAACATTAGCTACTATTAATGTTTGAGAAATTTTTGCAATGAGATCATAGATCCATGTGTTGAACCCAATAGCTCTATTACCTTATGTAACATAATCACTCATACTTCAAAGTAATTACTTAGGTTTTTACCATGGAAGTAAATATAAGAAAATGCTTAAAAATAGGAATGTAATTTTTTTCATTTCCATACATCATTTATTGCACATGATCAAATAATAATGTAAAATACAAATTTTGAAATTGAACCATACAAATTTTCAACTTGAAAAATAAGATATAACTTTCCATTTACAATTCATACATGTAATACTTTCAATTATACAATTTTACATAATATAATAATTTTTGAACAAGACAACTGAGAGGGGGGGTGAATTAGTTGTAGCAAATTTTAATAATCCATAAAACATTCACCGAAACTTAGATCAATCATAAATATTTACGTTGCTAAATAATTGAACATTCAATACAAAGGAAGAGATTGAAAAGCATCACACATACACAGTAATACCAGATTTATGTGGAAAATCCAATAAGGAAAAATAACGATGAGGATTAGCTCACACTATAGAGAATATAAAAACTAATTACAAAAGGCTCACTACTTGATAAAGCTCACTTCCAAGACAAGGGCTCACTATCCAACAAGGGTTAACCACCCAAAGGGTTCACTACCACATAGTTACAAAGAATATAGAAGAGATATGTTACATAAAGAATACAATCTCAATGCAATAGAAATTTCCACCACAATTCACTCAACCACTTGTATAAATGCATGAATGATAGAGTCCACCTTCATCTCATTGCATCCAAAAACTCAAAATTTAAGATTCAAATTGATCTACCACACTCGCACCACATACATCAATCTTGATATGTATTTTTCACTATCTCTCTGCCACTCTCTCACTTCTTTCTTTCATCAACTCATTTTGTATTTATACTATATTCAAATTTGAAACATATCCAAAGTTGGCCATCCATTATTCAATTTCAAATTAGGTCAGTGCCAAAACATTCTAGGGTGGAATTAGAATGAGGACGACCTAAAAAAATGCTTGATGATGACCCAAATAAGACCCAACACACTTCATCAACTTTGAGAGTAGTGTTTAACACAAGGTTGACCAAACCAGTGTAACACACTTAAAACAATTAAGCACACAAAGCCTTAGCAATCCAATCCTTCTAGATACTGAAATTATCTTCAACATGATAATAATAGCTTAACTCTAGAACCAAAAGTCATAAGACTCAACTAAAGAGAAATTCACACCAACAATATTTCTTTCCAACCTTAGTGAGATACCCAAAAAATTATAGTTCACAACTTGTGAACATAACTCACATTGTTCAACAATCTACAAGCCCAAATCCTGGATATAGTAGCTCCCAACAATCATGATCAACCTATAACATAGGAGCAAAACCTAGAGCAAAACTTAGAGCAATCACTGAACACCTGCAACCTTTCTCCATTACAATTTTCTCAATATCCTCGACATATACAACCAATAACCTGCATCCATGACATTAATGACAATAACAACCAGTTGATAACTAGTTAAACATTTGTCATCAATGACAAAACCTTCATTCTTGCAACAATCTCCCCCTTTGTCATTGATGGCAACACATGATGTGAAAAACCATCAAAGACAACACACTAACTTTGAACACACTTTTCATGATTCTACATTATGTTTCTCCCCTTTAGTAGATGATCTCTTTTTTTCACATCTCTCATCTCTCATCTCCTCCTTTGACATGAATAGAAAAGGAAAAATATGTTTTACATTTATTTCCCCTTTGAAATTAAGAACAAAATACTCTTTCAATGACAACACATGACACTAACTACTTCCCTTAAGAGGTAGCCACCAAAACATCTGTCCAGAAGAAAGATAGATCCATAGATCTACTAGAATGATGCATATTCATATGCATCTAGTTCAAGAAAGGAGGGGAAATGACCCCTAACATCTCCCAAAGATACTCAAAAGTATCTTTAGGAAAAGCCTTCGTAAATATATCAACAATCTAATCCTTTGTAGGTACATACATAAGCTTTACTTCATTTTCCACAACCTTCTCTCTCAAGAAATGATACTTGATAGATATATTCTTTGTCCTCAAGTGCATCACTGGATTCTTTGAAATGTTAATTGCACTTGTATTATCACAAAAGATAGAAATATTATCATCGTACATTACTTTGATATCTTTCAATGTCTGTTTCATCTATAGAACTTTTGTACAACAATATACTTAGCTTCAGCAGTAGATAAGGAAACTAAATCTTTCTTTTTACTCAACCATGCCACCAATCTACAACCAAGAAAGAATGCACCACCACTTGTACTTTTTCTATCATCCATACATCCAACCCAATTTTCATCTGTATAAGCACTTAGTGTGAAGTCAACATCCCTAGGGTACCATAAGCCATAATCTAGAGTGCCATTCAAATATCTGAATATCCTTTTAACAACACACGTGTTTCCTTAGGATCTTCTTAAAATATAGCCACAAGAAAGACAACATGCATAATATCCAGTCTAGTAGCAGTCAAATATAACAAACCTCCAATCATTGATCTATATTTGCTTTGATCAGCTTTAGGTGAATCATCATCTTTTCTTAATTTGTAGTCAGTCACCATAGGAGTGCATACTAGTTTGGAACCATCCATCCCAAAATTCTTCAACATCTCTTTCACAACTTAGACTGTGAAATCAAAATCCCTTTCTCTATTTGATTAATTTGTAGCCCAAGAAAGAAATTCATCTCTCCAAACATAGACATCTCAAATTATTTTTTCATTTTTTCTGCAAACATCTTACGCATAGTTTCGTTTCCTCCAAAAATAATGTCATCAACATACACAACCACAATCAAGATTTTTTCATTCTCAATTTTAAAATATAGATTACTATCTGTCGTACCTTTGTTGAAACCTTACTAAATCAAATACCTATCTAACCTTGCATGCCAAGCTCTAGGAGCTTGCTTCAATCCATATAAAGCTTTATTCAATCTACAAACCATATCCGATGGATCTAATAATTGAAATCCTTTTGGTTTTTCCATGTAGACTTCTTCTAGCTCACCATTCAAAAATGTATACTTAACATCTATCTGATAGACCTTGAAATCTTTATGAGAAAAAAATGCTAAAAACATCTTAATAGCTTCCATTCTTGCCACCAAAGAAAAACTCTCCTAAAAATCTATGCCTTCTACTTGTGAGTAGTCTTTACACACAAGCCTTGCTTTATTTCTGACCACTTCTCCATTCTCATTCAATTTATTTTTGAATACTCATTTTGATTTAATTATGTTTTTGTTTGCCGGTCTTAGGACCAATTCCCAATTTTGATTCTTCTCTATCTGCATAAGTTCTTCTTTCATAGCTTCCATCCAATGCTCATCTTTACATGCTTCAATTACAATATTTCGTTAAATTTCAGAAAGTAAACATAGATTTATCTCACTAGCAGTAGCTTTGCTTCTTGCCAATACTCCTTTTGTCTTGTCTCCAATGATTTGATTTTTTGAATGATTTTTCTGTACATACTTAGGTGTCTTAGGGGACACCATTGGAGCTTCATCTTCTTTTTCTTCATTCTTCTTCTCTTGCTCACACTTCTATTCTCCCACAATTTCTTCAATCCTTATGCAATTAGGTTCATCTGATACATATCCATCAACATTAATTGAATTATTGATTGCTTCATCAACCTTGAAATTTGAGCTTTCTACGAATCTTCCTCAGTATTTTATTGAAACATTTGTAGGCTTTGCTTTTAGTATAATATCCAAGAAAAATTCCTTCATCAATTCTTGCATCAAACTTTCCTAAATTTTCTTCATCCCTTCTGATATAACATTTACTTCCAAATACCATGAAATATTTAACAGTAGGAATTCTTCCACACCATAGCTCATAGGGGGTCTTTGTGCTATTTGATCTTGTTGAATTTTATTGAATACATAAACAACAGTGTGAACAACTTCTCTCCATTAAACTTCCAGTAGACCCGCTTCAGTAATCATTGATCTAACTAGTTCTTGAATTGTTTTGTTCTTTCTTTCAACAACTCCATTTTGTTGAGGATTTCTGAGAGTCGATAACTATCTTTTTATTCCATGAACTTCACAAAACATATTAAACTCATGGGAAGTGAATTCACCACCTTTGTCAGATCTTAAGCATTTTATCCTCAAATTTACTTCATTTTCAACCATATCTTTGAATGTCTTGAATCTATCTATTGCATCAAAATTTTCTCTAAAAAAAGTAACCCATGTATACCTAGAGTAATCATCAATCAAAAGCATAAAGTACCTTTCACCTTGTAGAATCCTCACTCTTGTAGGACCATAGGGATCTGTATGAATTAAATCCAGTAGTCCAGTAGTAGATTGTTACTTTGATTTGAAATGATTTCTTGCTTACTTTCCAAACTGACAATTCCTGCAAATAACATTAACAGGATTTGTAATCCTTGGTAAATCTCTCATGGCTTGAACTGCACTAATCCTCTCCAAGTTATCAAAATTCATATGACACATTCTCTGATGCCATAGCCAACTATCATTAATCTGAGTCATAAAGCATTTTCCATCAACACCCTTAAGTTGATATATATTTCCTTTGGATTTCTTTCTAGCTGCAATCACTATTCCAAACTATTTCTTGATTTCACATTTTTCATCTTTAAATACAAGATTATATCCTTTACTACACATCTATTCAACACTCAAAAGATTATGCCTTAAGCCCTTACCATAGTAGACATCATTAGTATTATGCTTTCCATCAAAACTTACTAAGCCTATCCCACAAATTTTTGCACCAGTATCATCTCCAAACATAACTAAGCCACCATCATATTTTTCAAGTTTAACAAACTTACTCTTATCATTGGTCATGTAATGTGAATAGCCACTATCAACAACCCAATAGTTTTTTTCTTGTTTAGCATGTAGGGTAGAGATTACAATACCTTCACTTTTCTCCTTCTTCAGAGGGCATTCCTTCACCTATTTTTTTAGAATTAGTAGAAGTAGGTTCATCTTTTATAGCCAAGAACAAGCATTCATTGTCATCAGGATCTCCATAATCAGATTCCTCATTAGAAATACTAGCATCCTCATTCACATAATATGCTCTATTGATCTTCTTTCCTTTATTTTCTTTCTCATATCTTTTTTTATTCCTCTTAGCTCTCTCTAGACACATCAAAGCATAATGACCTATTCCTCCACAACTAAATCATCTAAATGGTAACTTATCTTCATACTTACTAGAGCCTTTCTTCATCCTTCTCACAAATTTAGCTTCCACTTCATCAAGATTTTATTCATCTAGATCTTATGCTTTTGTAGCCTTGAAAGTAGCTTTTGATTTTGATCCATTTCTCAAGTTTGTCTTTCTCATCTCATAAGATGTTAGAGTTCCCAATAATTGATCTTTAGTGTAAATCTTGTAGTCTATATGTTCTTCAATAAAACATACCTTTTCATTGTATGCATCAGGAAGAGTTCTAAGAATCTTCTTTATAATCCTTGATTCATCTACTGTAGCACCAAGTCCTCACATTCCAACTACTACCTCATCCAATCTTTGTACATAGGCTTTAACATTCTCATCTTCAAACATATGTAGGAGATCAAACCATGTCTCCAAATTCTGTAACTTTGCTTCTTTGACCTTTCATCACCTTCATGTGCTTTTTCTAAAGTATCCCAAAATTCTTTAGTAGTCTTCAGGTTTTGAGCTTTAATCAACTCGAAATGTACAAGACTATTCTTCAAAATGAACTTTTCCTTATTGTTCACGCTTCATGTGCCTTTATTTCATCAAGTGTACTCAGACCATTAGCAGAAGGAGTGTGAGGAGTCTTCTATGCTTTTCCCCACATCATATCTGCAATACTCCAGTTATTCTTCCATCAATATTTTCTAGATAGCATAACTAGTTCCATCGAACTTCGAATACACATAAGTAACTTTTCCAGCCATCCCAGACCTTCCTTAAGTGGTTAAGATCTTCTCCAAGGAACCAATATCTGATACCAATTGTTGAATAAGACAATTGAGAGGGGGGGTGAATTAGTTGTAGAAAATTTTAATCCTTAAAAAAATCATTGGAACTTAGATCAATCACAAATCTTTACTCTACTAAATAATTAAACATTCGATGCAAAGGAAGAGATTGAAAAGCATCACACATACATAGTAACACTAGATTTACATGGAAACCCCAATAAGGGAAAAAACACGGTGAGGATTAGCTCACACTATAGAGAATATCAAAACCGATTACAAAAGTCTCATTTCCAAGACAAGGACTCACTGTTCGAATCAAGTCTCATTGTCCAACAAGGGTTAACCACTTGGAAGGCTCACTGCCACACATTTACAAAGAAGAGAGAAGAGATATGTTACATAGAGAAGACAATCTCAATGCAACAGAGATTTCCACCATGATTCACTCAACCACTTGCAGATATGCATGAATAATAGAGTCCACCTTCAACTCACTACATCCAGAAACTCAAAATTTAAGATTCACACTCATCTACCACACTCACACCACATACATCAAGATTGATATATATCTTTCACTATCTCTTTTCCACTCTCTTTTCTTTCTTTCATCAACTCATTCTGTATTTATACCATATTCAACTTTGAAACATATCCAAAGTCAATCATCCATTATTCAATTTCAAATTAGGTTGATGCCAAAAAATTCTAGGGTGGAATTAGAATGAGGGCGACACAAACACACACTTGATGAGGACCCAAATAATTCCCAACACACTTCATCATCTTTGAGAGTAGTGTTTAACACAAGGTCAACCAAATTGGTGTAAAACGCATAGAACAATTACACAACCCTTAGCATGATCCAATCCTTCCAAATACCGAAATTATCTTCAAAATGATCATAATAGCTTAACTCTAGAACCACAAGTCATAAGACACAACTAAAGAGAAATCTAGACCAACAATATTTCTCTTGGACCTTAGCTAAATACCCAGAAAACTATAGTTCACAACTGGTGAACATAACTTGCATTGTTCAACGATCTAGAAGCCCAAATCCTGGATATAACAACTTCCAACAATCATGATCAACATATCTGAACTACACGAACACAGGAGCAAAACCCGAAGAAACCACTAAATACTTGAAACCTTTCTCCATAATAATTTTCTCAATATCCTTGACATATATACAACCAATAACCTACATCCAAGACATTAATGACAATAGCAACTAGTTAATAACTAGTTAACCAATTGACATCAATGAAAAACCTTCATTCTTGCAAAAATAATGGTACAAGGTCAAGTCTTCCATATCTGGAAAATGCTTCTATTTCACAAGCCTCAATGTTGTCATCAACAAGAGGGAGAGAATCACCTAAGCGCTTTACCTCCAATAACAAACTATCAGTTCCCCACACACCTTCCAATTGGAAGTGTCCCTACCCTTCATGAAGAGTATAGACCAAGGAACCCACAAGTATGCCATCTGAGTATTTAGTGTTGTGTCCTACATAACCAATTGACCATACAACTTTAGACTTCTTTAACTAAGTATGGCTAGTTTGACTGGATATGCAATTTGGATCATGGTAAACCAACTAATGCAAGCAGAGACTTTTGTATTACTTTGGCCAAAGTTTTGAAACATATTAAACAATTCCTTAGGAAGTGAAGTCGTAACTTCAAACACCACTAACTGGACTTGGAAACCACCTTGACCTAAGGTTTAACACATAATCTTTTGTTTGAATTTCTTGTCTGACCTTTCATAAGGATACTCAATCATAAAATAATAACTCACTAATTTAGTAAATGACTAAAATGGATATGCTTTCCTGACTTTGAAAACCCATGTTACATTCTCATAACATCTTGGAACTTGGCAACTATTACTTGTTCAAGTACTTCCACTTAAACCTTGAGAGTAACTACTCTCTTATTTTTATACACATATGGTTTACAATGATAACACAATGTCATCGACTCGAGACACTTTGTATCCCATTTAAGTTCTTAACTACTTTTCAAATAAGTAAAATATAATAATATTTGAACAATAATAAAAAGATCTTTTAAAATAGTTCAAACTTTTCAAAGTTTTTCCTTATGATTCTATGCTCGAGAACACAATAAAAATTCTGGTAACAATAGAATATAAAATGCAAACTTAATTTGTATGAAAGAATACTATGTTGAACTGTTTGAAAATTCTTTAACAAATCAGTTTATTAAGTTGACTTTAATTAGTTAACTCAGTTGAGAAAGCATCTAGCTTATCTCTTAATTTCATAAACATAATAGATAATACTCTTTTTAAATATCCATATACTCCTTTAATTTTTATTTTATCATGATAAGTTATTTAAATTGTATATATCTCATGGGTCCATGCTAACCCACTTGATTGTACTTTATATGATTCAATAATTTTTCTTAGAATAATAGATTGTTTCACATATGGTTGTGATAGTTTTCCAAGGGCCTTTAATAGTGATAGATATTGTGAATGTATAAAATCAATTGACCAAATAACATCAAATTGAACTATAAAGCTATGTAAATGATCAACTAATTACACAATTCCAATGAAATTGTTCACAAAAGATCAATTAAAATTCACATTACATAAAAGAGCAAAGCAATTAAAATCGATTCTAACTAAACAATGTAAACCTCAATTCCATTGTGGGATTATGCTCAAATTGAAAGTGGAGTGCTCAATTCAAATAAAATCCATGATGTTGTAAAGCAATTGATGAAGAAATATGATGAAATGACTCAAAAAATGCTCTCAAATTAATCAAATTGGCAATCAATTCAAGAGAGTAAGTTTGCTCAATGCTTGTGAATCCATTTTCATGGAAAAAGGCTTGGTATTTATAAAATTTAGAAATCATGATCAATGATGAGGATACAAAATGCTAATCAATGGATGAAATTGAATGAGAGGAGTGAACATGTATCAAGGATGAATCAAATAGTTGATAACCCATGAGACATGGATCAAGGATAAGATCAATGGTTCAAAATCCATGAGAGACTCAACCAATTCCCTAAATTTTAGGAATTATATTGGGAGATATTTCCATTTGGAGGGAAATATTTGAATTCAAAAAGGGAAACTCCATGGGAATATCCTTTGTGCAAGTTGAGGAAATTGGAGGATTGGAAAGAAATTAGCTAATTAAACAATTAATTAAAATAATTTAATTGTGCAAGTGGATGAGATTAGAGACCTTAATTAAATAATCATGAATTATTTAATCAAAGTATGATTATGAAATTTAATTAAATAATTTTCATTATTTAATCAAATGAGAATGAAATTAGTATGAAGAAAAGTAAATTAATTAGATAAAGTTGATTTATTTAATTAACAGGAGAAAAGGTGAATTTAACTAAATAATTGACATTATTTAATTAAATGGATGCATTATGCGAAATAGACTGGGAATGGTGTTAGTAAGAGAAATCAAGTATGTTATATCATCTAGATAGTTTTAGGTTTCTAATTTTTTCCCCTTTTTGAAGCAATGCACTCATTGCATTTTTACAAATAACTAATGCTACTTGGATCAAAATTAAAAATTTGTCCCACTGTGCTCACAACATGGTGACATGAGTAGGTTTGTTGCATGAAGGATGGAAAATAAGTCCTAAAAAGACTTGGGTAATGAATAAGATGCATAAAGGCTAGAAAAATGAGTTTTAGGGTCAAAACCCTAGGTTTGGGTAGGTATATATGCTCATTTTAGGAAACTTCCAGCACATTTGCACACTTTTCTTTTGAAAATTCTTAAGTTCTTAGAGATATCCTTGTGAGAGTTACTTGGAGAACTTGCTACAATGGAGTTTTTCATGCATGCCAGGCATTGAGCTGACCGAGTCCATGATTAGCAGCACCCTCCTGGGTAGGGTGGCTAGGTATGTGCTTCAATAAACTTACCTTGTGATTTTTTTTTATTAGTGAAACATAGTGTAGAATTCGGGGAAACAAAAGCGCATAACTTTATTTCTATGTGCCTTTGTCACCAATGTCATGCCTTTGTACAAAGGAACAACTTCTCTACAAAGACTTGAATGTACCAATTTAGTTCCTATGCTATTTTAATAAACTTGTGCATTTGTCCTACATGTTTGTGAAATACCTTGTGTGTTTGTAAATCCCTAACAATGTGTGCCTTTGCAATAGCCCGTTGCTTTTTAAAAAAATCCATGCTTTTTTCATTTGAAATTCTTGCGCTTTTGTTCAAGAGTGTGCTTTTGTAATTGTAAGATTTTAACTTAGCTTTCCTTCAATTTTGTAAACTTGACATTGTATGCATTGTGCGTGTAGGTCAATTTACTACCTTTATCTTCTCGAGAACGTAGATCAATGTTATTAGATTAGAGGGTGGGCTTTGGTGTTGAGGAGATAATTTAATTCAATACCTTGGGATTGTGGCACATTCTTTGCATGCCTAAGATTTGAGCACATTATACTTTGATGACTGCCATTGTGAAATGATGGCATTCAAATATTTCTTCATTTCATTTCCCAACTAGTGAGGCTGCCATTACTTTGTAGGATGTGTGGTGTATTCTTCTAGTTCATATTCATGGTGAGAGTGTTATATATGACACTATTTGAGGTGGGGAGGTGTTTCTTCAGGTACTAGGAGTACCATAGATTCCCCTAGTTGAGGGTCAGGTGGATTTGAGACCCTTTATTGATACTACTTTTGTTATTACTCTTGTACTAGTTGGCCTTATTATGGGTACATATAAACTTCCTGATCATTGATCCTGACATTTCAATGTTGGATGGGGTGTTGCACTGGAGAGCATGGTGGAGGATACAACCCACTTTTCTTGGGGTCCATGTATTCTTATGCACCTTTATAATGAAATTCATCGGGTTGTGTATAGAGGAGGTGGTGCACTTTCAACTAGTTGTACCATGCTACACATTTGGGAATGGGAGCATATCATGGTGCTACGTCCTATTTGTGTTCTATGCCAATGAGATGAGGAGCCATTTTTGTACAAATATGAGGGGATCCTAACTCACCATCACATGGGTGAGTTGCCATATTGGAGATGAGTGATCAATGACATAGTTGATTTCACTTGGAGGCCATGGCTAGGATGTGAGCCATGGGATGAGGATAATGAGCAACTCTTTTACTGCTACCGGACTAGATGGCTGATTAGATGGTCTACCACCATTATTGAGAGATATTTACTCAATAGATGCATGAGATATTTTGGGGAGGCTCAGATAGTTCCACCTCCTGAGTACATGGCTACATTTGCATAGAATCACATAGAGAAAAGATTATGGGGAAATATGCCCAACATGGATGCAACTTTGGCAGATTTTTGTTAGCTCACTCCATGTCCATGGGACTATGTTGTAGGACTTACTAATGTTGGAATCACAACAGAGTATGACACTTGGTTTACGGCTAGGATGCCATTTAGATTCACAGATCCAACAACTATTCCTTTGAGGTAGAGAGGTGAGGGTAGACGATCGAGGAGACAAAGACTAGCATAGGTGCATGATTAACACCAAGATTAATAGAGAGATCAATAAGTACAACTAGATTAGGATCAACATTAGGATCAATAGAGAGATCTAGATGGACCACCTCCAGTTTGGGATTAGGTTCCTGAATAGCAGGAGGATCAACAGGTGGGGAGCCACAAGCTAGATTAGGATATTCAATGGTTATATGAAGATCTAGCTACCACCGAAAGGGAGAGAAATGAGGCCCACTAAGAGTGGGATTAGCTTCAAGGGAATTTGGATGCAGAGGTTTCATGATGGAAATAGATAGAGCTATAGTTAGCTCAGGAGACTGCTAGGAGACAACAATTGGAGGCTCAGGGAGATACAATACCCCTTGCTATATATACATAGGATCTATGGGTGATATAGGATGAGCTATCATACTACAAGATCATCTTTATATAGCAAGTCTTGGCACATAGGAGGTAGCCATCATATTTGTAGCAAATTTCCATGGGGATGTTGCATGACCAATCCAAAGGATGACAGCTAGGGAGACATTTAGCTAGACAACATGATAGGTTTCCATCGCACAAGCCATCTTCCGACAGAGAGGACCAGGTTAGGAGGGGATAACTTGTATATAGCTATTTTGTATTCAGATTTTGATACAAATGGACATTATGTATATTCATTCATTGGCTCTTTGTAGCCTCTTGTATATATTCTAAGATATATCACATACTTGAATTGTATCATGGAATCAATTATTTTGATATATATGAGGTGATCCTTGATTGGACAATTATATGATGTCTTATTTCATGCCTATGATTTTGTATGCCTTATGATTCTATGTGGATGCATTATGGATGATGTATGCTTACATATGCAAATGCAATGTTCTTCTTATGCTTATGATGTCATGATGATGTAGATGTATATGATTCATGGATGAGATGCACATGTTATGGATGATATGGATGCATTTATTTTTTGTATTTTTGATATGACATATTATGCATATGCAAGATGCATGTTATGATATACATGTTGATGGTATATGGATGCAGGATGGATGCATTTAGTTTTGTTATGCCTTGATACTTGGATGTTAGTAAGAATCAGATAGAAAATGAATAGAAAATAGAAGAATGAGATGTTTATTGATTAATTTTTTTTTATTAAAATTGATTCATAATTCCAACAAATTTATGATTATTCTAATATTTTATTAGATATGGTGACAAGAGAGATTATACTACTTTTCTTCTAGGACTTCTTTTAATTCATCATAGCCATCCTTATTTTTGATATAACAAATAGATATGGTGCACCAAGGTATGAAGAAGCAAGGCGACATTGTATCTAATACGATGAGCTTTGAATCTGCAAACAAATAGGAGTATTCTTGTCCATACTTGACATTCAAAAACATTTTTTGACCATGTGAAAGAATGATCCATCGAAGTAAGGAGACTAATACAAAAAAGGCGTGAAGAACTTGATATATCCAAAACATTGTTTTACTTGAGACTATCTCGACACATGCAAGATAAGTATTCACTGAGGTTTTATTACAAGGATATCCAACAAGCACATCAAATGAATGTAATGATCAATGCCCCATTCCTTTCTCTCTAAATCATTTTGAAATCATTGAGAAATCATCAAAATGAACCAATAAGATAAATCATAGGAAAAAATTAAAATGAACAGGCAATCAATGTTATTCATATCGATTGCCTAAGAGATTTTGATGTTCTTAAATGATATCTGAAATGACACCCATTGTAGGAATGATATATCGTAGGAAATTCATTGGATAATGTTTTTTTAAATTTCTTTGACCATTAATGTAAACTTAATTAACATGTTTGAAGATTAACCTTGAATTCACGATTTATTTTCATTAAGTTTTAATTTCTTAAATGTTGCACTTGTTTCTGTTTGCTTCACCAAAGGGTGGGAATGACGATCAATTTATTAGGAATGAAATATTATTATGTGTGAAGGTGAGATGAGACAGGTGGTTTTGAGCTTCTTAAAATATTTGAATGTTTTGTGATGTTTTAAAATTTTTTGAGGTTGTTTTGATTTATGATTATTTCAATTTTTAAAGTTTTCAAGTTAGTTGAGGTTGTTTTTGTTGAATATGGAGGTAATTATGTAGCTTAATACTTTGTGAAACTATGAGATTGTAGATCTAAATAAGTGTTCTTTGTTACAATTTCTCTATGGATGATTATCTGTTTAGATTCATTTTACCATTTGTAGAAATAGACTGAAGATTGTAGAGGAATAAGACCTAAAGATAGAAGTGACACAACATATACCATGGAGAAACCCTCTCGGGAAAAAACTCCACCACTAGAATCAATAGTGCTTGTATTATTTAACCTTAGAACAAGATTACAATAATTCTTTATCAATCCTTGCTTGAGATTCTTCTTTTGCCTTCAACAATTCTTCTTCACAACCTACAATAATATCTGATAAATCTCTCTTCAACTTTCTACAATAAATAGACAATAACGAGTTGTGTAAACTCCAAAGAGTTTACAATTACAAGAACAAATCTTACCTCACAAAACCTATGCCTATTCTTTGCAAGTAGAGTTCTTTCGTAAAAAACAATGTCAAACCAAGTCCATCAATTTGGGCATCCCAAATTGAAGTCATAACTCAACGTTGATTCCAAAGATATCTTGTAAGCTTCTCCTCAAAGTTGGCACCCAAGAATGGGCCCACTTAAATCAGCCTTATAAAATATCTTATCATGCAAAAGTGTTAACTCCAAGATGCCAACTTGGGCGCCCAAGGTGGGTCCAAGTCAATCTTTGTTAACTGAAACATATCTCTCCACCATTCATGCAAATATCATGCATGATTGATCATCCCCTATTAACTGTAAGTAGTCACCTATTAATTGTCATGAAACTCAAGTCATTAGCATGCAATTCAAGTCAACTGAAGTCAACTAACATGCAACTCAAACTAACTACATGCAACTGAAGATATCTGAACTAAACTAAACTGAACTGAACTCCATGCATGTAAAAATTAATCCCTAACTTCTAGGATCTTTACATGCATTACTAAAGTGTTATCTTTTTCTCCAAACAACTAACTTAACTCAAGGTGGGTTCCACCTTCCATGTGGGCACCCCATGTGCTCCTATTATTTAGGAACTCTTGTTGGATGCCCTCACATGTTTCTATCATTTAGAATTAATTACAAATGTCAATTAACATGTTCATTTCATTCGAATTTAATCTCTTTCTAATCCTAGTGTTGGGGAACACTTTCCAAGGACTTAGGAGATACATGAAATATGTTTAGGATTGCAATTAAATGACATCCTATTCCCAACATTCTCCCACTTGACATTATACATTGTAGTTATTCTAATCAAGGAATCATTATTATAAATCAAGTATAGGACTCAAGGCCAATGGCCTTCCTGAACCAACTAATTAATCCATGCCAACTTCAAATGAAACTTGCATAATAATGAAGCTCCAAGCAAATGATTAATACTCAAAACCAAGAGAACTTATTTGTAGGATCTGGTTTCATAAGATAATTTGCAACATTAATCAAAGTGTCAACTTTCTCAATTGATACCTTCCCACTCTCAACCATTTCTCACACAAAGCGATACTGAACATCAACATGCTTAGTATGAGCATGATACATAAGATTTTTGGCTAACAAATAGCATTCTGACTATCACATTCAATTTAACTTACTTGCAATTAAAACCAATACCTTTCCCAAGTCTCTGTAACCAAACTACCTCTTTGGAGGCATGTGAAACCACTAAGTGTGTTGAACTCACGTCCAACCAAGGTGTAGGATTCTTGGTCTTTATTGTTGAAAAATATTTTCTTACAAGTAACCATTCCAACATATATCTCTTACCATAAGAGAACTCAAGCCTCACCTATTTCTCCAAGTATCCATGAGAACCTATACCCAACCAATCCATGCCAAACTCCAAATGCAACATAACACTATCATGAAGTAATCAAGCAAATTATTAATGTACCTAATACATAAGAGAACTACACAAGATCAATGTCAAAGCTACAATCATGAATTAGGAACATAAACATGACAACATGATATAACCATCTCCTCCAAGGAGATCACATGCATCATAACATACATAAACATCCTAGTATCAAGAGAAAAAGTACCATGCCAAACTCTAAACGCGTATCAAGAGTAAACCATGACATAATAGAAACCACTCTAAACCAAGAAAAAACATATCCCCAATCACATGAGGATAACCTTACCAATGATGCATCCATGTCACTGCCAAGAACTCCCACTAAACTGTGGTACGAGCTACACATGGCATTATGGCTACCATCCTCTTCATGAAGATCACTCTTTAACATCAAGAAAAGAGTCATCACTAACATGTTTACATGAAATGATTAATGGATGGTTACCATCATCTGAGGATTCCTCTGCAAAAGAATCAAAACTCTTTTTCTTGTTCTTACAATCCTTCTTCACATGTCCCGGTTTCCCATAGTTCCAACACTTCACCTTACTCCATCCTTCACACTTACCCTTCCCTTCCTTGTCTCCCTTAGGTTCCTTTTTCTCAGGCCTACCTTTTACAAACAAGGCATCTTAGATTTCTATTTTATACTTCCTCCTCATCTCCTCTAATAGGAGAGTAGGAATTATATTGTCCATATTTGGATTTGCACCACTACCATTGATAGCAACAATTAGATTTTCCCAATATTTTGGTAAATAACAAAGTAAAAAAATGCATTTATCTTCATCTTCTAGCTTTACATCTATAGATGCTTACTAACTTAGAATAAAATTAAAAGCATTCAAATGATTTGCAATAGAGTCAGCATCTTTCATCTTTAAAGAATACAACTGTCTTTTCAGATACAACTTATTAGTAAGACTTTTAGTTTGATAAATATCACCTATTCTCTTCCATAATTTATATGTAGTAGTTTATTTTGAAACATTCAAGAGAACATCATCAGCAAGACATAATCTTATGGTCCCTCTTTCCTTCGTATCAAGCTTATCCCAATCCTCATCTAACATTGTTGTAAATGACTTTGTCTCATTACCAACAACTAACCACTGATCCCTCTCTTCAAAAAGATCTTCCATTTTTAGTTTCCACATCTCATAATTAGATCCATTGAATCTTTCAATATCTAAACGAGAATTAAAACTCATTTTAAAAAACTTATTTTCCAAAATCAGCAATAACACAATAGTAAAAGCTCCCACTATATCCAAAAAACTTTCAAACTTTTAAGAGAAAGGCATCCCAAACTCTACCTAACAGTTAGCTTTGATACCAAATGTTGAAAATGGAGGTAATTGTGTAGCCTAATACTTTGTAAAAATATTAGATTGTAGATCTAAATAAGTTTTCTTTGTTACAATTTCTTTGTGGATGATTATCTGTTTAGATTCATTTTACCATTTGTAGAAATAGATAGAATATTGTAGAAGAATAAGACCCAAAGATAGAAGTGACACAACATATACCGTGGAGAAACCTTTTCAGAAAAAACTCCACCACAAAAATAAATAGTGCTTGCATTATTTAACCTTAGAACAAGATTACAATAATTCTTTATCAATCCTTGCTTGAGATGCTTCTTTTTCCTTCAACAATTCTGCTTCATAACATGCAATAAAATCTGATAAAACTCTCTTCAACTTGCTGCAATAAATAGACAATAATGAGCCTTGTAAACTCCAAAGAGTTTAAAATTACAAATCACAAAGCTTATCTCACAAAACCTATACCTATTCTTTGCAAGTAGAGTTCTTTCGTGAAAAAAAATGTCAAACCAAGTCCATCAATTTGGGCGTCCCAAACTAAAGTCATAACTCAATGTTGATTCCGAAGATATTTTGTAAGCTTCTCCTCAAAGTTGGCACCCAAGAATGGGTCCACTTAACTCAGCCTTATAAAATATATTATCATGCAAAACTTAACTCAGCCTTATAAAATATATTATCATGCAAAAGTGTTAACTTCAAGATGCCAAATTTGGCGTCCAAGGTGGGTCCAAGTCAATCTCTATTAACTGAAACATATCTATCCAACATTCATGCAAATATCATGCATGATTGATCATCCCCTATTAATTGTAAGTAGTCACCTATTATCTGTCATGCAACTCAAGTCATTAGCATGCAATTCAATTCAACTGAAGTCAACTAACATGCAGCTCAAACTAACTACATACAACTGAAGATAACTGAATTGAACTGAACTGATACTGAACTAAATTGAACTAATTTGATCTAAATTGAATTGAACTCCATGCATGTAAACATCAATCCCTAACTTCTAGGATCTTTACATGCATTACTGAAGTGTTATATTTTTCTCCAAATAGTTAAATAAACTCAAGGAGGGTTCCACCTTCCATGTAGGCACCCCATGTGCTCCTATTATTTAGGAACTCTTCTTGGATGCCCTCACATGTTCCTATCATTTAGAATTACTTATAAATGTCAATTAACATGTTCATTTCATTTGAATTTAATCTCTTTCTAATCGTAGTGTTGGGGAACTCTTTCCAAGGAATTAGGAGATACATGAAATATGTTTAGGATTGCAATTAAATGACATCCTATTCCCAACAATTTTGAGTTTTTGAATGTTTTCCAAATGTTTTTTTATATTTTCAAGATTTTGCAATTGTTTAGTTTTTTTAGAGTTTTAAAAATGTTTTTGTGTTTTCCAAGGTTAGACCAAGAACATGACCTAAGAGGGACTAACCTAATACCTCGGGGGTTCATCGATGATGGCCTTGCCTATGTAAGCACAAAGAAATCGTAGTTCAATTGACTCCTTGAAACGTGACCATTTATTGATGAGATATGAACATTTTATGGATTGCCAATTTATTATGATGAACTCCTAAAGGACTAACCTAAGTCTCAGTGATGCATGGATGATGGCCTTGCCTATGTACAAACACAAAGGCAACATAGTTCAATAAGTGTTTTTGACTTTTTTGATGTTTTAGACCTGTTTAGGGGTTTTGATGTGATCTGAATGTTTTTGAGACTTTTTGACATGTTTATGATTGTTTTTGAGATTTTGAACTTTACAAATATTTGATATTTTTGAGATTTTGATGATTTTGCAAATGTTTTTAGTGTTTTGACGGTAAATGATACCTAGATCATGATGTTGGTGTCACATTGTGATACCTAAGACATGGATCAAGAGTTATACAAAAACAAGTTCAAGTACCTACCCCCAGTGTCTAGCAATATTTAATATTTCATGAGCAACTCAAGATAATAAATGGATAAGCATGCAAAGATTTTCAATAGAGTTGTATCATGCAATAGGATTATTGGGATAATGCTAGATATAGGCCATGGGACTACATGAGATAAAGTAGGATCAATAGTAAAGACCAGGTCAAGATTTTTCCATGAGCAAGGTTAAAGTATAGACTTAACCTTTGTAAAGATCAAGATATTATGGAAGATCTGGGTAAACATGGAGTGGATAGATGAAGGGAATTATGGACTTAGCATGAAAGGGATGAGATACGTCCCTTTGAAATGATGCATATAGATGTTCGATTCTACTCATGATGCCTATTTTATAGGTTTTCATCTTAGTACTTTCCCAAAGTGCCACCGAAGTGGTTTTCACTAGAGGATGATTTTTTTTTGTCTTTACTATTTTCTTGATTTTTTTGATTTTTTTGATTGTTTGAAAATTTTTATGCTCATGGTGAACCACCTGGTGGTGTTGATGTAGGTGTAACTATCATAATATTCCAATGATGTCCTACCTAGAGAAGTTTCTTTGCTAAGATACATACACTTGAATGTAACCCTTGAGAATCCTTATCTACCTTGTTGATACCAAAATTAACCTCGTCTAGGTGTACACATTGCGATAGAGTGCCCTTAAAGTCCTTATGATAAAAAGTTGCTGCCAAGACAGGGGTAAAGTGAGAAATGGATATCATGGATGGTGAAGTGCGTTGAGGGATATGAGATGGATTGGTCGAAAGTTTAGAATATTTGACTCTCCAAACTTGGGATGATGAGAAATGGTGGGTGAATATAGATATTTGATTAGGACCAACTTCTTGATATACTTTGTAATTCACTCTTGAAGCTTTCTTTTGCATCAGTGGAAATTTTTGATGGATGAACTTCCCTTTTTGATGTTTCCCCATAGTTTCTTTGACTAATGGGTTTTGATAGGGATGAGTTCTTTATTTTTCTTTGGTATCCATTTGAATTTTCTTTTTCCATTTTTCTTTGCTAATTCTTTTTCTTTGACAATTGTCTCCTTTCTTTGATAGGAATCTTTCTTTTTGTGTTGGTCCCAATTTACGAATGGAATGATGCATGGATGGTGATTCATGAAATGGCTAGTTGTAGCCTTAGTAGTGGTTCCATCATAAGGACCCTTTGTGATCCCCATGTTGGTGTTTGCATTAGACAAAGTTTCCCTCAGTACTATGAAGGTATTACTGACATGATTTGATTCTGTTGCTACTAAAAAACCAATTCCTTACTACTCAAGATTGTTTACTATCTTTTCTAATTTCAGGATGTCATGTTTAACAAGACCTAATCCTTTTCCCTGATAATGCATCCACTAACAAATGGCTATTGAATATGACTTGTCATGAATACATGATGTTACTTCTTCTATACTCTACTCAGGAATGCTAATTGATTTCAAGATACCCTATCATGTACACATAATACTTTGCTTGGATAATGTTGGATATCTTCATACTCAATATCTTCAATTAAAATTTGGGATGTTTCATATTTTTATGCTCATTCAAGAGATGTTAATGATTCATAATCACTATAAGAATTCATAATTTTTATCATTGTTTTCTCTTGTGTGATATTATCAAGAGTGGGAGACCCTTGTTTTGGATGAAGACCGTCTATATGTCCATCAAAAGGAAGGAAAAATATCATGGGTAGTATTAAGTATATCTGTAAAGTTTTGAATAGATTTGAATATGTTCATCAAATCATGATAATACTTTGGATAAGTGAGCTCTTTGTCTTGACTTATGGTAGAGAAACTGTCACATATATATTGGAAGATATTATGTAGATCATGATAATGATTTGAGGGTATGAGCTCTTGATCTTGACTTGATTTGGAGCAACTTTCATTATACTCAGGAGTACCTTCTTGACTTGAATCTTGAGTAGATAGTATAGCATTGGTAAACAACTCTTTATAAGATTTAGTGGGAATGAATGGAATAATGGGGTCTTCTTATTGTATTGGAACTTCTTCGATATGTCCAATCATGAATTCTTATAAGGGAGGGATATTGTGATTTGAGATATATTTGATACCATTTCAATATGAAACATTGTTAGACACTATTGATTGATCTTGATTCTATATTAAGAAAGTATCTTGATGCATGTCTAATTCCTCATCCTGTGATGATTAAGTAAAATGAATGTGTCCTACTATATTATCATTGGCATGGTTTACACTATTTGAGATTGATGCCTTTCTAGAATCTTTCATCTTCCCATGATTAGGTATAGGATTTTCATAGATCCCTAAATCTTCATTCCTTGATTTTTGATCAGCAAGGTCTTAGAAGAGATGTTTGAGTCTAATTTGTTTTTTTTGTTTTATGTCCCTTATATTGGTGAAATTCACAATGATCTTCGTATTTATACCACAGAGGTTTGACTTGAGGTTCTTGATAGTTTTTGAAATCTAGGAGTGTGATGAGATTTGACTAAATCAAATTCTTCAACACTATTTCAATAGGATCCCCTAAGGGAGTGAATTGTTGCTAAGGAGCATTGTTTTTTCTTGGTGTTGGTCCTCGTGAAGTGTTGACATTGTTAACATTTTTTTTGATTTTTATATTGCATTTTTTTGTGTGTTTTGATACATGTTTTGTGTGTTTGATGGTGCCTTAATAACAACATTTGTATCCACCACACCATCATTAGTAACGTTCTTATTTTTGGCCCAAAATTAGGGTTTATCGCTAGAACTAGACAATTGGTTGTGAGTTTGTGTGGACCCCTTAGCAATTAGGGCCCATTGAATGTTGAGACCTTTTGATATGAGTTCCTCAAATGATGTTACACATTACATTATTAGTTGAAAGGCTAGATATGTTTCCAAATTTCTTTCAACCATTTCAACTTGTTGTCTCTTGGGTATAGGCCATTTACATTTGTTAGCTTTGTGTTTCCATCATTGCAAAAAGGTAGAAAATGATTCTCCACTATTTTGTTTTAGGGTGTAAAGATCCTCTAATGTTATGTCAAAATCAATGTTATAAGATAAATGTGCAATGAATTGATCTATGATTTATTGAAATTTTCTAATTTCTTGAGGTAGGTGTAAAAACCATTCCATTGCTAATCCACCCAAGCTTCTTGGGAATAGTTTCATGAGATATGAATCATTGTAGGAGACTTACATACAAGAAACATAAAAATATATTATACGTTCCTCTGGATTCCCTCTTCCCTTATATTTTTCAAACTTTGGAATCTCAAAGTTTGGAGGAAAAGGTAACATCATGATGCTTCTATCAAATGGATAGAGACATAGGTGTTGGAATGCATATGATTTCTTTACTTTTCTAGCTTGAATATCTTGTATTTGGTGGGTCAAAATTTGTATCTATGATGAAATGTCCATGATTGTGTTGATCAATGGTGGAACATATGTATCATCCTGATACGAAGGTGTATTGTATAAGTGATATTATGTAACATCCCACTATGCAACCTTGAAGGGTAAGAGCCAAAAGAGAACAGGATAATTTTTTTTTGAACAAGAGGTGATAGTTCATTCAGATAAAACAAAAGAATTTTTTTGGTGAGACTCCAGAGCAACAATTTCCAGAGCACCAAGTTTCTAAGCACCAAGTTCAGCAAGTTCTAGAGCACCAAGTTCTAGATCAACAATTCAAATGCTCCTAAACCCATTTCCACTTTTAAACATAAAGCCATAATGATCATCATAGTACAAGTGGGTCCGATACCAACATCAGAAATATGTAAGACAAATATAAAACAAATTTTTTTTCTCATTAAATTATATGATTACATCTTCTCTCATAAGAGAGTACAATATACATAAGGGAATATACATGAGTACAATGGCATAGTCATGAATAAGATAGATCAACTGATAAAATAAGTGCAAGAGAGATAATCTCCAACTGGTACTCTAGTAACCTGTACACCAGTCTCTAATGGTGGTGGCAATGCCTCTCGATCATGTGGAATCAAAAGAGACCACCCCACCATGCTCAAAAGTAGTCTCAAGGCACAAACAAAAGTAATAGGGAAAGGGTAAAATATGGCCAACACTCACATCAATCATAGAGCAAACATGAAACACAATGCATAAAGCTAATGTCACAACATGGAGATGCTCATCTAATAAAATGTAGGGTACTACTCACAAATAATAAGATACTAGGTACTAGAGTGCAGATCAGATGGAGTGTCATCATGTGTGCACGAAGGGATGACACCACACTGAATCAAGTACACCTCTCATACGGATGAGGAGACTCAATCAATGCCCGAATCAATGCCTCATAGATGGATAACTCAATGTCCCATAGATGGATAGGACTTCTTGAGTGCATCCTTAGCCTTTACAAGCACCCAAGGCCATGCAAAAGGACTCATTATCTTATTAGTGTTTTACCCCATCATTTTATTTAGTTATCACTTGCTTACTATAACTATGCCACTATTTCCCTTCGTAGCCACTTTCGAGCCCTAGGTCCATAGAGAGCCATTCCAAACGACCAATCTAAGGCCTAGACCTAGTTCATATCGTTTAACCAAATGAGGAACCCATAGAAAATATGAAACAGAGAAAATGCCACTAAAATTCATTTAAAACAGCCAAGCAAACATTGCTGCTAAATCATTTAAACAACTGATCACATCGACGGAAAAAATAGATCAAATACCATTCAAAAATTCATCATTCACTTAATAAAAAGAATCCAATCATATAATCAGTATTAACCTCATTAAATAATCTTGAAAAATCAATTTTAAATCAATTAAAAAACTACTATGCGATTGTGGCACAAAACAAGGTTCATGTTGCTGCTCAAAGGAATGAAAAAGAGGGCATAAAAATTTCATAAAAATTAAAAGTGACCAGATTTAAAATCTAAGCTTGGCCTAGATCATATTTTGATGTTTCTAGTTGGATTCCACCTTTGGTTTTTAAGTTTATGACTGGATATAAGGTTTTCTTCTGAAAAACACATTTTTTGCCTTATTGGGCCAAAAACATGAAAAATGAAAATGCCCAGAAATGAATTATAACTCCTACCGAGTTGAGATATGGGAGTTTCTACATGGAATCCACCTTTAGTTTGTGTTTGTAATAGGTGGTTAAGGTGGAGCATTAAGAAAATGTGTTTTACCAGGCATACACAAATTTTGACCAAAAATGAAAGTGTCAAAAATTGAAATCTAACTTTGAGCCAGTTGAGATATAGGTGTTTCTACTTGGAATCCACCTTTAGTTTGCATTTGTAATAGGTGATTAAGGTGCAACATTAAAAAAATGTGTTTTTACAAGTTGGGAAAAAACATAAAAAAAGAAAGAAAATGAAAGTGCCTAGAAATCTATTTTTCCATCAATCCATTTTAGATTTAATTGTTTCTATATGAATTCCATCTTTGTATCAAAGTTTATGGTAGGAGAATGGATCTATTTTAGGAACAATCAATGGCAATGATTCAAGCTAGAAATGCATAGTAAATTCTACCATAAAGAAAACTACAAAGCAGCTAATGGAATCCAACACAAACACTATCCAACCTCCAAGTATTCACAAAAAATAAACAAAGGAATAAATCTACCATAAGGAAATGCAAAGCATACCATTCCTAAGCTAAATCACATTCAACTATCACTAGTAATTCAAAGATTCAAGAACCACACAAAAAATACCTCAATGCTGCCCAAAAATTGAAATGAAAGAATGCTTTGTATGTAAGGCATGGCTAGGTTCCAACTTAGAATAGAAAGGAGGGAATGGCACACGGAAATCAACAATCAGATGCCCAAAAATTTCTTCTCAAAGAATCTTCATGTTTCTCCCCAACTCTGCCACCCAAATCGTGGGGTTTTCTTCTCCTTCCAAAATAGAGAATTTCCTCTTCTAGCACCAATGTAGGGCATGGTAAAAATTAAAAAAACAAAAAAGGCTGACTTCATATATACAAAAAAATCTCATTTCTTTAACTTAAAACTAACTTATATTCAAACAAAGCCAATCTAATTTCCTCATATAAAATCCATCAAATGGATGGGGGAAATAACCTTCTCAACTTTATAAAATCCTTCTAAACTAAACTTTAAATAAATCAAACATTAAAATACACAAAGCTCCCCAAATAAGATTTAAATAAGACTATAAGATCTCACAAAAAGGATTAATAAAATCATTTAAAATTACTAAATGAAATATATCATTCCCTCATAATGATCATTAAAAATCACTTAAATAACATATTTAAAACCTCATGGATATTACAATTCAAATCTCCAATCAATTAAACACTATAAAATACAATATTTGAAACCACAAAAGTATGCCAATGAAACCAAATCATAACACCGACAAAAAAAATATATAGCCGCATAATAAGATTAACATAAACCACAAAAAAATACCTCAACAAGACATACTGGTAAACCACATACTATCGTAAGGTAATCCAAACGTTATTGTTAGGTAACTGAACAGTAAGACAACACAGGAACACTGCACTAACAGGGTATAGTGGGCTAGGGTAGGGGACAAGGCCTATGAGTATCTCCAGTAACCACCATCAGGGAATATGAGTACGCTTAGGCCTGCGAATCTAGATGGAGTCGATACTCAGTACCTGCATCACTCCAATTACACATCAAGTACATGTGCATATAACATATATCATATAGTCAAAGCAACATCAATCATCAGGAAGAGGGTCATGATATCAAAAGCCTCTTGGATACGAGTGTTACGACATCATCCCTTTCATGTCCACAACCATACAAAATCAATGATAACAATATATATAAACATATAAGCATGTAATATAGCATAATAACCAATCATGATAACCTTTCATATAATCATCAATGTCTAATCTCATTATGATGACATTTAACATTTAGAATACCAAATCAAAATCAAAATGCTATCTTACCCAAGTTGGGGTTAGATAGGTGTTACATCCTCCCTCCCTAAGGTTTGAATTACTCCTGGAAGTCATGTAAACTCAATATGTAGCCATGTCACACATTTGTACTCAAAATCTAATAATCAACATTACAAGATTGTACTTCATCCCAGAGATGAGAAATATGATATACATCATTCATCACTGAATGAAATAGAAAGGACATCCATTTAACATTCACCTTTCTAAGAATCATTATCAATATATTGACATATGCCTTACTCATAAGGTCTCAACATGAAACAAAATAACATGGTTAATCTTGCTAACATCACATGTGTCACAATTCTCAAAATAAGCATTTGTTTTAACATCCACATTCATTCAAGGATAGGCTGAGATATACATTGATTTCCACTAAGAATAGGGTAAAGAAGATTCATAAGTACTCAATTCTTTCCAAAACACCATTGTTTGCAACACTATTTGTTTTCCACACACTTCCAAGCTTACAAATTAGAACATATTTGGCATCATTTTCAACAAAATATAACAATTTACACTTTCTAAAGCATAATAAGCCAACTTTTGAAATTTTCGTATGTAACCATATCCAAGATGAAACATGCATTTATATATACATACATACATACTTACATCACTGGGTAACTCAACATAATGTCTACATTGAGTCCACACTACTGAATTTGACTCTATTTTCTAACAAATGTTCATCTGTCTTGTGAAAAACATTTTTCGGACAACTGAAAAACTAATGAAATAATTTTCGTCGCCAATTTTTCTTTGAAATTCAGATGAAGAATTAAACGTTGAAGTAATGGCCCAGATTCTTCGGTCGTCGACATCATAAAATGGCTTTGTTGTTTGTCGGAATATCGACGACAACTTCATGTATCCACTAACGAATTATAACCAAAACGCAATTGCAATGCCTCTTCCAAAGTGTTGAAACAACACCAGAAGTTCATTGCCATTTCGACGAAATGGGCAAGTAGTTACAATGAAGTTTTCGTCACAGCTATAGCAAATTCATTGGACCTTTTCGGTGATTCATCAGTTTCCTTCGTCTAAATTACGACGAAACAATGCAATTTTTTTTAAAAAATATTCATTGAAATGTATCATCACGGAGACTCTTGGTGATGACCACCAAAGCCAACCCATCGGTGAGAGATCAATCATCAACACAGGATAGAAAAATCACTCTAATAGTCCATGTCTTTCCAATGACTTTCATCGGCAAGACAGATCCAATGTCACACCGATCTGACCTCTTCAGGAGTTTTAAATAGACCTACACCATGTCATCACGGAGACTCTTGGTGATGACCATTGAATCCAACCCATCGGTGAGAGATCAATCATTGGCATAGGATAGAAAACTCACTTCGATAGTCCATGTCTTGCCGACGACTTCCGTTGGCAAGACAAATCCAATGTCACACCGATTTGATCTCTGTGGGAGTTTTAAATAGACATACAACATGTCATTGTGGAGACTCTTGGTGATTACCACCGAAGCCAACCCATCGGTGAGAGATCAATCATTGACACAGGATAAAAAACTCACTTCGATAGTCCATGTCTTGTCGATGACTTCGGTCGGCAAGACAAATCCAATGTCACACCGATCTAACCTCTTTAGGAGTTTTAAATAGACCTACACCATGTCATTGCAGAGACTCTTGGTGATGACCACCGTAGCCAACCCATCAGTGAGAGATCAATCATCGGTGTAGGATAAAAAACTCACTCCTATAGTCCATGTCTTGCCGATGACTTTTGTTGGTGAGACATATCCAATGCCACACCGATCTAACCTCTTCAGGAGTTTTGAACACTGCTAGTTATCAAGAAGACATTCTGAGGGTCTCACCGGTTAAACAAGTGTCAAAGAGAGTAAACAAATGGAACATATTAATTTTCTTATTTTGGGGTTCTTTAAATCATAGAATAAATACCATCTTCTTGTGTACTGTACTTATATTAAGATTTTAATTCAAGACCAATTGTCATTGTACATTCCATTTTACTTGCATAGAGTATTCTATAAGCAATATATTGATAATTCCAAATGATTTATGGTGTTGTACAACTCTACCTATCATTGCAGTTCTGCTGTTCCCCCTAGAGAATCCTACAAAGACAAGTTTACAATACCAAGTCAAATAATATGAAAAAGACTTACTTCCATACAAATTAAATGATTATTCTCACAATGGCAATTGTCTAATCACAACAAAAATTAAATGGAAGGTTATCCATGCTTCATAAGAGATGACTGATCATACATACAGACTGCAAGATGCATAGAAAAAGAATTACACTTGAGAACAACCAAGGGCTAACAAGGGAAGGAGTTAAGAAATGTCTAGATTGAAGAGAAAATGTGTAGGGAAAATGTCAAGCAGTGTCAAGAGAATAGAGCTTGTAGAACATATTCTTGAACTAATCAAGATCTTGAACAACTTAAACAAAATTAAAATACTAACACATACATGAGACATGTAATGAACTTCCAATATCTGCTATCTTTTTCATTAATGGAGAGGTAGGTAAAGGAGAAATAATTATAATTGTAACACTATTCATAGTCTAGTAAATTATGTTCATAATTTGTGTTCAATGGACCTCAATTTTATCATTATACTGCTCATCTAATACCATATTTTAATCTAGGGTTCAACTATCTCATATCTAAAGAAGCACCTTCAGTTAACCATTTAAAGTGCTATAAAATAAGGTAAGAATTTTACTTGAGAAAGAGTGGGTACACTTGTAGGATTAAATTTCTCACAATCATCAAGATTTATTGGAACATGGACACAACTTGCAACATATGAAGTAATGGATGACTACAATTTAGTGAAATGGTCCTTAATATATGATTGGTTTGAAAATTCATTGGTAGAAAATAAGGTTACAAACAAATCTCCATAAAAAATTATGAGAAAAAACTACTGTAATCATCAAAATAGATGAAAAGTGCAAAGGAAAGAGCTGAGCTACATCTCTAGAGTCTAAAAAAACACATGCAAGAAACATAAAAAAGAAAGAAAAAACTAGTTTTTGGATGAATACAAAATGGTGCCTTCAACAAGTGATTCATATGCTTTCACACCTGACAGGACATTAAGAATATTTTAGTCTTCCTTTGTGAAATTAACTGCTTACAGAAAAAACCCAGAAACTAATATTATATACCTCCATGTCTAGCCAATGGTAGGTATAAGAGAAAACAATTTCCTCAATGCAATGACAAAAAATATCAATGTGTGTGTAGGTTTGTATTACTCAAAATATCATTTCACTACCCAAGGAAAAATACCAAAGTGATATTTTAAATTTCAATCTTCACATAGGCTCCCTTATTGCTACACATGCATATACAAGCATTATTCAAGCTCTAAACTATTCAAATATTAAGGATTTAATTATATATAAGATGGAAAGTTGTTGTTTAGACATTATCCATCATATTTTACATATCTTTATTCACTCCTAGAGCTTCAGATAAATTTGTGTAAATGAGACAGAAATGTGAATCTTTTATGACAAAGAAAATTATTAAAAGGAGGGGGGAGAGAGAAAAGGGTAGGGGGCAAGAGAATGCTTGAATGCATAGAAAATTATAACATTTTGATCATTATAACAATGAAACGAATCTTATGTTTGAAGCATTAATATCATTTAGAACATTTATGATCAAGAATGAATGTAAGTAGAGAAATTTTTGCATACCTACAGATGGTACAAAATTTCATGGTTAAGTGGAAGCCTCCCATCAACAACAAGATCCAAATATCCATGTTTCTATCTCAATCGAGCCTCTAAACCCTTTAGAGCTATCAATTTTTCCACTAACCTGTCATGCACAAAAGTCAAATTTTAGAGTTATGTCACCACTAAAAACAGAAGAAACAGAGCTTTGAAACCAAATCCACACACAACACAATGTGGTATTCATACAAAGCCATACAAACAAACTAAACTCAGAACATTGGAATGGAAACAACTTCAAATTATGATGTAGAGCATGGATTCAAGGTATAAAGAATCATTTTTCTACCACCATAGTGAAAAGTTAGCACTTTCTTTCATCTTTGCATATTGGTTTGATGCTTCAAATGATGCATTTATTATATTGAAAAGTGCATTACCTTATTGAGCTTCTCTTTGTTTCGAGAATAGTTTAATATTCTCTACTTAACAGGGCTAACCATGTGATAGTGGAAGCTCATTTGGCCCCTCCCCCCCCTCACATCACTCTCAATTCCCCATACCTAATCATATAAGATTAATAATTCATTCATCCATTAATAACATATAACATTCATTCATTAGCATATAACATTCATTCATTAACATATTCACATTCATTCATTAACACATAACATTCATTCTTTTAGTTTTTACATATTATCAAAAATATGGTTGTCATGATATGATTACAATCACTTTTTTTTTGTTTCTTTTTTAAAGCTAAAAAAAATGAAGTGGAATATCATTTTCTAAATCATCTTTCCCCCCTTTAGTTGTTTTCCCCTCTGCTCATGATTGTAATGTATGCCTAGTCGTGTGCTCACAACATGGACACCGCTGCAAGGGGGGGTCTGCTGCAATAACAAAGAAATGTTAAATTGATATGTTTTATTATTATTGTTACAAGTATTTAATTAATTAAAAGAACATTAGAGTGGTTATCTTTACCTGATGGGTCCACATCATGTTCCTGAACTTCTCTTATAGACTCATGCTCAACATGCTAAACACCCTATAAATCTTGATCTGCAGTTGAAACATGAAAGGTTACATTAATTAATACACCAATTGAAATTAAATATGTTTTAAATAACATTAGAGTGGTCCTCTTTATCTGATGGGGCCACATCATGTTCTTGATCTTCTTTAGCCTGATCATGCTCAACACGTTGATCACGCTCTACATGCTCTAAAGTTGAAACACGAAAGGTTACATTAATTAATACACTAATTGCAATTAAATATGTTTAAAAGAACATTAGAGTGGTCCTCTTTACCTGATGGGGCCACATCATGTTCCTGATCATCATCTCTAGCCTGATCATGCTCAACATGTTGATCACGCTCTACATGCTCTAAAGTTGAAACACAAAAGGTTACATTAATTAATACACCAATTGCAATTAAAGATGTTTAATTGTATTAATCCATACTTCATTTTTTATAGCACATGAATACATCCAGTACCAGGATGCACACCATGACCTTCATTTGCAGGTTGTGCTCCATCCTTACTAGGTTGCATTCTAATGTCATGTGCGGTATTATCATTGCTTGTATGTTTAAAACAAATAGGCATGTAATTAATTTATGGTGGAAATTAATATTGAATAGATTGCACAAGTATTCAATTTTAAATAAACTTTATTGAGTTTATTTACCTGCGTGTCGGATGCAGTGGAAGATTGTGTTTGCCCAGTCAAGACTCTTAGGCGTTCATCCACGACTCCATAGCCTTGCTAGGAAGGAAATCTTCAAGTCCTCTTCTATGGGAACTCTGTTGAATTCAAAGCCCTGTATTTTTGCATAAGATCACAAATTTTGCTTCTATGGTGTGATAAAACCAAGATTGTTTGTAATTTATTATTTGGATGCAATATTTTATTTATTGATACTTACAATTCGTGCGGCTAATTTCATATAACCACCAGAGCCAAGTTTGTGCTGCTCGTGTTTTTCTAGTCTTTCCTTTGTTGCCTTCGATGTGTTAGGCAACCTATGAAAAGTTTGAAATATGTTAGATTATGTAAAAAGAAAGAGTAATCAGTATATAATTACATTGTTGATAGTATCACATACCTTCCTTGGCCCAGTGGTGTCTTTCCTTTTTTCTTTTCAGCCTTATCCTTTTCATCCGACACCAGGTCCTTCCTCTCCCTCTCCGAAATCATGGGGGGATGCTCCTACTTTTTGTTCTTCTCTAAATGTGACCTATATTGGTCCCTCACATACTTTAGATAGGTACCAGCTTTCTTAAGGACTTTGGTTCGGTTGAATGTTTTATCACCGAACAACACAACTAAATGGTTAATGAGGTCATCTTTTAAATCTTGATTTTGGGCATTCCACCGTGTACGTATGGTGGGCCCGAAGAGATCCAATTTAATATCACTTAGATGTTTATAAAAAAACATAATTTATTGCAAAATGATCATGGGATCAATAGTCTAAAAAGTGTGATCAATAAGTAAATTTCAATTGGATTGTATATAATAGTAATTAAAACATTTTAAAGTTCTTGGGACCTTCTCTATCTTTATGGGAATGAAATCCTCGGTCACCACAAATCTGACCAACAATGTTCTCATACTAGTAATATGAGAAGATCCAGAAACTATTGCTAAAACATCACTAGTACTATGGCCTCTGCATCCCTAGGTACATGTCCTAACACATGTTCTGGCATGTGTTCGCTGCCAGAGGGTGCAGTAACAAATGCCTGCATGGTATGTGATGCCGACATTTCAGACAACAGTATAAGAATGAATGATGTTAGATGATGTGATGTATGCGTAGGAAGATCAAGATGGACACTTGTACCAACCCCTACTCCTTGAGCAACACTTGCAGTACCCTGATCATGGCTAGGAGCATCATGAGGACACAAAAAATTCTGTAAAAACAACACATATTTTAGCTCATGACATAAAAGAGTACAAAATATAAAACCATGAATGAACTTATGTTATAATTAAAGACCTCATGATAGCTTACTTGCAAGTTTTGTTCTCTCTTAGTCAATATTTTAACCGTCTCTCTTATCTCATCTATTTGAGGCACTATGAATAACAGCTTAAGGATTTCTTCATTGCATTTTTTGTGGGTCTTCCTTATCATATCGAGAGGGTTTGTTGAATAAGCGATGTCATCATCACATAATATTGACTGCACCTCCCTATGGATGTTCTCATCTACTGCTGGTGCCTTTCCCTGATCAATCAACTACAACAAGAATATTAAAAACATTATTGAAATTAACCCAATAAACTTATGAACAAAACATAATAATAAAACATTTTTCTTGTATCTAATTTGTACAATTACAATGAAGTAAACCTATCGGGTAGAAGTGCCTGAAGATGCATCGTGATCTGTGCTCTAGGCCAAAGACTTCCCCGTACGATCAATGTCCCGCTGTGACAAAAATTAAATATAAAAAAACATTACCGAAATGAAACCAATAGACTTACGAAAAAAAACATAGGAATAAAATGGTATATTGGAGTCATTAATTGGAGGTTGGGTAAAATAGTACATAGTATGTACCACCCCCATAGTAACTGTGTTTGTAACTAAGCAATTCAAATTGTAATCAATTAGCAACTCTTCCCTTGCAGTTATTGATTTTATCGCACATACGAATATACGATTTCCCTCGCGTGCCTCAAATATGCAATTGGGTTGCTTATTTGTTGAACCAAGTCATTTACTATTTATAAACCCTGCAATATTCCCTGATGCTTTTGGCCTTCCGTCAATGTACATAGCCACTCCTTTATTTTGATCCTTATCTTTTAGCTGTATATAATTTGTTGATAGTGCATACCTATGCATACTTCATGTATATCGAATCAACTACATCCAATCTTTGTAACTGTAATAGGGTCTGACATAATCCATCAGTGTTTATTGGAGGAAGTTCCTTGGGTACCCATTGTTTCCGTAGATGTTTGTACCTCAAGGGAACCTCGACGTCGCTTATGCTCTCATCATCATAAGAACATGACCCCCCTTTAGCAAGAAAAAATTCCATGCGTTTTCAAAATTTTCTTCTAATCTTTTGACCTCTAGTTGATCTCCCTCTTTTAGACCTATTACATGTCTCGCTTCCTCTTTTCTTCTTGAATTTCCCTCGCTCGAGGAAGACAAATCTGAAAAATACCTATTTGGTGGTACCTGCACTCATAAGGATGTTGGAATAAGTTCTTTCATGGTGATGTGATCCCACGGTGACATTATGATTAATCTATCACTTTATCACTAGAATTTCATAGGTTATAAGGTAATCAAGTCTTGATAGATTGCAAGTTATTGTTAGTACCATCCAAATGTGTCCATCACAAATCAAATCTACTAAATTTTTTAACTCCCAAACTTTGTAACAAGTGTTAAATGTGACTATGGTCCACTAGTTACACAACCAAGGCCTCAAATGTATTCTCTAATTGTAATCAAAGGACTTTTTCTCTTCATTCAAGTAAACAAACTTGAAGGGAAACACCACCAAGTGGTTTATTGGACACCTACATGACTAAAAATAGTAGCAAATTTACATTTAATTTCCATATGTCTAAGTGGTTAACAAGGAGGGAGTGTGTACTATGCCTAGTTAAGTCATCATAAGTTTATGCTTTGGCAATAATTTTTTTTTAAGTCATCTTAAATCTTCCTATGTCTAATTGCTAGGAGAATTTTGGTATGTTTTAAGGTAGGATGAGTGGTTGCATCAATGTTCTAGTTCTCTATGACAAGGTTTCGACATCTTCAAATAGTGAAAGTTAGTGCTCATAGTCATTTGAAACAACATTTTGATATGTCTGATGGTAGGATTTGATAACTTAAAATATCTCTAACAACTCTAAGAGCTATAATGGGATGGCCACCATCATAGGAAAGATTCTTCATTCTCACTTTTAGGTGTTAAAATTTAACAATACCTTGATTGATGAAAAAGCCCAAAGAGCCTTTCTCCATGGTATCCAAGTACACATAGCATCGGTCTTCTCTTATACGGTTGGACATGATTTAAAGAACTTAGCTAGGAATTATTCATTTAACCTAAGGTTTTCTCATTATTCCATCATTGGAAAAGTATGATCAAATTATTCTATTATGAAGAATTGGTCTATGTGCCTCTAGTAATCACTATAAATGTTTGTAAGGATAAAATGACTAATTGCATTAGGTAGGAGAGAATCATCTTTGAGTTCTTCAAAGATTATATTCCTCTATTCATAATTTTTAAGGGTTGTGTGTGGAGGAGGTTATCACTACCAAGAAGGGAGGAGACCTTTCCTTGCATATGTTTGTGGTGGAGGTATTAAAGAAGAATTGTATGCCTCTATTTCCATTCATTAGATCTAGCTTAGCCTAGCATATACTTGGGCTAAGTCTACAATTGCTTCAGACTCATGTGATGAAGGCTATGTGTGATGAAATCCTAGACCTCAACCAAGATGTGGGTAGATTATGGGAGTTTTGCCAAGACTTGAGGCTGGTTGATAAAAATGTGAAAGACTAAGCTATTTTATTTTTTCTATCTTATCTTATACCATTTTACGAGAATGGGGGTGCCAATGTACGAGAAGATATTTGGAAACTAGGCATGAAAATTGCAGGTTAAAGAGAATGGGGGTGCTAAAATTATAGTACTCATTGTCCTTGGTCATCGATTTTCCTTGAGTGCCCTCAACCTCATCCTCGGCACTAGTATTGACCTTGTTTTCACTCCTCCAAGCTCTTCCTCGACGCTGATATTGACCTTGTATTCACTCCTCCAAACTCTTTGTCGGCGTTGGTATTGACCTTGTTTTAACTCCAAACTCTTCTCGGCCCTGGCATTGACCTTGTTTTCACTACTCCAAACTCTTCCTCAACACTGGTATTGACCTTTCACTTCTCCAATTTGACAAGCTACAACTTGGTTTCATTAGGTTTTAGAGAATGTTAATTAAATTAAAAATTATGGCGCCATTTAGCTAGGTTTTAATATTCTACAATATAATTAAGTATATATTAGCTATATTTTATATAATAAATAATATAATTATTCAACTTATTATAATTATATATTATATTCTTTAACAAAATTATTAAATACGTATAAAATTATTATAATTAATAATTAATAATAAGTATATTTTTATATAATACAAAATATAATTAATATAATATATATTTAATATAATAGTAATATATATTAATATGAGAGAGAGAAACTTAATTTTGATTGGTTGTTTCATGTCAACAATCCAAGGATGGCATGTGTCCTTGGGGAGTTATGCTCAAGGTAGCATGCCATTTGATTAAAGATATGATAATTCTCCTTTAAGACCTCTTTAATGTACCCATTGCACACTTAAGGAGACAAAGATAAATATAGGGAAGAAAATATAGAGAGAGAGGGAGATAATGACAAACATACAAATAGAAAGGGAGACACGGAGATAGAGAGAGGTAGAGAGATAAAGAGATAAGGATGAATAGATAGAGATATAGGAGGGTGATTGATATATTTCTCCCTGTCCTCTCTATCTCTCTTTTTATCTCCCTCTCACTCCTCTCTCTCTCTTTCTATCCATATCTTTCTCTACCTCTATCACAATCTCTCTATCTCTTTCACCACCCCCTCTATCTCTCTATATCACCCCATTTCTCTCTCTCCCTCTATACATATTGAGCTATCTATCCCTCTCTCCCTATCTTCATCTCTCTCTCCTTTCTATATATCGCTCTCCCTCTCCCCCTCTTCTTTCTCTCCCTCTTCTACCTATTTATCTCCCTCTCTTCTCTCTTTCCTCTTCAACCTATCTCTCCCTCTCTCCCCCTCTTCTCTATCTCTCCTCCTCTACCTATCATATCCCTTTCTCTCCCTCCCCCTCTATCTCACCATCTCTCCCTCCCTATCCCCCCTATCCATCGACTCTCTATCTCCACCTCTCTTCCTTTCTCTTCCCATATATCTCCATCTCTCTTTCTCTTCCCATATATCTCTATCTCTCTCTCTCTCTCTCTCTCTTTCTCTATCTCCTCATATATTAACTAAGAAGCCATCCAAGCATACAATATTATATGTTGGTAAAACTATAATAGTGTTTTATTAAAATATAAGTAGATTATTGTCACCACTCTTTATTCAACATGAAATGCCAAATGTAGCAATTGTTTTGTTGCTTTTGTCAAATTTCTTTAATCAAGCTATTTATTAGGTTGAATAAAGTTGTGTTATGACCCTTCGTCTCTTTAAAATAATTAGACAATATTAGCGAGATCAGGAAGGGGAGACAACTAAACTCCTTCAAAATAATGGTAGTTGTGGGTTTGTTGGTTTTCTTTGCATACTATATACTTAGTTCCTCTAGGATAAATAAGTCACTTTAGATCATTTTCTTAGTTGTGTATCCCAACTAATATAGAGTAAGCTTTTTCATTTTAATTGACTACTACATAATAGTTTGTGTTGAAAAAATTGTTCCATTCTTTGTAGTTTTTACATTGGAATACAAATCATATTTAATTTCATGCCAATATACTTCTTTCATAAAGATATTTTTTTGAAATAAGTACTTCATAACCCATCTAATCAAATCATAACCTATCAAAAAGGAAATAGGAATTTTCTAAAGAAAATAACACTTGACCCAATCATATGGCCTTTGCAGAAAGGAGTGGTCCACCTTAGCAATAACAACTACTTGATTTAGACCTAGTAGGTTCAACTTAACCAACCTATCAACCTATCTTTAAGAGGCTTCCAACAAGTTTAGAATGACCAATTTAAAAAATCCAAACAACTCTCAAATCCTGACAAAGAACATAAGTCGGATTTCACACTTTGACTCCTTGAATCCTTGTAATAGTGCAAACCTAGTTTTTTCCCAATAACTCAAAACTTTTCCAAAACACTAGAGAAACCCTTGATGGTTTTAGACACCCATTTTGGAGTTATTAAACATACTTCAAGGGAAAGTACAAGTGATTTTGCAAATTTTACAATGATTTTGCACTCGTTGATTCCCTAAAGAAAACCTTATCTTGAGTATAATCCATCATAGTCACATATGATCACATCATTCTTAACTATTTGATATTATGAAAAACCTCCAAAATCTAGAATTCAAATAACCCATATCAACAAGAATTTGTACAGGTCTCTCCGATTCATAAATCATTATATTCTCATTTTTAGCATGTTGATGAAAGAACAGAAATGATGCACCAATTGGATTACATAAGAAGATACACATCAAGATGACACGGTCCATGATCTCACTGATAAAGAGATTCGTAGGCAAGACAAGTTACATCGGGGTGAAATGAAAAGGTCATACAGTGCATATAGGTCTCACCGATGAAGTTCCATCGGCAAGAAACCTCTCATGTCTCATCAATCAAAGCACAAGGAGTTGTATCGAAAGGAGTCTTGGCGACATGAGATCAAAGGAATAATCTTCGGGGAGACTTATAACATCGGGTAAATTATTGAATGTTTTAGTGATACACCATGTATTATCGATGAAGACACAAACAAATCAAGATAGTCATTAGGGTGACTCTTGGTGACATTTATATGAATCAAATGGATATATTATGTGCTATTCGCATAATGTCTCCCTGAACAAAAGAATTTTTAATGAACATTAGTCAAGCCTGAATAAAATGGTCACCCAAATTTTGAATTGTCTTTCCGATAAAACATTTGATGTGACAGTGGGTAAATTCGAAGATCACCTACGCTCGTGTTCAAAGCTAGGATACTAAAGAAGACATATTGGGGAGATTGGCTTATGGTCTCATCGATGAAGGGAATCTATCAGAAAGACAAGTCATCTTGGCATGAAAATATATGTTGTCCTGAATGTTTCTCACTGATGAAGTTTCATCGGTGAGACCATCATTTCTTTCACCAACAGGAGCACTGGGAATATATCGGAAAGACGTGCCATCGGTGTAAATCTTGAATGTTCACTCGACCCGCTAAGTTACACCAATAGAAGGATATCGGCAGGAGTTTTGGTGACATATTCAAGACCAAAAGAAAAGTTATTGGCAAGACTTATAACATCAGAGGAACCACTGAATGTGTTAGCGATACTAAAAGTCAGGCCGATGAAGAAACAAATGAACCAAAATGATTGTCAGGGTGAATCTTAGTGATGTATATGGGACAAATGTTAACATCAGTCAGATGTGTAGAGTGTTACCCTGATCAACAGAGTATTCAATGAACATTGGTTGGGGCCTAATGTATAGATCACCCAAAGTTTGAAGGTGTCTTACTGACCAGTTCATTTGATGTGATAGTAAGGAATTAAAAAATTGTTACATTTGTGCCTGGAGTTAAAACATTAATGGTGAAACAGAGTACAGGTAATTTCATAAATTGAAAGGAAATAATTGAAAAATGAACATTATTGTGAATTGGTAACAAAGGAAATGAGGAGACAAACAAAGGGCCAACAAATTGTTTTAGTTGAAAGACCTCAATCAAAACTAGTAAGTCCTCTGCATTTTAACTTTTTCATTTTTGCAATTTTAAGCAAGTAATATGGAAGCCACCAGCTCGGGGAAGTTGGAAAGGTAGAAAACAAAGTGAGAGCAATCACCTTAAGAGTAAGAAGCAGAAAGTTGTGTCTAGAATTGAGCTGGAGGGTGCTGAATGAAAGTTGAATCAGGATTTAATTGACCAATTTCTTGGCTCTCGGTCTAGAGGGAGGAGCTTCACGCAATTGAGGGTGGAAGTGGATAAATTGGACGACAAGTGCAAGCACATAGGAGATATTTGGACCCCAATAAGAGGCTATGAATTATTTAGATTCCACTTTCAACGGAGAGATAATTTTGAGCCAGTTTGTAATCCATGACGTTTGGGAAACATGGTTTGCCCTAATGTGTTTTTCAATATAGAGCTGGTAAAATTGTTGGCCACCCACTATGACTCAAAAATTAAGGCCATATGTGGACCATCTGGGAAACCGTTCATATACATATTAGAGGCTTCAATATGTGAGGTTTCTAAGTTGGAAGGGTGGTGTAATGAGAAAATTGTGAATTAAGAGTTAGAAAAGAAGTTTTGGAGAATAGACACCACTTACAAGGGTTGGAGGTTTCCCTTAAATAGAATTAAACAAGATGGTAAAACTATCCCACTTGACGATGGCGATGGGCCTCCATTCCATGTGGACTTATTCGAGCCCTATATGAGATATACCTATTTCTCGGTAGGACAAGTGTTGGGTATGGAAGTTATTAAGTATATGTCCATTGTTCCCATGGTAATTGCAGCTGACATTCAATGTCATAATTCTAGGTTATTCAACTATGCTTCATTTTTCTCCAAGGAGCTCAACTTAGCATTGGTGGAAATCAAGAATAAATCCCCTGTTCTACACCTTAGGCATTATTCTCTTTTAATGCATCTAGTATTGTACTTCAGACAAGAGTTATGGATTTGGCTAGAAAAGTTGAAAGTTTCACAGTTTGATAAAGAGGGAAAATTGTTACCCATTCAATTGTGGATTGCCATTTGGGACAGTAGGTTTGCTAATTCCAATTTCCTATATTTTGAAGAATATTTTGTAAAGCCAGTATATGAATTCTATAGTCATCCTTGTGCACACTCATTGTCTGGTGAAATAAAATGCTTCCTCAGACCTAAGGACTTTAATGGACCAATTGATCACAATTGGGGAGACTGGTATTGCTTGGAAGATGCTACTATGGTAAGGGTGTTTGGTTTTGAGGATTATCCATTTATTTTTCCTAAATCAGTCCCAGATAGGATTGCATATTTGGAAATTGTAAGACAAATGGATTTTTCTAGTTTCATGAATTTTGGTTCATTTGGAAAACATGCATTTATTCCTAGTACTCTATGCTTTGGTGATTTTACTGCACTTGCAAAGGAAGGATATGATTTGATCCTTGAAAAATTAATACAGTATAATATGAATAAGGATCCACCAAGAGAAGGTTTTGATCTAGAGGGATATATCAATTTTGCCAAACAAAGAATAAAATTTGGACTATATGATCATGTGCCTTATCAGTTTGATGACATGATTATAAATTTGGAGGCAGAGGAAGCAGAGAGAGTGGTGGAGGAATACAACCAAGGGTTGTTGGATATAGGGTTCCCTTTTTCTGGAGATGATATGCCACGAGACCTACCTAGTAGGATTTCTAGATTAAAAACTCAAGATTACAACTGCCCTCCTAGAGAACTAAGTGTTGAAGAGAGCCAAGATACAAACACCAGACAGATGGCATATAGGTCATTTGTAGTAGACAATGAATTTGTGAATTCTTCAAAATTCAGATCTTTCTTGTATAAGCAAAATGGCAAGGAGATAAGGGAGACAATTGATAATATTACACCAAGCAATGAGGAGCAACTACTAAATAATTTGAAATTAACTATGGATAGAGAAATGGCTGATATGACCCCTGACAAAGGAAGGAAAATGTTAGAGGATGCTGGAGTTATGATCTTTCCAGGGTTGGATTTGAATTCTGCATTGGTGTTTGATAGCTTCTTAAAGGATAATAGTGCCACACACATGCTTAGTCTAAAGGGGGTGACAAAAATATATGCTGGATCCAAATATAACCCAGATGAAGGATCACTCATGATATGGGCCTTGTATCCACCTCATAGAAAGTCAGTGGTGATTGATATTGAGAAATAATTTGGACATGTCATGACTCTAAAGGTTGGAGAGTTAGATCATGTGGCGACTGTAGACATTGAGATTAATGTGGCAAAAATGAATAAATCCCAAATACAAATGTTGATAAAAGAAAAGGAAATGTACAAAATGAATAATGAAAGGATCATGAGAGAAAATGATCATTTGAAGGACATGCTAGGAGTCACAATGGACCTCCTAAATTAATAACACATGGTGAAAGCTCACAGGTAAAAGATCATTGGGAGGAGTCAACTACATATTCACAAGGTAAATATGATACACTCGCTGCAATAATCAGAAAAAGGTAGGCCAACTTAACGATTTGGTTGAATAAGCTATGGGGAGCATATTCAAAGAACCATGTTATAGGGTAGGAACACAAGAGAATTGATGGAAGGATTGAAGAAAAGTTTTGAGAATTAAATGAAAGAGATGTTCCTGACAGTGTGGCCATTGGTATGGGTAACCAAATTATAAAGAGACATAGGGACTATTATGAGGAACTGCGAGAAGATGCAAAGGGGATGGTTGATGTTCTGAATATGGGATTGCCTACACTATTTGAAGATGGAGAAAAGTTGAAAGAGAAAGCCAAGTGGATCGAAGAATGTGAATTGATGTTGCAGGGAATTCTGGAAAATGCTATAGGGAAGGATTCGACATTGGACGAGAGTTGTGAGCACAACGAAAGGATGATAAAGGTGGAAATATCGACCATGAACGCATTAGGAGATGTCGATACTAATGAACGATAGGATTATCTAGATCATTTATCAAATGTTCATCTATGGCTAAATAAAGCCTAATCTCTTGTTTTAATTAGTTAAGTAAAATAAAAAAATTGTGAAGGGACATGTCCCTTCCAAGTTTTGATGTTTTATATCTGTTCCATAGTAATGCAACAAATATAGGCATTAGGAGATATTCAATAGATAGCTTTCTAGCAAAATGTTTTCATATACAGAGACTCAGATGCATGTATTTTGATGGAGTAAATGAAGATATCTAAGTTATGGATTAAGATTTTGGTATCAGTTGTTTGTTAAATTTATGCAGTTATTTGGTTGTCTCCATTCTGATGCTTCTCTATTGTTTAAATTGATATAACAAGTATATACTCAATTTATCATTATACATTTTCTATATATGTGTGATCTGGTTATTCAATTCTCTCAAGTAGGGATTAAAATATTTTAATCAATCACAACAATTGGGAAGTGTCAGTTGGATTAATAAGAAGAATCACATAGCTAGAATTGCCATTCTATCTCAAGAAGAGTTTGTCAATTATTCACTTGCATGTGTACACAAGTTGTAAACAATTTCTGTGCCTGATAGTTTGAATTATTGCCATTATTGAAATTGACATTTGCAGATATTCATTAGACTCCATATACCCAATAAGGCATTGGTCTCCCCTTGTATTCTTTTATAATTTTCATTATTCTTATTTATTTTACACTTACATTTACAAATACACATACATATGCATTTACTGTTTTTATTTATTTCTCATGTAGTTTAATAGTTTGATCGATTTCATATTATATGTGTTGAAGAGTTTAGAATTTCAATTACATTAATTTATGGATATGTTGTATCTATAACACTACAAAACCATATGCTCTTTACATTTACACTTGCATTTAGAAATACACATTTATATACATAGATATAGTTTTCTTTAATGATATGTTGCATTTATTGTTCTAGGAGAGCATCCAGTAATTGCATTTACATTTATATTTAAAAATACAAATACAAATACATACATACATATTTATGCATCCTACGCCCTATTCATGCATCCTACAATTACAACAGTATCCATGGGCCTCTTACACAAGCTACAGTAATCACAAAAAGTGTAAGAGCCCCTTTATATCATGTTTGGACTACAAAACCCTCAAAAATAAGGTAGTCGGGCTGTATGTAAAGAAATGAAGCTTTCTAACTCAAATCAATGCCTTAATCCCTCAAATCAGATTCAAATCAAATCTAACACATATATTCACAACATGGAATTGATTTCACATCAAAATATGGCTACATGTGACCATATAGTGCTGTATAACAGGAAAAATACAGAAATTTTGAAGAAAAACATAGATTTTCGAATGTCAAGAGCTTGTATTTTAAATCCTCAACCATCAACATTCATTACAATGATCACTTTATGCCTTTTAAAGGCCTTTACACCTCAACCACTGAACAGCCACCTCTACAACTCACTTTTAATCTTTTATGATCACATGAAACATAAAACACACTAATTTCAAGGTTGTTAACATCACTTTTGAAATTTTTTAATTTTTTGACCTTTCAAACATTAAAAAGTACATCATTAAATTAATTATGTAATGGAATAAAATTAAAAAAATCATGA
The DNA here is from genome assembly GCA_007258455.2 of Sequoia sempervirens. Classification (NCBI taxonomy): domain Eukaryota; kingdom Viridiplantae; phylum Streptophyta; class Pinopsida; order Cupressales; family Cupressaceae; genus Sequoia; species Sequoia sempervirens. The sequence goes on along the minus strand of VDFB02049217.1, from coordinate 106,943,987 downwards.
TTTAATTATGTAACCACATAAGTCAAATATAATTCTATCAAGAAATTAATATCAAATAGATAATATAATCACATAACTCATACATTTCAATGTCATTGATCTTCTTCTTCATCCAACTCTTTGTCTGTATCATCTGATCTAGATTTGACATTGTAAGGATTGGTCATATCATCATCATCGTCATTGATATCAGTTTCGATAATGTCATCATCCACATGGATATCATCTTCATGAACATTAACTCCTACATCATCATGATCTAGTCCCTCCTCTTCGACATCTTCGTCAGGGACATCATCAACTAACTGTTGATCCTGATCATCATCTACATCATCTTCTAGTTCTTTGACATCTTCTTCTTCCACTACATTATTCTTATTTATTTTACACTTACATTTACAAATACACATGCATATGCATTTACTGTTTTCATTTATTTCTCATATCGTTTAATAGTTTGATCGATTTCATATTATATGTGTTGAAGACTTTAGAATTTCAATTACATTAATTTATGGATATGTTGTATCTATAACACTACAAAACCATATGCTCTTTTCATTTACACTTGCATTTAGAAATACACATTTATATATATAAATATAAATTTCTTTAATGATATGTCGCATTTATTGTTCTAAGAGAGCATCCAGTAATTGCATTTACATTTACATTTAAAAATATAAATACATACATACATACATATTTATGCATCCTACGCCCTATTCATGCATCCTAAAATTACAATAGTATCCATGGGGCCTCTTACACAAGCTACAATAATCACAAAAAGTGTAAGAGCCCCTTTATATCATGTTTGGACTACAAAACCCTCAAAAATAGGGTAATCGGGCTGTATGCAAAGAAATGAAGCTTTCTAACTCAAATCAAAGCTAACATATATATTCATGACATGGAATTAATTTTACATCAAAATATGGCTGCATGTGACCATACAGTGCTACATAACAGGAAAAATATAGAAAATTTGAAAAAAAATTCAGATTTTTGAATGTCAAGAGCTTGTATTTTAAATCCTCAACCATCAACAAACATTACAATGATCACTTTATGCCTTTTAAAGGCCTTTACACCTCAACCATTGAACAACCACCTCTACAACTCACTTTTTAATCTTTTATGATCACATGAAACATAAAACACACTAATTTCAAGGTTGTTAACATCACTATTGAAATGTTTTAATTTTTTGACCTTTCAAACATTAAAAAGTACATCATTAAATTAATTATGTAATGGCATAAAAATTAGGAACATCATGAATTAATTATGTAACTCATACATTTCAATGTCATTGATCTTCTTCTTCATCCAACTCTTTGTCTATATCATCTGATCTAGATTCAAGATTGTAAGGATTGGTCATATCATCATCATCATCATCATTGATATCAGTTTTGATAATATCATCATCCACATGGATATCATCTTCATGAAAATTAAATCCTACATCATCATGATCTAGTTCCTCCTCTTCGACATCTTCACCAGGGACATCATCAACTAAATGTTGATCCTGATCATCATCTACATCATCTTCTACATCTTTGGTATCTTCTTCCACCAAATTATACTTTACCAGCCTTCCTCTTGGATCATTTCTAACAAAAAATTACCAACCCAGTTTACCTGGAACCTTTGAGTAAAATACTTGCTCACATTGGCTTGGAAGAACATAGGGCTCATTTCCTGCTCGCTTGATCGACCTTGTATTAACCATGGTAAATCCATTATAATGTTCAATAACAGTTTTCTCGGGGTAATTTTCATTCAATTGTAGCTTGTACCATAAGATGATGGACAAAATTAATCTGAAAGACTTAAAGTCACACTCAAGTATATCATCCAAAATACCATAGTATTGATTTTCTGAGACTTCTGGATGTATTTCGCTTCTAGATGAAACATTAGTCACCTAAAAGACTATAGTTATACTAGAATCACAAGTTTTCTTTGTGTCACCCAACGTTTTGATTCAAAATTTATGACCATTGCACCACATAGCCTTGTGGTGTTTCACTTGCAATATGTCAAACATGTAAAAATTATTGCAATATTGTCAGTTTATAAACATATTTATTCTTGGCTGAATGTATGCAAAGAAAACAATCTCAACATATATATACATCAATATAATTGAAAATAATTAAATAATATGGGTGATTAATATATTTATATGTACCTGTTTATCTCTTAAACCATATGCTAAATCAATTTCCCTTTGTGTAACATTGGAATCTCCATTACGATGAGCTTCTTTAACCAATGAAGCCACACCTTCCCATGTTAATGCGTGACCAGATTGTTGACATCGTTCAATCCATACCATCATCCAATCAAGATTGTTTGCGATGTACAAATGTAGTGCATCCCACTCTCGGCCAACTATATAAAAAAATTGAAATTCACAAATGACGTATAATTAGTTAAATACCACAGTATACGACCTTAATTTATAAGTGATGTATATTGAAGATTAAAATTAAATAAGTACAATATACATAAAAACCATATGTAAAATATATTCCAATTAATCTCCATGACCATCTTATAATTACCTCTCACTTTCCTCAATCTACCTTTCCCCATCAGGTACTCCCCTTCAAATTTGTAAATGGAGTTGGGATCCCAAATGCGATCTACATGGATCTTTGCTGCAAACTTAGGAAGATATTCACTAATGTACACTATGGTTTGGTATACCATATATCCCTCCACCATAGAACCCTCAGGATGTGATCTTTGTCTAACCAAAGCCTTCAAAAATTTCAAGTGCCTCTCAACCATCCACATTGACCTTGTGTGTATAGGTCCACACAATTCAATCTCCTCAACCTGGTGTATGAGGTAGTGTTCTTGTGCATTGAAAAATGTCGAAGGTAGATAGTTTTGCATTTCACACATTAGACGAGGAATTTTTCTCTTCCAATAATTTATATCTTCTTTATGGATTTCTTTAGATGACGGCCATCTACAAGTGATTTAAGACACAAATATATAGTATATTACATAACAAGTAAAACAAATGACAATTATAAGATCTATACAACGGATTGAACAAATATCGCTACTCACCCCATGTATTTTCCAAGATCATATATAACTTTCTTGACATTTTTGTTGAAGTTGTCTGGGAGAGATAGATGTAGAACGTACTGCAACAATTATAAAATGATCTTTTCATTATTTTTTTAAAAGTAGTAAACATAATACACTGAAAAGTACATGCATTATACAAGTGTATATAATATACCAGAATAATTACCTTAATGAAGGTATGCCAATCATGCGTTTTCATCCTTGACTCAAATTCACCTTTCTTTGTTATTATATTGTTTATGTTCACCACAAATCCTGTGGGAAATCAAATTTTTCATATGACTTCTTTTATAGCATTGCTTTGCTGCTCCATTAATAACCAAGGGAACTTATATTAATTTGGTCTCCATCGCTATTTAATTGAATGACATTTTTCATTACATGATTTGCTTCTTGAATGTCACTACAAATTTTGACAATTTTTTCTTTGTCATGCCTTTCATCCAATATTTTCCATAATGTTTCTGTTATATTCTTTCTAATATGCATTGTATCAAACAAATGCACAATTTGTAGCTGCTCATAGTGGGACAACCTACTAAATTCTTTGGATAACTTTTCAATCCCTGTGGAAGCCGACCATTAATGCCTTGATGACCTTCATGAAGCATATAAGTTAAACAAATTAACAATGACAATCATTGTCAATTACAACATGAGTAAACACAACACAATATAAAAATATAAATTCAAAACATATCATATATGATCAATAAACAATTTGATCCTGATGTATAACCTTGATGGTTAATTCTATTATATTCCAACTTCCATAGGCGAGGTGTCATTCTTCGTGGTTTTGATGTAGTCTCTTCTTTCCCATTGAAAAGATGTTTTTTAATAGTTCGATGCTTATGATTTCTATGGAGGAAGTGCCTATACTCATCAAACACCTACTTTTCTAAACTTGTTGAACGACAAGATTTCATCTTTGGACCACAAATTGGACATGAAAATTTTCCCTTTGTTTGAAGACCTTCAAGATCATATATAATTGGATTAAATATGCCAATTTTTATAATTATATATAATGAATAGATTATTTAAAAAACATGCATGATATCTACTTCATAAAATTAAATATTGTTAAAGTGCTGTCAAATGTTATAACATACCACAAAAATGTGTTAGCCTTGGGGCATCATGAATTGTCCATACAAGCATTGTATGGAATTGAAATTGTCTTTGTTCTATTGGTCTAGAGACGTCATACATAGTGATGCCATTCCATAACTTTAGTAATTCGTCGATAAGAGGCTCGATATATACATTCATATCTTTAACTTGGTACTTACCTAGTTGAATGAACATAAACATTACATAATTATTATAATCATTTTACTGCAATATATATAAATTAATGTACATGACTATTGAATGAAAAAAATATAAGTCATTATGAAACAAATAAGAAAATGAGATGCTACTATGTTAAAGAAAATTGATGTAAACAAATACCTGGAACAATCATTGACAACATTATGTGCTCTCTCTTTATTGACATCCATGGAAGAATGTTATTGTTGATAACAAAAATAGGCCACACCGAGTAAATAGATCTCAACTCTCCAAATGGATTGACACCCTCCGCTACCAATGAAAGCCTAAGATTACGAGGTTCTTCTTTAAAGTGTGGCCCTTTTTCCTCCATGTCTCTAAATGCAGAACCATCCATAGGCATTCAAAGAATGTCATCTTCACTTCTATTCCATGCATGGTAATCCATAAATTGCGCTAAGCTTTTACACCTCAATAATCGTTGCATACGTGGAATAATAGGAATATAATGAAGAAGCTTGCAAAGCACCTTTTTTGTTAGTTGATCTATTCGATATCTACTGATATGACATTCCAGGTATTCTGTTGCAAATTCATGTTGTTTATGATATATAATATGATCATTGGTACATGCATCTATTGCTTGATACTCCATTCCGATATCTTTCATAATGCTAGATAAATATCAGTATGAGCAAGGTAAAATATTTGATGGTGGTAACAAAAATTCACCAATCAATCTACAACAAAAAATAATTTGTTAATATAAAGAATATTAATGGTACATATTTCATCCTTTATTTACTAGTGATGAACTAACAAAAAATAAAATAGATGAAAAAGATGACATATATGACATACCTTAACATTCGTGAGATTGCTATGTTTGATAAACCATTCATAACCTTCAAGTTGAACAACAACAATACAACAAAGAGAAGATTTTTTGGGAGCCTTCATAAAGGCTCGATGCCTTCTCAAGTATAGGCAAATCATGAACATCATCAAAGTCATCTCGATCATCATGATCAGCTCCACTAAATGTGTGATCGATCAATGTATTTGTACCATCATCTTCAACTATTTTTCTGGCACATGATCATCTTCTTCCATAGGATCATTAAATTCATCTTCTATATTCACAACTCCATGTTCATCCACTTGCAAAACCACATTCTCCAGGCCGTGATAATCCATATCATGTGCCTTAGGGCACCCCACCTTTATAATAATGATAGACACAAATAAACCATGATCATGATCATCAAGTGATTTATATATATATATATAATGTTAAAACAATATAAACATTTACAAATTCAATCAATATAAACACATATAATGAAAAACTTACCAATGGACGATAATCATGCCCCCCTTCAATGTGACCATGCTGCCTACAATGTTTCTCAGCTTGTTGTGATTAAAATTTGTCTCATCTTTAAGCCCTTGCAATTATTGCAAGGACAATAACATTTCCCATCACCCTTTCTTTTCAATCTAGCCCACAATCTATCAAGTGTCTCTTCATTTTGTTTTGGACTAATATTATCTGACATGATTTTTCTTTACCAAGCTTGAATATTTAGATCTTCAAAAAATATCAAACTCACGCTCCAATAATTTTTATTCATAGACAGGTAACAAAATCTAATAATTCTGATATTTTACACCAAAAAAATTCGGCATGCAACCACCTTTGCAAAAGAGAAGATAGTCTAAAGTTAATGACCCCAAAAAACACTTTAAAATTCTAATTCCAAAACTTATTAAATTATGATTTTACTATGATTTTCAACAGTTAGAATCCTAAAATTAGAATATTGAACTTGCACAACAAAATCTGAAAATGCAACTCTGAAAATACACAAGTCTAAAAATGGAATTTGATGAGATTTTGCTTTAAAATATGATTTTCAAACCTAGAAGTACAAATCTGACTTCACAAATGAATTCTAGGGAAGAAAAATGACTACCCTCAATCTGGCGATAGCTTCTTGAATTTTTTCTAATTTTTCCCAAGAAAATCGTCCTTAGTTCTCCACAAACTGTTGTAAGTATAGCAAATTCACAAGCAGAGCAAATTTGTAAGTGTAGAAAAACGTTGTCACAATAAATAGTTGAGATCACTTTTTATTTATGTTGGCCTCAATTTTGACTTCACATGTTCATCAAAATTTTGATGAATTTTTTTTTCACACTTTCGATGAAAAAATAGGTTCGTCGAAATTTCGATAAACATCAGGGATAAAATTAAAAAAATTAAAAATTACACATTAAATATCACTAGTACCTGACAATACATCTAATTATCCATCTTTCTTCCAAAATTTTCATCGAATTTTGCAGTCAAATGAGTTAGTGCCACCATAGTGCCATAGTACCAAAAATCCATGTCAATCCTCACTAGGTAGCTCGATGGTATTAGGCCACACACAAGGGTGGTACCATCCATATGAGTCCATCATGACTAACCCCTTGTTTGTGTAAGGTTTTTATCCTCCAAGGAGTACTCAACACACATAGGAAGGTAGTGGAACCTAGTTGTAAACCAACCTCACATACCCGCCATCCTCAAAGTTCCCTGTGTCCACTTCCTCATATACACTCAACTGAGTCTGGCTCTTCTATTCCCAATGAGGAATCACATAACAAGACAAGAACAAAATTTGAAAAAAACAAATAAAAAACTAGTTTAGCCACCAAGATCATCAATAAGAAGAGAATAAATCTCAATTCCAACAATAAGATAAGAAAATCTGGAAATTTCAATACTAAATCAACATAACTACAAGAGCTACATGCAAATAAATTTCACAATCTGTGGCTAAACCATTGCAAGCAAGATAACTCAAAATTTTCAGTCCTCAAAATCAAAATAAAATTCATCAATAACCAAAAGAAGATTCAAAATCTTCGAAATGACACAATACATAACTATGTGACTAAACTAGCCACCAAACGTAGGAGGGAACAATGTCTAACTACCGTAATAGCCCCTCATGTGGTGTGGAGTGAGCACACCAACCAAATGGTATGGGGAGTACTCCTCGGCTACACCCTGCATCATGTCGTCATGTAGCATGGACACTCCAAGTGTCCCACACACTTCTTGGCTGTCTACATGGAATGTGCACCTCAGTCCGCATTCTGCATTGTGTCTCCACATGGCATGGACTTGCCAAGTGGCCGACACACTTCTTGGCAATCGGCATGGAATGTGCACCCCAACCACATTCTACATCACGTCTCCATATGGCATGGCTATACTCCAAGCAGAGAAGGAACACAATGGACGTATCCCACATGGTAGTGTATGTCATGGTGAAAGCATGCATAGGTCACACCCTACATAGTGATATTCATGGAAAAATGGCACACATAGGCATCACCATAGCCAGAGGTATATATGGCTAGGGACCACCCCTATGCTTACCAATGCATGAACAATCAAGCAACCATGGGCACCCCTCTACAAGTGCACGCGTCACCTTATCACTCTACATCATGTAGGAATACATAACATACATATGTGCCTTCACATATCCATGTACATGGCATCGTGCTCTTGAGCTTAGATTGCTACCATCAGCAGCATGACATCATCACCTACACCATGTTAGAACATTAGTGTGGTGTGGCATCATATCTATGACATCGTGGCAAAAAACGTGTAGATACAAAATCCATATCAACATGGTACAACTTAGTCTTCTCATGTTGGATGCCAGATATACATATCATAGAAAAGGAAAGATCAAACTTGACACTAGTAACTAGTACCAAAACCTGATGTCCTCATCAAGAACTGTGGTGAATAGGCTATCACTATGAACCAAATTTTTGGTCCATTCATAAGGGGAGGTAGGTGAATTACCCTTCTCAGAAAGGACTGGGTGATAAGATTACTCCATACCAATGTCACAACATATTCCACATCCTTCCTAGGTGTATCACGATTCTACTTGACCCCAAACATGTTGACTTATCAACCACCATTAGGCAGGCCCTCAATAAGTGACAAACAAGGAAACACAAGAAGTAGTATGCCTCCACCATACTCTTTAGCAAAACATATCATCCATGGATGGGTACCCTATACCACAATCCCATGGGAACACAACTCAAGCACAGGATAATCACAACACTCAACATGAATACAATACAAGATGTTCGCATAATAGGGAGTACCTTTTTCCAATTTCCTCTTACCAAAATAAAACCATTATCCACCTCTAATTATGCAAGGTCAATACAAACTTCCCAAGAATGTGTACTCCCAACATCCATACAATCTTCTATTTTCAAGATGATAATGTCATTAAACATAATTTTATAATTACAACCTTTATCACATACAATATATCACAATGCTACATGGATTATATCAACAATGCCATAATAACTCTCACATTCACATTGACTATTATTAAGTGGTAAATCACTTTACTACACAAGTGTTAACCACATTTATTTCCTATACATAGTGCAATATCATTACAATGTTTACTCAAGACAAGGTATGCAACATTATCACTTCAACATACATTTTACATTTTACATTTTGAATGAAGGTACAATAATTTAACATCTGCATGATTTCATAAGACTTAACAATGTTGTTGGGGACTATAGGTCTCACCAACAAGATTCACCTATTATGCAATTATCATTAACATGCAAATAATTTCACTATTCCCCTTTTCTCTAAACTTTTACTTAGTGTAGAATGATTTTCTATTCAAATTCATACATGTGTTCCATGATTATGAATGCAACTCGAGGACTTAGGTCCTTTACCCAAGGTTTGATATAATAAAACAAACCTTCATGAATGTATACAAATTTTCTCATAAGAGACAAGCATACCATGGATTTCAACACACCACACACACTCAAAGATAGAAATCTTCATTAAACCAATGAGAAGAGAGAGAAGGAGAGGGAGATTTACAATTCTAAAACAAGCATGAATGCAAACATGGTTTCATCATCACACAATCACTTTCACACAAATGCATCAATCATATGAGAGCATGCAATAATCTCTATGGAATAACAACATGATCATTCATTTTCTATTACCATATTTTTATAATTTCAATGTAATATAACATGCAAAAGCAACTTCAAAACCACATAGGGTCAATCTAGCAATCACTCACACAAGGAGGTAAAACACAAGAAGACATGCACTGGAAATTTTGGATGGTAATGAAAAACAAAAAGACTCCAAAAGAGAATACACACAAATGGAACTTCTTGGCACCCTCAAGGTCAAACAAACCTTCCAACAACATCAACTAAGAAACCAAGCAAGTGTATTTTTAGGCAACAGATGTCACCTGCAACTCACCAACATGCTAAGGTCCAACATGCCTGCCCACAACACAAGATAAAGGGAAGTAATCAATCTCAACCTTGGGAGACTCTCAACCAAGGGAATCACTCCAATCTCATAGGGTAAGGCAAGGCCTAGGAGGCATCATTCCTCCATAACACAAGTCAAGGTTGGGAAACTCAACCCTCTAAAATGCCATACTAAGGCACTCAAGGCAAGAGGTCCTATGACTATCTCTCCACAACAAGCACATTGCAACCACATGGGCTAGAAGCACACTCAAGAACCACTCAAGGGTCACGACCCTTTACACAACGAAAGAGCCACACATCAAGAAGGGGACCAATCAAAACACACTTCTTGGTAGGCTCGAGGGTATAACTAACCCTCACAAAAGCATTCCTCAACAAGACAGGCAAGGGCGGGAAAAAAAACAACACTTGTTGCCATCCACCACACATAACACACCAAGTGGGTAACAACCATAAGTAGAGATCACAATGCTACAACATGGGCTCTGATACTAGATGAAACATCCCACTACGCAACCTCAAAGGGTAAGAGCCAAAAGAGAACAAGATAATTTTTTATTTGAACAAGAAGTGATAACATGCACATAAAACACAAGAAAAGTTTCTAGTGAGACTCCAAAGCAATAGTTTCTGGAGCAACAAATTCTAGAGCACCAAGTTCAACAAGTTCTGGAGCACCAAGTTCAGCAAGTTCCAGAGCACCAAGTTCTAGAGCAACAATTCAAATGTTCCTAAAATCCATTTACACTTTTAAACATAAAGCCATAATGATCATCATAGTACAAGTGGGTCCGATACCAAAACCAAAAATCTGTAAGCCAAATATAAAGAAACACATTTCTTCTCATTAAATTATATGATTACATCTTCTCTCACAAGAGAGTACAATATACATAAGGGAATATACATGAGTACAATGGCATATCCATGAATAAGATACATCAACTGATAAAATAAATACAAGAGAGATCATCTCCAACTGGTACTCCAATAACCTGTACATCAGTCCCCAATGGCGGTGGCAACGCCTCTCGATCATGTGGAATCAAAAGAGACCACCCCACTATGCTTGGAGGTAGTCATAAGGCCCAAAAAAAAGTAACAGTGCAAGGGTAAAATATGACCAACACTCACATTAGTCACAGAGCAAACACAAAACACAATGCATAAAGCCAATGTCACAACATGGAGATGCTCATCCAATAACATGTAGGGTACTAGCTACGACTATTAAGATACTAGGTACTAGAGTGCAGGTCGGATGGAGTGTCATCATGTGTGCATGAAGGGATGGCACCACACAAAATCAAGTAAACCTCTCATACAAATGAGGAGACTCAATCATGCCCGAATCAATGCCCCATAGATGGATAACTCAATGCCCCACAAATGGATAGGCCTTCTTGAATGCATCCTTAGCCTTTACAAGAACTCAAGGCCTTGCGCGAGGACTCATTATCTTATTAGTGTTTTACCCCATTGTTTTATTTAGTTATCACTTGCTTACTATAACTCTGCTACTATTTCCCTTGGTAGCCACTTGTGGGCCCTGGGCCCATAGACAGCCACTCCAAACACCTACTCTAAGGCCTAGACCTAGTTCATCTCATTTAACCGAATGAGGAACCCATAACAAATATGAAACAGAGAAAAAACCACTAAAATTCATCATTAAATCCATTTAAAACAGCCAAGAAAATATTGTTGTTAAATCATTTAAACAATTGATCACATCCACTAAAAAAATAGATCAAATACTATTCAAACATTCATCATTAACTTAATAAAAAGTCCCAATCATATAATCAATATTAACCTCATTAAATCATCCCACAAAACCACTTTTAAATCAATTAAAAACTACTATGTGACTGTGGCACATAACAAGGTTCCTGTCACTGCTCAAAGGAATGAAAAAGAGGGCATAAAAAATTCATAAAAAATAAAAGTGCCCAGATTTAAAATCTAAGATTGACCCATATCAGATTTTGATGTTTCCAGTTGGATTGCACCTTTGGTTTTTAAGTTTATGACCGGATATAAGGTGTTCTAAAAAACACATTTTTTGCCTTATTGGGCCTAAAACATGAAAAATGAAAGTGCTCAGAAATGAATTCTATCTCTGACTGAGTTGAGATAAAGGAGTTTCTACATGGAATCCACCTTTATTTTGTGTTTGTAACAGGTGGTTAAGGTGCAACATTAAAAAAACATGTTTTACCAGGCATACACAAATTTTGACCAAATATGAAAGTGTCCAGAATTGAATTCTAACTTCAACCTAGTTTAGATATGGGAATTTCTACATGGAATCCACCTTTATTTTGCATTTGTAATAGGTGGTTAAGGTGCAACATTAAAAAAATGTGTTTTTACAAGTTGGGCAAAAACATAAAAAAAGAAAGAAAATGAAAGTGCCCAAAAATCTCTTTTGCCATCAACCCATTTTAGATTTAATTGTTTCTATATGAATTCCATATTTGTTTCAAAGTTTATGACAAGAGGATGGATCTATTTTAAGAACAATCAATGGCAATGATTCAAGCTGGAAATGCATAGTCAAGTCTACCATAAAGAAAACTACAAAGCATCTAATCAAATCCAACACAAACACTATCCATCCTCCAAGTATTCACAAAAATAAAATAGAGGAATAAATATTCCATAAGGAAAAGCAAAGCATACCATTCCTAAGCTAAATTACATTCAAATATCACCAGTAATTCAAAGATTCAAGAACTGCACAAAAAATACCTCAATGCTGCCCAAAAACTGAAATGAAAGAATGCTCTGTATGTAAGCCATGACTAGGTCCCAACTTAGAACAACAAGGAGGGAATGGCATGCTAAAATCAACAATCAGATGCCCACAAATTTCTTCTCAAAGAATCTCCACTTTTCTCCCCAACTTTTCCACCCAAATCATGGGGTTTTCTTCTCCTTTGAAAATAGAGAATTTCCTCTCCCAACACCAATGTAGGGCATGGTAAAAATTAAAAATACAAAAAATGGTGACTTCACATATATAAAAAAATCTCATAATTTCTTAAACTTAAAACTAACTTATATTCAAATAAATCCAATCTGATTTCCTCATATAAAATCCATTGAATGGATGGGGGAAATAACCTTCTCAACTTTATTAAATCCTTCCAAACTAAACTTTAAATAAATCTAACATTAAAATACACAAAGCTCCCCAAATAATATTTAAATAAGACTATAAGGTCTCACAAAAAGGATTAATAAAATATTTAAAATTAATAAATGAAATATATCATTCCCTCATAATGATCATTAAAAATCACTTAAAATAACATATTTAAAACCTCATGGATATAACAATTAAAATCTCCAATCAATTAAACACTATAAAATACCATATTTGAAACCACAAAAAGATGCCGATGAACCACATCATAACACTGACAACCAAAATATATAGCCACATAATAAGATTAATGAAAACCAAGACAAAATACCTCAACAAGACATACTAGTAAACCACATATGACCATGAGGTAATCTGGCCGTTATCATTAGGTAATCAGATGGTAAGACAACATGGGAACACTGCACTAACAAGGTATAGTGGGCTAGGGTATGGGACAAGGCTTGTGACTATCTCCGGTAACCACCATCAGGGAATATGAGTATGCTCAGGCCTATGAATCCAGGTGGAGTCGATACTGAGTACCTGCATCACTCCAATCACACGTCAAAGTACATGTGCATATAACATATATCATATAGCCGAAGTAACATCAATCATTAGGAAGAGGGTCGTGATATTATAATCCTCTCAGATATGAGTGTTACAACATTATCCCTTTCCTATCCATAATCATACAAAAGCAATGATAACAATATATAAACATATAAGCATGTAATCCAACATAATAACTAATCACGATAACCTTTCACATAATCATCAATGTTTAATCTCATTATGATAACATTTAACATTTAGAATACCAAATCAAAATAAAAATGCTATGTTACCTAGGCTGGGGTTAGATAGGTGTTACATATTATGAATTAAATGGTGGTGTGGGAGGTGTGTAATATGGTCCACCATATTGGTATTGTGGTGTAGCATTGAGTTGAGATTAAAGAAATTGTTGACTTTGAGGATTAAGATATTTTTGACCTTGAGGACTATATTGTAAATTTTGTTGTTGAGCAAGTAGTTGTTGTTGAGTATACATTTTTTGGGCTCATTCTTGCTATTGAGCTTATAATTGATCATGAGAAAAGCCTTGTTATTGACTCATGTGTTGATTAGGAACCACATTCTAATTTGGAACAATGTTTTTATTTGGAACAATGTTTTGATTTGGAACCATGTTCTAATTTGGAACAATGTTTTGATTTGGAACCATATTCTAATTTGGAATAATATTTTGATTTGAAGAATTTTTTTGGTTTGAATTAATGTTTTGATTTGGAACAATGTGTTGATTTGGAACCATGTTTTGCTTTGGAACCATGTTTTGATTTGGAACTATATTTTAATTTCGATCCATATTTTGATTTGGAACAATGTTTTGATTCAGAGAAATGTTTTGATTTGAAGCAATGTTTTTATTTGGAACCATGTTTTGTTGTGATGGATTTGGTTGTTGAAAATTTATGTATGATGATGGTTGTAAATTTCGTTGTGACATCAATTTTTGTTGAGGACTTTGTTGTTGTTTGAATTGTTGTAGAGTGGTATATTGTTGATGTTGCAAAGGTTGGCCTTGATGTTGTGTTGGTGGTTGATTTCAACCTTGAACAAAGTGTTGATGAATAGTGGAAGATGATTTATTAATCCCATAATCTACCAAGTTTTGATTTTATGCTTTGCTTGTAGGTGGAATTAAAGCATTGTGAAAACCCAAACCTGTATTTGTATTGTTTGGAACTTGAGTATTACTTAAGGGATTACCATGTTGATTTGAATGATTTGTTTGATCAACCCCTTGTATAGTCACTATTGGTGGACTTTGATCAAGTGGTGATGGTTTTGGAAATTGTTGAATCAAATTACATATGAAGGATTCACCTACTTGTGGGTGATTCCTTGAAGCTATTTGGGCCAAAGTTTTATCATGTGATTGTGTCATTTGTTCAAAATATTGTTCCTTCAATGTGTTAAGATCAATTTTTTATGGAAGCTTATCACCTAATTGTGCAAGTTTGAGAATATCATGTGTCGGATCTTGTTTCATCATTACTTCCATTGCATGAAGGAAATATTGACTTTGTTGCAATTCTAGTATATCTTTGGGAGTGACTTCACGTGTTTTTTGTTCTTCCTCAATGTAAATTGTTTCCACTTGAGGTTTGGTTGTAGTTAGAGGTTTTGTTGTATTTGGAGGAAGCTCACTTGTTTGAGGCATTCCATATGGTTGATCACTAACATTTGAATTAGGATTCCTTGATTCAATAGGATTAGGCTCCACAGCTTTTTTGTATTGAGACCTAGTTGTGACCATGCAAGGTGTATCAATCCTAGGAAATATTTGAGACAAATGATTTTGAAATGTATTTGTGACCTCAATTTTTTTTCAATAATGATGTTTTAATTGGGTTTGGATCAATGATGAAATGATTGATGTGAATTAGAAAAAGATATGGAACTTTTGGTTTAGACCACACTTAGGAATTTTATTGTTTGATTGGATTTTTTATTTTGATGTTTTGATGATTTTAAAATTACTGCTTTGGGAGTAGAATCATGACTCCAAAGTGAGTTTTTCCAAAATGTGATGCAGGAGCATCCGGTGGTGTAAGGGCAATCTTGCATCACCCAAAAAAATATACATTGCATTTATATTTCCTTTGGTTAGTTTTTTGTAGATGTCTTTGCATTTTTGGATACCCTTTTTGTCATTATGTAAATCCCCACTTTCAATTTTATTTTTTTGCTTTTTCTGGTCAACTGCTATTTTTAGCAGCTTTTGGAATTTGAAGGTGTTTTGGAACAAAAAATATATGGGAGGATTCAGAATGGAAAAATAAGAAGATTGGTGAAAGAATCAGGCCGAGAGCATTCCCAGTTTGAAAGATATTGCAGTTTCAGTCTCCTAGAAAAGCACTTGAAAACCTTATAGATTAGTTTTGAGGCACTAAACGGCCCCAAAAAAATTTGAAAAATTGTCATATCCAATTTTGAGGACATTCTTGACTCTGAGACCTTTCCGACAGTTCAAACGGTTTGAAAAACGAAGTCCCAGATCAAAAGTTATGGCTCCTGGAAGTTGGTATACTTTCAAAATGTGCTAATTTTTGAATGGTGTTTTAATTTTTCAATTTCAAATTGTAATTCTTAGCACCAAACCGCCAAAAATCATAACTCAAATGTTGTTTTTGGCTCCAAATAGAAAAAAGGGGCTATTTATTGGGAGATTTTTCTAATTTTTGGTAGCTTTTTAGGGAAAAGAGTTCACATGTTGCGAAAAAGGGAACTTCTGTAATTTCTAAAACTTCTGTAGCATACATGTGTCATAGAGCTCGAGGATTTGGGATCCTTTGCATATAAGATTTCCATTATTGAATAATAATAAATTTTTCTAGTTGTGTGCATCATTTATGTGTTTCGGGTTTACTCCCTCGTTAGGTGGTATTAGAGTGGGTTTTCTTGAGCATGTGAACATATTGCCGATCATGAGGTAGTTCGCACCAAGACCGTGGTTGTGGGTTTGAGGTATTCAAGATGCCTCCAAGAGTGATGCCTGGTAGGCGTGGTGGTGCCAGAGGTGGCAGAAATGCTGGTGGAAGAGATCCATTGGCGGCTGTGGGTTTCAAAGCCCTCTAGAGACAAATTGATGCATTGCAGGAGCAGATGAGAAGAGGGTTAAACCCAGGAAGAAGAGGAGAAAGTGAGGATGAAGAAGAGATGGAAGATATATATGTAGAAGAGGAAGAAGTAGCGATTGATCAAGACCAAATGCGGCTGATTAGGGCCATTTCGAAGATCGAAAAAAGACCCAGAATAGAAGTCCCCGGTTATTTTGGAAGTCTAAACCCAGAAGAGTTGATCGACTGGATCAATGGGCTAGAAGAGTATTTTGAGTATGAAGAAGTAGAGGAACCAGATTGGGTTAAGTTTGCAAAATGAAGTTGAAGGGCCATGCCAATATTTGGTGGAAAGAGGTCCATTTGGATAGAAATCAAAGAGGAAAAGGAAAGATCAGTAGTTGGGATCACATGGTGGAGAAACTAAAGAAGTAGTTCATACTAGTGGACTATGAGTTAGATCTGTTGAAGCAATTGCAAGGGTTGAAGCAAGGAAGTAGATTTGTGAAAGAATACACAAAATATTTTCACAAGATGATCATCAGAATGGGGCATGCAGAGGCTAACAAGGAGAAGGTATCCCGTTATCTTAATGGGTTATGACTGAGCATTCAAGAGGAGTTAAGCCTAGTCAGAATGACCACCATTGAGGATGCGTACCAGTTTTCCCTGAAAGTTGAAGAAAAGTTGAACAAAAGGTTTGATAACAAGCAAAAAGGAAGAGGAGGTAAAAGTGGAAAGGGTGGTGGAAGATCTTCTGGAAGCTGAAATGAGGATGAGAAGAAAAATGGAGATGTGGGTACCAGCCGAGGATAGAGGAATGATAATTTCTACCGCCCATGTGATCAAAACGGTGGTGATCAAAGAGGTAGAGGATGAGGTAGATCTATAAAAGGATCTGGAAGAGGTGGTTTTAAAGGAACTTGTTTCCAGTGTGGTGAAGAAGGGCATTGAGCCTATGAATGTCCACAACACCAAGAAAGGATAGATAGAAGACCAGAAGGTCGTGGAAGGGTTGCACATGCAGATGAGGAGGCCCAATCTGAGCATTCAGACGATGTTGAAAGGGGAGAAGCCCTAGTGGTGAGAAGAGCCCTAGTGACTGGAGAGAAGGATCCAAAATAGAGGAAGAATATATTTCGCACAAGGTGCAAATGTGAAGGCAAATGTTGTGATATCATTATTGACAGTGGGAGCACTGATAATCTGGTGTTAGAAGAGATGGTTGCAAAACTAAAGTTGAAGAGGGAAAGACATCAACATCCGTATTAGATTTCCTGGCTACAGAAATATCACAAAATTCTAGTCAATGAGTAGTACCTGGTGAAGTTCAAAATTGGGAGCTATCATGATGAGGTACTTTGTGATATCATCCCCATGGATGCATGTCACATGTTGTTGGGGAGGTCATGGCAGTTCGACATGCGAGCTATACATGATGGCCATGCAAACACTTATTCCCCGACGAAGGATGGAGTTCGCCATAAGCTGAAACCCCTAAAGGAAGCTAAAGTAAATGTATGCAGTAGTGTTAGGGTTTGTTATGTTGATGGAAGGAAATTTTTAGAAGGCATGAAGCATGAGCGTCTGTGTTATGCATTGATTGCTAGAATGGATAAAGAGGATAGTGGGAATGTACTAGTGGAAGTTTCTGGGTTATTGGATGAGTTTTAGGAGATTGTTTTTGATAATTTTCCTGAGGGTTTACCACTAGTGAGGAAGATCAGTCATCAAATTGACTTGATTCCTGGAGCCAGTTTTTCAAATAAGGAAGCTCACAGAATGACTCCTGAAGAAAATGAGGAGTTGAATAGAAAAGTTCAGGAGTTGTTGAGAAAGGGTTTGATTCAAGAGAGTCTGAGTCCATGTGCAGTACCTGCATTACTGGCACCTAAGAAGGATGGGGAGTGGAGAATGTGCACAGACTCCCAAGCCATAAACAAGATAACAATCAAATACCGATTTCCCCTGCCAAGGATGGATGACTTGATGGACTATTTGAGTGGAGCACAGTACTTCACAAAGATTGACCTGAAAAGTGGATATAACTAGATCTAGATTCATGAGGGAGATGAATGGAAGACCTCCTTCAAGACCAAAGAGGGCTTGTACAAGTGGTTAGTCATGCCTTTTAGGATAACCAATGCACCGAGCACATTCATGCGGCTCATGAATGAGGTATTAAAAGAGTTTTTGGGAAATTTTGTTATTGTGTACTTAGATGATATTTTGATATTTAGTAAGTCCTTGGGTGAGCATTTGGTGCATATTCGTAGAGTCTTTGAAAAGTTGAGAGAAGAGAAATTGTTGATTAATCTAAAGAAGTGTAGTTTTGTGAGGAAGGAGTTAGTGTACTTGGGGTTTGTTGTTTTAGCAGAAGGTCTCAAGATGGACCCAGAGAAGGTGAAGGCTATTCTGGAATGGCCTACCCCAAGAACTGCTATTGAAGTTAGATCTTTCCATGGTCTAGCCAATTTTTATAGAAAGTTCATTAGAAAATTCAGTAGTATTTGTGCACTCTTGACTGAAACAATGAGAGGGGATAGAAAAGAGTTCAAGTGGAGCACTAGAGCAGTGAAGAGTTTTGATCTGTTAAAGCAAAAAGTGACAGAGCAACCAGTTTTAGCCCTCCCAAATTTCAATAAGGTGTTTCAAGTGGATTGTGATGCTAGTGGTTGTGCCATTGGAGCAATGTTGAGCCAAGAAGGTAAGCCCATTGCCTATTTTAGTGAAAAGTTAAATGATGCAAAGAGAAAGTAATCTGTATATGATCAAGAATTTTATGTAATAGTTCAAGCACTAAATAAATGGAGACATTATCTGTTGCCGAAGTAGTTTTTTTCTTTACTGATCATCAAGCATTATAGTATCTGAATAGTCAAGGTAAATTAAATCAAAGGCATATGAAATGGGTAGAATTTTTGCAAAGCTATACCTTTGTTTTAAAGCATAGGAGTGGGAGGTCTAATAGGGTTACAGATGCCTTAAGTAGGAGACAAACATTGTTGAATGAGATGCAGATTGAAGTGGTTGGGTTCAATGAACTCAAGACATTGTACCCTGAGGATCTTGATTTTGTAGAGGCTTGGAAAGCTTACAAGGAGCCTATTATAGTTGACAGGACAAGGTGGTTGGATTTCATAATCTAGGATGACATGTTGTTTAAATGAAGCCAATTGTGTATTCCAAGGAGTTCCATGAGGGAGAACCTGATAAAGGAGAAGCACAGCGGAGGAATGGTAGGACATTTTGGTTGGGATAAGACAATTGCCATTATCAGTGAACATTATTATTGGCCGCAGTTGTCACAGGATGTGAGGAATTTTGTGCAGAGTTGTAGGGTGTGTCAGATGGCTAAGGGAGTGAGCCAGAATATAGGGTTGTATCAGGCCTTACCTGTACTAGAGAGGCCTTGGGAAGATATAAGTATGGACTTTGTTCTTGGTTTTCCAAGGATGCAAAGAGGGAACAATTCAGTGTTTGTGGTAGTTGACAAATTTTTAAAGATGGCACATTTCATTCCATGCCAGAAGACCCATGATGCAATCCACATCGTTGACTTATTCTTTAGAGAGGTGGTGAGGCTACATGGTCTACCAAAGAGTATAGTCTTAGATCGTGATACCAAGTTTGTGGGATACTTTTGGAGGACCTTGTGGAAGAAGTTGAAGACAATGTTGAAGTTTAGTTCTGCACACCATCCACAAACTGATGGGCAGTGAGGTTGTGAACAAAAGTCTGGGTAACCTACTGAGATGCTTGGTAGGAGATAAACCCAAGGGATGGGACATGATCTTACCCCAGGCATAATTTTCTTACAACAATTTTGTCAACAGAAGCATTAGTAGATCACCATTCCATATTGTGTATGGAGGCAGTCCCAAGACTGCTCCAGAATTGAGGAAGATGGACCAGGAGAAGAAGACTAGTGCCGAAACTGAAGAATTTGTAGAGCACATCAAGAATGTACATGAGGAGGTAAGAGAACATATCAATAAGATGAATATGTAGTATACGGCTAAGGCGGATCAGAAGAGGAGGAATAAGGAGTTTTAGGTAGGTGATGAAGTGATGGTCCACTTAAGGAAGAAAATGTTTCCAGTGGGAACCTATAAAAAATTAAAGATGAAGTTCGGTCCCTGTAAAATTTTGAAGAGGCATGATTTAGGGAACGCATATGAGGTAGAGTTGCCGGATGGAGTCAACATTTCCCCTGTGTTCAACATTTTAGATTTGATAAAGTATTATGAAGGTGGCTTAGAGGAAGTACCAGCAATGGAATAGTGTGGCATTCCAACATCTACTCCAGAGAAGGAGGAGATTGAAGCAATCTTGGATAGCTGTGTGGGAAGGAGTACCAAAAACAGGCAATATAAAGAATATTTGGTGAAGTGGAGAGGAAGGCTTGTGGAAGACTCATCCTGGCTGTCTAAGGCAGAGGTTGACCCTTTGGGTTTTCCTCAACCATCTGAGACATGATGGGGTCACTTCTCAAATTACCCTAGGTGTCTGATGCAGGAGCATCTAGTGGTGTAAGGGAAATCTTGCATCACCCAAAAAAACATGCATTGCATTTATATTTCCTTTGGTTAGCTTTTTGTAGATGTTTTTGCATTTTTGGATACCCTTTTCATCATTATGTAAATCCCCACTTTCAGTTTTGTTTTTCTACTTTTTTTGGTCAACTGCTATTTTTAGCAGCTTTTGGAATTTGAAGGTGTTTTGGAACAAAAATTATATGGGAGGATTTAGAATGAAAAAATAAGAAGATTGGTGAAAGAATCAGGCCGAGAGCATTTCCGGTTTGAAAGATATTACAGTTTTAGTCTCCCAGAAAAGCACCTAAAAACCTTCCATATTAGGTTTGAGGCACTAAACAGCCCCCAAATGGCCTGAAAACTTGTAATAGCTGATTTTGAGCATGTTCTTGACTCTAAGACCTTTTCAACAGTTCAAACGGTTCGAAAAACGGAGTCCCAGATCAAAAGTTATGGCTCTTGGAAGTTGGTACACTTTCAAAATGTGCTAATTTTTGAATGGTGTTTTAATTTTTCAATTTCAAATTGTAATTCTTGACGCCAAACCACCAAAACTCATAACTCGAATGTTGTTTTTGGATCCAAACAGAAAAAAGGGGCTATTTATGGGGGGATTTTTCTAATTTTTGGTAGCTTTTTGGGGAAAAGAGTTTGCATGCTGCAAAAAGGGGAACTTCTGTAATTTATGTAATTTCTAAAACTTCTGTAGCTTGTATGTGTCGCAGAGCTCGAGGATTTGGGATCCTTTGCATATAAGATTTCTATTATTGAATAATAATAAATTTTTCTATTTGTGTGCATCATTTTTGTGTCTCAGGTTTGCTCCCTCGTTGAAAAGATTTTTCTAACTCAACCTAAATACCTTGAACAAAGATCATTTTCAAGTATAAGGCTAAATTAACTTTGATATGATAAAGGATTCAAACCTAAGTGATTTATGTCCAAATGTTAAGTTGTTTATTTTGATATGAAATGGTGTGATGTTTGATTTGATTGTTGATGTGCAATTTTGAATGAATATGATGTCCTTGTTCCAAATGACAACCTAAGATTATTTTTGGTCATTTCCAAGCGACTTTGATAAAGAACCTTGTTTGATGTTTGAATGTTTGATGGATAACAATGATTTGGTCCAATGATAAACCAAAAAATGTTTTGATAAAAACAATATTGAGCATGAATTTCCTTGTTTGTTTGTTTGAAGCAAATAACACAAGTGGTTTTGAATGTTTCTTTTAGGTTCAATTTTTGAAATCTGATTTAATATTTTGTTCTTTTTACCACATAAAGATCTTGATTATGAGTTGTTTAGCACCAATATGTCTACAAAAAGAAAAAAATTTTCCACCAAAGATCAATATTGTGAAAATAAAAAAATGCTAAATTGTAGCTACCTAGATTTGATTTGAACCAATGTGCAAAGATGTAGACAATGATACTAGGATGCACACAAAGATACTGCTTTGGTAAAAATAGATGTACTTAGATGCATACAAAGGTTCAATGTCTTTAAAGTGCATAAGAATGTGTTCAAAGGGTTTAAATTCTTTTCATAACCATGTTTAATGTTTGTTTGAGTGTTTTGATTATTTTGCAAGCAATGTATTCAACTAACTCAATTGGTGAAGGGATATATTTTGTAAGCTTTCTTCCAAAAAGCTCACTATTCATAGATAGATAGAATAATACAATTACAACCTAATTAGTCATGCAGGTTTATCTTCTCAAAGTAGGCCCACATGATAAAATACCACCCATAGAATGAGTAAATAGAGTATGAATGTGTACATGATACACCTCTTACATTGAAAGGAAAAGTTCCTTGCAAGGGATTGTGTCACCTCAACTATGCTTGGTACATGGTGAGTAGCTTCATGGAACAATGTTATTCCATTGCACCACTTTGACAGAATGTTCAAAATTCTTAGGCATATAATAACAATAGGTTTTTAGTTGGTAGGCCTTGGTGAACATTGTCGACCTCTCAAACATTGCCTTGGGAAATCAGAAAATTCATAGTCCCTAACACAAGTCTAGAGCGCTACATGCACAAATTGACCTACAACTTTCACTCTCAACCAATTTATATAGAATGCCTAAAAAAACCGCTTGAGGTCAAACCCTTGTGTTCTCCATTAAGATGTATCTCAAGGTAGGCCTCCCACTTAAAAGAAGAAAATAAGTTACTATTTCTCTTCAACCAAGATCACACTAGGCATGAGGGGAGATGATACGTAGTAACTACCTTAGGGTTACAATGAACATAAAGTGCAAAATAGAAGTGTTTCTCTTCACCCAAGATTGCGTGAAGAGAAAGGGGAGAGGATGCACACTTACTGGTCTACCAAACTCAGAAGACAAAACACACACTCTTGTTCTTTCTAAACATGTGCCAAAGATAAATATGCTAAATTGTTAAAGCACCAAATTGAAGTATGTAATTTGTATGTTATTTTTAAGCCCAAATGAAGATGTGATGTGTGGTTCAATTTTATGCACCAAATTGAAAAATGTAAGTTGTTGTTGTTCTCCAATTTAAAACAAAAAAGTAAATGTGAAATGAATAAAATGAAATTAGCTATAGAGTTATTTCCAAATGAGTGTTAATAAACACTTTTTAGATTCATCATGCTATAAAGGTCTATATCTATAAGATAAAACTAGAAAACAAATAGTATTTAGGGTTAGTCCTTAATAAAATATGCAATTAGATTGAATAACTAAAGAAAAAAAAGGCGTGGGATTGTTTCCACAAAGGTGCATCTTTATGCACAAAAGCACATTGTCAAATGTCAAAGGCATAGATCTTTAACCAAGGTGCAACCCTTAAATAAAGGCACGGTCCGTTCCTCAAATAGAAGTGAAAAGATATAGAACAAAAGCATGGCTTTAGGTATAAAGGTGCATGATTGTCAAATACAAAGGTGAAAACCTTTAAACAAAGGCACACTTCTATAAAAAAAAAAAAGCACAACTCTACCCTGAACTTGTAAAATTTGACAAAGCTTGAAAAAAAATGATTAGTTAAGGATGTGGGGTCCCACTAGGCATGCCATTATGTGAATGTATAAAATAAATTGACCAAATAACATCAAATTGAACTATAAAGCTATGCAAATGATCAAATAATTACATAATTCCAATGAAATTGTTCATAAAAGATTAGTTAGAATTCACATAACATGAAAGATAAAATCAATTCAAATTGAATCTAACTAAATAATGCAAACTTGCATCCTATTATGGGATTATGCTCAAATTGGATGCGGAAAAAATCCATGATGTTACAAAGCAATTGATGAATAAATATGATGAAATGACTCACAAAGTTCTCTCAAACTAATCAAATTGGCAATAAATTCAAGAGAGTAAGTTTGCTCAGTGCTTGTGAATCCCTTTTCATGGAAAAAGGCTTGGTATTTATAGAATTTGGAAATCATGATCAATGGTGAGGATAAAAAATGCTAATTAATGGATGAAATCAAATGAGAGGAGTGAACATGGATCAAGGATGAATCAAATAGTTGATAACCCACGAGACATGGATCAAGAATCAGATCAATGGTTCAAAATCCATGAGAGACTCAACCAATTCCCTAAATTTTAAGAATTATGTTGGAATATATTTCCATTTGGAGAGAAATATTTGAATTCAAAAAGGGAATATTCCATGGGAATAACCTTTGTGCAAGAAATGATGAAATTGGAGGATTGGAAATAAATTAGCTAAATAAACAATTAATTAAAACTTTTTAATTGTGCAAGTGGATGAGATTGGAGACCTTAATTAAGTAATCATGAATTATTTAATCAAAGTATGATTATTACATTTAATTAAATAATTTTCATTATTTAATCAAATGAGAATGGAATTAGTATGAAGAAAAGTAAATTGATTAGATAAAATTGATTTATTTAATTAATAGGAGAAACGTGAATTTAACTAAATAATTGGCATTATTTAATTAAATGGATGAATTATGTGAAATAGACTAGGAATGGTGTTATTAAGCCAAATCAAGTATGTTATATCATCAAGATAGTTTAAGGTGTCTACAGATATAACTAACAATTTTATTTTTAATTTAGTTAATTGTCTTACATTAACTTGGTCAGATCCTAACATTGATATGTTGATTTATTTGGAAGATAAATTACATAAAATAATGGCACCTAGTAGGGTATAATACATTGGCCATCCTATGTTGTTGATCCCTTAATTGTGGGTTACTATTCCCTTTCTTGTATCTTTACATTCAATGTTTATTGTCATCCTATATTGGCTTTGAGACAATATGATCTGTTCACCAATTTATTTGATGTTGGTTTGATTGTAAGTCTACTTTGGTCCATGGTATTTATTAGATGCCTATAAGTATGTATATGTATGTATGTATATATGATCTATTCACCAATTTATTTGATGTTGGTTTGATTGTCAGTCTATTTTTGTTCATGGTCTTGATTAGATACATATATAGATATATCCATGTATATATATGTATGCATATATATATATGCATATATTTAAGTATATATTTTAGATATATATTTATTTATATTCTCCTAGATTATATTTATATAATTTTGTGTGAGGGCAATGAAATAGAAACTATTCTAATCAAAACAAGAATCTAGATATATTCCTTCACTCACGAAATGAAACTATAAAGCTAATGAATTCAAGAATGTTATTGTTCAAAGAAGATAATGAACATGAACTCAAAACAATACAATCTTACCATCCCGTTTCGGAGTGTATTCACAAGATGTTGGGTTGTTTGTATCACTACAAAGCCTCCATTGTTGCATGCGAGAGATTTGAAGAATGATGCATGTGTTGATTGAAGAGATGTGTTGAAGCATTGTCAATGTTGGTCATGATCTCGACACTACTTTGTGGTGCAAGATAGGTTGATTCTTTGATCCTTTTTTGTGAGGAAAGAGGTTTGTTATATATAAATTGTGATTTGAAATGGATGATTAGGATCGTGTAGTAGAATATCTTGATCGACAATCGAAAGATGTTGAGAGGATTTAGATGTGCATAATCTGTGCAAAATAGTGTGGTTGAAGAAATAGACTGAATAATCTGTAGGATTGAGAAATAGATTGATTAGTTAGAGATATAGATTTATTAGTCAAGAATATAGTTTGATCAGTCAGGAATAAATTGATCAGTCAAGAATAGATTGATAAATCAAGGGATCTTATTTTTCTCAATCAGGAAAGTGGTGGAGAATGATTAATTAATTAATTTAATTAATCAATTATTTTTGGAGTTGAATGTGAAAATCAAGTTTGACTTTTGCAAACAAAGTTGTATTAGTTTGATTTTATTTTTGATGATAATTTGAATAGTCTATTCAAATTATTCAAATTTGGAGGGAAAGTAAGTTAATTAAATTATTATGTTAATAATAATTCAATAGACTTAGGGGAATAAAGTGATTTAGTGACATAATTAAATAATTGGTGTTATTTAATGAATCAAGATGAATTAATGTTAGATTAGGATTTTATTAAATAAATATAATTTATTCAATTGGTCAAAAATGATAAAATGTGAATTAATTAAATAATGTCGTATTATTTAATTAATAGCAAAAATAGGGTTTTAGGTCTTTTTAAATAAATGGAATTTATTTAATTATTCAAAAATGATGAAAAAGTGAATTAATTAAATAATGTTGTATTATTCAATTAATAGAGGAATTTAGGGTTTTTGATGCAATTGATGTGAAATGCAGTGATATTTGATGATAATGATGCCGATGATGTGAAAATGTCATTTAGTATGTGGTAAGTGTTAGATCAATTTTACATATCTACATTTTGCCCCTGTTTGATACAAAGTATGGGCTGCTTTGTTTCAAAGATTTGATGTTTAAGATCAAGATTTTGAAAACAATTTATGCCCCACTGTGCCCTAGTGGTCAATGGAATGATGGTAGAACTATGTGCTGCCCCCTTGAGAGGTTGGTCAAAAATTTTGATTTTGAGGTCAGGCTCACGACACTATTCTATTTTAGTTTAGATGTGTTGAGGACAAAAAAATAAGTCTATAGGTCTTTTGTTGCTCATTCAGATGTTCTCGAGAACTCCTAATTTGAATGTAGGAAGGTTCCCTAAGTAAAAATTAGGGTTTTCTAGGTAAAAATTAGGGTTTTTGAGGGTTAAAATAGGTAATTAGGGTTCTAATTACCTCATTTGCACTTTGAGCCTATAGAGAATTCTTGCCTATGGATTTCTCATCTTGTCAGTTGTCGAGGAGCTATGGTAAGGATTCAGGGAGCCCCACATTGTGCAGATGCAATTCAAGAGTATGGACATCACACAGGAATCGGTGACCTGATATGTACTCTTTCAATTTTTGTTTTTGTCTTTCCATGTTTTCGTAATTAATGTACAAAATCAAACTAGTCAACAATGCAACTTTTAGGATTTTAGTGCTTTTACACTAGTTTCAACACTTTTGACATTTTGAAATAGGTGCTTTTGACATAACTTTATGCACTTGACTTCATTTTTCACTTTTGTCTTAATACTTCACTTTTGAATTTTACCTTTGACTTATTTCATCGCTTTTGATTGCTTGTTATCAGTGTTTGTGCTTTTGTGCTCCATTTGCACTATTGAAAAACATTTGCACTTTTGATTTCTTTGCTCTTGAAATTTTCCATCACTTTTGATAATGAATTCCTTGCTTTCACATTATTCTCATGCTTTTGGTAAAAATTTCATTACTTTTGATAGAAAAAATTTTCCTTTGACTTTTTATAACCTTAAGTCAACTTGTTTATCATTTTAGGTTGTTCCGCGTTTTCATAGTGAACCCTTAACATCGTGGGTTGAATGGTTGTAGGTGGTTCTTAATCCACTTCAGTCAAGGGAGTGATGACCACTGGATCTATTTTATTTGATTGTTGGTTTCAACATGTTGGAGTGAGATGTTCTAGATGCTGTTGGGCTACAACACATTTGTTACTTGCCCCCCATTCAATGTCACACTGCGATGATGACCGCGCTTGTGGAGAGGTGGCATTCAAAGACTTCATCCTACCATTTACCTACTAGGGAGGCCACCATCATGCTTGAGGATGGGTTGAGGATCCTTTTTCTACCCATTCATGGAGTTTTGGTTACCTATCATGTTGAAATAGGGTACCTGCACTATGCGGCGTGTGCTTGGTGTGACGTTTGGAGGTTCGCTAGTTTAAGATAGATTTATTTGATTTTGTTGGTAGTGTTGATCCCATTTCCCTTTTTATTTGTAGTTTGGTCTTGGGGCTGGTTGTTCCTAATAGGAGAGGCTTCTAGTTCCTTGTGGGATGGGGTATATGCATCGAGCATATGTTCAAGCATGGGACTAGATACACATGGGTTCCATGTCTCCTCTCCCACCTATACATAGATATGCATAGGGTTGCATATCAGGGTGGGAAATCTATTTCCATTGGTGTTTCTCTTTTGCATGTATGGGCCTAGGAGCATATCTTAGTGGATTGACTTGATGGTATATTAGATCACATTGCTGAGGATCCTTACTCTCATCGTTACAAAGATTTTCTGCACTATACATTTCTTGGAAAATTTTCCTATTGGTGTTGTGTACTTGATGACATGCCAAGTTTTGTATGGAGACCCTATATGGATTGTGAGGCATGGCCTAATGATTAGGAGTAGCCAATATATTGCCAACAGATGAGATGGTTGATCGATCCACTCACTCTCTTTTGGAGAGGTATTCTCCTAACAGGCTATGCAAGAAGTTTGGAGAGAGACAGGGTCACTTTCTAGACACCTATGAGGCTTGGTTTGGTCAGACCACGAGAGAGGTCCAAGGATGGGGTCTACAAGCTAATCAAGATTCTGCTATTGCTACATTCAGAGCTCTTTCCCTAGTTAGATGGTGTTGGCCAGTGGGTTTAGTGGATCTAGGTACCACTCCCAATTTTGATTAGTGGTGGGCCCATGATGTGTTCCTTTGATATTCATAGATCCTGGTGGTGATCCTATAGTAGGAAAAGTAGGCATTACAGATCGATGCGGAGAGAGACAATGTCTCAATATTCTAGTAGAGTAGTTTGGTAGGGCCCGACAGGATTGTGCCTAGGGTGATTAGATGCAGGGTCAAGGATAGGTTCCAGGCCCCCCTCCACCACTTGGGATGGAGGTGCACAATTAGCTATAGAGATAGGGTGGCGACAGGTCATGGAGGCAAAGATTACCACATTGGTAACAAAGAGAGACATTGCTCGGCAGGAGCGAGATGGTTGCAGAGCAGAGTGAGACACAAAGATTGGGCTCCATCTCGTTGTTGAGACATAGTTGCAGGTTGTTACCACAAAGAGTGATAATATGAGGATATAGCATGATAGTCTTTGTGCTGAGTAGGATCAGTTATTACATAGGGCTGCATATTACCAGAATTTGTATGATGCTTTTGTTCCTTGAGCATTGTGATGATTGAGATTTGAAGAGCCTAGTGTTGCAGGTGGTGGTGTTGAGTTAGGTGGGTAGTCTGTTAGACATCTAGATCTAGATGGTGGTCTGTAGCTTGGTCTTTAGAGTCCTCCTCTTCCTGCCAGGGAATGTCATATTTGCACTTGATCTTTATGATGTTTATTATTCAAAGACTTTATATTGTAGACATGATTTTGTATATACATTCATTAGCCCAGTTGAGGCCTTGCATATATGTATATTTTTGTATTATCCTATCACACTTGTTTCAGTGATGATGTGTCATGGAATTCCCATTTTTGATGATGATGATGATATATATGAGATATACATGCTCTGATTCGGCTCATTTACGTGTTTATGTGATGATTTATAGATCATGATGTATGATGATGTATGTTTATACATGTTTTTGTACTTTTCTGATGTATGCATATGATGTGGATGGATGGATTGATCATATTCTATATCATATGATGTTTTATGATGAATGATCAATATATCATTTTTATATATGATATTTATATGATGTTGATATATGATGGATATATGCCTTATATATGATACATGATGTTTTTATTGCTTTATTATCATCATGATATGTATTGACGACATTGTGGATGCAGGATGAATACAATATTAATGATATTGTGATGCAAGATGAATGTTAGAAGAAATATTTGATGATGTATATAAATTTGATGTTGCTAGTATTGATGAGTTTGCTTTCACTTTTCTTGGAGATTTCATATTTTGAACAATCATGTTTTATGTAGCAAACAAATACAATGCACCAGGGGTACAAAGAATATTCTTGCTCATACCAGACATACGAAAACCTTGTTTAAAGTATATAGTTGGGTTGTGTTAAAACTCTTCAGACAATTTACACAAAGAGGTATAGAATACCTAACATGCATCTGCTTCATGAATTATTTCAAAAAAACTTCCATACACTAAAAAAAAGCAAGTATTCACCATGGTAGTATTACAAAAAATATTACAAACACCAAACCAAAATGATGCTCAATTGCCCCCATTCCTTCTTCTCTAAATATTTATGGGAATCCTCGATAGATCTTGGGAATGAGTCAATAAAATAAATCATAAGAAATAAGACTATAAAAAGATAAAAACAAAGTTTCTGTGTCACTTGCTATATTTGTTTTGAGGTTTCAGGCTATTATCCATTGTTGATCATGTATATTGTAGGAACAAATCCATTAAGGAAAATCTCAAGATGTTGGTGAATTTATCAAAAGATAGGTAGGTAGTACTTTGACATTGTTTCTGTTTGTTTTGCGATCAAATATTTATGATTGTTTTTCTTGAAAGTTCTAACTGTTGATGTTTTCTTTGTTTGTTTGTTTTTTCAAAGGGTGATTTTGATGATTTATTTATTATGGGTGAAAATTTTATTGTGGATTGTGATGGTGGGGTTAGGATATTTTTATTTATTTTTTAGTTTATGATGTTTTTATTGTTTTTTGGGGAATAACCTAGGGCCTCGAGGGCTCATCAAAGATAAGCCTTGCCTACATTGTACACGTAGAGGCTCGTAGTTCTCTTGGTTTGAATGTTTTTGATCTTTTCTATTTTGTGAATGTTTTTGGATTTTGTATTTTGTGAATGTTTTTGTGGATTTTGTATTTTGTGAATGTTTTTGTGGATTTTGTATTTTATGACTAAGTTGAAATAAAGCATGATAGAAACCTAAGGGGATTGACCTAAGGCCTCAGGGTCTGATCAGAGATAAGCCTTGCCTACGTTGTACATGCAAAGACGACATAGTTCGACTGGTTGACTCAAAGCATAAATTTTTTTTTGGGATTTCAAACAACATTGTTAACTTGGATAGTATCGATAGATAATGATGCGAGTCTTATTCAAACATAGTGCTTGTTTTCTAGGTTTTCACTATGGTACTTGTTCTAGAAGCGCCAAAAAAGTGGTTTTCACTTACATAACGTTTGATTTCTCTTTACTATTTTTCTTACTTTTTGATTTTTTTGTATTTTTTATCTTTTCCAATTTTTTTGGATTTTACCCTTTTGCCTGGGGTATTCTGATGTGATTTATTTGTAGAAATTCTTGAGGTGGATACTATTTAGCAGTTCAACTAAGGGTTCTCCTTCAAGTGTATCCAACTGATAAGCCCCAGAACCATAGCTTGTTGTGATGATAAATGGGCCTAACCAATTGGGTTCAAATCTTCTTTTTCCACCCTAATTCAATTGTACCTTCTAGTTCTCTTTGAGCACTAGGTCACCAACTTGAAATTTCATGTCCTTGATCTTTTTTTCATAGCTTCATTTGAGCTGATTTTGATAAACCTAAAGATGATTTAACACACTAAAATGCCTTTCATCTAGGAGCTCCAATTAATTTAACCTAGATACTCGATATTCTTCATTGCTAACCATGCCTTTTAATGAGATTCTTAATGAGGGGATTTTAACCTCAATAGATAAGAAAACCTTTGATCCATAGACTAGGGAAAATGTTGTGGCACATATAGGTGTTCAGATGCTAGTTCGATAAGCCCATAGGGCTAGGTTTAGTTGCAAATTCCAATCACAATCGGCTTCATTAATACTCTTTTTTAGTATTTTTAGTATGGTTTTATTAGACGCTTCAACTTGACTATTTCCTTGGGGGTAATAAGGTGTGGAGAATCTATGTTGGATAGAGAATTTTGAGCAAAGTTCTTGGACATCTTGATTCTTGAATGGGGTTCCATTGTCCATTATTATTATTTGGGGGATCCCATACCTACAAATTAGATAATTGAGAATGAACTTTGATATCTGTTTTCCAGTGATGTAGGTCAATGGAATTGCCTCTATATATTTAGTGAAATACTTTGTTGTTGTGATAATAAACTTGTGCTCGTTAGATGAAGTAGGCAAAATCTTACCTACTAGGTCTAATCCCCATTACAAGAAAGGCCATGGTGTTGTGATGGGTCTCAACTCCTATGTTGGTGCATGAACAAGGTCACTATGCTACTAGCATTGCCAACACTTTCTAGAATACTGAATGCATTCCTGTTCCATGGAGGGCCAATAATACCTCATTTTGAGTAGTATTTGGACTAGGTTAGGTCCACTAGAGTGGGACCCATAAACACCTTCGTGTACCTCTTGTAAATCCATTTGTGATTCTTTTGCATTAAGAAACTAAAGTAATATACCATCTAGACTATGATGGTATGGGGTATCTCCTAAGATTGTGAATCGGGAAGTTCTACAAGTGAAGGTTTTCTTTTGAGTGATCATTAGGTCAAGTGGTATGATACCATGCTGGATGTAGTCAAATGTATCTTGGTACCATGGGGAGTTAGGAACAACAACAACACATACCAATTCTGATTTCAAGATGTCAAATGTAGGTACGAGCAGTTTTTCCATGAGGAACTCATACTTAGGCACATTCTGTGGAATATCAAGAAGTGAGCCTATTGTTGCCATTGCATCAACAACTCTATTATTGATTCAAGGGATCTATTCAAAGGTTATTGTGAAAAAATATTCCTTGAAGCTATCCACCATCCTTTTATACAACATCAACTTTTCATCTTTTGTCTAGTACTCATCGTTCACCTTTCTGATCACTAGCTGAGAGTCTCTAAAGACATGTAACTCTTTTATTCTCCATTCAATAGCCATTTTTAGCCCTATGATTAAAGCTTCATACTATGAGATATTGTTCATGCATGGGAAAGAAATCTTGCATGCCTTGGCTATACTATCTCCTTGTGGTGTGAGAAATAGAATACCTACTCTAGAGCCATGTTGAGTGTGGGACCCATCAAAGTATAGAGTCCAATGGCCTGTTTGTTATGTCATCAAGATACTTTCATCTGGAAAGTCCATTGTTAGAGGCTTGTGATCATCTATGGGTACTTTGGCTAGCTGGTTTGCTATGATTTGTCCCTTGATGGCTCTTCTATCCACATATTCTATATTAAATTCACTTAAAATCATCACCCATTTAGCAATTTGACCTATTAGGGCTGCTATTGCTAGTAGGTACTTTAGTGGGTCTACTTTTGAAATCAATTTTACCTTTTTCTTTAAGATGTAATGTCTCAGATTTTATGTCACAAATATGACTAAGATACATGCTCTTTCTATGGGTGAGTAGTTCAAATCATAGCCCACTAGTGTTTGGTTGATGTAGTAGTTTGCTCTTTCTTTGTTATCATCATCTAGTTGGGCTAGGAGAGCTCCCAACACTGCTTGTGTGGTGGACACGTAGAGTACCATTTCCTTATCTGGAATAGGTGACATGAGTATAGGAGGATTAAGTAGGTACTCCTTGAATTACTGGAATGCTTGGTGATATATCCATCCCACTTGAAGGTGATGTCCTTGTGTAGGAGATGAGTGAAAGGGTGATATTTTTCTGCCAGTTGTGTGATAAATCACCTGATGGATTGTAGCTTCCCTTGTAAACTCCTTAGTTGTTTCAATGTCTTTGGTGGAGGCATCTCTAGTATGGCCTTTAATTTTTCAAGATCCACTTCAATCCCCCTTCTTGACACTATGTACCTTAACAACTTTCTGGATGTTACTCTGAACACACACTTCTTAGGGTTGAGTCTCAAATTATATTGTTCAAGCTGATCAAACACCTTTGCAAGATTGGTCAAGTGGTCTTCTCTTTTGACTAAATTTTCTAGAATGTTATCACATAGTCTTCCATGATTGTATGTATCATATTGTGGAAGATGGTTACCATTTCTCTTTGATATGTTGCTCATGCATTCTTTAGAACAAATGACATTACATTCTAGTAGAAGGTACCCTAAGCATAAGTAAATGTTTTGTGTTGATCATCTGGAGAGATTTTTATCTAGTTATATCTAGAGAAGCCATCCATTAAGGATAGCATCTCATGCCTTGCTATTAGATCCATGATCATGTCAATACTTGGAAGGGGTAAGTCATCCTTTGAGCAGGCTTTGTTCAGGTCTCTGAAGTCTATGTAGATCCTTATGCCCCCAGTAGGCTTTGACACTGGTACTAGATTTGATATCCATTATGGATAATCAATGGGTCTAATGAAACCCGCATCTAGTAACTTCTTTAGTTCTACCTTTAACAGTAATTCTATCTGAGGATGCATTTTTCTGAGTTTCTACTTGATAGGCTTTTCTCTAGGGGAGACAGCCAAATGATGTACCACTAGTGTTGGATCTAGTCTAGTTATATCTACAAAGGTCCATGCAAAGTTTACTTTCTTGTTGTTGATGAATTTTGTGAAGTTTTCTTTCTCTTCAGGATCAAGCAACACTACATGGTATGTTATCTTTGGGTCCTTTGCCATGACAACATTTATGGACTTTGCTTCTTCTACCAGGAGCATTGATTTTTATTGATATTTCAATATGGGGAGATTGAACCCTCCATCCTCGACTGCCTTAGGGAGGTTTTTACCTTTAGAAGTGTCCTTTATTTTCTTCTTTTTAGGATCCGATAGAGCCACATTGTGGTCTTCTCTAGGGGATCACATTTTTACTTTTATGTTTTCTTTTTCACTTTTGTGACTAGAAGATTCAATCTCTCCATCGAAGTATGCATCCTGTTCAAGTTCCATGAAGAAACCTACTTTGTGATCTCCTGCTAGTATGTCTATTCGAAATTCCATGAACTCTGTGATTGCCTCATCATTCTAGAATTGATCTAGAACAAGTGTATGTTTTTGTTGGTCCCAATCAATCAATTGTGGGTAGCAGAGTGGTAGGATATCATCATTATTCACAAAGCTTACAGAGGTTGTCAAAATGGTCAGTATGGATCTGGTATCTTTTTCCCATTGGGTGTTTATGTCGTCATTACTAGAAGTGGGGGAACCATATATAGTGATAAAGGAAGGAGAATTTCATTTGTATTCAGTAGAGTCTATTTCAGAATAATAATAGATATTGGGAATGGTTTTGATAGACTAGAGAGGGAAACTATCAATGCTAAAGTTGTCGAATAAGTATTTGATGGGTAAATTGTTGTCCATGATATGGTATATATCCAATTCCTTAACACTAGCAAAATTTTCTTGTTTCTTAAAAGAGGTTCGTCCATTTTTTGGAGTAACTACATCTTTTGGCTCATAACCTAGTCCCATATTTTTCTTTCTGTGTTCCACTGTGATAGGCTCCTATCGGCCTTGTTTGTGTAGCCCAAGGTCACCTATTCCTTGATATCCCATTTGTTTAGCTAATTGATAACCTCTACTATTAGGATCAATTAGAATGGGTTGTGGCTTTTTTGATTCTTTTTGGTCCTCTTTGTAAGTCATGGATGAGAATTCCTCTTTGAATATCTCTTTTTCTTTCATATCTCCCCACTTGGTGAAATTCATGGGTTTGGCTATCATTTGCACTATCTAAGCATACTTGATATCTTTCAGACCTCTATAGAATTCGGGTGTTGGTGGAAGCATTCCAATGCAAAATGCTTGGTTGAAGTGGTAATTTCCATTACCCCTGTCTAGTACTTGAACCTTGGTTTCCATTTTTGGTTGTTCACTTGATGTGATACTTGTTGAGGTTGATGGTAGCATGGAAGGGTCAACATATGAGAATGAATGGAAGGATATGTCATTGCTAGGTATGTGTTGGATCTTATTATACTTATCCTCCAACTTTGCACAAAAATGGAAGGGTTTAGGATCAGCGTATAGTGTCACCTCTTTTCCTTTGTGGGTAAACTTTAGGAATTGGTGAAAGGTCAATGGTACTGCTTATAGTGTGTGGATCTAAGGGAATCCTAGGAGGAGGTCATACAACAACTCAAGGTCAAGTACTTGACATGTAGTTTTTGTGATGGTCAGTCCTATCTACACTAGTAGTCTGACTATCCCTTTTGAATTCCTTTCAAGGTCATCATAGGCCCTTATAGTAATGCTCTTTCCTTTGTGCATCACATTGTTAGAATACCCAAACTGTTTGATGAATTTTAAGGTACAAATGTTTAGACCCACACCATTATCTATCAACACTCACTTGACCATGTTTTTGTAAACACCAACCTCTATGTAGAGAGCTTGGTTATGGAATGTTCTTTGTGGAAGTTCTTTCTCAGAAAAGACTAAATGATTATTGGCCATGATTTTTCCAAACATGGCTTGGAACTAATTAGGATCAAGGTCATTAGGGACTGATGCGTCCAATGCTTTTTCCAATATCTCCCTATGTGTGAGTGATAGTTTTAGTAGTTCTAGGATTGAGATTAAGGCAAGAGTCTTCTTCAGCAATTCCACACTATTGTAGTCATTTTATGACTTAGCCATGGGTTTAGGAGGGGCTTCCTATATTGTAACTCTCCCTCAACATGTAGTTACATTACAATTGTTGTTTCCACCTCATATAGTCACTACATCTACCCTAGTATCATCTTCTTGAGAAAGGGTACCTAGAACTGTGTCACCATATGTGTAGTTAGCATTGTGGTAGTAGTGGTCCTTTCCTTTGTCATTCCTTTTAGCGTGGTTTGGGATTGGGTTTGTGTATATTTGAAGGTCCTTTTTTTCAAGACTATTTTTGACATCCACTTCTCCTTTTTCTATCAAGTCTTGGATGAGGTGCTTGAGTCTCATGAAATTGTTTATTGTGTGTCCTTTGATCTTGTGGAATTCAAACAAGTCCTTGTTGTACCATGGTGTTTTGAAGCTAGGATCTTCATAGTTTGGGTGATTGTTAAGTTTGATGAGGTTTTTTTGCACTAGCTTCGCATGAATGTCTCAAGTGACTTTCCTAGTACTGTGAACTACCTCCTTGGTTGATCATATTGCCTTTGTTTCCCTCCCTAATTCATTTATTGGTTGACTGCCTGATTGTTCTTAGGATAGGAAAGTTGGTTGTTTTGTGTACTATTTGGAACATAGATTTTTTGTTCCACTTGTGGTTTGTTTTGAGGTGTGTTTTGTGCATTCCATAGTGCTCTAGCATCAACTACTCCATCATTTGTAATGTTCTTTTTCTTTTCCCAAATCTTAGGTTTATTGTTTGAACTAGAGGGACTATCTTTTGAGCTATTCAATTTAAGGACTCCCCTTACTATGAGGGTTCTCTCAATATGTAATCCTTTTTCAATAATTTCTTCAAAGTTTGTAGGACATAACATAGTGAGTTGTTCATTGATCTTGGGTAGGACATTTGAGATGAAGATATCTACCAATTCCTTTTCGGGAATGGGCCATTTGCATCGACTAGATTTCTACCTCCATCTTTGTAGGTAGGAGGTATAGGACTCTCCTTGACTTTGTTTAATTTTGGATAAATCTATGATGGTGACATCTTTCTCTATGTTGAACTAGAAGTGACTTATGAATTTTCTAGATAGTTCGTTGAAGGTTGTAATTCCTGGTGACAAATGAGAAAATGCCTCCATAGCATGACATGTAAGGCTACGTGGAAAGAGCCTCATGAGGTAAGAGTCATTTTTTTGTACTTCCATACATGATACTAAAAATTTCCATACGTGCTCTACTAGATCTCCTCTTCCTTTGTACTTGTTTAAATTGGGTATTTCAACTTTTTTTTTAAAGGGTAGCATAGTGATGGAATGATCAAATGCGAACGAACATATTTCCTAAAGGGTATAGGTATTCTTTGTTTTCCCTACCTACATGTTCAATATTCTCTGATTTATCCCCTCTAGTTGTAGTTCCATCTCAGTCTTTGGTACATTTATTTACAAGTCTTGTGTGTAATAGCCTTGTTGTCCCACAATGTTTGTTTGGTCATAAGTTGGATAGAATGGGGGTATTGAACCTTGGTATCCATTTTGAAGATAAGGTAGGGTAGGTCCTTGTTGAGTGTAAGGAGGGGAGGGTTAGCTCCTTATTGAGTGTAAGGAGGGTTAGCTCCTTGATGCTAGGATGAATTATACTGAAGGTTACCCTATTGATGCATTAGTGGGACACCTTGTTGGTAGGAAAAATTGGGAAGGGTACCATGTGGCACACCTTGTTTTTGGGACATGATGTTTCAAAGGTTACCATGATGCATTAATGAGACACCTTGTTGATAGGATGAATTGGGAACGGTACCATGTAACACACATTATTGTTGGGGGAACTATACTGGAGGTTTCCTTGATGGTGTGTTGGTAGGTTACCTTGTTGATGGGATGAGCTATTTTGAAGGTTTTATTGATGGTGCGCTCGTGGGTTACCTTATTGATGGGAGAGCTATACTAAAGGTTTCCTTGATGATGCATTGGTGGGTTACCTTGTTGATGGGATGAATTAGGAAGGGTACCATGTGGCACATATTGTTGGCGGGGTGAACTATATTGAAGGTTTCCTTGATGGTGTGTTGGTGAGTTACCTTGTTGATGGGACAAACTTAGAAGGGTACCCTATGGCACACCTTGTTGTTGGTCCTAATATGGAAAGGGACCTTGTGGCCCACCTTGTTGATGGTATTGATTTGGAAGGGGACCTTGTTGTCCACCTTATTGATGGTATTGTTGATTGGGAAGGGGAGCTTGTGGTCCACCTTATTGATGGTACTGCATGTTTTCGAAAGGGTCAACATACAAAGTGTTTTGAGGTACATATTGTCCTAGTGGAGGATTGTTGCTTTGCAATACATATTGGGATGGACCTCCTTGATATTGTTGGGCTACTACTGCTTGATTGATTTGGGTTGGTTTTTTGTACAATGGGTTTTCCATTGGTTGACCATTGTGTGAGGCATACCTAAAATTATTTGAGCATCTTTGGTTGTAGGGTCATAGCTAATTTTGCTTATTGTTGGAAAATGTGCCTCAAGCTTACTGACATGAAACTTTTGAAAGAGAAAAATCAGTGAGACCCTTAGAATGTCTTACTGACTAGCAGTTGTGTTCATAAGATCAAAGTTGCTGAGACTTCAGTTCTATCTTGCTAACGGGTTGATTCTTAGTAATTATCAGGGAGACTCTTGGTGACAAGTGGCATCAGGGAGAGGCATGAACCTTCAGAGTGACTCATTCCGATAGATTATGTCTCACCAATAGTTTTACACAAGAATGTAATTGGGATGACATGAAGGCAAGACAAGAGTCTAAGCGACAGTGGAGGTTTCACCAATAGTTTTGCATTCGGTATGATCTCCTGTTGATGGCTATGGTCTCGCCGATGGGTCTGCAATCGATGAGAATTCTTGTCGATGTTTTTCCTCTCGTTGACATGTATGTGTGTTTGGTGAGATCTCTTGCCAAAAGTTGTGCATTTGGTATGAACTCTTGGCGATAGCGTTTCTCTCACTGATAGTCTGTGTTCGATATAAGCTCTTGCTAATAGCGTTGGTCTCTCCGCCTGTTCTGCATTCGGTGTGAACTCTTAGCGATATTGTTTGTCTCACTGATGGATTTGTGTTCAGTATGATGTCTCTCTAATAGAAATAGTCTTGCTGATAGAGCTACATGGGATAGACATCGGTGTGAAGTCTTGCTGATAGAGTGAGTTTGGCTGATAGGTTTGCGCTCGATATGACTCTTGTGGATGGTGGTGACTCTTGCCGATAATAGTTGGTTTTCTTTGTGACATTGGGAAGACTTGGAAGATCTGTATGACTTCTCAGGGTGTTGCCGATAGTGATGGTCATGCCGATGGTTCTGTGATCGAGCATTTTGGCATTGGGGAGACACGGTCTAGTCTCTCACCGGCATGCGATTTTGTTGGACCATTTGGACTGAAAGACTATCCAACGTGGTTTGTTTTGGACCAGTCAGAAAAGTAGAATGAGAATCATTGGAAGTTGAATAGTTGCAACTATTCTATTGTGAAAAATGAATAGACCATAAGAGAATGGATTACACTCTGCAACGGTTGATAACGATGATTAGTGTGAGATAATGAAGATTTGTTTGATTCTGAACATGATTTGATCAGTGTGAATGAATTCAATTTGGAGATCATTATAATGTTAATGTTCTGTACAATTTTGATTAGTGAATGTTGCTGCTGCAAATTGACATCATAAAGTTAAGTCTGAACTCTGTATGTAATTTTCTTTGTTGTAATACAAAGAGGCTTTTCTTGGTGTGGTGGGTTTTTCTCCCGTAAGGGTTTTCCCACGTAAATCTAGTGTCCAATTGTGTATGTATTTATTTCTCTTTTTTGTTATTCTTTTCAAGTGTATCTGATTGCACTGTAATTGTAAAATTTAAAGTCACCTCTACATTCCTCCCTGAGGTTTTGGAATTAGGAGAGTTTGTTCCACACCTAATCTTTCCTTACAAGTGATATCAAAGCCTGGCTAGTTGTGTTATCCTTGTGGGTACGTTGGGTTTTTTGTGTCAATTCTGTTAAGTGGGAGTCTTGTAGAAGTCTAGTAATTCAAATTAAAGATTAAGATGGTAAGCACGTCAGGAAAGATTGAAATTGAGAAATTCAATGGCAGTAATTTTGAGTTGTGGAAACTCAAAATGGAAGATCTGTTGGTTGATCATGATCTTTGTCTTGCTATGTTTGGAACAAAGCCTACAAGCATGAAGCAAGAGGATTGGGACCTCACAGATTGCAAATCAAAGGGGATGATAAGGCTCTATTTAGTAGACTTTGTTCTTCTGAATGTTCATGAAGAAAAGACAACATCTTCTTTGTGGAAAATACTGGCAGCTAATTATCAGGGCAAGTCCTTGGTGAATAATTTATTCTTGAGGAAGAAGTTGTACTCTTTGAAAATGCAGGAAGGAGCTTATGTTGCTGATCATTTGAATGCTTTCAACATGTTGATTGCTCAGTTAGCATCTGTGGGTGTGAAGATTGATGAAGAAGATCGTTGTATGCTATTGTTATGTTCTTTGGTGGATTCTTGGGATCACTTGGTGATGGCTATTGGGAGTATGAAATCCACCTTTAAGATGGAAGATGTTGTTGCTTCTTTGTTATCAGAAGAGATGAGAAGAAAATCTTCTGAGATGGCGAAGGAGGATCTTGTTGTTAGAGGCATATCGAAAGAAAAAGGCAAGAATAAGGACAAGAAGTCCAAATCCAAATCAGAGGGGAGATCAAAGTCTCCTAGTAAGAAGTCCAAGGTGAAGTGCTGGAATTGTGGGCAACCTGGTCATGTCCAAAAGGATTGCAAAGAGGAGAAAAAGAAGAAGAATTCTTCTGACAATGATTCTTCTCAGAGTGATGCAGATGCCTTCATTGCAGCCTTGTCAACTCAAGCATCAAATGATGTCTAGCTGATTGATTATGGAGCATCTTTCCACATGACATCTCATAGAGACTGGTTCACTAAGTATGAAAAATACGATGGTGGAAGGGTGTATTTGGCAAGCGATTCATCTCTAGAAATAGTTGGCCATGGACGAGTGAAGAGTATCAATGATGTAATGCATATACCAGGTTTGGCTCAAAATTTACTTTTTGTTAGTAAGCTAAACGATGTTGGAGTGCAGGTCTCATTCTCTTGAAATGGCTGCAAGATGACTAGAGGCTCAATGGTGCTAGCTAGGGGTGCTCGTATTGGTAATTTTTATAAGCTAGATGCACTTGTTATGCAATGCAATAGTGTCTCTGCAAAGTCACAGAAGGCTACTCATGGAGAAAAGGAGGAAAAAGTTCCTAATAGTGCAAACTCTATGGAAGTTAAACTTCTAGTAGAAAAGACTATGCTCTGGCATCATAGGATAGGCCACATTGGAGAAGAAGGTTTAAAAACCTTGAAAAATAAAAACCTGGTTGAGGGGCTTGATGACTGTAACCTCGAATTCAAGTTTTGTGAACATTGGGTATATGGTAAACAACACTGTGTTTCATTTTACTCTAGTCCTCATAAATCTTCTGGTTTACTTGATTATATACATTTTGATGTTTTTGGTCCAGTAAATGTTCCTTCTTTGTCTAAATCAATATATTATGTATCGTTCATTGATGATTATTCAAGAAGGGAATTTTTTATTTTTTGAAAAGTAAATCAGAAGTGTCTAGTCATTTTAAGGAATTTAAAAACCTTGTGGAAAATCAGACTGGAAGAAAAATAAAATGTTTAAGGACTGACAATGGTGGTGAGTTTTGTTTTGATGAGTTCAAGAGGTACTATAAAGATCATGGGATTAAAAGACATAAAACTACACCCTACACTTCGCAGCAAAATGGAGTTGCTGAAAGGTTCAACATGACAGTGATGGAAAGAGCACGAAGTATGCTAAGCAGTGCTGACTTGGAGGAGAAGTTTTGGGTTGAGGCAGTTGCAATAGCATGTTATTTAATAAACTATTCTCCTAATTCCGCTCTTGTTGAGAAAACACCTTTGGAAGCATGGTCTGGAAAGAAGCCCTCTTTGAGACACATTCATGTCTTTGGCTATGAGGCATATGCATATGTGCCGAATGAAAAAAGGTCTAAATTGGAAATCAAGGCTGTTAAATGTATTTTTATTGGTTATAGTGCTGGCATAAAAGGATACAAGCTTTCGAATCCTGATACAGAGAAGGTTCTATACAACAGAAGTGTTATTTTTAATGAGCTAAAGCCTTCTGCTTTGGATCTGTAGTCAGAGAGAAAATCAAAAGATAAAAAGGATGTAGTTGAAATTCCTCCGACACCAGATAAAGAGGAATTGAAAATTCAAAATGTACCTAAAATTGAGGAGAGCTCAAGTAGTTCTGAAAGTTCTGAAGAAGAGGAACAATCTCAACCTCAACCTATGAGGAGGTCAACACGTGAAAGAAAGCAACCTGATAGGTATGGGTTTTCTTTGTTAGATTCTACTTGTGCCTATGCTTTAATTTCTAGCACTGATGAGCC
The DNA here is from genome assembly GCA_007258455.2 of Sequoia sempervirens. Lineage (NCBI taxonomy): Eukaryota > Viridiplantae > Streptophyta > Pinopsida > Cupressales > Cupressaceae > Sequoia > Sequoia sempervirens. The sequence continues at coordinate 106,900,677 of VDFB02049217.1, read as the reverse complement.
TAGGACTATGAAAGAGGCATTTAGAATGTCCGATTCAAACTCTTGGTTGGAAGCCATGAATGAAGAAATGGCATCATTAGAAAATAATGATACTTGGAGTTTGGTGCCCTTGCCTGAAGGTAGAAAAGTTGTTGGCTGCAAATGGGTATTTAAAAAGAAAATAGGTCTGGATAGCAGTGTGGAAAAGTATATGGCAAGGCTGGTTGCGAAGGGGTATTCCCAGGTAGAGGGAATTGATTATAGAGAAATTTTTTCTCTTGTAGCTACACTGACGTCTATCAGATTTCTTTTGTCACTTGTAGCAGCGTATGACTTAGAGATTTAACAAATGGATGTGAAGACAACATTTCTTCATGGTGACCTTGAAGAAGAAATTTATATGACCCAGCCTGAGCACTTTGTGGAAAAAGGTAAAGAAAATCTGGTTTGCAAGTTGAATAAATCTCTATATGGATTAAAACAATCTCCTAGAATGTGGTACCAGAAGTTTGACACGTTTGTTTTATCATTGGGATTTGTAAGATCGAAATCTAATCACTATGTATACTTCAAAGTTGAAAATGATTGTGTTCTTATTATTGCTCTCTATGTTGATGATATGTTGTTCATAGACAATAGTAAGTTAATGATTTATGATCTAAAATCCCAGTTGTCTATAAAGTTCAAAATGAAAGATCTTGGTGTAGCCAGGTATATTCTGGGAATGGAAATAACTAGGGATAGGAAGAGTAGAAAACTTTGGCTCAGTCAGAGTAAGTATATTAATACTATTTTGGATATATTTTGTATGACTAATTGCAAGCAGCTAGTTGTTCCAGTTTTGTAGGGAATGAAGCTATCTGTTGAAAACTATCCAAAATCTCCTACTAAGATGGAGGACATGACCAAAGTTCCTTATGCTAGTGTTGTTGGCAGTTTAATGTATGCAATGGTCTGTACAAGGCCAGACATTGCCCAAGCAGTGGGAGTACTTAGTCATTTTATGGAAAATCTTGGAAGGACACATTGGGATGTTGTGAAAAGAGTGTTCAGATATCTGAAAGGGTACTTCAGAATATGCTTTGTGTTACCATGGAAATTTGGTTGAATCACAGAGGACTCTCAGCATTCAAGGCTATGTGGATTTTGATTGGGCAGGGGACATTGATAGCAGAAGATCCACCAGTGGATATATTTTCATGATGAATGGTGGTGCAATTAGTTGGATGAGTAAGCAGCAGGCTATAGTCACTTTTTCCACTATAGAGGCAGAATACATGGCAGCAACACATGCCTGTAAAGAAGCAATCTGGTTAAGACGTTTGTGTTCTAACATTGGGTTTGATGCAGGGAAAATTACAATTTATTGTGATAGTCAGAGTGCTATTTGTTTGGCAAAAAATCCTACTTTCCATTCCAGGATGAAACATATTGATGTGCAGTATCATTTTGTACGAGATATGGTGGAGGATGGAAAGGTCTCTTTAGAAAAAGTGGATACTCTGCAAAATGTTACAAAAGCATTGAAAAAACTAGTGAGCATAGACAAGTTCAGGTGGTGTGCCAGTTCAATGGTTCTTAGTGCCCATGAATTTTAGTAGTTTTGTTGTGCTCTGGAGGTGTCAGTAAGATCTTTGTCAAGTGGGAGATTGTTGGAAAATGTGCCTCAAGCTTACTGACATGAAACTCTTGAAAGAGAAAAATCGGTGAGACCCTCATAATGTTTTACTGACTAGCAGTTGTGTTCATAAGATCAAAGTCGCTGAGACTTTGGTTCTATCTTGCCGATGGGTTGATTCTTGGTAATTATCAGGGAGACTCTTGGCGACAAGTGGCATCGGGGAGAGGCATGAACCTTCAGAGTGACTCATTCCAACAGAGTATGTCTCACCGACAGTTTTACACAAGAATGTCATCAGGGTGACATGAAGGCTCGATAAGAGTCTAAGTGACAGTGGAGGTTTCATCGACAGTTTTGCATTCGGTATGATCTCCTGCCGATGGTTGTGGTCTCGTCGATAGGTCTGCAATCGATTGGAACTCTTGCTGATGTTTTTCCTCTCATCGATAGGTATGTGTGTTCGGTGAGATCTCTTGCCGATGGATGTTTCTCTCGTCGATAGTTGTGCATTCGGCATGAACTCTTGGCAATAGCGTTTCTCTCACCGACAGTCTATGTTTGATATAAGCTCTTGCCAATAGCGTTGGTCTCTCTGACTATTCTGCGTTCAGTGTGAACTCTTAGCGATATTGTTTGTCTCGTTGATGGATTTATGTTTGATATGATGTCTTGTCGATAGCGATAGTCTTGCCGATAGAGCTACATGTGATGGACATTAGTGTGAAGTCTTACCGATAGAGTGAGTCTAGCTGATAGGTTTGCACTCGATATGAATCTTGTGGATGGTGGTGACTCTTGCCGATAACAATTAGTTTTCTTTGTGACATTGGGAAAACTTGGAAGATCTGTATGAATTCTCAGGGTGTTTCCGATAGCGATGGTCATGCCGATGGTTCTGTGATCGGGAATTTTGGCATTGGGGAGACATGGTCTAGTGTCTCACCGACATGTGATTCTGTTGGACCATTTTGACTGAAAGACTATCTAACATGGTCTATTTTGGATCAATTAGAAAAGCAGAATGAGAACCGTTGGAAGTTGAATAGTTGCGACTATTTTGTTGTGAAAAATGAATAGACCGTAAGAGAATGGATTACACTCTGCAATGGTTGATGACGATGATTAGTGTGAGATAACAAAGAGTTGTTCGATTTTGAACACGATTTGATTAGTGTGAATGAATTCAATTCAAAGAGCATTGTAACATTAATGTTCTGTACAAGTTTGATAAGTGAATGTTGTTGCTGTAAATTGGCATTAGAAAGTTAAGTCTGAACTTTGTATGTAATTTTCTTTGCTGCAATACAAAGAGGCTTTTCTTGGTGTGGTGGGTTTTTCTCTCGTAAGGATTTTCCCATGTAAATCTGGTGTCCAATTGTGTGTCTTTATTTATCTTTTTTGTCATTCTTTTCAAGTGTATCTGATTGCACTGTAATTGTAAAATTTAAAGTCACCTCTGCATTCTTCCCCGAGGTTTTGGCGTTAGGAGAGTTTGTTCTGCACCTAAGCTTTCCTTACACTTATTAGAATATTTATTTAATAATATTGTATGATGATTAAATGATGAAAATTAACATTAATATTATTATTTTTCTTATGGAATGATAATAAGCATGAAGTATTGATTATTTTTATGGAAAATTATTGTAATAAAGGTTGTTTGAATTATAAAATAGTTTAGCAATTAGAAGAATAAGTAAGTGATTCAAATAATTGTTTTTAATTGTAATCATGGAAAATGTAGTCTCTATTATTTTATTTTCAAGAAATATGAAGAGTTTTAGATGAAATCTCTATTAAAAAGAAAAGAAAGAGAATTTTAGGGAAGTGGGGGAAAAGAGGAAAGTGCTGGAAATAATGGAGAAAATAGATTTTTGGAAGAGGAAGGAGAGCTAGTGAAAAAAAGGCTAAAAGAAGTTACAAAGAATGGGGATTCAAATCTGAAGAAAAAAGGTAAGAAAATTTGTTGTTTAAATGTTGATGTTTTTTATCAAATTAATAATGGAATTCAATGATTTATTAATATACTAACATTATTTTCTTTGTGTGAGCCATTATTTTCTCTATGTGAGCCTTTCTCTGTGTGAGCCATTATTTGCTCTATGTGAGCTTATGAACAAGTCGTAGCTTGGGGGTGGATTTATCAGTCCTATGGCTAGGAGGTGAGCTAGAATGGGCTGCTTAATTCAATGTTGTAGGTTTATATAACATCTTTTGGGTTTGTTGAAGAAGATTTGATATATGATTTCCTTATTGTAATGTTGATACATTTAGAATTGCAGATTGAAAAGAGATTGTGTTGTATCTTAGAAAGTTTTAGAATCTAAAAAATAATTAATTGTTAAAGTGTTGAAATGCACAAGACAATTGAGAGGGGGGATGAATCAGTTGTCACCAATCACACAAATCTCAAACAATTATTAGCTCCACATTCACTTTAATCTATTATTAAGTATGAGAATAAAGTGAGAATAACAGAAAGCAATATCAACACAAGAAACACCAAATTTACATGGAAAACCCAATAATGGAAAAACCACAGTGGGGATTAACTCAAAATATAGGGTAATTGCAAAACTATTTACAAAGAGGCTCACTACCAAAGGGCTCACTGCCCAAGATAGGACTCACTATCCAAATGGGAGACTCATTGCCTACAAATACAAAAAGATAGAAAGAAGAATGTTACATAGAGAACACTATCTTAGTGCAATAGAAGATCCACCACAACAACTTGCACACATCCACAACCTTGATTAGAGAATTGCAGACACCATCGACTCATTGCTTTAAGGAGTCTAACACATTAAATTTCTCACTGTCTCAACTAACTTTCATATAATTTCTCACATCTATCTTGCTTCTCACACTTGTGGCATCCAAAGCTTAACATATTGACTTGTATTTATACCATCTTCAGCCTTAGAAACTTTCCCCAAGGTCACCTACACACACTTCATTTTATAAATTCAAATTAGCTCAACAACTCAACATTCCTGCAATGGATGAGAATGAGAGTGGACCAAACCAACACTTAACTAGGACCCAAAAGAACATCTTGGATCAATCACACACTTCCCTAATTGATAATTTTTCTTCGCATGATGTGTAAACACCAAGTCAACCAAACCTAATGAAAACACAAATGAACTTTGAAGTACACACTTAAGCAAAAAGAAGATAACATGCAAACCACATAACATGCTTCTCCATACACTGGAACACATCTCAGATGTAACAACCTTTATACACAACACAATTTCCATCAGTCCATCCAGACTATACAAACACACATAGTTGTAAGGAAAGCTAAGTGCGGAAACAACTCTCCTAACCTCAAAACCTCAGGGAAGAATGTAGAGATACTTTTAAATTTTCAATTATAGTCCAATTAAGATACACTTGAAAGCAATAACAGAAAAAAAGAATTAATCATACATAGATGAACACCAGATTTATGTGGGAAAACCCTTACGGGAAAAAACCCACCACACCAAGAAAAAACCCTTTGTATTACAGTAATGAAATTACATACAGAGTACGGGCTTCACTCTCTTTGATGTCAATTTATAGCAGCATCCCCAATGATCAAGCTTGATACAAAATATTAAAATTACAATACTCTCAAAATTACATTCACTGATCACTCATCGAACTCAACATCCAACTGTTTGTGCAACCATCAAACTGATCACAATCTGCAATCTCTGAGTATAACCATGATGCCCCACTTCCTCTCAGTAACGGCTACAACATTCCAACTGCTAGTGGTTCCCATTCAACTTCTCTAATTGGTCATAGACTCACCATGTAGGATAGTCATCACTCGATCAAAGGCATTCAAAATGTATTCTCATGTCAGTGAGACACTAACTGTGTCTCCCCGATGGCACAAAGCTAGATCATCATTATCACCAAGAGTCTTCACTATCAGCAAGATGTTATACCAAGTTCACAAGCTGCATCGACCTCAGCATTCTCATCAGTGAGACAATTGCCATTCGATGAGACAACACACCGAAGTTCCAAAGTCACATAGACGTTAGCATTTCCATCAGCAAGACTATCATCATTCGCCAAGAGATCATACTGAACCTTCAAGCCATACCAAAAAGAACACTCGTTGGCAAGACTTACGCTATCACTGAGATGTTACTCCAAATGTTCACACCTTTCGCCGAATACTTCAATCCCTAGGAGTTTCACTAAAGACACCCGATAACAAACATACAGTGTTGACAAGACTCTGCTATCCCCAGCAGATTACACCGATGTTCATACCTATCGGCGAGAGAACCAACTGTCGGCAAGACTTCTTACCGAGGCTTTCATGTTACCTCGATGAGCATCGGTGAGACAAACATATGTCACCAAGAGTTCATAGTGAAGCCTTCATGTTACCCCAAAGACTCCAAGTGAATACTTATCAGTGAGACTTTCCATATCGATAAGACTTCATATCAAAGCAAGCCTTTTGGCCAAGGGTCTCCCTGACACCGCTTGTCAACCAGAGTCTCCCTGATATCCGATAAGAATGGCTTGTCAGCCAGAGATCTCCCTGAGTGGTGAGAGATAGAAAATGTCACAGCGATCAACATGTCATAGCGATAGGCTCCATTCAGCAAGACATCAACAAGGTCTCAGTGACCTGAACATTTCAAAAGGTTTCACAACTATTAGTTGGCCAGACACAATGAAGGTCATACCAACTTTTCTCTTCCAGAGGTTTTAGCCTGTGAGATTGAGGCACATATTTCCAACAATCTCCCACTTGACGAAGATCACACAGGCACCTCTAGAGCACAACAAAACTACTGACATTCATGGGCACTAAGGCCCATCGAATTGGCACACCACCTGAACTTGTCTGTGCTCACTGGATTCTTCAATGCCTCTGCAACATTCTCCAGAGTATCCACTTTTTCTAATGATACCTTTCCATCCTCCACCATATCTCATACAAAATGGTACTTTACATCTATATGTTTCATCCTGGCATGGAAAGTAGGATTCTTTTCCAAACAGATAGCACTCTAATTGTCACAATAAATTGTTATTTTCCCTACATCAAAACCAATGTTAGAACACAAACATTTTAACTAGATTGCTTCTTTATAGGCGTGTGTTGTTGCCATGTACTCTGCCTCTGTAGTGGACAAAGTGACTACACCGCTTACTATACTCATCCAACTCACTGCACCACCATTCAACATGAAAGTATATCCACTGGTGGATCTTCTGCTATCAATGTTCCCTGCCCAATCAGAATCCACATAGCCTCGAATGCTGAGAGTCCTCTGTGATTCAACCAAGTTGCCATGGTAACACAATGCATATTCTAAAGTGCCCTTCAAATATCTGAATACTCTTTTCACAACATCCTAATGTGTCCTTCCAGGATTAGCCATAAACCGACTAAGTACTCCCACTGCTTGGGAAATGTCTAGCCTTGTACAGACCATTGCATACATAAGACTGCCAACCACACTAGCATAAGGTACATTGGTCATGCCATCCATCTCAGTAGGAGATTTTGGACAGTCTTCAATAGATAGCTTCGTTCCTTGCAAAACTGGAACAACTAGCTGCTTGCAATCATTCATACAAAATCTCTCTAGAATAGTCTTAATATACTTACTCTGACTGAGCCAAAGTTTTCTATCCTTCCTGTCCCTGGTTATTTCCATTCCCAGAATATACCTTGCTGCACCAAGATCTTTCATTTCGAATAGTCTTAATATACTCTCTAGAATAGTCTTAATATACTTACTCTGACTATTAAGACTATTCTCTCTAGAATAGTCTTAATATACTTACTCTGACTGAGCCAAAGTTTTCTATCCTTCCTGTCCCTGGTTATTTCCATTCCCAGAATATACCTTGCTGCACCAAGATCTTTCATTTCGAACTTTGTTGACAACTAAGACTTAAGATTAGAAATCATTAACTTAATATTTCCTATGAACAACATATCATCAACATAGAGAGCAATAATAAGGACTTGATCACTTTCAACTTTGTAATACTCACAATGATCAGATTTTGATCTTACAAATCCCAATGACAAAACAAAAGTGTCAAACTTTTGGTACCACATTCTAGGAGACTGCTTTAACCCATACATATATTTATTCAACTTGCAAACCAATATTTCTTTACCTTTTTCCATAAAGTGCTCAGGCTGGGACATATAAATCTCTTCTTCAAGATCACTATGAAGAAATGTTGTCTTCACATCCATCTGTTCGACCTCTAAGTCATATGCTGCTGCAAGTGACAAAAGAAATCTAATGGACGTCAGTTTAGCTAAAAGAGAAAAAATTTCCCCATAATCAATTCCCTCTACCTGGGAATACCCCTTCACAACCAGCCTTGCCTTATACTTTTCCACACTGCTATCCAGACCTATTTTCTTTTTAAATACCCATTTGCAGCCAACAACTTTTCTACCTTCAGGCAAGGGCACCAAACTCCAAGTATCATTATTTTCTAATGATGCCATTTCTTCATTCATGGCTTCCAACCAAGAGTTTGAATCAGAAATTCTAAATGCCTCTTTCACAGTCCTAGGCTCATCAGTGCTAGAAATTAAAGCATAGGCACAAGTAGAATCTAACAAAGAAAACCCATACCTATCAGGTTGCTTTCTTTCATGAGTTGACCTCCTCACTTGCTGAGGCTGAGGTTCTTCTTCTTCTTTAGAAATTTCAGAACTACTTGAATTCTCCTCAGTTTCAGGTACATTTTGAATTTTCAATTCCTCTTTATCTGGTGTCGGAGGAATTTCAACTACATCCTTTTTGTTTTTTGATTTTGTCTCTGACTGCAGATCTAAGGAAGAAGGCTTCAGCTCATGAAAGATTACACTTCTATTGTGTAGAACCTTCTCTGTATCAGGATTCCAAAGCTTGTATCCTTTCATGCTAGCACTATAGCCAATTAAAATACATTTGACGGCCTTGTTCTCCAACTTATATCTTTTCTCATACAACACATGTGGATATGCCTCATAGCCAAAAACACAAATATGTCTTAGAGAGGGCTTCTTACCAGACCATGCTTCCAAAGGTGTTTTCTCAACAAGAGTAGAATTCGGAGAATGGTTTATCAAGTAACATACTATAGCAACTCCCTCAGCCCAGAACTTCTCCTCCAAGCCAGCACTGCTCAGCATACTTAGTGCTCTTTCCATCACTATCTTGTTGAACCTTTTTGCAACTCCATTTTGCTGCAGAGTGTAAGGTGTAATTTTATGTCTTTTAATCCCATGATCTTTACAGTACCTCTCAAAATCATTAGAACAAAATTCACTGCCATTATCTGTCCTTAAAAATTTTATTTTTCTTCCAGTCTGATTTTCTACAAGGTTTTTAAATTCCTTAAACCGACTGAACACTTCTGATTTACTTTTCAAAAAATAAACAAATGTTCTTCTCGAATAATCATCAATGAACGATACATAGTACCTTGACTTAGAAAAAGAAGGAACATTCACTGGACCAAAAACATCAGAATGTATATAATCAAGCAAACCAGAAGATTTGTGAGGACTAGAATAAAATGAAACACGGTGTTGTTTTCCATATATACAATGTTCATAGAATTCAAATTCGAGGTTACAATCTTCAAGCCCCTCAACCAGGTTTTTATTCTTCAAGGTTTTTAAACCTTTCTCACCAATGTGGCCTAGCCTATGATGCCAGAGCATAGTCTTTTCTACTAGAAGTTTAACTTCCATAGAGTTTACAGAAACAAGAAAGTTTTCCCTCTTTTCTCCATGAGTAGCTTTCTGTGACTTTACAAAGACACTATTACATTGAACATCATGTGCATCCAACTTATACAAGGTACCAATACGAGCACCCCTTGCTAGCACCATTGAGCCTCTAGTCATTTTGCAGCCATTTCCAGAGAATCTGACTTGCACTCCAATATCATTCAACATACTAACAAAAAGTAAGTTTCAAGCCACTTGGTATATGCATTACATCATTAATTCCCTTCACTCTTCCACAACCAACTATTTCCAATGATGAATCAATTGCCAAATACACCTTTCCACCATCGTATTTTTCATACTTCATGAACCAGTCTCTATGAGATGTCATGTGGAAAGATGCTCCAGAATCAATCAGCCAGACATCATCTGATGCCTGCATAGCCAAGGTAGCAATGAAAGCATCTGCATCACTCTAAGAAGAATCATTGTCGGAAGAATACTTCTTCTTCTTCTTCTCCTCTTTACAATCCTTTCGGACATGACCAGGTTGCCCACAATTCCAACACTTCACCTTGGACTTCTTGCTAGGAGACTTTGATCTCCCCTCCGATTTCGATTTGGACTTTTTGTCCTTCTTGCCTTTATCTTTTGATCTGCCTCTAACAGCAAGAGCCTCCTTCGCCATCTCGGAAGATTTCCTTCTCATCTCTTCTAATAACAAAGAAGCAACAACATCTTCCATCTTGAAATTGGATGTTGTACTCCCAATAGCCATTACCAGGTGATCCCAAGAGTCTGGCAAAGAACACAGTAAAAGCATACAGCGATCCTCTTCATCAATCTTCACACCAATAGATGTTAACTTTGCAATCAACATGTTGAAAGTGTTCAAATAATCAGCTATAAACCCTCCTTCCTGCATTCTCAAAGTGTACAACTTCTTCCTCAAGAACAATTTATTCACCAAGGGCTTCCCCTGATTAATAGATGCCAGTATTTTCCACAAGGAAGATGCAGTCTTTTCTTCATGAACATTTAGAAGAACAGAGTCTGCTAAACAGAGCCTTATCAGCCCCTTATATTTTCTATCTGCAAGGTTCCAATCTTCTTGCTTCATGCCTGTAGGCTTTGTTCTAGACACAACAATCCAAAGATCATGATCAACCAACAGATCCTCCATTTTAAGTTTCCACAACTCAAAATTGCTGCCATTGAATTTCTCAATTTCAATCTTTCTTGACGTGCTTACCATCTTAACCTGTAATTCAAATTACCAAACTTCTACAAGACTCCCACTGAACAGAAATTGACTCAAAAAACCCAACGTACCCACAAGGATAACACAATTGGCCAGGCTCTGATACCACTTGTAAGGAAAGCTAAGTGTGGAAACAACTCTCCTAACATCAAAACCTCAGGGAAGAATGCAGAGATACTTTTAAATTTTCAATTACAGTCCAATTAAGATACACTTGAAAGCAATAACAGAAACAGAGAATTAATCATACACAGATGAACACTAGATTTATGTGGGAAAACCCTTACGGGAAAAAACCCACCACACCAAGAAAAAACCCCTTTGTATTACAGTAATGAAATTACATATAGAGTATGGGCTTCACTCTCTTTGATGTCAATTTACAACAGCATCCCCAATGTTCAACCTTGATATAGAATATTAAAATTACAATACTCTCAGAATTACTTTCACTGATCACTCATCGAACTCAACATCCAACTGTTCGTGCAACCATCAAACCGATCACAATCTACAATCTCTGAGTATAACCATGATGCCCCTATCTGTCAAACTTCCTCTTAGTAATGGCTGCAACAATCCAACTGCTAGCAGTTCCCATTCAGCTTCTCTAATTGGTCGTAGACTCACCATGTAGGATAGTCATCGCTCGGTCAAAGGTGTTCAAAACGTATTCGCATGTCGGTGAGACACTAACCGTGTCTCCCCAATGCCACAAAGCTAGATCATCATTATTGCCAAGAGTCTTCACTATTGGCAGGACGTTATATCGAGTTCACAAGCTGCATCGACCTCAGCATTCTCATCGGCGAGACAATCGCCATTCGATGAGACAACACACCGAAGTTCCAAAGTCACATAGACGTTAGCATTTCCATCGACAATACTATCGTCATTCGCCAAGAGATCATATTGAACCTTCAAGTCATACTGAAAAGAACACTCGTCGGCAAGACTTAGGCTATCGCTAAGATGTTACTCCGAATGTTCACACCTTTCGCCGAAGACTTCAGTCACTAGGAGTTTCACCAAAGACACCCGATAACAAGCATACAGTGTCGGCAAGACTTACCGCTATCGCCAAGAGATTACACCAATGTTCATACCTATCAGCGAGAGAACCAACCATCGGCAAGACTTCTTACCGAGGCTTCCATGTTATCCCGATGAGCATCGGTGAGACAAACATATGTCACCAAGAGTTCATAGCGAAGCCTCCATGTTACCTCAAAGACTCCAAGTGAATACTTATCGGTGAGACTTTCCATATTGATAAGACTTCATATCCGAAGCAAGCCTTTTGGCCAAGGGTCTCCCCGACACCGCTTGTCGCCCAGAGTCTCCCCGATATCCAATAAGAATGGCCTGTCGGCTAGAGATCTCCCCGAGTGGTGAGAGATAGAAAATGTCACAGTGATCAACATGTCACAACAATAGGCTCCATTCGGCAAGACATCAACAAGGTCTTAGTGACCTAAACATTTCAAAAGGTTTCACAGCTGTTAGTCAGCCAGACACAATGGTCATACTGACTTTGCTCTTCTAGAGGTTTCAGCCTGTGAGATTGAGGCACATATTTCCAATAATAGTAACTCTAAAACTAGTCTTCTGGAGGACCAAACCATGAACACCTTTGATAGAATATAGATAACACCATTACCAACCTTCCTCCAAATCCACAAGACCTGAAACAAACCAACAGAGGAATGTGGAGAAAATACATTTCTCCCAGTCCATAGACAAAACAACTCTGCCAGAATAGTTCACAAACCGGTGAACTCAACTTTCACTCTTCATCAAACTAGCAACAATAATCTAGGATATATCACCCAAGGATGCCCTTAAACAACTATTTAGATCCACACAAGCATAAGATCAACATAGAAGAAATGTAGAGCACATATCAGAGCACATTCTGCACACACACACAACTCTGTGTTCACTATTTATTAATTTTCTCAAAAGCACTTGGTAACTCATCATATCAGCACACTTGCAACACCATAAAGATAGCTCCATGTAATCACAACATCTCAACAGTATATCAACTATACATGCACCACCTACATTCACTTGATTCCTTTCTCTGCAACAACCTATACTGTGTTGACATCAATGACAACATTAATGAAAACACCACCATACTTGTTCATACTTGCAACGTAAAGATCATGTACTTAATTCGTGAAATGATCGATCTAATTTTATGTGATAATGAAGGATTGTATATTTCAATATTAATAGTAATGGAAGGGTCTAACCTTCAGACAAGTTTTCAGCACTAATCTTTATATCCATATCATTAAGGAAATTTTTGGTTTAAAAGTATATATCATCTCTATTTATTTAATTGAATTCTTCATAAATTTAGATATTTAATTGTGTTTTATTAGTTGGTATTAGAATGGGCATTACATAGGTATCAGAGCACTAGGTTGCGATACTTTGGGAGCTTTGGGGAAAAGATACCACAATTCTTGCAACGTAGCAGGTAGAAAATGTCTAAAGATGCTAAAAGTTTCACCATAAGAACGCAAGGTATGCACTGTTGCCATCTTTATATTTAAAAGCATTTGTATAACATTTTAAAGTTTTCATGTTTATTGGCTAAGCTTGGTTTTCTTTCCCTCAAATGAAATATTTTGCATGCATCTTGTAACCAACGATGGTCAATACCTATTGCCCCAATCTACAATACACACTCTATAACCTCTGCCTTTTCATTGTATACATCCAGTCCATGTATCATTTCATGGCTTCAACGTCATATTCATAGCACTCACCCTTTTATCCTATGTTCTTCATGGGTTTCACAACTTATTCTCGTCAGTCTTGATTGGTTATTGTCTGTTTTGAACCATAATGGTCTTTGAGTTTTCTGCATGCAATCTCCCTTTAACCGCAATGACTTAAATAGAAATTGCCAAACTTTCCTGGCCAACAAGCTAGACATAGAATATATTATGCAAATTCTATCCTTGGTCGATTTATTGCTATTCTTTTTACGTGAAAACTCATGGCTTTTGGATATTTTTTCCCCTCTCTATTTAGAGTTGCAGTACTTATTTCTTGATACGTTACTATGATTTTGAATTCATAATTATATTGCATGTTAATTTATTTATATACCGTGGTGACTTTTGAGATCTGATGTTAATACTAACATTTTTCTATCCGCTCTTGTAGTTTAGTTATTACTTTAGTTGTAAGTAGAATCTAACTTGTTTAATATTTATTTATTAAATTTAAATGAACAAGGTTCCAACATTAGTCTTTTATATCCATACTTTTATGAAAGGTAAGTTTTTTATTTCTCTTTAGTTCAATGATTTACTTTGATGAAAAGAAATGAGTGAGGTAATTGTTCTATAGCAATAAGTTATATTATAGTGAGTAGATCTATATTGTATGCGCGTGTTCTTGAGATGGTTTAATCTTTTAGTTTCTTGATGAAGCTAATTTCCTTGAGTGTTTTGAAGTTAGTTTAGTAATAAGTATTTTTTCATACACTTGTTGAACACTAGGAATAAGTCTAATTTCAAGAGAGAATTTATAAGGTCCACCCTTATGTGAATCTTGTCTTGTCTTGATTTCTTAATAATGATTATATTAGTAAATATTAAGAACTTATTGGGTATATGTATTGTCTATGGTGTTGTATGAATATGATTATGATATGTGATATATATGCTTATGATATGTGTTAACTCATAACTAGTACTAATTATTATCTCATTGGTATTTTCATACTTTGACATATATGGTTTACAACCATACTTGGCTTGTTGGTCTCATTTTGTGAGTTTTATGGTTTGATTAGATAATCACTTATATGTTGATTGAGAGACTAATTATGATTAATTTTTTATGTTATTTTATAATTTAGATTACATAGATTGGATATAATGTTTGTGATTATCATGATTTTAAAATGTTAAATGCATATCTCGTGTTCCATATTTAAAACATGTTGAGTACTAATTACAAGTAACCTATTGAAAAACACTTGTATCTTAAGTAAAAAAAATACCTCTTGAGTGAATAAGGTTATAATATATTGATTGATTGGATGATTACATAGTCTATTGTTGTTATTTAACAATTGAAGGCTTAAATATAGCACATAGTTATCATGACTTGGTAGAAGAGTAATATTGTGCAAAGGATGGAATTAGCATTAATATATACTTATATAATCAAATTGATTCTTTTCTCTACCCATTAAATTAATTAAATAATCAATAATTTATTTGTAAAGGAATCTTTCAATTTGATAAAATAGTAGAGATTTGATGCCATTTATCATTCATAGATTTGAGTGTATTTATTTGCATTCACATATGAAGTTATTGTATCAAAACAGTTCTAGTAAAATCAAATATTGATTTATTTATGTGATCTTGAGATAGGAGCATAAATTAATAATGGTTAGACAAGGAAAATTTAAAGAATTCAAGTAACACATGCGTATATCTTCAAGATAATTGGCTTTCAATGAGGACATATTAGAAAGAAGGTGAGTGTGAAATGTTATCTTTAGATGATCAATTATTTTAGGAGGAGAATATATTTTTGATATCACTATATCTTGAGTTTCGTGTTGGTTATTAGGTAAATTGGTATTAGTGAAAATTTTGAGGTTATCTATTCATGGGAAGTTACAACCTAGATGAGATCTTAAATTCCATAAGTTTTTTATAGCTTCTAGGAGGAAGCCTAAGACTAACTAGAGGGGGAGAATGTGAGGCATAGCTAAAATTGTTTGAGAGTCTTTGCTTGTAGGGTCATAGCTAATTTTGTTTATTAGAATATTTATTTGATAATAGAGTATGATGATTAAATGATGAACATTAACATTAATATTATTTTTTCTCTTATGGAATGATAATAAACAAGAAGTATTGATTATTTTTATGGAAAAGTATTGTAATAAAGGTTGTTTGAATTATAAAATAGTTTAGAAATTAGAAGAATAAGTGATTCAAATAATTATTTTTAATTGTTATCATGGAAAATGCATAATCTCTATTATTTTATTTTCAAGAAATATGAAGAGTTTCAGATGAAAGCGCTATTATAAAGAAAAGAAAGAGAGTTTTAGGGAGATGGGGGGGGGAAAGGAGGAAAGTGTTGGAAATAATGGAGAAAACAGATTTTTGAAAGAGGAAGGAGAGCTAGTGAAAAAAAGGCTGAAAGAAGTTGCAAAGAATGGGGATTCAAATCTGAAGAAAGGAGGTAAGAAAATTTGTTGTTTATGTTGATGTTTTCTCAAATTAATAATGGAATTCAATGATTTATTAAGATACTAACATTATTTTCTCTATGTGAGGCTTTCCTTGTGTGAGCTTATGAACAAGTTGTAGCTCTGTGTGAGCTAGTGTTGAGCTCGGGGGTGGACTTATTAGTCCTATGGATGGGAGGTGAGCTAGACTGGGCTACTTAATTTAGTGTTGCAGATTTATATACCATCTTTTGGGTTTGTTGAAGAAGATTTGATATATGAGTTCCATGTTGTATTGTTGATACATTTAGAATTGCAGATTGAAAAGAGACTTTGTTGTATCTTAGCAAGTTCTAGAATCTAAAAAATAATTAATTGTTAAAGATCATGTAATTAATTCGTGAAATGATTGGTCTAATTTTATGTGATAATGAAGGATTGTATATTTCAATATTAATAGTAATGGAAGGACCTAACCTTCATACAAGTTTTCAGCATTAATCTTTATATCCATATCATTAAGGAAATTTTTAGTTTAAAAGTATATATCATCTCTATTTATTTAATTGAATTCTTCATTTTTTATAAAAAGGGATAATTTTTTTATTGAAATATAGAAATTAACAGTACATAAAGATTAGGGAGCTCATAGGCTCCCACCAAGAAAATAACCAGAATAACCAGAAAACCATCAACCAAATAGCCACCTACATCTTATCCCTCCATATCATCAGCAACGACCCTCTCTAAATCACAATAGTAATCATGGGATAACTGTCCCCACCACTCAATATTCCAATCATCCACATGATTTGAAGCCCACTTCGCTAGAAACGGTCAGCAACCCTATTCCATTCTCATGGAATGTGGAAAAAAGACACCACTTCCAGTGAAGAGAACCTTTGCAAGATCTATCAAACCACCCACACAATCTACCCAGTCACCTTTTTCTCATGCAACATATTAACAATAATCTATGAATCTAATTCACATATAACTCTACGCCAACCCAAGGCACAGACATGCTCAATAGACAAGAGAATTGCCAACCCCTCCATACAGTTGTTAGAATGCCTCCCTTTGTGGATTGAGAAAAAGAAAATAACCAAACTAGAATAGTCTCTGCCAACTCCACCAACCCAGCAGGCCCACGATTACCCCTAGAGGAACCATCAGTGTTAATCTTTAGAAAATACATCGAAGAAGGAAACCATATTCCAACCCTTTGAATCTTCTTTTTATCCCTCCTACCTCTTCTAACACAAGTAGAGACCGAAGAAAACCCCTGCAAGCCCAATCTGTTCACAATATCATCATCACTTCTTTCTAATGGAAAAACCACATTACATTTGGCTTCCATCATCTCTTGGATAATACCCACAATTTTGAGCCAAACCTGATGAACCATCAACCTATTCCCACGAAAAATCCTACGATTCCTTTAATTTTTTTTTCCAAAGGATGAATGTAGGACCAATGCACCATACAATCTAGAGGAAAGAGGTCTAGGAAGGAGGTCTTCCTAGATTGCTCTAGAACTCCACCAGGGAAGAAGCGTGAACACACGAATGTTTCTAAACATACCACCACAAATGCTAAAGCAACATTGAATAAGGACAATGAAAAAACAAATGGGAAGAATCCTCCTCACTACAATCACACATAACACAAATAGAGGGACCCTAGAATCCCCGGTTCTGAAGATTATCCCAAGTCTAACATCTATTCCAAGCCAGAGTCCACACAAAACAATTACACTTTGGCCAGAAAAACTTGTTCCACACTTGTTCCCACCAAGGGACCTCCACCCCCCTAAACTTATGAGACAAAAAATCTTTGTAGCTACTCGCCATAGTGAAAGTACCCTTAGGATTCAAACTCTAGGATAAAATATCCTTATCCTGAAGGGAATTGCACTGCCTACTAGCCAAAATATTTTGAAGCTCAGCACAATCCTCCTCCAACCTGATAATAATCCAATCACAAGGGTCCTTCTCCCTAGCCACCTCCAGCTTCCCACATGGATAAAAACTCTTAAAATCACTCACCCTTGACCAACTAGCCTCCAAGAAGTGTTGACAAAGGTTCACTAAATTAGGATACTAGCACAAAATGGGAGAAAAACCATCCCAAGAATTAGACCAAAAGAGAGCCTTAGCCCCTATTACATATCCAAAACAAGCCCTCCTTGATCAATGTAGCCCCTTTCTCAAGCATTCCCCAAATCACAACACCTTTCCCCACCAGAGGATACCTAGGAAGATCCTCCTTCAGAACCCCTAGCAGGTACTTATGAGATATAATCTTGGAATAGATATGATCTTGCTCCACACACCACCTCCAGTAAAGCTTTGCAGCAAACACCAACCCAGACCAAGTCAACTGCTGCAATCCAAGACCCCAAACTACCTCGAGCTACACACAATATCCCACTTAACCAGGCTCCACTTGGAAGAAGATAAGCTACCCACCCATAATAATTATCTAGCCATAGAATCCAAATCATTCAAAAACCCAATAGGAGCCACCTGTAGCATGCACCTATAAATAGGAAGAGCCTACACCACAGACTTTAGCAACTGAACGCAGCTAGCAAAGGACAACCATATATGAGTCCAATGATTAACATTCGCTTGAAACTTGTCCAAAATATTCTTCCATGAATCCCTGGGAAGTCTGTACCACCAGAGATAGGAATACCAAGATAAGTTAAAAGGAGAGAACCAATTTGAAATCTCAAGATATGAGCATTCCTTTGCTAAATAACCCTTAGAGTATTGAAGAAGACAATGGAAGATTTATCTTCATTAATCCTTTGACTAGAAGCGACAAGATAGATATCGAAAGCCTTGTGCAAATTTGTAGCTTCTCTAATCTTATCCATACCCATCAAGGCCATATCATCCACAAATTACAAGTGATATTGAGGAGGTAGACCATTTCCCCACCCCCAACCTTGGATAAAACCCAACTCCACATTACGTTCCACTAGTCTCCCTAGGCCTTCAACAAGAAGAATAAATAAGTACATAGATAGGGGACCCCCTTGACAAAGGCCTCTAGAAGCACTAAAAAAAAAGATGGCTCACCATTTATCAATACTGAGAAAGAAGTGGAAGTAACATAGCGCATAACCCATTGGAACCACTCCTCAACAAAACCAAAAGCAATAAGAATTTTATGCAAAAAAGACCACTTCACTCTATCATAGGCCTTTTCCATATCAAGCTTTATGAACATAGTCTTTTCTTTCAATGATGCCATATAATGAATGGTCTCAGTAGCAATGACCACCCCATCCATAATTTGTCAATCCTCCAAAAAATCACTATGTTCCTTAGAGATAAGCCATTGCTTCAGCCTTTCAACAATTAACTTGGAAATAATTTTATAAACCAAATTACAAAGGGAAATTGGTTGAAATTGGCTCAGATGATCCTCCCCCTCACATTTGGGAATGAGAGCAAGGAAAGTAGAGTTCAAAGCCCTCAACATCTACTTATTCCTTTGAGACTCATGAACCACCTCCAAAAGGTCCAGCTTTATGATATCCCAAAATTCTTGATAAAATTCAATTAGAAAGCCATTAGGGCTCGAGGCTCTCCCTTTCTTCATCTAGATAATAGTAGCCTCTAATTCATCCAATGAGATATTTCCCAAAAGATGCTCATTCATCTCCCTAGTGAACAAAGAGGGGATACAAGATAAAACTTGGTTTTCTTTTGCCAGACCATCCTGATAATCCTCCCTAAATAAAGAAGCAAAGAGCTGTGAAGCCTCTCTAGACATATCTTGCAAAGAATACAAATGCTCACCCTTGTCATTCACAAGAATAGGCATGGAATTACCATGTCTCATGGCTTTCACCGAGTTGAAGAAAAAAGTTGTGTTTCTGTCTCTCTCCTATAACCACTCAACTCGATCCTTTTGTTTCCAATGGATTTCCTTGCGAATCTCACACTCTTCCAAAGCTTTCAAAGCCCTTTCCTCCTCTCTAAGTAAATCCTCAGAAAGACCAAATTCCTTTATCTCCCAAGTAATGAAATCCAAGTCAGCTTGAGAAACAACCTTAGAATGAAAAATATTGCCAAAGATTTGTTTATTCCACTTTTTGAGCTGATATTTTCCATAAGCAGGTCTTCCCCTCTTCTACCATTCAGTCACATGCTCTTGTAAAGAAGAATCCCTTAATCACATAAGCTAAAACTTGAAAGAGGGAGACTGAGCAACATGTGATGAAGTAGATGATAACTTAATAGGCCAGTGATCCAAGCCCCTCCAGTCCAAAATCTCAGAGTAAGTAGACCACCATCCACCAACCCACAAATAGGAAATCAAGAAATGGTCAAGTCTCTCAGCAATATAGTTCTCTCTCATCCTCCTATTGTTCCAAGTAAACTAACCATTATGGGGCTTAATGTCAACCAGATTCAAAGAAGAAATGCACTCACAAAAAAGGAAAGCAAAGAGCTCCAATCTCATAATACGACCCATCTTCTCATCCAACTCAATAATAGCATTGAAATCACTCACAATAATCCAAGGGAGAAAAGGATCTAGGCTCTGAATAAAATTAATATGCGACCACAATAACTATTTACCAAAAAAATTAGTAGGCATATAGATGTTTGAAAGTAAAATAGTTTCCCCTGACTCCAAATATGAAGCAACCATAGAGATGGAAGACTTGGAGGACACCCACCAAAGAGGGCGGATCTTCAATGGGTTCCACAGGAAAGCCACACCCTCTGCATTACCATGAGCCCCAATACACTAGAAATTGCCTCGCCCCTATAGCTTAGGAAACAAACCAATCATACCTTCCACAAATAACTTAGTCTCTTGTAAGAAAAGAACATCAAGAGAATGAGATCTCACCAAATCATGATTTTTTTTTGTCGAGGGCCATTGTTCAAGCCCCTTACATTCTAGGAGAGGACGATCATTTTGGAGGGTTAGAGAAATGGGAATTCAGGGTCTTAATAGAACCAGACTCCACCAAAGTCTCCCTCATCAACTTAAATTTTTCCACATCCTTATTTCTCCCAACTTTAGAAGATTTCTCAGCAACCCCTTTCCTTAGGTCTTTTTGAAGAATTCCCAATGAAGGAGAAGCCTTGCTTCCTTTTGCCGATTCAGCCCCCGCTTTCACCATTAGAGTAGAGATATCTCCCTCCCCCATCTTTGTATCCACAAGAGTCTCAGACCTCTCATGAGCAACCAAACTCAAATCTATTTCCATTTGCAAAGCCCTAATCTCTTGAGAATTTTGGTTGACATCTAGAATAATTCCTTCCTAAACCTCATCTGTACCCCCCTGATCCAAAAACATCATTCTTGAATTCACCTCCTACTGACTAAGATCATCCAAAACCTCAAATATATTAAAGGTGTCCCTTTCCTGACGCTCCTTAAGATTCCTCTTTTGACCCCAGTTCCTATTATGAGCCTTAATAGGAATAAAACCCTCTGCACCATCAGTCTCCCCAGGAATGGGGTTCTTGCCTTTGTCATCCTTAGGAGGATTTTGAGGAGGATGAGTAGCCTGAGACAAAAGATTTAGACTTTGGGAATCTCCTTTGGAGATGACCATATTCATGAAAAAGACGACAACAAAAGGGTAATGTCTCATAATCAAGCTACTGCACCCAAGAATATGAACCTGCATGAATTTCCAAAGAATTTGGAAGAGGGTTATTTAAATCCATTTCAACAAAAATGCAAGAAAAGGTCATTACCTTTCTATCCTATGTCTATTGAGAAGGACCCAGTGGTTTCCCTAGTAGCGAAGCAACTCGATGCAATATGTCATTACACCAATATTTGACTAGAAATTGAGGGAGATAGACCCAAAATGGAACTCGATTCAGAAGCTCCTCCAAAGGATCAAAACCTGTATGCCATGGTTTAATAAATAAACCTATTTGGTTGTGGAAATAAGGCCCACCTTCAAATACTCTATTGTGATCCGCAGTGCAATTAAATGTCACCATGAAGTATCCATTTGCTAATAATATTATTTCCATCTCTCCCTCCAGGGACTAGGTACAATGAGCCCATGAATCCAAAAATTGAAGCAAAACCCTCATTCCCAAAAATTTACAGAGCAAAGCATGCTTTGAATAATACTCAATGCCCTTTGCAATTAATTCTAGTTGAATCATTAATATCGGCTTATCCTTGCTTCATTCTAGGCACCCATTAATTTTTGGAATATAGGGACCTCTAGATGAAACAACTCCACCATTTCCTGAGTCATTAGAAAATAGATTGTTAGTAAAAACCCTCGTTGCATGAGATGGAGATTTCACACCAATTGTAGATCAAAAATCCAAAGCAAGATTGGCCCCCGAAGCCTCCCCTTGATCCATTTCCAAAGAGAAGACTAGAAAAAACCCTTAAAAAAGAAAGCTCTGATCCAAACTTTGCTCCCAATCACCACCAATAGGTAGTGGCCAGATAAAGATAAACACACAGATAGGAAAGTGCAACAGGAAAAAGTACCTCCACCCTGGAAAAAACCCATGCACCAGAGCAAGGCAACAAACAAAAATAAAAGAACCAACCCTCCAACACAAAAACATACCCCTCCCACTATGAAAAAACCTCCAGTCAACACCGATTGTAGAGAAATGAAGGCATGCAATGAGGGAAAAGCCCTCATGTAGGCTGTGCCATTACACACAGGGTTGCAACAAGTCGAGCCATCTGAAATTTTTAATTGGATTCTTCATAAATTTAGATATTTAATTGTGTTTTATTAGCTAGTATTAGAACGGGCATTACACATTGTTTTGTGAGAATACAAGTGGCATGTTTGGAATTTCTGTGGGTTTAGATATCTATCTCACAACTAAGTTATCCCCTAAGGGAATGAGGTTCATGATCTTTGAGAGCCTCCACGTTAAAGTCTACTGGCAATTTAGCACCACTCTGTGCTAACTTGAAGAAGTATGAATTTGGGTCCTTTTTCAATAATTTGTCCATCAGTTTGAGTACCTTGGGGTTTTTGGAATGTTGAAACAATTCTTCATCATTTATTTCCTCCTCAATATCCACTTCTTCTATGACTACTCCTTTTAGGTCTTGGTTTTATTGTTCCATCACTTCTTGTTGTTTATGGTTTATCTCTTCCTCACTAAATGTGTCTTTGTACGTGGGTATCTTTTGAGGTGTTTCAAGGTCACTTGGTTTATATCCCCATGGGCCACCTTCATCATTCATGGTGTTTTTTTGTGGAATGTTATTGTTGGCATTATTTTTGTTTGCTTCCATGTTCTTCCTATGTTGTGATCTTGTAGTTGTCATAAACAACTACCAAGCTTTTGTGAATATTTTCGTGACTCCTAGCTATAGAAAAATAATGTGTTTGTTTGGATTTTGGATTTTCTATTGAGTATTCAAGTCTAGTTATCCCATTAAAAAGCGTAAATAGAAATGTCTTAGTCGATTGTCACGATTGTGGTAAATTCTCAAGATGTGCCCTTTGGAAAAATTTAGATTAGGACAGTTCTTTGAAAGTCAGAATATGGATTTCCATTTAAGGATTTTTCTCTTTCCAAAGATCACGAAGGATGGATACCTATTTCCGTGTAGGAGGTGGTAATACAGGTCTTCCATCTACTAGGTCTACTTTCTTTTCCTATTTATCTAAGATGTTTGTTGTGTTTCTCCATTGGTTTGGTGTTTCATTTTTCTCAAATATGAAGGTCCTTAAACTACTGATGATATTAGTTTGTTCACCTTCAATTTGTGTGAGAATTGGTTGTAAGATGGGTGTTATAAGGTTTGGTTGTTGGACTAGAGCAACTGGTCACCAAATGGCCATAAGGTGAAAGTGTTGGTGTTTTGATATTGTTGTTATGAAGCTCAAAACCCTATGGTTTGAGTGTTGTTTTGGGGTGACACTATTCTTGGAACTCAAACTGTTGAAAGGCCTAGATTGATATCTCACTTCTTCTATAGGATATGTTGCAGAAAAGCTTATTTGAACTAATCTTGAAGTTCAAGTAACTGTTGATATCTTAGAAGTGTGGGTGAGGGAATAATCCAGGTTTGTTTCTTTTGATTCTGATTTCCAAAATTAGGATGGAATGTTGAGAGTGGATGAAGGACTGTATGACCTATCTAGGTTTCCAATTGTTTCATTCTAACAAGGATCATGTAAGCAGCTTCAGATTGTCTTTTTGATTTTTAGTAGGATAGAGAAGAAGAGATGGGTTTTGAGAAAAAGCAATAAATTGCGAGCAAGAGCGGCCAGTTTTATCAACTATGGCCTAAATTTTTTCAAGTGTGTTGGATTTTGAGAAGCAAGTGCGAGTAGAAATTTCAAGTGTGGCCTTTGTATGTATTTGTCAATGTGGTGAATTACTTAGTCAAAAGTGAGCTATTTTGGCAAGTGTGAGCCGATTTATGGCAAGTGTGTTGGAAATTTTTTGGCAAGTGCGGCATAAAAATATCAAGTGCAGCAAGTTTTGTAGCAAGTGCACTAGTTTTTTCAAATGCAATAGATTTTCATTAGTGGAGTTTATGGGACACAGAGAAAAAGAGAGCTTTTTCTGGCAAGTGCGACTAAGTCTTGGTCAAATACGCTAGAAATAGTAGCAGAAGCGGCCTTTGTTCAAACTTGTCTTCTAGTTTTACTATTTGGCAACAACGTTGATGTTTTTCTTGTAGTTTTTGGATGTCTTGATCTGTTTCTAGATGTGGCAAGTGATACAACTATTTTTGACTAACTCAAAAAGCATGTACTTGTGTGACTTGTATGTCTATGATTTTAAGTTGAGAAATCATGATACCCAAGCCATAGTTTCCAATGTTTACTTTGAGCTAATGTAGCTTGAAATTAAAGCCTAAATATTTGGACACCTTTAAGGAGATCCTTAAGGATTACAAATATAGGGCTTCTCTTAAAAACATACACTAAGTCAAAGGGTTTGTGATTCAAACATCATGTTTAGTGTTTGTTTTGATATGTTTATTTTAAATTCAAGCACAATGTTTGATGTTTGAATAGATTTGGAAATTTTCCATGAGAACAAAGTACACCCTAGGGATAGGAACTTCTTCCTAGGTGGGATTACCTCATGCCCCAAAGGGATTATTTTATATGCAATGAATGGAGAGGCTTTGTATGCTTAACCATAAGTCAGACTTGGTAAGTAACTTCTCAGAAGTAAATTCTAAGGCACCACTTCAAAGTATGATTTGGAAAAAAGGGGTAGCTTCTACAAACATTTGGATCTTAGTCATGTTTTGGGATTATTATTTTTGAATGTCTATACATGTGGTGATTCACTCAATTAAGAGGTCTCCCAGCCCTTGTTGGTTTTAATGTATCACACGGGTATTAGGGGAGACATTTGTCTGTATAGAACAACAACACTCAGTGGGTGATGAAATTTTCTCACACCCATAATAATTTATATAGCGGTACAAAATTGTAACGCCCCGCCGTGTGAACCCCAAAGGACAAATACACAACAATCACAGCACAATTTTTTTTTTGTTAACATGACATACATTTAATACACATTAATTCATAACATGAATTTAATTTAAATAGATTCATTAACACATACATCCCTTGGGGTACACGAAGAGTCATTACGCGACTTAGATCCATACAACAACAATAAAGAATAAAATCCAAAGATATAAAGTAAACACTAACAAATATAACACGTACATGATAAGCATTGATAAGAAACCATCTGGTTACACAAATACAACATATACATGATTAACTTAACACATTGAATAACAACTGCCATAGCCACGTCCATACCAAGTTAACATTACATTACAATACAATGTTCTAGAGGTGCAATGTTACAACAGTGTTTCCAACATGAACGAAAGCCATACAGCAAGAATCATGATACAAATGAATAGATGAATACATAGTATCAAACTGGCTCCAAGATAGATACAACTCTGGAGTTGCTGCAACAACACCAATCTGCTCCTCTCGATCCTTGACTGGGGACCCAATGGGGTTCTTAGCATGTTCCACCCGACCATGTGAGTCCGAAGACCCACCCCCCGTGCTAGGAGCTAACAAGAAAGAAACCTCAACCAAGAACATACAACAAGGAACCACAAGACTCAACGTCATACAAAAGTATCATAACACTCAGGAATTACAATGACATAATCAACCACTTCCAAGAGTCATAAATCTCGTCACATAAATCAAAGCAATAACCAGTAAACAAATAACCAAAGGATGATCATGAAACACATCCAAAACATAATACAATTCCAAATTGCAATTTACCAACACAATAACATCATATTACAGTACCATAAGAGTACAAGGTCGAAACCCAAACATCAACAAGATTTATACAAGACCATAGAATACACCATAGATAAAATAGGGTAAAATCATAAATCAATTCAAACAACTACGTTCCATCAACTCAAGACAAAGACCCACTTCCAGAGGATTTCCAAAGAAGCAACATAATAAGGAGTGTTAGAGGAGAGTGTCATCACATGGCTTAACATGGATTCTCCAGGCTACCTACTGCAAGGTACCGCCTCCATCTACTGACGGATTATCTAGGCAACCAAGCACTAGGAACCGCCTCCATCTATGGTTATCCAAGCTACCTATCTCAAGGAACCACTCCATAGGGTTGCTCATGCGGAACCGTTAACCTTTCGTGAAGACAAGGCAACGATCTTGCCAACCACGGCCTTCTCAATCCCCTTTAGTCTGTGGTAGCACTAAAAGACGGATGAGGCATCAATTATCTTTTTAATGTGATTCTACCCACCCCTAGTTAATTATTTAAATTATCACTTATTAAATTCACTCTAACAAGGGCTATCCTGGCGCCCCTTTGTGCGCCGACCACCCACTTAGAGCCACTCTCTCTCTAGACACTCAAAACATAAAAACCAAAATCCAAGGGTTGTACAACATAACAAGAACATTATATCACAACAGAGCAGCATGCGAGGCATTACCCATCTCGCCATAAATACATAAGCAAAATCTCAACGATTCATGTACAACCCTTTCAAAATCCAAATACCAAAGCACTTGCCACATCAAAGGCACATAAAGAGAGAACATTGACCAACCATAAAAACAAGCCTCTAGAAGACTCTCAAAAGGTTACACTAGGGTTTCCCCATGAAAATCTGACAACCATAAAAGAAAAACCTTGAAAAAACTATTTTCAATTCAAATATGATGAGAGAATACATCAAAATAAGATCAACAATTCCCTTAAACAACATCAACAACTTCGATACGAACTAAATCAGACATCCAAGGGAAACCTCTATTTTCTCCTCTCAGAATACCCATAACTCAAAGAACTTTTAATTTGACTCATTAACACTCAAGCAGAACCGTCAATCAAGACAAAGACAACATTAACCAACTTGCCACTTAGGTAAAGAGCAAAAGAAGACATATAGAAATGTAAGTTAAATGAGAGAAAGTCCCTAACTCAAAATCAACTCATGAAAAGTCACATTGAAAGGATCTATCAAAACAATCCATAAATCGACTAATTCAAATATAATATATCCATTCATTCAATAAGAAGTAACTTGAAACCACCTAAAAAGAACATTATCTTAACGATCAATCATTTCCATCATTTAAGGATATCACAATATTGCAAAGTGAAGATATAATCTGATGTTATAAGCCATAAGACACTAATTCTCAAGCATACTCTTCCAAACACAAATTAAAACCATCATGAACAATAATACGGGTTCCCATTTTACACACATAATTCCATACAAGGAAACCATCAAACACATCAACCTTGAAGAACACTATCCTAAAACACTTACAATGAACAGGCCATCAAGACATCTCCATAAATATCCCATAAATAACACCCAACTTAAAACAATTAAATATCACTTAAACCAGTAATCAAAACACTTTGTTTAAAACACATTTACTCATACATTATAACCATAATGACCTTCTTTTAATTTAAGCATTATTTCAACGTTCTTACCACTTATTTTAACATATCCACTTAATTTCACTAAGAGAGTATTTACTACAAATAATTATATTTAAAATAACTATATCATCTATAAGATAACCAACTCCATCAACTGTTTAATACGAATCCTAATTATAACTTTAAAATGTAATACTAAGATGACAATTCTATAATTTACAACTTTATTATAATACTAAGGTGACGATACTAATGGATTATTTCACATAGTAATTTGATAAATAATTATCATTCACAGACTCGTTAGATAACAAAAAGGTAATTAAAACCATTTAACACTTAATCAGTATCATTTAAATTAATTAACCTATGAACTTGGAATTTATCCTCACTTAAAAATAACTTTATCATTTAACCTTCAAGTAAAAGAACTGTGTAAATGTAGAATCACTTATCTCCTTTAGTGAACCCTAAAACTTAATTAACCATATAAATCGATTTACTTTAACTAAATACACAGTTCATCTATCTACAACAAAATTAAATACCTACTTCAATAATGTTTATTCCGTTAAAATCTTTTGTTAAATAATATTTTACTAAGCAACCCATCGAAATAACCATTTTCTCTTTAATTATTTACCTAATTCATTCCCTAGGCACAATAATTCACAAGTAATTGTAGCAATATTTTATTCTAAGTAACCAACTACCTATTTGCCAAGAGTATCCATTAGCCAACCCTAAAAGCATGCGAGGAGTTAGATATTAAGATAACATTTACTTCATTCTAAAAGAAATATAAAACAATTAAAAGATATCATGAAATTAATACTATAAAATTAAATCACCAATTAAGAGAACATGTAAGAAAATTCAAGATATACTTTATATTATAATTTTCCTTAATTTAAATATCACGTTAAAACTTTTAACCTATTTTTCCATCCTAACTTAGAGACAATGATTAATAATATTCAAAAAGGACATATGTTTCCTCTTAAGGTAACAAATGTGAGAATTCTAATTGCACCATCCTTAACACCTAATGACTAACTACCTGGCAAGATTTCATGCCAACAATTAATAACTTTATTTATTCAGAACAAGATCCTTTAATTATATCTCACCTCAACCAATATCCAACCTAATTATTATAAAACAAATATATATATATATATATATATATATATATATATATATATATATATATATATATATATATATATATATATATATATATATATATATATATATATATATATATATATATATATATATATATATATATATATATATATAACTTCACTTTCTTATTACAATTAAGAGATCATTTATCTAGCTGGGATAAAAATCTAATCCTTCACAGCACAACCTTAACCTAAATAAAATTAATATTTTCAGTTAATCTATTCTAATTCATTCACTTCAGTAACTAAACATCTTTCAACGTAATTTCCTTAACTACTAATATTACGAATATTACCTAAAAGCAAGGTCTTCACAGCAATAAAAGAATATACCCTTTGCACAATATTTACCTTAAACCTATTCAGTTACAAAAGCATAACTCTAATTCCCGATATTCTAATGCGTCACCAATTTCATTATAAAGTATAATTATTTAATTTTACAACCAAGATCACATTCTTTTCTAACATTTGGCAATGAAACTAGAGGGATTATTTAAACTTATAAATTTCTCATCAAGACCAGGTGAGACGGCTGGAACAGATTGCAAACAGAACCAGAGAGTTTATTTAAATCTATACACCCTATCATGTTCAAGTGAGCAGGTGAGACAGGTTATCAAAGAAACCAGAGAGACTATTTAATTTACTACACTTTTGCAAGTCTGACGTTGCAGCTGTGATGGTTTTGCCTATGGTTTCAGGGAGATTTTATAAATTTAGATTACCAGACTATGTGAA
Organism: Sequoia sempervirens; assembly: GCA_007258455.2. NCBI lineage: Eukaryota > Viridiplantae > Streptophyta > Pinopsida > Cupressales > Cupressaceae > Sequoia > Sequoia sempervirens. The sequence continues at coordinate 106,871,002 of VDFB02049217.1, read as the reverse complement.
AGAGCTCATCTAAGCACTGTATCAATTTCTCTCAGCTTCGACTGAACAGAGGTAACTGGAAAGGGCTTGAAACATTGCGCAGACCAAGAGAATTAAATAATCTGCTCATTGGTCCTCAATTTCTTCACTTGAACAATCTGTTCATTGACGGCATCAGAAAAGACACACGAACCAAGCTTCCTCCAAGTTTGAGATGGTTACGGTTGCAAAAATGTGAGAAGCCAGTTATTTTAGAGAGTGAATTTTGGAATGTTGACTGTGGAGGGCAGCGCTCACTCCACAGGCCACGGCCTGTGGAGGGCGACTGCCCCCACAGCGCAGCCTTTCCCAAGGCAACGCGACTGAGTGGGGAGCCAATACTCCCCCCGAATTTTTTTCTCAATCACTTTCAACAACCATTCAATTCACGGAAAGAATTTGATTCTTACTAAAGTTTCACTTGTCCAATTCTATAATGTAGAATAATGGAGTTATATATAGATATTTACACATATACGGTACTGTAGATATTTAAATATATAATTCCATTATGCTCTAAAACAGTTCATTTACAGACAGTTTATAGTCTCAAAATACATATATTGAATACCATATTTATGTAAGTATATATAAAATGAAAGGAAGGAAAATACAAATTTGTACAGCCCGAAAAATAAGACATTTAAAATACTCAGCTAAATTTTGAAGTTGGCATACAAAAGATTTCAAGGAAGAAGGAAATCTTTCACAGGAAAACATCTATTCACTATTTTGTAAGGAAAATATTTAAAAGAAAACCTGGAAGTCGCTTTCCCTTTTGAATTCCTCTTCTTTCTTTCTTTTCAAAAAAAATCTCTTTTCTTGTTCCTTCCTTCGAGGAAATTGCTTTCAGTAAAATTCCTCCCTCTCTTCACAGGTTGCCAATTATCTTCCCAAAGTCCCCCTTGGCATTCGGAAAAATCACCCTCTTATTTTCTTTCTTGGTCAGTTACCTACCAAGAATGAATTCCCAACCACCGAATGACTTTTCACCTTCCCATAACGGAATCTTCCAATTGAAATAATATTTCTTTGTGTGCTTATTTCACAGAGGTAATAATAAATTCTCATTTTATTTTATTTCATTTATTTATTTACTTAATTACTTAATTATGATATTCGAGTTTGGTTTATTTAATTCATTTTATTTTATTAGAATTTATTTCGTCACATTACTTACCATAATAACATTATTAACTTATCAATTATAATTAGATACCAAACTTTTACTAGCTTTTCTCGATTTTACCTTCATTCAAACTAAAGTGCAATTTTAATATTTAATCCTCTCTAATACTATTAAATTTATTAAGCGAATTTAATCATAAAATGATAATTACCTTTCCTCAGCTTATCGATTAATTTAAATAACTAACTCCCAAATATAATTAAATTAATGTTTATTATTGAATCTAATTCTTTATTTAATTCCAAACGAAACAGGTAACCTTATAATTAAATTAATTTTATTAATCAAATCCAAACATATTATTAGTGTTACCTCATAACCTTAAAATTAAATTAAATAATAAAATCACCACATCATCATGACATTACTAATAACTACTTACTTGACATCACGATGACCGAAACGGGGTGGGCACTACAAAAATAGAGTACCACTTGGGTCACCTTTGAGTTCTCCAGTGTGGGATGTGTCTAAAAAGGTAGGCCCTCTAAAAAGGTATGCTTTGGAAAAGTGTAAAATTCAAGATGGTTTTCGTCACCCAAGATCGCCAAAAAGGAACAAGGGGAGAGGATAGTCACCTAGTTTGCCAAGCACATAATACATATAACATAGTTCATTGTAGTTGGATTCTTTTTAAGTTCCTCAAGAGGTGCTATCCCCAAAATAATGTGTGGAAAGCATAAAAATTTCCATTTTTTAATTGCACCAATATGAAGTGTTTTGGATCAATCAATGAGATAGAAAAGGTGCAAGAAACAATTGCTTTGTTCATTTTTAAGCCCAAAATTGAGTGTTTTCTAGATCTTGGTCTTACTTGGTCAACAAAAAATGAATTCAAGCATGCGTCAACAAAAGGAAATCATTTGGTCAACAAAAAAAAAATCAAACATTCCAAGTATCAATTTGAAAGCTTAAAAACATTTTTAGAGCACCAATTAAATTGTTTATTTGTGTTGTTCTTTTTATGCACCAACCTGAAATTTTCTTAGAAAGCTTGGAAAAGATTCATTTTAGAGCACTAAATTGAAAGCAATTTTTTGTGTTGTTCTTTTTAGGCACCAAATGAAATATTCCTAACTTAAAAAGATTAAAAGATTCATTTTAGAGCACTAAATCGAAAGTGTTAAATTATTTGTGTTGTTCTTTTTAGGCACCAAATGAAAGATTTCTAACTTTACAAAGCTTTGAAAATTAAAGCTTCTTCGATCATTCGTCTTCCTTGTAACAAATGTTTTAGTTGTTTTTGGGATAGCCATTAATTATACTTCTTCAAACCCTAGATAAACGACATTAGTACCTATCATACATTCAAATTGGACATTTTTTAGCATTGGAAATCAAATTTTAACCTATAGATCTCATACAAAGATTAATAGGGAAAAAGCGTAGGAAAACCAAGCAATAGTGCCCTTTGTCAAAGAGCAAAAGCACTGGAAATAATCAAAAGTACCCTCTATCAGAAGACATAAGTGCTAGAAAAAGTCAAAGATGCAAAGATCACTGCCAAAAGTGCATAAATTACTGTCAAAAGCGTCAGAACTGTGAAAGAAACTACAAAAAAAATTTGGAACTGTGTGTGAGGATTTTTCTAGAGTGGTTTTGTTACCTATAACTTCAAATGTAGCTCATAAAATTGTTAGTGTTAAGGACCAAGGTCCCCTACTTGGCTTGTTTGAATGTGAGGGGGAAAATTTGTAAGTCTAAACAAGATAATTGCAATGAAATAGAAACTAATCTAATTAAAACAAGAATCTAGATCTATTCCTTCACTCACAAAATGAAACTATAAAGCTAATGAATTCAATAATGTTATTAGAAGAAGACAATACAAATGAACCCAAAACAATACAATCTTACCATCCCGGGCTAGAGTGTATTCACAAGATGTTGGGTTGTTTGTATCACTGCGAAGCCTCCATTGTTGTGTGCGAGAGCTTTGAAGAATGATGTGTGTGTTGATCTGAGAGATGTGTTGAAGCATTGTCAATGTTGGTTATGATCTTGGCACTACTTTGTTGTGTAAGATAGGTTGATTCTTCAATTTTTTTTTAATGAGGAAAGAGGTTTGTTATATAGAAATTGTGATTTGAAATGGACGATCAAGATTGCGTAGGAGAATATCTTGATCGACAGTCAAAAGATGTTGAGAGGATTTAGATGGGCATAATCTATGCAAAATAGTTTACATGATTAGTGTGATTGAAGAAATAGATTGAATAATTTGTGGGACTAAGAAATAGATTGATTAGTCAAAAATATAGATTGATTAGTCAAGAATATAGATTGATCAATCAAGAATAGATTGACCGGTTAGGAATAGATTGACCAGTTAGGAATAGATTGAGAAATCAGGGGATTGTAATTTTCTTAATCAGTAAAGTGGTTGAGAATGATTAATTAATTGATTTAATTAATCAATTATTTTTGGAGTTGAACGTGCAAATCAAGTTTGACTTTTGCAAACAAAGTTGCTTTAGTTTGATTTGATTTTTGATGATGATTTGAATAGTTTATGCAAATTATTCAAATTTGGAGGGAAAGTGAGTTAATTAAATTATTATGTTTTAATAATTCAATTGACTTAGGGGAATAAAGTGATTTAGGGACGTAATTAAATAATTGGTGTTATTTAATTAATCAGGATGAATTAATGCTAGATTAGGACCTTATTAAATAAATGCAATTTATTTAATTGGTCAAAAATGATAAAACATGAATTAATTAAATAATATCATATTATTCAATTAATAGTAGAAATAGGGTTTTGGGTCCTTATTAAATAAATGGAATTTATTTAATTAGTCAAAAATGATGAAAAAGTGAATTAATTAAATAATGTCGTATTATTCAATTAATAGAGGAATTTAGGGTTTTTGATGCAATTGATGTGAAATGTAGTGGTATTTGATGATAATGATGTTGATGATGTGAAAATGTCATTTAGTATGTGTGCTAAGTGTTAGGTCAATTTTACATGTCTACAAATTTTATTACACTTTAGTTTACATAGTTACAATTAAGTTTTACATGGATTATTTTATACCATTATTGACACCCACACTAAACACAACTATTCAATTCTTAATAAAAGTGAAATATATAAATACATATAGGTTTTGGTGTGAATAAAGTTTCTTACCTAACTAGTTCACCTAGTTGGCCCTATTCACATGTTAAGCTTATTTAGGTCCTAGGAATCTTTCTAGAAGTCTTAGGTGTCATGTCATTTTATCATGTCATTTAATATTTGATGAGTTATTTGTCTCATGACATAGGATTAAGACACCTGTCATGATTTTGTCTAATCCCAAGTCTCACCTTGGCTATATAAACAAGGATCTCTCATACTTTGCACATGAATTTTATTTGCATTATTGATAGGAATACAATTTATTCTTGTCATATTTATCTTCTCTTTCATTGTGCTTTCTATTTATCCTCTAGATCTTGGCTAGCTATCTCCATAGCAAACTATTACATGGTATTAGAGCAGGTTGGGTGCCTTTGGTTATTATTTTTGGAGAGATCTTGGTAGATCTTGAAAAGTTGAGTAAGCTCTTCTCTTGTATTGAATGATGATTTGGAGAATAAAAAAACTTGATGAAAATATCAGATTTTGGGGAGGTTCCTCTTTGTGTCTTTGAATTGTAGGTTCATTTTGGGTATTTTTGGTGCAAATCTAAGCTCACCATTGAGTTCATGGTGTTTTAGAAAGTCATTTTTTCCTTTTGTTTTGTCCAAAATGAACATATGAGGCCAAATCTATGAGGGTTTGAAGTTAAAGAGTGGTCACTAGATCTATGAGGTAGTTGCAATTTTGGAGTATTTTGGGTTAAATCTGATTTTTCCATCACATGTAGAAGGATCAAAAACCCCAATGTCAATTGTCAATTTGTTAAAATTAGACAACTTTGTCTAGGGTCATCAGAGAAAAATCCTCCTCAATTTTTCCGTCTATATGATTGTACGATCACTATGCAGGGTACGATATGATTTGAAAAAAAATAAAGAATTTATCAGTTTAAATTTTTTGAATATTCGAATTTTTAATAAAAACTATATAGTCATAATTAATTTTTAGATTTTTTTATTTAAATAAAAGATGTTTTATTATGTGGTGTGGGTAGGAGGCCTTGCCACCATGTTTCCCCCAACCAGTAGGAGGCCGACACAAATAAAACCCAAATCCAAACATGAATATTCCAATTTATTTGAATATTTTGTCATATATTTTGACTCCCACCATAGATTCCTTACACACTCGGTGAATAAAAGAATATTTCAGTCAAATATTTAGGTGACCTTTCCAAACCCACAATGACCATTTGGATGTCAATTTTAAGCCAGTGAATTAGAGAATATTCACCATTGACATCAGTAGGGCCTTTCTAATTTCCACCCCCCTCTCCAATGAAGTTTTAGTTTTGGCACTCAATTTTCAAATGCTCATAACATGGGCTTAGGAACTTCATTTTGTGAGTAATTTTTTTGATTTGGGGAAGAATTTTGTGCTCTTCACAATGGTAACATTGGTTTTTCATTTTAGTGTCTATATTTTCTAGAAGTTGCAGTTTCTCACAAGTGTTGTTGAGCAGTTCTTATTTTATGAACTTTTGGGGTTTTGTTCTTTCTCTTACAATAATATTTTTGGGTGTAATTTTTTGAAAGTGCATAAATTTTCATGTAATTTTCAATGATGTGATCAGATTGATTTCATTTTATCAAAAAAATGTACTTTGATTATGTGGCCAAATTGACATTTGCATGTGCCAAGATCAAGACCACTTAGTTATTTTTGGCAAGTGAAATCTATAATTGCACTATTTATGAAGTGCTAAGATAATATATTTTTGGGAGGTTCTTTGATTGAGTGAATTTGGGTGGTAATACTATGGTTGATTCATTTTTTGATCTCAAATTTCATCATTTAAGGAGGTATCATGGGTTTTTCTATTCATCATTCTTTGGTAATTCTAAAAAAAGGACAATTATGAGTCCTAGAAAAAGGGTATCTCGACACATCTCAAGTGGCTTAATGTTTTTTCATATATTTATGGATTATTACATGAACTAGACACAACTTGGAAGAAAATAGTTTGGGGTAATAATAATGGTTATATTATAAGATTGATTGGTACAACTATTGGTGTTGATATTCTTGTGGAGATCTTAGAGATTGAGTGCCTAAACACACTTTAGGCCAAGATTTGGGAGATCTTTGGAGACCTTCATATCTCTCTATTCCCAAATCATCCTATTTCAAATTGCTTAATTCCACTTGATGATGTTGATAATATACCCTTTGATGATGATACTTTAGAGGAGCTTGAATATAATGCATTTCTTTTTGACAAAGACTTCTCTTCTTGACTCTTCTCCTATTGAGATCACATCTCCATCTATTGTTGCATTTGATGATGCTTGCATTGTCACAATTTTGGCTACTTTTGATTCATTATAATAGGATATTTATTGTCTTCTAAATATGGTGACTTGGGATGAATTCTTGACAGGTATTTGAGACTTGTTTGTAGAGTCTCATATTGAAAATTTGGGAGACACCATTGATTGCATACATCTTATCTTTGGTAGAGATGACCCTTCTTCAATTGTTGTGAGGGAACACTCTGAACCTCTTGTTCATTCTCTACACAATCATTCTTTCAAGTTTGACCTGAGTGTGGATACTTTTGGAAAAAAATTGGAGGATGCTTCTTTGTCTTTAGAGGAGATATATTTGTCTTTGGGTGTGTTCTAAAATCATTTCTAGGAGATTCTAGATTGTCCTCTTCAATAGTGTGGCCTAGAACAATTTTTTGGAGTACTCCATTATTTGGAATTGATATGGAGACACTTGAGCATACTTTTGAGACATCACACATTATTCTTCTTCCCTCATCTTCCTTTTAGGAATGGGAAGAAATCCTACATACATTATTGGATTTTTTCTTCCCAAGGGGAGGAATGTTATTCAATAGTCTTGTATCATCTTCAACATTCATTTTTGGGAATCTACCATTATTGTAGGAGACACTGCATTGTTCGGGGGTTTTGCATTATCTCTCTTCTCTCTTATGGAGGGGTCTTTTTCCTTATATAGGGTTTTGTCCTTCTCATTGTTTAGTGAGAGAAATGTTTTCATCTCTCTTTTGGGGAGGAGTTTTATCCCATTGGATTTTCTCCTATTCTCCATTTATGAGAAATTGCATTTGTATATGGGTACCTAACATGACCTAGTATTATGATGTAGGAGCATCTAGTGGTGTAGGGGCAATCTTGCATCGGCCAAAATATTACTTTTCCTTATTTTATTTTGTTGTTTTGAGTCCCATGATGGCACTTAAGGGGGGTAAGGCAATCAAAAGTCAAAAAAAGTAAAAATACAATCATTACTATTTTTAGCAAGTCAGCCTAAACGGACTCATATGGACTTGAAAATTTACCCCAAGGAGCGGAATCAAAAGACACATTCAATGGAAAAATAATCATCTCAATATCATGTACTATTTGGGAGACATAAAGTTTTTGTCCTAAGAGATTTCTCCAATATAGTTTCAAAATCAAGTTTGGAAACATTGAAAACCTCGAAACAACTCAAAAAATGGACAAAATTTTCCTTAGATAATTTTGGTTCGTCTATCTTGTCAAGGGATTTTCAACAATATTTTAAACAATATTTTATAAGTCAATCGAACATCTGTATCAAAAGTTATGACTTTGGGAAGTTTTCTACCAAAAGTGAATTTTGATATAATATCTTCCTAGGTGAGAAAAGTGAATGGCTAGACTTTGGGCACCAAAACAAAGGGGGAAATCACACCTTCCAGAACATTCTAGGGTGGCTATTGGGATAAAATAAAAGTGGTTAATGGAGGATATAGGGGGTGTCTCCAACTTAGTGTAGATTGTGGCTTCAAATAATATATTTTCCTTACACAGTTGATTTTTTTGTAATGAATCAAGCCCATGTGGCTATAGCATTGTAATTTTTGAATCTGTAATATTATTTTCTAAAAGTAATCGAAAGTGAGTAATTTTTTTATTCTGCATCTTTTGAGTTGATAACTATTGTTGTGTTTTGTGGGTGTTGAGTGGAGTGAACCCCTCATCATATTCAAGATCCATCATCATCTTTGCATCATTTGCATTAGTTTCCTCTTCCCTAAGTTGAACTTAAGGGGGGGTATTGGTGTGAGTAAGGTTTCTTACCTAACTAGTTCACCTAGTAGGTCCTATTCACATGTTAAATTTACTTAGGTCCTAGGAATATTTTTACAAGTATAAGGTGTCATGTGATCTTATCATGTCATTTAATACTTGTTTCCTAGTTCATTTAATATTTGATGATTTAGTTGCCTCATGACATACAAATAAGAAACTTGTCATGATATTGTTTAATTCTATGTCTCACCTTGGCTATATAACCAAGGGTCTCTCATACATTACCCATACATTTAATTTTCATTAGTTATAGGAATATAATTTATTCTAGTCATATTTATCTTCTCTTTCATCGTGCTTTCCATTTGGCCTCTAGATCTTGGTAGGCTATCTCCATAGCCAACTCTTACAATAGGATTTGTTAATTCCTATTCATATCAATCTCTTCCCTTGCTTTGCTTCAATCAAATAGAATATTTAGCATGCAAAGCTAAGGGATGCTATGAATAAATACTCTTGAATGGTGAGCTAATGAACACTTGTTAATAGGTTGTTCTATTATTTTATCCAAAAAATTCTAGAGTTCCAAAGGACATGCATCAATGTGGTTCATTAATGAGATGACTCTCAAGTTTGAAGAGCCACTTTTTTCAACCTTTTGAAACTTTATCTTTGAGTTTTGTTTATTTTTTTGTTTGATCATTGATTGTTATCATTGTGAATTATTTACATGAAATTATTCTCTTCCTTTTGTATAGGATTAAATTCCTAAGAATAAAGGAAGGAGGTGGAGATTTTAGATCTTCGACAAGGTATAAAACTTGGGTGATAGGTAACATTTGGTTTTTAAAAATATCTTTTGTTATTTTGATCAAATTTATAAGTTATGATTTCTCCACTAAATTAGTGAATACTTGAAGGATTTTATCTTGCTATACATGCTTGGTTTCATAATATGAACTTTGGCCTACTCCAAATGTTAAATGTAAGGAATAGTATGGACTTTGGCTAGATTGATATGTTTTATAAATTGAATTAAGGCCTTTGGGATATTACAAATGTTGCATAAACAATAGTAAGGCCTTTAGCCTACTATATATTTGCATAAAGTTATATGGACTTAATGCCTTTGGCTAGTTACAATAATGTATAAATTAATATTAATTCATTTGGTTTTTTAAATACTTGCAATAATATTGCTTATTAGTTATGACATATAAATAATTAAAATTGCATAACTTTTCTAAATAATTTTATGACCTTTGGTCTATAGAATGAATAATATGAATAATTAAAATTGCACAATTTTTCTAAAGAATTTTATGACCTTTGGTCTATAGAATGAATAATATGAATAATTAAAATTGCACAATTTTTCTAAAGAATTTTATGACCTTTGGTCTATAGAATGAATAATATGAATAAATATATGACCTTCAATTTGTTTTGTATTTGGTATATGTGTAAAGCATTTAACCTACTTGATACTTTTACTTAAATATTTTTCCTAACCTTATATTAGCTAATTTATTTATAATTTCCAATTTAGTTTATTCAACCTACTCAATATTTAATTTATGTTTTAGTAAAATATATTAAATCTTAGAAACTATCATTTCTATTTTAAAACTAAATTGAATTTATCGATGACCAATTTTATTATTTAAAATATAAAACCATATAATTTATTAATTTAAATATGATATTTTTAAAAATACTTGATATGGGGTTTATGCTAAATAAACATAGTATTCATAACATATTAGGTATTCAAAAGGATGTGTAAGATGCGAAAATTCTTCATTTATAATTAAAACATCATATATACTTAAACATTAGAATATTTGAATCACATTTGAGTAAGATGACAATTACATATACCTAGTCTATTTAATTAACAAGGTGAATGGTTACACTTATGAACCTCTTGTTGAATAATTTTTGTATGATGATTTTTGTAGTTAGCATAGATCCTTGTGTCATTTCCCTTCAATTTATTTCCTAAACATGGGATAATTACAATATATTTCCAAAGACTCTACTTAACCTAAATTTCATTTTAAAAATGCCCTTTAAATTTATTTGTAAAGTAACTTATCCTTAAGGTGGAATTCATTATTATTAAAACCCTTTTTCACACTTGCATAAAATTCACTTTAGAAGCACTTACTAATATTATAATTTTTTAAAAATGTGAACACATGAATAGTTAAATAATCTACATAAAAAAAATTATTACGAGCTATCAAAAGACTCATAAATCTAGAATCAACTAATTCAAATAAAGGATTAGAGAGCCACACAAGTGTCATTTTACAACTTAAATTAAGAGATATGGGGAATACATGCAACCATACTTACCTAGATTAATTATCTATTTTTAAATAATTAGTAGGGATCTTATGCTCATAAACTTAGTTAACACATCATGCATATTTTAATAATACAAGATATTTGAAGAACAACATATATAACCTAATGTGAACATGTAACCTAAAAAGACATACCTTCATCTTGTGGTTACATCATAATATCAAATAAGGACACAAATCTAATCAATTTTAATCAAATAACACATCTTGTTGAAAGTTTTTACGATGAACATGTACCATGTATCAAAAAATGTATAATAATTAATTTACATATAATCGTTAAATTTATTGATAAAGTTGAGTACAAAAAAGAACTTAAATTAATTTTAATTTAACAAAATAATGAAGTTGAATAATAGTTGCATAGGTTCTATTATGAAATAATAACTTTAGTCACCAATAAGAATATATTTATGAGCATAAAAATGGTCAAAATCATACATCTATCCAATAAAAACCCTTCAACTAGTTTAAAATATGCTCTAACCCAAGAAACACTACAAGATTAGGACAAAGGAAAATTTAACATTGGTGGGGCCTTACATCCTTCCCCTAATACTTTAATTCCTCTTAGAAGTCCACCATGATAAGATGAAAGAACAACATGAAACCTAATTCACACCATATAAGGGAAGCAACATAACAATCAACCATACAAGGTTGAGACATTTCTAACACAAACACGTAATATATAACATGACAAAAAAATGTGCTTAAAAACATTATTATTTTTTTTAAAATATTTCAATGATTAAAATTTAAACCATGTAATAATCTATAATTGTTATTTATTTGAACATGTAGATAAGAATTCACACATTCTAATGCATGTTTATATAAAGTCAACAACTTATAGACAATTAAAATCATTACATATTTTTCATCATAACATATTTTTACTCCTTCACATCACATGGATAAAAATATGTGGTTTGAAAATACAGATCCACATGGACTCCATGGTCACGTAATAGTACCAAGTAACACATAACTAATTTCAAGTAACCAAAGATTCAAAAATCAACTAGAATGATGTATCATGGCCACACACATAGGGGACCCCTCCATGCATTTTCATAGAATTTATTTTTATTGTTTGTTTAAGGGGATCAAACTCCAAAGGAAAGGTACCTAAGATAAAATAATTTATTATGAAGATAAATGGATGATGATCTCCCCATAATATTCCATATTGACTTCCGGACTCAAAAGTTTTCCCTGTCTACTTTCTTATATACCCTCTACCAAAGGCAACTCTCCATTGAAATGGTAGGAAGAACATTACAACATAAAACCAACAATTGCAAAAAAAATAATGTAGCTTAGATGTACCAATAATATTAAAAGAAATTTTTTTTTTTAATTCTAACAACAAAATAAATAAATGCTAGCAATTTCAACAATAAATAAAACATAACCAGAAGAATTATGTGAAATAAAAATAACAAATATTTACGAATAAAACAATTTCATACAAAAACAATAATATAACTAGCCCTCACAAGAAAGATAAAAACTCAATAATCAAAATAATTGTTCAAATCCTAAAAATTACACATTGTGTCATTGTGTGGCTAAAAATAAGTCATCAATAAGGAAATTATTCATGATTAGGACTAAAAAATAGTTCTTTAAATATGCTAGGTCAACAACCTCAATACCATAACAACATGTAGGAAGTTCAATACAATAACAACACACAGGTAGGTAGTCAACTATATTTGAAATATAAACAATTCAACACAATAATGAAATATAGGTAGTCAATGAACCAATATGCAAATATAAATATAAATAATATATAATGTGTCATCATGCAATGCAGGAGCATTCGGGGTGAATGAGTTATCCACATCAACCAAAAAATTTATAGTTTTTTATTTCGGTTTTGGTTTGCTTCAACTGACTTTTTTTGCATCTCTCAACATAAGGAACTGTGTTGTGCAATCAAAATATTAATTAGAAGTTTTTGCCAAGACACCATTTTAAGTCTCCATGGATAGTTTTGAAAATTATTTCTAAAAAATCCATAAGGAATCAAGTAAAATCCTTTTGCAATGACATTCTTGGAGGTACCATGTTGAATGTGCAAAACTAATCAAAGCTATATCTTTCACCATTAGGGAGAAATTAACACTAGAAATTTATGTTTTTAATGCCGAAAGTGTGTTGCTAGTTTACAAAAGTTAAAATTTTCAAAATTTATGAGGGCTAGAGTGAAATCGTTTGACCTGAAGAGATCATCTCGAGCCTACTCGCCAATTTTCATGGGAATTGGAGAAATTTGAGTTTTTCACCTGCTCACACCCACTTACATTGAATTGGCCAATTTAGCCTTCTTCAAATTGATTTTCAAAGGGCTGATCATTGTAATGGAATAATTTTTTTATAAATTTTGTTTATCCACCAATTTTTCCATGTGATTAAATGAATGTTTGATTTTTATAGAACCATTGGATATGATAGTGTTCAAAATTGAAGAAAAAATACTATTTTTTGTTTATTTAAAATTTCCAGTTAGCACCAAAACTTGGAAGTTTTAGAATAAATAAAAAATAGGAAGAAAATCCAACATAGGGGAAGAATTTGAAGCGTCAAAGGAGAGAACAAGAAATGAAAAGGTTGCATCCATTTAATAAGTTTATTAGTTTGCAAACATAAAATAAGAAGATGAGGTAGTGCCATAGGGAGGAGGGGCTGCATATACTGAAAATGAGAAGAAGGGGTTGTGTATAATTTAATTTTAATTTAGAACATGCACAAATAAGAAGAGGTTAGAGGGTGTGCAACATAAGAGTGGACACTTTAAAAAATGAAAATAAATGAATACATGCACATTGGTATAAATGCAGATTTAGGGAAAAGATAAGATGAGTGATGGGGTTGAATTGTATAGGGAAGGAATGTTGGTGAAAATAAAATCATGTTAATGCCAAATGCAAATTATGTGGGAAAGAGGCTACATAGTAGAATGAAGAATAGTTGAAGAGGTAGAGGAAAGACATTGTATCTATGAATATGAGAGAGGCCATTCAATAATTGTAATTATTCTTTTATGTAATTTTGTTTTAATGAAGAATGTCCAATAAAATTGAGTATAGCGGTTTATTGTTTGTTTCAATGTTCATAATGTCTTGAAATTGATAGGAAAAGAGGAATTGAATGTAAGTGATTGAGAGTGTGATTTGTTTTGTGAGAAGGGAGGACCCTTTGCATCAAATGGTATCAAAGCCTGGGGTTCTAAGTGCATAAGTAGATCACCAAACGTGAGGAAGCTTGTGCCAAGACTAGTGGGTAGAGTGGAAGAAAGAAGGCGGTAGAGAAAAATCTCATAGGGGCTATTGTAGGCATGTGAGGAGTCTTGAGCAATGAGAGAGCTTGAAGCTGTGAATAATGTGAGTCGTGGAAGATTACAATAGGCAAGATGGGATGGGTCATGAGGAAACTCATGCAGATTATTTTGCAAGTAGTATTGGGAGAAAGTGGAGAATGAGAAGTTTGAAAAGATGGGACAAATAGTTCATGAAGAAGTGGGAAAGATCGAGACAAAAATAGAGAAATTGGAAAAGAAAGTGGTAAAGAAGAGTGGGGATAGCAACCCGAGATGGAAGAATGTTGGAAAAGATGTGTGAGAATCCCCTACTAAAGAAGTTGTAGCGAGGAAATGCCATGAGGAAAACATGGAGAAAAGGGAAGAACAAAAGGAAGTGAGCAATGAAGAGGTTGCAATAGTAGAGCATGGCGAAGAAGATTTGTTGGCACAAATGTTGGCAATTGAGGAAGAATGGATGTCGAAGCTTGTTGTTGCAATGAAGGGAGATGAATGAAAGGTTGTAGCTAATGAGGATGTGGAAGATATCATAGTGAAATTTGATGTTGTAGCTATGAAAAAGAAAGAGGTAAATTTTGATTTTAATTTGTTTGCAAAAGTGAAAGTAGAAGACACAATTACATAATTGTGTGTAGATGTTGTGTGGTTATGTGTAGAAAGGGTAGATGATGTTGTAGGTATTTTGGTGGAGGTGGAAGGTTAGAGGTGGAATTGATTCCACAAGTGAGAAGAGGAGAATAGAGGGTATTTGGTGGAGGAGGTCGAGCTATGGTGGAAATGATTCCACGAGGAGGAGAAGGAGAGAATGTAGTGTTGTCAAAGGGAGATGACACGTGTTCCAGAGAGGTGCTTGAAGAAAATGAATAAATAGTTTTGGTGCACTTTATACAATGATGAAGTTCGCTACCAATTGTTCACAACATCAAAGAGTGATTCTATTTCTCAACTCCACCATTGTGAACCTATGCTCACAATCTTTCTACTTGGTGTGTCTGATGCAAGAGAATCCTAGGTGAATAAGTTATCCACATCAATCAAAAAGACTTGTAGTTATTTATTTCAGATTTGGTTTGCTTCAACTTTGTTTTTGGTATCTCTTAGCATAAGGAACTGTGTTGCGCAATTAAACTATCAATTTGAAGTTTTCACCAAAACATCGTTTTAAGGTTTCATGGGAAATTTTGAAAAATATTTTTGGAAAATTTGTAAGGAATCAAGTAAAATAATTTTGTAGGGACATTCTTGGAGGTACCATGTCGAATGTGCAAAAATAATCAAAGTTATATCTTTCACTATTTGGGAGAAATTAATGCTAGAAATTAATGTTTTTAATGTTGAAAGTGTGTTGTCGGTTTATGGGAAGTTTATATTTTCAAAATTTATGAGGGATGGAGTGAAATAATTTTGCAGAGAACCTGAGGACATCATCCCTAGCCTACTTGCCAATTTTCATGTGAATTAGAGAACTTTGAGTTCTTCACCTTCTGACACCCACTTACATCGAATTGGCCTATTCAGTCTTCTTTGATTTGATTTTCAAAGGGATGATTATTGCAATGGAATCAAACATTTGTAAATTTATTTTATTCACAAATTTTTGCACGTGATTAAATGTCTGTTTGATTTTTATAGAACCATCGGATATGATAGTGTTCAAAATTGAAGAAAAAATAACTATTTATTCTTTTATTTAAAATTTCCAATCAGCACCAAAACTTGGAAGTTTTAGAAAAAATAAAAAAACAGGAAGAAAATCCAATGTAGGGGAAGAATTTGAAGTGTCAGAGGAGAGAACAAGAGATGAAAAGGATGCATCCATTTTAATAAGTTTATTAGCTTGGGAACAAAAAATAAGAAGAGGAGGAGGCAATGCCATAGGGAGGAGGGGTTGCACAGGCTGAAAATGAGAAGGGGCTACACACAATTTAATTTAAGTTTAGAAAATGCATGGATAAGAAGAGGTCAGAGGGGCATGCAACATAAGAGTGGACACTTTAAAAAATGCAAATAAATGAATACATGCACATTGGTATAAATGCAGATTTAGGGAAAAGATAAGATGAGTGATGGGGTCGAATTGTACAGGGAAGGAATGTTGGTGAAAATAAATGCATGTTAATGTTAAATGTAGATTATGTGGGAAAAACACTGCATATCAAGACAAAGAGTAGTTGAAGAGGCAGAGGAAAGACATACTATCTATGCCTATGAGAGAGGCCATTTAATAATTGTAATTGTTATTTTATGTAAAAAAAATTTCATGAAGAATGTCCAATAAAACTAAGTATAGTGGTTTATTGTTTGTTGCAATATTCATAATGTCTTGAAATTGATAGGTAAAGAGGAATTGCATGTAAGTGATTGAGAGTGTGAGCTATTTTGTAAGAGGGGAGGACCCTCTGCATCATCATTCCTAATATTGTGACATCATACCCTACACTATAGAAAATATAAGTGTAGCTATCACCTTGTATATAAAAAAGACAAAGTGCACCTTCATGTCACTAGGTTACCTATCCATCATGTCCATGACATAACTTCCTATAATCCACTCATGTAAGAACAATAGGAGTTGTGGTAAAATTTATAAAATAATACCAAAATATCTCTCCATCATAAGTATGAGAATAAAGAAAATTTACTTACCATCACATAATGGAAGTAAAATTCATAAGTAACTAATATTCTAACATGCTAGTATAATAACAATTTAACAATTGATAACTCTATCTTAATTTCAATGTTTTCCCAAAGCAACACATCCAATAAATAGAATATAACACACCAAGAGTATGTTGCATGTATGAGTAGTTGGTGTTGTCATTCATGTCAAATGGTTCATACTGTTGGAAGTCTACTGATGGTTGAAAAGTTGTGATGATGCTTTGATTAGTTGCATTATGTTGTCATTAGTAAGTGTTACTAGTGTCAACCTCTAGTGTTGCTTTGATAAGTATGTGTATGGTTGAGTTTCTATGTTTTAGTTGGTTTAGTGGTGATAAGGAAATGTGAAGATGATGAGAATGTGTTTTTGGTGCTTGGTTTCCAAGTGCTTTTGAGAAAATTTGAATAAAAGAGGAAATAGTGTGTTGTATAAGTGTTCTGGTATGTAGAGTGGTATTCTAGTTTTGCTCCGTATTTATTTTTTGTTGAAGACCTACTTGTGTGGTTCAAATATGTTGGTTAGAGGTGTTCAAAGGTGTTATATCCAGAGTTTCTTGGTTTGGATTGTTGTGTAGAGAAAGTTGTGTTCACCGATGTGTGAACTGTGTATTGCAGTGGTGTTTGGGAGAAATGGTTTTGCTTTTCATTTCTCCACAGTTTGGTTTCTGGTCTTGTGGTTTTGGAAGTGTGCTGATATGGTTCATATCTACCTTCGGCTCAAGTTGTTTATGGTTTGGTTCTTCGCAAGTTATTTTTTTGAGTTATAGTATGTGGAAGTCTATTTGGGTGTACATGATAAGTTTGTTCTTTAGGAGAAAATTGTTGCAATGAATTTTGTTGGATTTTAGGGTGTTTATGGAATATTCTAGATTGTGTTCAAGTGATATTTGTTGTCCATGAGTCATCTTTGGCTCAAAGGAAGTGTGCACTTAAATCTTTAATGGTGTTTACACAAGTTCGACCAACCTCAGGTGTTTACACTAATTACAAATTTGCTTTAGTGATTGCGGAAATGTGACATGGCATGTATAAGTGGATTTAGGTCTGAGTTATGGTGTGATGTTGTCCACCTTCATTCCTTTCCACTGAGGGAATGTTTTGGTGCTGACCTAATTTGAATTGGCATGGTTGAGATGCATAGTTGATCTTGGAGAATGTTTTCAAGGTTGAAGAAGGTATAAATAAGTGTTGAAGGAAGTGTGTGTAGTGTGTGTGATGCAAATTGTAGAGGGGTGAAGTGAAAATTTGTGAAACACAATGCAAGATTCAATGAGTTAGATTATTAGAAGTAGTGAGAAGAAGGTGTCTACAATCTTTAGAAAGGCTACAGATGTGTTGGTGATACCATGGTGGACTTTTCTATTGCATTGAGATGGATTTCTCATTGTAACATTATTCTTTCTTCTTTTTTTGTAATTTGGTAGTGAGCCATTTGTAGTGATACCTTCTTTCTTTTGGGTAGTGAGACCTCTAGTAGTGATCCTATTGTATTCAGTGTCACAATTAATTTATATTGTGATCTAATCCTCACCGTGGTTTTTCCCTTCTTTGGTTTTCCACGTAAATCTGGTGTTTTATTATGCATAGTGTTGATGTGTTTCAGTTTTTGTTATTTTCTTTCATGGTAAATCACTCTAATAGATTAAAGGTTATTAAAGTTGATGTGGATTTGAATATTAATGAGGGTTTTGATGTTTTAATGTACAATTGATTCACCCCCCTCTTAGTTGTGTTGTGCATTCAAAAATTGGTACAGAGCAAGGTTCCTTGGAAGAAAGCTTAACCACTTGAGGTAGATCTGGGATGGTGCACAAGAGAGATGCTCCTCTATTTGATGGATCAGATTATACATTCTAGAAGATAAGGATGGAAGGTTTCTTGGTATCCATTGGATATGGAGTTTGGAAGTCTATTGTGACTAGATACACTATGCCTACAAATGGCCCAAGTACTGATGATGAGATCAAGGCCTATGACAAAAATGGTAAAGTAGGGTATGCTCTTTTAAGTGGTCTTTCTAATATTGAACTTTTGAAAGTTATGAATCTAGAAACTACTAAAGAGATCTGGACAAAGTTGGAAAGCATTTATGAAGGATTTGATAAGGTCAAGCAAGCTAAGATGCAAAATCTCAAGATCATGTTTGAGAATATGCCGATGTTAGAGGATGAAAATATTATAAGCTACATGTAGAAAGTGGATAAAGTTTTCAATTTCATCAGAGGGCTTGGTGGTAAAGAAGATATTGTTAAATCCTACATTCATAAGGTTTCTACTATTCAGGAATTTCATAATCTAAATATTTACTTTAGAGATTAGCTATTTGGCACTTTAACTAATTTTAAATTAAGAGAGCTTGGTTCAAGTGACTCAAAGAAAGAGGCTGCAAAATATAGAGGTAAATTAACTTTCAAATGTTTCAATTGTGGAAAGATAGGTCATTATGCTTCAAGATGTCCAAACAAATTTAAATGACAAGAATAAGGAGGACAAAGATAAAACAATTAATAAAAGTTATTATGTTAGAGAAGATTCCAATATATTTGATGATGAATCTGACTATGCAGATGATGAGGATAGTGAATGCTTGTTCATGGCTATAAAAGTTGAATCTAATTCTGCTAACTCTGAGAGATGTGTGAAGGAAAGTGCTTCAAAAGCAGGTCATAATGCTATGGTGATTGCTTTTCATGCTAGAAAGGAGAAGAACTATTGAATCATTGATAGTGGATTCTCAAATAATATGACCGATGACAAAATTAAGTTTGTTAGACTTGAGAAATATTGAGGTCTTATTAAGTTTGGTGATGAAACATCTGCAAAGATATGTGGAAAAGGTTCAATCAATTTTGATGGAAAGCATAATATAGATGATTTTTTTATGTTAAGGGTTTAAGGTGTAACCTCTTGAGTGTTGGAAAATGTGTAGCAAAGGATATAATCTTATATTTTAGGATGATGGATGTGAGATCAGAAAAGGATCCAGAACTGTGGTTGTTGCTAGAAGAAAGACAAATGAAAATGTTTATAAGCTTAAAGGAATTAATGGTCATTGCTTTATGACTTAGATTAATGAAAGTTGGATATGAAATTGAAGGATGTGTCACGTCAATTTTGATAGCTTAGTGAGAATCAATTCAGTTTAAGCTATGAGAGATATGCCAAAGATTACAAAGCCCATCAATGCTTTCTACAAGGAATGTCAAATTGGGAAGAAAGAAAAAAGAATTTTCAAAGTCAAAGAACAATATACTACTGGACTATTGGAACTGGTGCATACAAACCTTTGTGTTCCTACTAGAGTTAGAAGTTTTCAAGGTGACGGGTATTTCATGCTATTGATTGATGATTATTATAGAATGACATGGGTTAATTTTCTCAAAGGAAAATCAAAAGCTCTAGATAAGTTTAAAGCATTCAAATTTATGGTTGAGAATGAAATGGACATGAAAATCAAGTGTTTGAGGTCTGACAGAGGTGGAGAATTCAGCCCTAATGAGTTTAACAGTTTTTGTGAGAATCATGGAATAAAGAGACATTTATTTGCCCCTAGGAATCCTTAGTAGAATGGAGTGGTTGAAAGAAAGAATGGGACTGTTCAGAAATCTGTAAGAACAATGATGAAAGAAAGAAACCTACTAGAAGTGTATTGGATAGAAGTAATTCATACTGCACTCTACATACTTAACAAAGTTCAAGTAAGAGAAAATAATGCAAAGACTCCCTATGAGTTGTGGTATGGAAGGATCCCTACTACCAAATATTTCAGGGTGTTTGGAAGAAAATGCTATATCAGAAGAGATGAAGAAAACTTAGCAAAGTTTGATACAAGATTTGATGAAGGTATCTTCCTTAGATATTCTAAAAGAAGCAAAGCTTACTAGTGCTACAACAAGAGGTTGAAGAAGACTGTTGAAAGTGCAAGTGTCAAAGTGGATGAAGACTTATAGAAGAACTTAGTGGTGATAGATGGATATGAATTAGATGAGTCCTCTTGTAAAGAAAATGATAGAGATGAAGGTAAGGAGAAAGAAGTTTAGATTGAAGAAGAAAAAGTGCTAGAAAGGATTCCTAAGACTCCTAAGTATGTGCAAAAGAATCATTCTGAAGATCATATCATTGATGAAAAGAGAAAAGGTGTTTTGACAAGAAGAAAAGATGCAATGATAGAAAAACAAGTAAATATTTGTTTACTTTCTAAAGTTGAACCTAAAACAATGATTGAAGCATGCAAAGATGAATATTGGATCAAGGCTATTGAAGAAGAACTAATGCAGATTGAGAAGAATCAGAATTATGAACTTGTCCCAAGACCAACAAACAAGAATGCAATTGGAACTAAGTGGGTATTCTAGAAAAAAATAAATGAGAATGGAGTAGTAAGAAATAAGGCAAGGCTTGTGTGCAAAGGCTACTCACAAGTAGAAGGAATAAATTTTGAGGAGACATTTACTCTAGTGGTAAGAATGGAAGCTATCAGGATTTTTTTGGCTTTTGCAACACATAAGGATTCCAAGGTTTATCAAATGGATGTGAAATCTATTTTATTGAATAGTGAGTTGGAAGAAGTATACATTGGTAACTGGAAGGATTTTAGTGATCAGAAAAAATAAATATGGTCTATAGATTGAAGAAGGAATTATATGAATTGAAGCAATCTCCTAGAGCTTGGTATGCAAGGTTGGATAGGTACTTGATACAAAAAGGATTCAATAAAGGTACTGTAGATAGTAATCTTTAATTCAAAGTTGAAAAAAGATAAAATCTTGATTGTGGTTGTGTATATTGATGATATAATCTTTGGAGGAAATGAAGCTATGCATAACAAATTTTCAAAAGAGATGTAGAAAGAGTTTGAGATGTCTATGTGTAGAGAAGGGGGATTCGTGGCTCACAAGTTCCCTACATTTAGAGTCTCACAAAGCGAACTTCCCTAAACTACCTCAAGGAACAAACGTGAGAGTTCTAGAATCAAAAAGAGTAGGTCATGAATATTTTCTGGACAAACTGACAAGCTCTTGGCCGAAGGACAATAGCATGGGTCTGGGATGACAATGCAGTGCTCTAGCATCCCTCTGGCATACTAGTGTCTGTACAGATCAGAAAGAGAGTTTATCACAAAAATAGCTAAATGACTACTAGCAATTTGATTATTAAGAACATACAAAATGCGACAAAGTAACAAAATGTAATAGAACCAAAATAAACTAAAATAAAAATGATAAAGTAAGAGAATAAGAGAGAAAATTCTCACAACAACCTAAGTAATGAATCCTCCAACACCCTCCAGCACGTGAATTCCTTCAAAACCTACATGCATAAGATCTAGAGAAAATATTGGGGTTGTATAGGGGTTTGCCTCAGACAAAGCCCTGTTTTGGTGTTCCCACCTCCACAAATAGCCAAAAAGATATAGATAATGAGAGAAGTAAGCAAATGGTATGTGATAAAAGCAATCCCCGCTCGAGGAGGAGAACTTGTATCATGAAGTATGTAATAGATAGGGGATATGGAATCCTAGGATGCTCACAAGCATGAAGCAAATGAGATATTAGCTACAAGGCTTAAGACAACCAAAGAGGGAAAGCAATAGCTATGAGGGCCAAGAGATTTGTAAGGAATGTTGTAAGAGCTTGAAAGTGTAGCTATAGAAAGTAGAATGGAGCTATATGTAAGAAAAATAACAAGACAAAAGTGCTAGTGTCAAGGCTGGAAAGAAGCTAGAGTAAAGCTAGAGTGAAGCTAGAGCCCAAATGAATTGAAAAGATGATTTTTTAAAGAGGGGAAAGAAGCTTCTCGGGCAGTTACAAGACATCCCAAACCATTACCACTGACACAATAAAATGAAAAGTGGAAATCATGCTTGAAAATAATTGTCTGAACATTGAAATGTCACATGACACTAATGTGGAGCATAGACGTCTGCATGACATGCTAGTGTCAAGACACATCATGCTACAAAATGACACAAACAGGCTAAGTACAAGATTCAACACAAATGGGACACACAAGGGTAGTTGCTGAAAAGTGAGACTTTGAGCTTCTTGAGAGGGAAAAGGGATGATGTAGGGGAAAAAATGAGCCTACAAAAATTCTAAGGGAGTGGACACTAAAGTGGATACAAGAATGTATGTGAAATTGCAAGGGGTGCAATTTTACGACAATACATTTTTCCCCCACTCTAGTGGGCATATGAATCTACACTAATATGCATGCTAGAGGAAATATACTAAATATAGATACCATCATGATGCCAAAAGGATATTGTAGAGGAAGCAAAAAAATATTTGAACCAAGGAAGCATGCCCCCAGGTTGGAGACCTACAAAACAAATGCATTAGGTAAGAAAAACTTGCACGAGACAACAATGTTAGAACATAAAAAACTACAACATTTGAGTCAGCAAAGTGAAAGAGACCTCGATGTAAAAGGTTGTCTTAGTACCATGCATCATCCCTAAATTAAGAGATAACACATAGAAGAATTTTTAAATGGAGAGAAGAATGTAAGGATTAATGGCTTCAAGATAAGCATACACCCAAAAGATAGGGAAGCAACCAATTTCAAAGAGAGAAAGATCATATACTTAGGATGAAGAAGATGCAGATCTTCAATCTAGTATATAAAATTGCAAGAAGAGAAAGAAAGATGGAGAAAGGCTTATAAGAGAGCAAGAAGGAGGAATGAAAATTCCAACAAAGACAACTCCACAGGTACTCTCTCCTGAGGAGGTTCAAATAAAAGGACTCCATAGCCCCACAAAACTATGAAGCTACACAAAGTACATCAAAGGCCCTCAGATTGACGATGGACAAATCCTGCAAGATGAAAGTGTCTTATAGGGCTACAGACCTACAAGAAGGCAACCCCCAAGTTCTCTCTCATGGAGGAAGCCCAAAGAATTAAGTGCCTTACAAGCCCGCAAAGCTACAAGGAGACATCCCCAAGGATCTCTCACATGAGGGAAACCTAGTAAAGTAATCACCTTACAGGCCTACAGACTTACAAGGAGGTGTCCCCCAAGATCTCTCACATGAGGGAAACCCAGTAAACTAAGTTCCTTATAGGACCACAGACTTGCAAGGAGGCATCCCCCAAGATCTCTCACATGAGGGAAACCTAGTAAAAGTAGATTCCTCAGAGTCGGATTGGAAAGCAACTTCACAGGCGCACCTGCAAAGCAACATGTTAATCCATAGACTAAACATGTTAGGAAAGCTTAATGCAAAGGAGCTCTATAGGTTCTTGGTCCTACAAATTAAGACTAATCAGAATAGCCTATGGCTACTCCAAGCTGTGTTACAAAATAGTCATAGAAAAGAAGGGTCTAGTTAGGCTACACCCAAACTAGATTCCAAAGAATTCATTTGAGATCAAAATTTTCAAAGGGGCTCCCTCAGGAACCATTCAGAAGAAAAAGGGGGCCACTCAAGTGATGCTCTATTTGAAAGTTTATAATGAAGGGAGGGGGTCCTTAAGAAGGACACACATTTCCAAAATGAGTTACCACTATCCCCCAACATACAGGGGAGGAAAACCATGCAAGATACTTAGAACATACAGGATAGAGGTAGACCTCAATATCACTTGTCATTTGGAGAAAAGGCAAGTGCATCAGTAAAAAAATGAGTGATGGTACTTGAATCAAGAAGTTGTTTTATTTTATCCTTCAAGGCTTTACATTCACTAATGGAATGGCTAGGCACTCAATGGTATGCATAGAAAGGATGTTTTTCCTCATCATGCTTATGAAATTTCTTATGTGTAGGAGGAGGAAGAGTAATTAAGTGGGATTTTAGAAGCCACAAGAATATATACTCTTGTTCAAACAAAGAATGAGGAGCAGGAAGCACCCCTTTCTCTTTTAGAGAAAAGTTTGATTGCTCAGAAGAAGAAGGCATGAAGATAGTAGACAATGACGGATGAATATTTTTCATGTCACTCAACCATGGCTTCCATTTAAATTTTTTATTCAAGCAACCAAGCCCCAAATTACACTTACGGGATGAAAATTCTATATGGTTTGGAATGCCTTGCTCATTACTCCCACAACCTTTATGCCCATAGCCATATTTAGAGGTAAGCCTAATACTAGGGCCATAATGTGTTTACAAATATTGAGAAGGAGGAGGATCTTCATAGAGAGCATTTTTCCCACAATGGGGGTTATGCTCCTCTATGGGATCGCCATCATCCTTATTAATAGGATTTCCAACATTATCCTCTTTAGCAAAAGCATAATCATCTTCCTCAGAAGGAGGATCAACACTAAGAACATTACAATTTATGTTCACATTATCTCATGATATAGAAAAATAATCATCTTTGATAGCGGGTGTGGATGATGTTATCGAGAGCTTTAAGTGGATCAAGTCGACTTTATGTTCCCCACTGAAGGAATTTGTAAATTCTAGAGAACCCCAATCATCACCAAGACATGAATTTTCTTGAGAAGAGGTGGAAGGAGTATACTTAAGATTTCTTGCTTCAGGAGGATCTTCTTTAGGGACATCTATCTTAAGAGTATCCTTTGTAGTAGGTACTGTTGGAGTAAACATCAACACATTGGAAGACAAAAAAGGAATAAGAGTAGGCACAACTAAACCTTGACTAGTAGCTGCCATCTCACATAAGTGCATAGACTTAGGGTCAGCACTGACTGTGACTACTTGATTATTCCAAATGAACTTAAATAGATTTATGCAAGGTAGACGAGACTGCACCCATAGCTTTAATCCATGATCTACCAAGGAGAATATTATACTGTAACTTTTCTGGCATAACATATACTAGGGTGGGTATAGTAATGGATCCCAACCTTAAAGGAAATACTATCATGCCCAAGGGATGTCGACCAACATTATTGAACCCACGAATAACAAGAAAATAAGCATTAATAGAGCATGAATTAATATTAATCTTAGGAAATAGATCAATGCTATAAACATTGAGCATCAAACTAGTGTCAATGAGAGTACATCTAATGTCGATATTATTGATGTTAACTATAATCATTAAAGGTTCTACTTGCTTCTGTACTTTTGGAGGTGAGAGTTCCTACAAATAGAACATAATATTCGGTAAATCCACATGAATATGAGCTATCAACTTATCAACATCTGTCGACCTAGTGGAAGAAGTAAGAGGATCTTTTGCAAGGCTTCCTAAAGCATACCTTGGTAAACCAAAGTAGACTGAAGCAAGTCCCACAGTGAGATCTTAGTTGGAGTAACTTGAAGTTGCTCAACAAGGTCATAATCATTGGGTGCTTTAGCTATAGGTTTAGGTGCTTGAGGAAGGTTTGGTTGTTTATTTGTACTATTCTCATAAGTATGGGCTACCACTCTATAAGAGGGAGCCATAGGAATATTAGGAGAATCACTCTTAGATAGAACACTATTAATAGAACAAACCATTTTAGGAGGACTAGCTAGAGTTAGGTAAATGACCGGTCTCTTAGGCCTTTGAGGGGCAACAGAGACATAGATTACGTTTACAAAATCATCACAAATAGTGGAACAACTATTTGAAGACATATTCTCAACATTGATCCGAGGAGGATCAAAAGTGGAAGGAGGTTCATCATTCGCTAATGAATTATCTCTAGAAGAGAGTGCATTGGAATAAGGAAGATATTCATCATTCACAAATACATCATCTCTAGAAGAGAGTGCATTGGAATGAAGAGAAGGTAGAGTAATGTTAAGAAAGGTATCAATGATTTCATCTTCTTGCAACAAGATATCCTCCAAAGCAAGAGGAATCTCATGAGAAGGATGAAAGATACAAAGTGAAATGGGAAAAGCCAAGTCACTATCACATGCATGAAATGGAACATCATTAATAATTTCAATATAATTAGATATTGAACTGATAACAAAAAATATTAAATTCATTTTGGGGATAGAACTAAGAAAAACCAAAAATCTAGATATTATGATTTTTTTGATATTTTCTAGGTTCTAGTAATTTGCATTTTCGAAGGTCTTCGAAGCAGAATTTGGGGTTGAAACTTGCATCAGTCCCTAAAATTTGGCTATCAAAGGTACTATATTTTAGGTACTAAATTAGTCCTCTTGGATATCTTTCCAATGGTGTAAATAGTTTTGAATTTTGAGCACCGAGTCAAAAGTTATGGCCTCACTAAGTAGGGGTAAATAAATTCCTAGTTTTTGAAAAAAAGTTGTTCTTCATGTCAGGTTCACACAAATGTATAGAAGGGGGATTCACGGCTCATGATTTCTCTTCAGTCAGAGAGCCTCACATCATGAAATTCCCTAAAATACCTCAAGGAACAAATGTGAGAGTTCTAGAATAAAAAATATTAGGTCACGAAGATTTTTTGGACAAACTAACATGCTCTTGGCCAAAGGATGACAATGTGGGTATGGGATGACAATGCAACATGCTAGCATCTCTATGGTGTGCTAACATTTTTCTGGATTAGAAAGAAAGTTTATCACAAAAAATATCTAAATGACTACTAGCAATCTGATTGTTAAGAACATACAGAATGAGACAAAGTAACATAATGTAATAGAACTGAAATAAAGTGAAATAGAAATGATAAAGTAAGATAATAAGAAATAAACTTCTCACAACAACCCAAGTAATGAAGCCTCCATCACGTGAATTTCTTCAAAACCTGCATGTGTAAGATTTGGAGAAAATATTGGGGCTATATAGGGGTTTTCCTCAATCAAACCCCCATTTTTGTGTTCCCACATCCATGGATAGCTAAAAAGATAGAGAGAATGAGAGAAGTAAGCAAATGTGATGTGATAAAATCAATACCCGCTCGAGGAGGAGAACCCATATCACAAAATTTGAGTGATAAAAGAAATCCCTACTCGAGGAGGAGAACCTGTATCGTGAAGTAAGGATGGAATAGATAGGGGATATGGAATCCCAGGATGCTCGCAAGCACGAAGCAAAGGAGATATCAGCTACAAGGCTTAAGCAAGCCAAAGAGGGAAAGTGATAGTTGTGAGGGCCAAGAGATTTGCAAGGAATGCTATAAGAGCTTGGAAGTGTTGTTGTAGCAAGTTATATGGAGTTGTACAAGCAAAATAACAAGAGAGAAGTGCAAGAGTCAAGGATGGAAAGAAGCTAGAGTGAAGCCAGAGCCCAAATGAATTGAAAAGTGATTTTATAAAGAGGAGAAAGAAGCTTCTCGGGTAGTTACAATACATCTCAAGCCATTACCACTAACAAAAGCAGATGACAAGTGGAAAGAATGCTCGGAAATGGTTGTTTGAACATTGAAACATTGGAGGATGCTAGTGCAACACACAAACATCCACGTGGTGTGCTAGTTTCCAAACACATCATGCTAAAAAATGACACAAATGGGAAAAGTACAAGATTCAATGCAAAGTAGACACTCAAGGGTAGTTGCTAAAAAGCGAGCCATTGAGAATCTTGAGAGGGAAAAAGGATGATGCAAGGGCTAAAATGGGCCTACAAAAATTCTAAGGGAGTGGACACTAAAGTGGATACAAGAATGTATGTGAAATTGCAAGGGGTCCAATTTTACGACATTACATTTTGCCCCCACTTTAGTGGGCATATGAATCTACACTAATGTGCATGGTAAAGGAAATATACTAAACATCAATAACATCATGATGCAAAAAGGATACTATAGAGGAAGTAGACAACTCTTCGAACCAAGGAATCATGCCCCTATGCTGGAGACTTGCAAAGCAAATGCAATAGGCAATAAAAACCTACAACAGACAACAATGTTAGAACATAAAAAACAATAGGATTTGAGTCAACAAAGTGAAAGAGACCTCGATGTAAAAGGTTGTCTCAGTACCATGCATCATCCCCAAATTAAGAAACAACAAATAGAATAATTCTTAAATGGAGAGAATAATGTAAGGATTAATCACTTCAAGAGAAGCATACACCCAAAAGATAAGGAAGCAACTAATGTCAAAGAGAGAAAGAGCATATAGTTAGGATGAAGAAGATGTAGATATTCAATCTGGTATATAAAATTGAGAAGAGAGAGAAAGAGATGGAGAAAGGCTCAAGAGAGAGCAAGAAGGAGGAATGAAAATTCCAAGAGAGAAGGCTCCACAGGTACTCTCTCCTAAAGAGGTTCGAATAAAAGGACTCCATAGCCTCGTAGAACTATGAAGCTGCACAAAGTACACCGAATGTCCTTGGACCGATGATGGACAAATCTCGCAGGATGAAAGTGTCTTACAGGCCCACAAACCTACAAGAAGACAACCCCCAATTTTTCTCTCATGGAGGAAGGCCAAAGAAGTAAGTTCCTTATAGGCCCGCAGACATACAAGGAGTCGTCCCCCAAGATCTCTCACATGAGGGAAACCTAGTAAAGTAAGCACCTTACAGGCCTACAAAACTACAAGGAGGAGTCCCCCAAGATCTCTCACATGAGGGAAACCCAATAAAAGGGGACTTCACAGAGTCAGACTAGAAAGTAGCTTCACAGGCGCACCTACAAAGCATCATGTTAATCTGTAGAATAAGCATGTTAGGAAAGCTTAATGCAAAGGATCTCTATAGGTTAGTGGTCTTGTAGAGCAAGACTAATCAGAGAAGCCTATTTCTACTCCAAGCTATGTTACAAAACTGTTAGAAAAGAAGGGTCTAGTCAGGCTTCCCCTAAACTAGATGCCATAGAATTCATTTGAGATCAAATTTTTTGAAGGGGGTCCCTCAAGAACTGTTTAGAAGAAAAGGGGGCTACTCAAGGGATGCTCTATTTGAAAATTTATAAGAGAGGGGGTCCTTAAGAAGGACACACATCTCCAAAATGAGTTATCACTGCCCCCAACATACATTGGAGGAAACATACTTAGAACATACATGATAGAGGTAGACTTCAATATCACTTGTCATTTGGAGAAAATGTACCTATGCATCAGAAAATAAATGAGTGATGGCACCTGAATCAAGAAGTTTTATTCTGTCCTTCAAGGCCTTACATTCACTAGTGGAATGGCTAGGCACTCGATGGTATGCAAAGAAAGAACATTTTCCCTCATCATGCTTATGAAATTTCTTACGTGTAGGATGATGAAAAGTAGTTAGGATTTTAGAAGCCACAAAAAGATACACTCTTGTTCAGAAAAATAATAGAGGAGCAGGAAGAAACCTTTCTATTTTGGAGAAAAGTTTGACTGCTCAGAAGAAGGCATGAATATAGCAGACAATGGTAGATGGATCTTTTTGATGTCACTCAAGCATGGCTTCCATTTAGATTGTTCATTCAACCAACCAAGCCCCAAATTATTCTCACGGGGTGCGAATTCTATAGGGACCGGAATGCCTTGTTCATTACACCCACAACCTTTATGCCCATAGCCATATTTGGAGGCAAGCTTAAAGCCAGGGCCATAATGTGTTTGCAAATATTGAGGAGGAGGATCTTCATATAGAGAATTGCTCCAACAATGGGGGTTATGCTCCTCTATGGGATTACCATCATCCTTATTAACATGACTGCCAACATTATCCTCTTTAGCAGAAGGGTAATCATCTTCCTTAGAAGGAGGATTAACACTAAGAACATTACAATTTATGTTCACATTATCCCATGATACAGAAGAATAATCATCTTTGATAGTGGGTGTGGATGATGCTATTTGGAGGTTTAAGTGGATCGATTCGACTTTATGTTCCCCATTGAAGTAATATATAAAGACTAGAAAACCCCAATCATCACCAAGACATGTATTTTCTTGAGAAGAGGTGGAAGGAGTAGACTTGAGATTTCTTGCTTCAGGAGGATCTTCTTTAGGGATATCTATCTCAAGAGTATCCTTTGCAGTAGGTACTACTAGAGTAAACATCAACACATTGGAAGACACTGAAGGAATAAGAGTAGGAATAACCAAAGCTTGACCAACAACTGACATCTCACATAAGTGCATAGCCTTAGGGTCAGCCCTAACTGTGACTACTCGATTATTGAAAATGAACTTAATAGATTTATGCAAGGTAGATGGGACTGCATCCATAGCATGAATCCACGTTCTACCAAGGAGAATATTATACGGTATCTTTTCTGACATAACATATACCAGGGTGGGTATAGTAACGGGTCCAAACCTTAAAGGCAAGACTATTGTGCCCAAAGGATGTTGGCCAACATTATCTAACCCATGAATAACAACAAAAGAAGCATTAAGAGAGCATGAATTAATATTAATCTTATGCAATAGATCAATCCTACATACATTGATCACTAAGCCAACATCAATGAGAGTATGTCTAATGCCAATATTATTAATGTTAACTATAATCATTAAATGGTTTGCTTGCTTCTGTAGTACTGGAGGTAGGAGTTCCTCCAGATAGAATGTAATATTCAATGAATCCACACGAATATGAGCTATCAACACATCAATATCTGTTGGCCTAGTGGAAGAAGGCAAGGCGATCTTTTGTAAGGATTCCTGCAGCATACCTTGGTAAACTAGAGTAGACTAAAGGAAGTCCCATAGTGAGATCTTAGCTAGAGTAACTCGAAGTTGCTCGACAAGATTATAATCACTGGGTGCTTTAGCTATAGGTTTAGGTGCTTGAGGAAAGTTTGGTTTTTTATTCATACTATTCTCATAAGTATGGGCTACCATTTTGTAAGAGGGAGCCATGGGAATATTAGGAGAATCACTCTTAGATAGAACACCATTAATAGAAAAAACCCTTTTAGGAGAAGGACTAGCTAGAGTTAGGTAAATGACCAATCTCTTAGGCCTTTGAGATGCAGCAAAGACATAGATTACATTTACATAATCATCACAACTAGTGGAACAATTATTTGAAGACATATTCTTCATTGATCTGAGGAGGATCAGATGTGGAAGGAGGTTCATCATTCGCTAATGCATCATCTCTAGAAGAGAGTGCATTGGAATAAGGAAGATACTCATCATTCACAAATGCATCATCTCTAGAAGAGAGTGAATTGGAATGAAGAGAAGGTAGAGTAATGTTAAGAAATGTATCAATGATTTCATCTTCTTACAACAAGATATCCTCCAAAGCAAGAGGAATGCCATGAGAAGGATCAAAGATACAAAGTGACAAGGGAAAAGCCAAGTCACTATTACATGCATGAAATGGAACATCATTAACACTTTGAATATAATTAGATATTGAACTGATAAAAGAAGATATTAAATTCATTTAGGGGATAGAACTAAGAAAAACCAAAAATGTAGATTTTTCATATTTTTTTGTATTTTCTAGGTTCTAGTAATTTGCATTTTCGGAGGTCTTCAGAGCAAAATTTGGGGTTGAAACTTGAATCTGTCCCTAAAATTCAACTGCTAAAGGCACTATATCTTAGGGACTGAATTAGTCATCTTGGACATCTTTCCAACAGTGCAACTGGTTCTGAATTTTGAGCATCAAGTCAAAAGTTATGGCCCCACCAAGTAGGTGTAAATAAATTCCTAGTTTTTGAAAAAAAATTGTTCTTCACATTAGGTTCACCAAAATTTAGAGAAGGGGGATTCGTGGCTCACAAGTTCTCTTCATTCAAAGAGCCTCATAGAGCGAACTACCCGAAACTACCTCAAGGAACAAACACGAGAGTTCTAGAATTACAAAGAGAAGGTCATGAATATTTTTTGGACAAACTGAAAAGCTCTTGGCCAAAGGATGGTAGGAACGACAACGTGACATGCTAGCATCTCTCTATTGCGCTAGCGTCTGTACAACTCAAAAAGTGAGTTTATTATAGATAATAGCTAAATGACTACTAGCAATCTGATTGTTAAGAACATACATAATGCGACAAAGTAACATAATGTAATAGAACTGAAATAAAGTGAAATAGAAATGATAAAGTAAAAGAATAAGAGAGAAACTTCTCACATCAACCCAAGTAATCAAGCCTCCAACACATGAAATTCTTCAAAACCTGCATGCGTAAGATTTGAAGAAAATATTGGGGATGTATAGGGGATTGCATTAGTCAAACCCCTATTTGGGTGTTCCCACCTCCATGAACAACTAAAAAGATAGATAGAATGAGAGAAGTAAGCAAATGTGATGTGATAAAAGAAATCTCTGCTCGAGGAGAACCCATATCACAAAATATGAGTGATAAAAGGAATTCCTACTTGAGGAGGAGAACTCGTATCACAAAGAAAGGATGCAATAGATAGGGGATATGGAATCCTAGGATGCTCACAAGCATGAATGAAGGAGATATCAACTACAAGGATTAAGCAAGCCAAAGAAAGAAAGTGATAGCTATGAGGGCCAAGAGATTTGCAAGGAATGTTGTAAGAGCTTGAAAGTGTTGTTGTAGTAAGTTTTATGGAGCTATACAAGCAAAATAACAAGAGAGAAGTGCTAGAGTCAAGGTTGGAAAGAAGCTAGAGTGAAGCTAGAGCAAAGCTAGAGCCCAAATGAATTGAAAAGATGATGTTTTAAAGAGGTAAAGAAGCTTCACAAGAAGTTAAGAGACATTTGGAGTCATTACCACTGACACAAGTAGATGAAAATTGGAAAGCATGCTTAGAAATAGTTGTTTGAATGTTGAATCATCATAGGATGCTAGCATGATGCGCAAAATTCCAGACAGTGCGCTATTGTCCAAACACATCACGCTACAAAATGACACAAATGGAAAAAGTACAAGATTCAATGCAAAGTGAACACACAAGGGTAGCTACTGAAAAGTGAGCCTTTGAGCATCTTAAGAGGGAAAAAGGCTGATGCAGGGGCTAAAATGAGCCTACACAAATTCTAAAGGAGTGGACACTAAAGTGGATATAAGAATGTATGTCAAATTGCAAGGGGTGTAATTTTATGACATTACATTTTCCCCCACTTTATCAGGCATATGAATCTACACTAATATGAATGCTAACAGAAATATACTAAACATAAATAACATCACGATGCCAAAAGGATACTATAGAGGAAGCAAACAACTCTTCAAACCAAGGAAGCATGCCCCCAGACTGGAGACCTACAAAACAAATGCATTAGGCAAGAAAAACCTGCACAAGACAACAATGTTAGAACATAAAAAACTACAAGATTTGAGTCAGCAAATTGAAAGAGACCTCGATGTAAAATGTTGTCTCAATACCATGTGTCATCCCCAAATTAAGAAACAACACATGAAAAATTCTTAAATGGAGGGCAGAGTGTAAGGATTAATCACTTCAAGAGAAGCATACACGCAAAAGATAGGGAAGCAACCAATGTCGAAGAGAGAAAGAGCATATACTTAGGATGAAGATGTAGATCTTTAATCCAGTATATATAATTGAGAAGAGAGAGAAAGAGATGGAGAAAGGCTCAAGAGAGAGCAAGAAAGAGGAATGAAAATTCCAAGAGAGATGACTCCAAAAATACTCTCTCCCGAGGATGTTTGAATAAAAGGACTCAATAGCCCCGTAGAACTATGAAGCTGCACAAAGCACATTGAAGGCTGTCAAACCGACGATGGAAAAATACCGCAGGATGAAAGTTTCTTATAGGCCTGCAGACCTACAAGAAGGAAACCCCCAAATTCTCTCTCATGGAGGAAATTGAAAGAAGTAAGCGCCTTACAGGCTCGCAAACCTACAAGGAGGCATCCCCCAAGATATCTCACATGGGGGAAACCCAGTAAACTAAGCGCGTTACAGGCTTGTAGACCTACAATAAGGCATCTCCCAAGATCTCACATGAGGGAAACCTAGTAAAAAGGGACTTCACAGAGTTGGATTGGAAAGCACCTTCACAGGTGCACCTACAAAGTAGCATGGTAATCTGTGACTAAACATGTTTGGAAAGCTTAATGCAAAGGATCTCTATAGGTTCTCAGTCCTACAGAGAGAGACTAATCAGAGAAGCATGTGGCTACTCCAATTATATTAAAAAATAGTCATAGAAAAGAAGGGTCTAGTCAGGCTGCTCCCAAACTAGATGCCATAGAATTAATTTAAGATCAAAAATTTCAAAGGGGGTACCTCAGGAACCCTTCAGAAGAAAAGGGTGCCACTCAAGGGATGCTCTGTTTGAAAGTTTATAAAAAAGAGAGGGGGTCCTTAATAAGGACACACATCTCCAAAATGAGTTATCACTACCCCCAGCATATAGGGGAGGAAAACCATGCAAGATACTTAGAACATACAAGATAGAGGTAGACCTCAATATCACTTGTCATTTGGAGAAAAGGTAGCTACATCAGAAAATAAATGAGTGATGGCACTTGCATCAAGAAGTTGTTTCATTTTATCCTTCAAGGCCTTACATTCACTAGTGGAATGGCCAAGCACTTGATGGTATGCACAGAAAGAATGTATTTCCTCATCATGCTTATGGAATTTCTTACATGTAGGGGGAGGAAGAGTAATTAAGTGGGCTTTTAGATGCAACAACAAGATACGCTCTTGTTCAAAAAAAGAATGAGGAGTAGGAAGCAACACTTTCTATTTTGGAGAAATGTTTGACTACTCAGAAGAAGAAGGCATGAATATAGTAGACAATGGCAGATGAATCTTTTTCATGTCACTCAACCATGGCTTTCCTTTAGATTGTTCATTTGAACAACCAAGCCCCAAATTACACTTACAAGTTGCAAATTCTATAAGGACTGTAATTCCTTGTTCGTTATGCCTACAACCTTTATGCCCATAGCCATATTTAGAGTTAAGCCTAAAGCTAGGGCCATAATGTGTTTGCAAATCTTGAGAAGGATGAGGGTCTTCATAGAGAGCATTGTTCCAGTAATGGAGGTTATGCTCATTTATGGGATCACCATCATCCTTATTAATAGGACTTCCAACATTATCCTCTTTAGCAAAAGCGTAATCATCTTCCTTTGAAGGAAGATCAACACTAAGAACATTACAATTTACTTTCACATTATCCCATGATACAAAAGAATAATCATCTTTAATAGCAAGTGTGGATGATGTTATCAAGAGGTTTAAGTGGATCAGGTCAACTTTATGTTCCCCATTGAAGGAATCTGTAAAGTCTAGAGAACCCCAATCATCACCAAGACATGTATTTTCTTGAGAAGAGGTGGAAGCAGTAGACTTAAGATTTCTTGCTTTAGGAGGACTAAAGATCTCAAGAGTATCCTTTGTAGTGGGTACTGCTAGAGTAAAAATCAACGCATTGGAAGACACTAAAGGAATAAGAGTAGGCACAACCGAAGCTTGACCAACAGCTTCCATCTCACATAAGTGCATAGCCTCAGGGTTAGCCCTTACTGTGACTACTTGATTATTGTAAATGAACTTAATAGATTTATGCAAGGTAGACAAGACTGCACCCATAGCATGAATCCATGGTCTACCAAGGAGAATATTATACAGTAGATTTTTCAATATAACATATACCAAGGTGGGTACAGTAATGGGTCCCAACCTTAAAGGCAAGACTATTGTTCCCAAAGGATGTCGACCAACATTATCAGACGCATGAATAATGAAAAAAGAAGCATTAAGAGAGAATTAATTAATATTAATCTTAGGCAATAGATCAATGCTACATACATTGAGTGTTGAACTAGTTTCAATGAGAGTACATCTAATGCCAATATTATTAATGTTAACTATAATCATTAAAGGGTCTGCTTGCTTCTATAATTCTGGAGGTAGGAATTCTTGCAAATAGAAAGTAATATTTGGTGAATGTGCACAAATATGAGCTATTAACACATCAACATTTGTCAGCCTAGTGGAAGAAGGCAAGAGGATCTTTTGCAAGGCTTCCTAAAGCATACCTTGGTAAACTAGAGTAGAGTGAAGCAAGTTCCATAGTGAGATCTTAGCCAAAGTAACTTGAAGTTGCTTGACAAGATCATAATCACAGGGTGCTTTAGTTGTAGGTTTAGGTGATTGAGGAAGGTTTGGTTTTTTATTCATACTATTCTCATAAGTATGAGCTACCACTGTGTAAGAGGGAGCCATAGAAATATTAAGAGAATCACTCTCAGATAGAACACCAAAACCCTTTTAGGAGAAGGACTAGCTCGAGTTAGGTAAATGAATGGTCTTTTAGGCCTTTGAGGGGCAGTAGAGACATAGATTACATTTACAGAATCATTACAACTATTGGAACAACTATTTGAATATATATTCTCAACATTGATCTTGGGAGGATCAAATGTGGAAGGAGGTTCATCATTCACTAATGCATCATTTCTATAAGAGAGTGCATTGGAATAAGGAAGATATTCGTCATTCAAAAATGCATCATCTCTAGAAGAGAGTGCATTGGAATTAAGAGAAGGTAGAGTGATGTTAAGAAAGGTATCAATTATTTCATCTTCTTGCATCAATATATCCTTGAAAGCAAGAGGAATCTCATGAGAAGGATCAAAGATACAAAGTGACATGGGAAAATCCAAGTCACTATCGCATGCATGAAATGGAACATCATTAACACTTTGAATATAATTAGATATTGAACTCATAAATGAAGATATTAAATTCATTTTGGGGATAGAACAAAGAAAAACCAAAAATCTAGATTTTCCAAATTTTTTAGTATTTTATAGGTTCTAGTAATTTGTGTTTTCGGAGGTATTCAAAGAAAAATTTTGGGTTGAAACTTGCATCTATCCTTGAAATTCGGCTAATGAAGGCACTATATCTTAGGAACTAAATTATTCCTCTTGGAGATCTTTCCTATGGTGCAAACGGTTTTGAATTATGAGAACTGAGTCAAAAGTTATGGCCTTGCCAAGTAGGGGTAAATAAATTCCTAGTTTTTGAAAAAAAAGTTGTTCTTCAAATTGGGTTCACCAAAATGTAGAGAAGGGGGATTCATGGCTCACAAGTTCTCTTCATTCAGAGAGCCTCATGGAGTGAATTTCCCTAAACTACCTCAAGGAACTAACACGAGAGTTCTAGAATAAGAAAGAGGTCACGAAGATTTTTTGGACAAATTGACAAGCTCTCAGCCAAAGGATGACAATGTGGGTTAGAGACAATAATATAGTGCACTGACATCTCTCTGGCATGCTAGAGTCTGTATGGATCAAAAAGTGAGTTTATCACTAAAAATAACTAAAGGACTACTAGCAATATGATTTTTAAGAACATACAAAATGCGACAGTAACATAATGTAATAGAACTGAAATAAAGTGAAATAGAAATGATAAAGTAAGAGAATAAGAGAGAAACTTCTCATAGCAACCAAATTAATGAAGCCTCCAGTACATGAATGTCTTTAGAACCTACAGGCGTAAGATCTAGAGAAAATATTGGGGTTGTATAGGGG
The DNA here is from genome assembly GCA_007258455.2 of Sequoia sempervirens. NCBI lineage: Eukaryota > Viridiplantae > Streptophyta > Pinopsida > Cupressales > Cupressaceae > Sequoia > Sequoia sempervirens. The sequence continues at coordinate 106,833,038 of VDFB02049217.1, read as the reverse complement.
TTTTCCTCAATCAAACCCCTGTTTTGGTGTTCCCACCTCTACGGATAGCGAAAAAGATAGAGAGAATGAGAGAAGTAAGAAAATGTGATATGATAAAAGCAATACCTACTCGAGGAGGAGAACCCATATCACAAAATTTGAGTGATAAAATAAATCCCCACTCGAGGAGAACCCGTATCACAAAGTAAGGATGCAATAGATAGGGGATTTGGAATCCCAGGATGCTCATAAGCACGGAGCAAATGAGATATCAGCTACAAGGCTTAAGCAAGCCAAATAGGGAAAGTGATGGCTATGAGGGCCAAGAGATTTGCAAGGAATGTTGTAAGAGCTTGAAAATGTTATTGTAGGAAGTTGTATGGACTTGTACAAGCAAACTAACAAGAGAGAAGTGCTAGAGTCAAGGATGGAAAGAAGCTAGAGTGAAGTTAGAGTGAAATCAGAGCCCAAATGAATTGAAAAGATGATTTTTTAAAGAGGGGAAAGAAGCTACCCGAGCGGTTACAAGACATCCCAAGCCGTTACCACTGACACAAGCAGATAACAAGTGGAAAGCATGCTTGAAAACATTTATTTGAATTTTGAAATGTCGTAAGATGCTAGTGCGATGCGTAGATGTCTGTGCAGCGCGCTAGTGCCTGGACACATCATGCTACAAAATGACACAAACATGAAAAGTACAAGATTCAATGCAAAGTAGACATGCAAGGGTAGTTGTTGAAAATTGAGCCTTTTAGCTTCCTAAGAGGGAAAAAGGCTAATGTAGGGGATAAAATGACCCTACACAAATTTGAAGGGAGTGGGAACTTAAGTGGATACAATAATGTATGTGAAATTGCAAGGGGTGAAATTTTACGAAATTACATTTTACCCCCACTTTAGTGGGTATATGAATCTACATTAATATGCATACTAAAGGAAAACTACTAAACATAAAATACATCACAATGCCAAAAGGATATTGTAGAGGAAGTAGACAACTCTTCGAACCAAGGAAGCATGCCCCCAGGCTAGAGACCTGCAAAAAAAATGCATTAGGCAAGAAAAACCTGCACCAAACAACAATGTTAGAACATAAAAAACTACAGGATTTGAGTCAACAAAGTGAAGGAGACCTCGATGTAAAAGGTTGTCTTAGTACCATGCATCATCCCCAAATTAAAAAACAACACATAGAAGAATTCTTAAACAGAGAGAAGAATGTAAGGATTAATCACTTCTAGAGAAGCATACACCCCAAAGATAGGGAAGCAACCAATGTCGAAGAGAGGAAGAGCATATACTCAGGATGAAGAAGATGTAGATATTCAATCTAGTATATATAATTTAGAAGAGAGAGAAAGATATGGAGAAAAGCTCAAGAGAGAGCAAGAAGGAGGAATGAAAATTCCAAGAGAGACGGCTCCACAAGTACTCTCTCCTGACGAGGTTCAAATAAATGGACTCCATAGCCCCACAAAACTATGAAGCTGCACAAAGTACACCAAAGGCCCTCAGACTAATGATGGAAAATTCTTGTAGGATGAAAGTGTCTTACAGGCCTACAGACCTGCAAGAATGCAACGCCCAAGTTCTCTCTCACGGAGGAATCCCAAGGAAGTAAGCATCTTATAATTCCCCAGACTTGCAAGGTAAAAGCACAAAGTTGTGTCACAATTTCAGCCAAATAAATAGTTCTAAGTGAAATATTTTTGACTGGAAAGGTTTCGGCCGAATAGGTTTCAACCAAAACCATGTGGCCTATTACGTGGCACATAGGTTTCGGTCGAATAAGTTTCACCCAAATCCCAAAAAATCAAAATTTTCCTTTTCCCACTTTGAAATTGGCTTTGAAATTGGATTTTTTAATGTGTGAGGTTTCTATAGAAAGGGTTTTGGCAGAAATAGTTTCTATAGAAAGGGTTTCGGCCAAACCCTTTCTATAGAAACCGTTTCTATCGAAACTGCCTATGTGGCATCCTAGTTAGCAACCAACTCAACTTTTTTCAAAATTTTCTAAAACTTTCAACTTTAACTAAGTATTTCTTTAGTTAGAATGATTTTTTTTAAAAAAAAAACCCTTTTGTAGAGCTCAGAGTGGTGAATCCTAATAAATAATTTTTTTAATATTTTGAAATTAGTTTTAATATATTTTATTTTTAAAATAATGCAAGTAGGTTGTTAAAGTTAAAAAAGAGGCTGATTACAAATTCAAATAAAATAGTAAAACATATTAATTTTAAAAAAAAATTATATGGGGCACAAGAGGAGAGAGTCTTATTCAAAAAGGTATAATTTTTTTTTGAAAATGATTAAAAAAATAGACAATAGTTGATGACCCATGAAAATTGTCGAATTATGATAAGTTTGACTTTAAAATGTTATTACAAGAAAAATATACATCAAAATTTTAATTTTATTTTTCCATGCACAAGATATTGAAGTTGCCTATTTGGAGAAAAAAATTAGGGACAAATGAAGTTTTTCAATTTATTTCTTGACAGCCCATGAAGTCATTTTTTTCTGAAATTTTCAGCATTCCAAAATTTGTACTTAAATTGATAAAAATGTAGTGAAAACATTTTTTTTTTAAATCTAAAAAATTTAGGAATAAACTTCATCAAAAGTTCTATATTTCATTAGTTTACATCATTTTTAAATTCAAAACATAAAGACCACTTTTATGTGGTCGAAGTTCATAATTTTTTTTCTTGTTGGTTGATTCCTTTATAAAGTGTGACACAGGATTGAGCTTTTACCCTACAAGAATGCATCCCCCAAGATCTCTCACATGAGGGAAACGTAGTAAATTAAGCGCATTATAGGCCTACAAACCTACAAGGAGGCATCCCCAAGATCTCTCACATGAGGGAAACCTAGTAAAGTAAGTGCCTTATGGGCCGACATACCTACAAGGAGGCATCCCCCAAGATCTCTCACATGAGGGAAACCCAATAAAAGGGGACTCCGCAGAGTCACACTGGAAAGCAGCTTCAGAGGTGCATCTATAAAGCAACATGTTAATCCATAGACTAAACATGTCAGGAAAGCTTAATGCAAAGGAGCTCTACAGGTTCTTGGTCCTACAGAGCAAGACTAATTAGAGAAGCATGTGGCTACTCCAAATTGTGTTACAAAATACTCACAGAAAAGAAAGGTCTAGTTAGGTCGCTCCCAAACTAGATGTCGTAGAATTCATTTGAGATCAAAACTTTCAAAGGGGGTCCCTCAGGGACCCTTCAGAATAAAAAAGGAGCCACTCAAGGTACACTCTGTTTGAAAGTTTATAAAGAAGAGAGGGGTCCTTATGAAGGACACAGATCTCCAAAATGAGTTATCACTTCCCCCAACATATAGGGGAGGAAAACTGTAGTGCCCCTCCATTCTCACCATGGATGTGCAAGTACTTTGGCTTTGGAACTTGGAGATGAAGGCAAAATAATAAGGATATTCATAGGTATGTGCTAATGATGTTAAGAAGTTGATGTTGCATATTATGAATTTATAGAGTATGTGATTATCTCTATTATGCAATTACCTTGTGACTAATCTTATCCTAATTGTTATCTATATGACTATTATATGAGCTGATTTGACTGCTTGGTGTCGTTCTTACTATTAGGTTTGGGTTAAGGGGACAATGTTGCATCACTCACTTGTGAGTACCCTACGACGTTGTGATTCCCTTTCATGGTGTGACTGTTTATATGGATATGTATGCACGACCGTTTTGTGTGATGCCAGTTGTAGGTACTAGGCATCAACTCCACTTGAATTGGTAGGTTTGAGCATGCCTTAAACCCAATGGAAGAGTTGATCGAAGATAGCGTTTGGTCCCCTACCCTAGCCATCATCCTTGAAGAGGATGAGTATTTGGTTTGTTACCTTGTCAATGTTGTCTGATGTCGGTGGTCAATTGGTCTTGCTTTTCGACCCTGGTTAGGGTCTAGGTAATTTTTGTTGATATTTAGTTTGTTTAATTTAAATTTGTTTGATAAATATTTTTTTGATTAATTAATGCATTAAAATAAATTATTAAGTTAAAAGGGCACTTTGATAATTAAATATAAATATATTTATTAAAAAATTATAGTTTATTATAAATTAAAAGTGCAATGAAATATTATAATATAAAATACAAATTATAATGGAATGTGATAATTGATAAATAGTAAAAATAATATAAAAAAGATAGAAAGCTTTTTTATGCTACACATTCATAACTTCAAATACAAATAGATGGTTGAAAAAGAAACTTGATGTTTTATTAAGGATTTTAGTGATTTTATTAGATTTTTGAGTTTGGAAAATATAACAATTTCCTTTTGTAAATAATTATCCTTTTTAGAGAGAATTTCATGATTATTCATTTTCGGGGTTTTCTAGGAAGGGAAGTAATTTTTTCTGCAAGGAAATTTCTATAAAGGAATTGCATTCCATAGTTGATTCTCAAAAGGGAGAAATTTGTCTGTGAAGAAACTCTGTTTTCAACAACAGATATCATTCCTCTTCTTGTAAATACATTGGGGATTTGTTTTGGAAAGGGGAAAAGGAGGAGAAAGGGGAGCAAGAAAAGATCCAAGGACACCTGATGCAAATCTTAGAGAAGAGCATAGCCAAGTATGTGTCGACCTTCCTTTATCACTATTATTGGAGAGTTATATTCATAGATCTAGAATTAAATTGCTCACTAGGTTTTAAAACAGTAATCTGCTCTTTGTACCTTACTAGTACTATAGTAAGTGAAAAGAAGTAACAAATGAAATGGATTTCTATAAGTTGAGAATTTAAAAAGTGTTGTTTGAATCATATTTTCCTTAGTCTCTTCTTAGGCATAATTGATGGTTGCTATCTCAGCTATGAATGACCTTTTTAGATACTATTTCTTTTTAGGCGTCTAATCTTGAGATCCAAAAGATCTTAGTTGTTACCATGAACTCTCCTCCCTTTGTAGGCATAAGGTCCCAAGAATTTGTATCAATCATACCTTCCTCGATGCTCTTTGGATCTTGTCCTGTTTAATTTTATAATTATCCTTCTCTCTCTTCGACCAGTGCATTTTCCTAACCTTTTGTGTTTCTTTCCTCCACCTTCATAGGAATTCATAGCTTTAAGAGAGTCTTTTGAATAATCAACCTTGAATCAAGATTAAACTATAGCCTTAACATCTCTTAATAAAATCATATAGATCAAATCAAATACCTTGATGCAGGGTAGATATCAGTCGATCAATATTAAAGACTAGCAAATTGTGAACATTTCTTGGTCTCAGCCTACACTAGGAATAGTCACAGATAGTGATTGCCCTTCCTTGATCAAATCCTTTCATAGGATCAATTTCAACTCTTGTTCTACATATCTCATTGATTAAGATGTGTCATTCCACTATACAATAGGTAGCATCGATGTTTTTAGTTGTATCAATCTATCAACCGATTTCGAATCCTCTTATACTTTTCTTATAAAATAGAACATCATCATTATGAATGGTTATTCATAGACAAAGAAAACACCATTTATCTAAAGTCTTATATGTTTTAGATAGTATCAGAAGATAATGATGTTGTAGTTTAATCCCTAGGGAAAAATATAGTGAAGTAATTGCAGAAATAACAATTTAGGGTAGTACTCTTCAAGAATGAGGAAAATAATAATTTCCTTCAAAGATAGTTCTAGTGAACTGATATATAACATTGTCACTAGGGAATGAATTAATACAAATAAAAGATATGATAATTCCCTTGCTCAAAGATAGAATAAACTAATAGTGCATTACAGTGCAATCACTTAGTTTTTTTTTATAATGTTGTGTTGATCTTTCAAGTGTGATTAAGGTGGTTCATGGTTTTCTTTTATAGATAAATAATTATTAAGAAAACAATGGGTTTCAAAGTTGGTGATTCAAATAATGGAAATAGGGGGTTTATAATACTAGTTTTATTAAAGTTCCAATTAAGCCCTGTTTACAAATTAACAATTTGGGAATAGTTCATAAGTAGTGGATTTTATATTTATTTGTGAATTAAATATTGGCTAAAGTATTATTGATAGATTGAACTAAGTTTTGGGTTATAGATGTTGGTATGTGGTGACTGATCATGCTATACTATATAGCCCATGGTATACTGTACATCCCGGCCCCCTGTCCTTGCGAAAAATCAATGAAAAAGGAAAAATCCAATTTTGTAGAACCCTAAAATCTGGAAGCTTCTAAGCTTGGTAAAAAGGGGTTCGGATGGGTATTTCAGGATGACGAAAAACGTGATTATTCACAAGATTGTAATAAAGTTTTTCACTGGATAATAAAAGTATTGGATGGCTGCGGTTTGGTGAATGTAGCCCAGATTGGGTGAACCATGTTAAATTCTATGTTATGATTTATTCTGTGTATGTTTTAGTTTCTCTGTTTATTAATTAAAATCTAAATTTAATTGTTAGATCTGCTATCTCTAATCCTAACAAGTGGTATCAGAGCGAGTTGTGTATGTCCAAGGGGATTTTGGGCTGGTTTATTTAGGAGATAACGAACCCTGTCAGATTGTTGGAAAGGGAAGAATCAAGATTAAGTTGTAGAATGGGAATCATTGGCTACTACGTGAGGTAAGGCATGTTCCAAAGTTAAGCAGAAATTTAATTTCAGCAGGGCAACTAGATGATGAAGGTTGTGTTGTTACATTTAGTGATAAAAATTGGAAGGTCACAAAGGGTGCCTTAGTAGTAGCAAAAGGTGTGAAAGTAGGCACCTTATATCTTTGTCTGGACATACTTGTTCCTTCTACTTTAATTGTTATAGAAAAGATCAATGTTCGAGGAATAGTTGATGTAGTTCAGTGAAAGATCATCTGATTCTTTGTGGATTGAATCAACTTGTGGCATAATAGACTTGGGCATATGAGTGCAAAAAGGTATGAAAGTACTTCATTCAAATAATGTTTTACCAGGTCTAAAATGTGTTAATATGGATTTCTGTGAAAGTTGTGTGTATGGAAAACAAAAGAGAGTAAGTTTTCTCAAGGATGGGAAGCAAAAGAAAGATGAGAAATTGGAGCTTGTGCATACAGATGTATGGGGACCAGCTCAGATATCTTCTCTTGGTGGCTCTCTGTATTATGTTACATTCATTGATGATGCAACTAGAAAGGTATGGATTTATTTCCTTAGGCAGAAATCTGAAGTATTTGAAACTTTAAAAAAATGGAGAAGCTTGGTTGAGAATGAGATGGGAAAAAGGTTAAAATGTCTTAGATCTGATAATGGTGGTGAGTATTGCAGTAAAGAGTTTGAAGATTATTGTTCCTCTAATGGTATTCATAGGCAGAAAACGGTTCCAAGGACTCCACAGGAAAATGGAGTGGCTGAGTGCATGAATAGGACAATAATGGAGCGTGCATGGACTATGAGATTGCATGCTAGGCTGCCTTTAAAAATGTGGGCAGAGACTGTAAACAATGTTGTTTATTTAATCAATAGAGGTCTTTCTAATCCTTTGGGTTGTGGTATTCCAGAGGAAGCATGGAAAGGTAAGAAGGTGAGTTATTTTTTCTCAAAACCTTCGGTTGTGAAGCATTTGCACATGTAGATTCTGAAAATAGAACCAAGCTTGATGCAAAATCAAAGAAATGTGTATTTGTTGGATATGGCATTGATGAATTTGGTTATAGGCTTTGGGATTTTGAAAATCAAAAAATTGTGAGAAGCAGGATGTCATATTCAATGAGAAAGTGTTGTACAAAGATCATTTCATGAGAAGAAAGAAAAAGATTATGTAGTGTTGGATGATACTCCAAACAATGATGTTTCGCTGGTTCCTCATCTGGGCAACAACAGCAGCAACAAATACCACAAACTCCTGTTAGACGATCTTCAAGGTTAAGTAGACCTCCAGAAAGATTCTCTCTCTCTTTATATACTATTCTGTTAACTGATGTTGGTGAACCGAATATTATGATGAAGCTATGCAGTGGATACCAAGGTTCAGTGGGAGCATGGAATGAAAGAAGAAATGGACTCCCTTGCGGAAAATCGTGACTTGGATTTATAAAGTTGCTTGCAGTAAAAAGGCTTTACCAAACAAATGGATTTATAGGCTGAAAAGAGGAGGATGGAGGTAAGAAAAGATTTAAAGCTAGATTAGTTGTAAAGGGATTTGCACAGAAAAAGGGTATTGATTTTGATGAGATTTTTTCTCTTGTTGTTAAAATGACTTCTATTCTTATTATTTTAAGTATTGTGGCTGCTGAAGATTTGCATTTAGAACAGCTTGATGTTAAAACAGTCTTTCTCCATGGTGATTTGGAAGAGGAAATATACATGGATCAGCCACAAGGATTTGAGGTCAAAGATAAGGAGAAACTAGTGTGCAGATTGAAGAAAAGTTTATATGGCTTGAAGCAAGCACCTCGGAAATGGTATTTGAAATTTGACAGTTTTATGGCTGAGCAAGGCTACAACAGGTGTAATTCTGACCATTGTGTTTATTTTAAGAGGTTGGATAATAATAGCTACATTATTTTGTGTTTATATGTTGATGATATGCTTGTAGCTGGGTCTAACATGGACCACATAGGAGAGTTGAAACAACAATTAGCAAAGTCTTTTGCTATGAAGGATTTGGGGGCAGCAAAACAAATCCTTGGTATGAAAATTCGTAGAGATAGGAAAAATAGAAAATTGTTTTTATCTCGGCTAATTATGTTGAAAAGGTGTTGCAGAGATTTCATATGGAGAATGCAAAAGCTGTCAGCACACCTTTGCCTAGTCATGTCAAATTGACTAAGGATATGTGTCCAAAGACACAAGAGGAGGAAGAAAAAATGTCCAAGGTACCATATGCTTCAGCTGTAGGTAGTCTAATGTATGCCATGGTATGCACAAGACCAGATATTTCCCATGCTGTAGGAGTTGTTAGCAGGTATTTGAGTCATCTCGGAGTTGAGCATTGGAATGCGGTAAAATGGATTCTCAGGTATTTGAGAGGTACATCCAATAATTGTTTATGTTTTGGGGGCTCTAATACTAATTTAAAAGGCTATGTTGACTCAGATTTAGCAGGGGATATAGATACCAGACGGAGTACCACAGGTTATGTATTTACAGTTGGTGGGACAGCAGTGAGTTGGATTTCTCGCTTGTAGAAGGTAGTTGCTTTATCCACCACAGAGGCAGAGTATGTTGCTGCAACAGAGGCGGAAAAGGAGATGATATGGCTGCAACTTTTCATGGATGAGTTGGGAAAACAACAGGCTGGAAATTACTTATTTACAGAAAGTCAGAGTGCTATACATCTTGCAAAGAATTCTACTTTGCATTCTAAAACAAAACACATACAGTTGAGATATCATTTCATTCGGTCAATGTTGGAGGATGGGCAGGTAAAGCTGGACAAGATACATACAGATGTCAATCCAGTGGATATGTTTATGAAGGCAGTGACAAGGGAGAAGCTGAGCTCCTCTTCAGCTTCGGTTGGTCTTCAAGGTTGAATTCAAGTATAACAGAGTAGCAGGGTCCAAGGTACTTATTTCCAGTGGGAGCTGTAATTGCAGCAGTGTCATCCAAGATTAGTCTCCAAGTGGGAGATTGTGTTGGTATGGAGCCTGATCAGTCTCCAAGTGGGAGATTGTTGGTATGTGGCGACTGATCATGCTATACTGTATAGCCCATGGTATACTGTACATCCTGGCACCCTGTCCTTGCCGGATTATTCGCAAGATTGTAATAAGGTTTTTCACTGGATAATAAAAGTATTGGATGGCTGCGGTTTGGTGGATGTAGCCCAGATTGGGTGAACCATGTTAAATTCTATGTTATAATTTATTTTGTGTATGTTTTAGTTTCTCTATTTATTAATTAAAATCTGCATTTAATTGTTATATCTGCCATCTCTAATCCTAACAATAGATTATAGCATAAAAGAGTAGTAGAGTACTATTTTTATCAAATTATTTATTCAACTCTAGTTACTTATGATTTCTTTGGAATAATTTCATTGATTTAGTTTTGATAGAAGTAATATGTATTACTCTTTAGAGAAATTTTGATTATCATTACAATTATGTCAAGTATTTATTTATGGTCATGCATCAAGGAATTCTAATCTTGTATAATCTGATCATGTCTTGGGATAAAGTAAAAGAGATAAAAATGTCATTTAATAAAAAGAATTGATTAAGTAAAGAAAATATATTTTAATTGAAATTAATAATTATATTTAATAAAAACATTGTTTTTATTTAAGGAAAATATGCATGTATTTGACTGTGATATACAAAATATATAAATATATAGGTAACATGGTTATTAGATCAATTGACGAATCAATATTGATAAGAGAATGGTGATTTTGTGTTAGAAATACTAAATGAGTAGTTTTTTTAGGAAGGATAAATAAATGGAATATATATATATATATATATATATATATATATATAGGGGTATGTGTAGGATCATGATAGGCCAAAAATTGGCGATATGATGGGTATGTGGTTGATGAATTTTTTTTTTACCCAAAATTGATGAAACGAAAAGAGTTTTTAAAGGAGATTCTCAACTTTCCACCAATATAAATTATGCTTTACTTTGAATTTAATAAATAATTATTATTTATTTTTTATTTGAATTATGACTAAAGTCCTAATTTATAATCTAATTAAAAGCATCTATAGCTTTCAAATGGTATCACATTTTTTGAATCCGAACATGCGTCACATTCTATGATTCACATACAATAGGATTAAAAAAAATTTGAATTTCATGCAGTTTTGACCAAGTTAAGATGGTTAGACATACAAGTTTTTATATTTTTTAAAAGTTGTAATAAAAAATTCATAATTAATTATTTACTTGGAAAAAACTTACAAAAAAATATGCATCACATCGGGACATGATTCCTCTACTTATATCTAAAATCTTATAAAAAAATATCATTTTATTGTGGTTAGGGTGGTCAGACAAACACCTACTTATTCTTTCCCTGAAATTTAAGTGCTACTATATTGAAATTTCAAATTTTCACAAAATGGATTTTTTTAAAAATAAACCTATTAGATTAGAAACTACATTCAATTTGCTATAGATTCTATTCTTACATATTTTTGAAATAATATAGATAATTTATTCACATTTTTACGTCAAGTTGCCTAACTCTGATTTTTTTGAATTTTTTGCCACTTAAGGGCCTATTTTTTCTAAGATGATCTTGCGCATACCCATATATATATATATGTTTATATGGTATTATTATTTAAGTGATTGTTTTCAATATTTATAACTTTGTTTTTTAGACTACAGGAATCGGGTAGCACAACCCCCTATAAATTGCAGTGCGCCTGGTAAACTTTTTAATGTGACCAGCGACGCTGGCGCGACACGCCCTTCGATACCATGGGGGTGGGGGAGACTAGATCTCGTGACCAACCTCCTGCAACAGGAAATATTTAGCCAACCGAGCTAGGGCCTCGACCCCTCAATATTTATTAACTTAATAAAGTAAATAGAATTATATTTAGGTTGGAAAATGGTTATTAATTATGAAGATATGCATGTGTGATGGTGTGAGTTTACATTCATAATATAACTTTTATAGGGCCTTGAAGTATGACTAACCTAGATTATTGCTTATTACGATAGAACTATTCCATGTGATGGATTAGTCAAGTATATGCATGTATGTATATGCATAGTTATGATTATTGGAGGGAATCCTTTGTTGTTCTAGTACTTATTTTATTAAATGTTGAGGAAAGTGGGCTAATTTTTTGTGATGCTTCCTAAATATAATTACTTGTAGTGAATAATGCCTTAATTAAGGAATGTATTCTTGGTTATAATGTTATGAATTATTGTTTGTATTTAACCATGTGTCTTGGTTATTGGGTTGTTGTGTTAAATGATCTATTAAGCGAACTAAGTGGTTTAGTTAATGAGTAATATGAAATGTGGAAATAATGTCTTATTTATGGAGTATTTCATGTTTGTTTTATTATTCATATTGAATTGAGGTGATTTTGGTATTTTTCTAAAAGTGGGTACCATTGTGTAAGATTGTTAAGGTTGGCTTCCAAGGGCTAGGAGAGAGTAAAATTTGTATGTATGGATTTTATGATTGTTTCATTTTGGAAGTGGTTTGTAATGTTTTGAGTTGTGTGCAAGAGGGTCAATGCCTTGCACTGTGCATAGTTTCTTGTGATTGTCATATGTGTGTAAGATGGTCAATGTCTTGCACTGTGTATGCATTCATGTGATTATGATGTGTATGCAAGATGGTAAATTCCTTGCTTGATCTGAATGGTTTACTAGTTGCAAGTAGGGGGGTGGCTCTCAATGAGGGTCAAAACCCAAAGTGGTGTCCAAGATAAACAATTGGGGGTTTCTTAATCCATTGATAACCTTAATAATGAATTAGAGGGAATGGGTAGATTTAACATTAATCAAGATAATGGTATGCCTCACTTATGGCTCAATTCTTGTTTAGGCTTGAGATGATATGAGAAGGCCTGGAATGGCAAGATCAACTGACTTGTCCTCATGAAAGTTATGTTGATTCCGTATGAGTTTGTATGGAGGCAAAGGATCGGTAGAGGCTGCTAGGATAACCCAGGATGGGGGTAGGGGCCTAGGAAGATCTAATAGGATAACCCATATCAAGCTATGTGATGACACTCCACCCTATTGTTGTCTAGCATTCCATAGTTGTACTTTCCATTCTATTGTATGTGTGCCTCTGGAAGTGAAGACAGTTTTTTAAGTGATGTGTTGTAAGCGATGTACATGTTGTATGTGATGTTATTGTTGTTGTAGTGTTGTGTTGGAGCCATGTATAGCCCTTGTTTATGTTATCCTATTGTCTTCTTGATTGTTTATTTGTATTGGGACCTCGTGTTATCTCCTAGCATGGGGGGTGGACCTTAGGGTTCCACATGGTCAAGAGGTTGGCGCTTTTTCCTTCATTGGGTATCCTTGTTTCCTATTTGTGTGTGTGGAGGTTGTACCTTGTGTAGCAGATTCTAGTTCATGTTCTTGTTCGAAGAGACAATCTTTTATGTATATGCATTGGATTGTATCTCACTTGTACTATTTATTGTATTTTGATGTATTCTTCCCACATGTACTCAAGGAAGCAGAATTGTAAATAATGTAATGATGTAACATACTTTGATGTATGCTCATGTAATAAAATTAGTATATATATTTGTTAGTTATTTATAAATGATCTTTAATGTTGTTTAGTCAATGACATGTTATGGAAATCTCATATTGTAGAATCATTTAATGTGGTGGATTAAAATGAACTCTTGATTGTTAGATAAATCATGATTAATGAAATGATTCTAGTTCTTGATTAATAGATATGTTAGAACATAGTCATGGAACCTTAGAGGAATTAGGATTAGATTGTATGTTACGTTATATTATGCAGTTCACTATTATTTCTTATAAAAAAAATATTGTTCCATTATTGTAGCATGGATGTGTTGTCCTCTGGGGTTCCTTGGCAGGGCATTACAAAAACCATGCAAGATACTTAGAACATACAGGATAGAGGTAGACCTCAATATCACTTGTCATTTGGAGAAAAGGCAGGTGCATCAACAAATAAATGAGTGATGGCACCTGAATCAAGAAGTTGTTTTATTTTATCCTTCAAGACCTTACATTCACTAGTGGAATGGCTAGGCACTCAATGGTATGCATGGAAAGAATGATTTTCCTCATCATGCTTATGAAATTTATTACGTGTAGGAGGAGGAAGAGTAATTAAATGGGTTTTTAGAAGCCTCAACAAGATACACTCTTGTTCAGACAAAGAATGAGGAGTAGGAAGTAACCCTTTCTCTTTTGGAGAAAATTTTCACTTCTCAGAAGAAGAAGGTATGGAGATAGCAGACAATGGAAAATGAATCTTTTTCATGTCACTCAACCATGGATTCCATTTAGATTGTTCGTTCAAGAAACCAAGACCCAAATTATGCTTATGGGGTATGAATTCTATGGGGACTAGAATGCCTTGTTTGTTATGGCCACTACCATTATTGCCATAGCCATATTTAGAGGCAAGCCTAAAGCCAGGGCCATAATGTGTTTGCAATTCTTGAGAAGGAGGATTTTCATAGAGAGAATTGTTCCAACAATGGGGGTTATGATCCTCTATGGGATCACCATGATCCTTATTAATAGGACTGCCAACATTGTCCTCTTTAGTAGAAGCATAATCATCTTCCTCAAAAGGAGGATCAACACTAAGAATATTACAATTTAAGTTCACATTATCTAGCGATATAGAAGAATAATCATGTTTGATAGAGGGTGTGGATGATGCTATCAAGAGGTTTAAGTGGATCGGGTTGACTTTATGTTCCCCATTGAAGGAATCTATAAATTCTAGAGAACCCAAATCATCACTAAGACATGCATTTTCTTGAGAAGAGGTGGAAGGAGTAGACTTAAGATTTCTTACTTTAGGAGGATCTTCTTCAGGGACATCTATCTCAAGAGTATCCTTTGTAGTAGGTAGTACTAAAGTAAACATCGACACATTAGAAAACACTGAAGGAATAAGAGTAGGCACAACCAAAGCTTGAATAGTAGCTGCCATCTCACATAAGTGCATAGCCTCAGGGTTAGCCTTGACTGTGACTACTCGATTATTGCAAAGAAAATTAATAGATTTATGCAAGGTAGACAGGACTACACCCATAGCATGAATCCATGGTCTACCAAGGAGAATATTATACAGTAGCTTTTCTGACATAACATATACTAGGGTGGGTATAGTAATAAGTCCTAACCTTAAAGGCAAGACTATCATGCCCAAAGGATGTTGACCAACATTATCGAACCCATGAATAACAACAAAGAAGCATTAAGAGAGTATTAATTAATATTAATCTTAGGCAATAGATCAATGCTACATACATTGAGTGATGAACTAACATCAATAAGAGTATGTCTAATTCTGATATTATTAATGTTAACTATAATCATTAAAGGGTCTACTTGCTTTTGTAATTTTGGAGGCAGGAGTTCCTATGGATAGAACATAATATTTGATGAATCTGCATGAATATGAGCTATTAATGCATCAACATCTTTCAGCCTAGTGGAAGAAGGAAAAAGGATCTTTTGTAAGGCTTCTTGAAGCATACCTTGGTAAACCAGAGTAGACTAAAGCAAGTCCCATAGTGAGATCTTAGCCGGAGTAACTCGAAGTTTCTCGACAAGATCATAATCACTGGGTGCTTTAGTTGTAGGTTTAGGTGCTTAAGGAAGGTTTGGTTGTTTATTCATACTATTCTCATAAGTATGGGCTACCATTGTGTAAGAGGGAGCCATAGGAATATCAAGAGAATCACTCTTAGATAGAACACCACTAATAGAAAAAACCATTTTAGGAGAAGGACTAGCTAAAGTTAGGTAATGACTGGTCTCTTAGGCATTTGAAGGGCATCAAAGACATAGATTACATTCACATAATCATCACAACTAGTGGAACAACTATTTGAAGACATATTCTCAACATCGATTTGAGGAGGATCGGATGTGGAAGAAGGTTCATCATTTGCTAATGCATCATCTCTAGAAGAGAGTGGATTGGAATAAGGAAGATATTCTTCATTCACAAATACATCATCTCTAGAAGAGAGTGCATTGGAATGAAGAAAAGGTAGAGTAATGTTAAGAAAGGTATCAATGATTTCATCTTCTTGCAACAAGATATCCTCCAAAGCAAGTGGAATCTCATGAGAAGGATCAAAGATACAAAGTGACATGGGAAAAGACAAGTCACTATCACATACATGAAATAGAACATCATTAATACTTTGAATATAATTAGATATTGAACTGATAAAAGAAGATATTAAATTCATTTTGGGGTTAAAACTAAGAAAAACCAAAAATCTAGA
The DNA here is from genome assembly GCA_007258455.2 of Sequoia sempervirens. Taxonomy (NCBI): domain Eukaryota; kingdom Viridiplantae; phylum Streptophyta; class Pinopsida; order Cupressales; family Cupressaceae; genus Sequoia; species Sequoia sempervirens. The sequence continues at coordinate 106,817,157 of VDFB02049217.1, read as the reverse complement.
TTTTTCAAATTTTTTGATATTTTCTAGGTTCTAGTAATTTGCATTTTTGAAGGTCTTCAAAGCATAATTTTGGGTTGAAACTTGCATTGATCCCTAAAATTTATCTCTCAAAGGCATTTTATTTTAGGGATTGAATTAGTCCTCTTGGAGATTTTTCCAACAGTGCAAACGGTTCTGAATTCTGAGCACCCTGTCAAAAGTTATGGCCCTGCCAAGTAGGTGTAAATAAATTCTTAATTTTTGAAAAAAAATTGTTCTTCATGTCAGGTTCACCAAAATGTAGAGAAGGGGGATTCACATTTCACGAGTTCTCTTCATTTAGGGAGCCTCATAGAGCGAACTACCCTAAACTACCTCAAGGAACAAACATGAGAGTTCTAGAATCAGAAAGAGTAGGTCACGAAGATTTTCTAGACAAACTGACAAGCTCTTAGCTAAAGGATGACAATGCGGGTCTAGGAGGACAACGCGACACATTGGCATCTCTATGGTGTGCTAGCGTCTATATGGATTAGAAAGTGAGTTTATCATAGAAAATGGTGCAGGAGCACCTTGAAAAAATTTTGACTTCTTGTGGAAAGTTTGAGAAATTGATTCAATTTGATGTTTCACCTTGTAATAAGGATCATTTAAGTCATTTATAATGTATTAAATTCATATTTAGCAAACAAATGTATAAAATGCAAAGTTGTCAACAAATAGTGTCAAAATTGCAAAAAGTGTAAAAGTTGCATAAAAGCAACATTAGGGAGTTAAAAGATCATTAGGGACTAAACATGGGTAGGAAGTTGGAAATTAGTTAGAAACTAATTATTCATGTTGTATTTCCTTTAAAAAGGCTTTGGAATCATTTGGGAACTCGTTGGTGATTGATGTTTTGAGATAGAATCAATAAAGACACTGTTTTATGCATTTTCTTACAGAAATTCTCAGTTTCCAGCACTTGTACGGATTTGTACAGGCTCAAGTGCATGGATAATGGTTTGTAAATGATAATAGGCTCAATCACTTCCCATTTTCTTTTTGTCTCATGTAAATTGGTTGATATTTGTGTAAGATATTTAAAATTTGGTGCTGACAGGTGAAACCCTGATTTAGGGTAAACAGAGGTATGAAAAATGATGTTTCTCACATTTTAAACATAGAAATATCTTTATTTTTGGTGAGGAAATCCCTTGGAAGATATAATTTTGTGTTCTAAAGGTGTTGGTGCAAAATGTTAAGGGAAAATTGAGTAAGAGTGCATTTTCTGTCTATGAACTGTGTCTCAGACCAAAAATAGGGTAGTTAAGGGAATAAAGCTTAGGGTTTATGCAAATATATTTGTGAATGGAGTTTTTATGGTTTTTAAAGCATAACCAGGTCTAAATTTTCATTCTCAAGCATTGGTTAAGGAAATTTGATGGTGGGAATAACACAATCAATAAGCATTGTTTGTGGGAAGATTAAATTAGGCTTAATTTCTTGCTGAATCTGTAGATTTTGAAGTATGTGTTACAAAAGACCTATTACCCAATTGAGAATATGTTTTTGGAAAGCCTAAAAGTACTCAAATGTGTAAAGTGATTTAGGTTCCTGTGTATAGTTTGGAAGAAAAGCTTTGACAAACCGTTTTGCAGACCTACAAGCTTTGCACTTAGTTTGTGAAAGAAGTGTAACCCAAACAAGTGGCCAATATTTTTGAGGGTTTGTGAAGAGTCTGATTTTTTTGTATCAACCTAATGAAGATGTCTTAAGTGTAGAATCTAGTTATTTGTGCCTTGAAGAGTAAGATTGTGGTTTTGTGGTCAAATATTGTCTTTGTTATGCATTGGAGGACAGTCATAAAGAATTAATGGAATATGGAAGGGGTAGACTTTGTGTTTGTTGTTTTGGGTTGAATTAAGGATGTTTAAGGTGTTTAGGAGGTCCCTTAAGAAATTTGGAGCTCTAAATGCAAAGTTGAGTGTTTGAACCAATTGATTAAGAAGGAAAAGGTGAATGAGAAAACTATGAATGTTTGAGTTTTGGCAAAAAATGAGAATGAGGTCATTGTTTTCTTCCTTAGCTTTGCATCAGTTTGGTATCAGAGCTCGAGAAAGATTTGGGCTGAGAAGTTGGTTTGTGAGTTGTGGTTTTGTAGTTGTGTGGTTTGTTGGTTGTTTGTAGGAAAGTGAGTTGTGAAGCAAGGAGGAAGATCTTGCTTGAGAAGATGGAGAACTTGAAGAGACATTTGCAAACTGAGGAAGAGAGAAAGAAGAAGAAGAGACAAGCAAAGTTTGATAAAGAGATTGTTGAGATAAAACAAGAGATAGAAAGGATGGATAAAGAGTTCCTAGAATCCATAAAGAAGATAGAACAAATGATGAAGTAGGCAACAAGTTGGCACCTGAATATAAAGAGAAGAGTCACGTGGCCTATAAGGGAGATAATCAAGAAGAGGAGAAGGGAAATAAGGATGAAAGAGAAAGAAGCATTTGAAGATGCAAGGGAAGAATTCATTGATGAAGATGTTGCAAGTATTCCAAGGCATGAAGATGAAGAGAGGACAAAGTGTTAGAGTAAAGGTTTTAACTTAATTATGTTAATTAAGTTACCTTTATTCCTCTCTTAAGATTTCACTTTAGTTTGCGTATTGTGACATTTAATAATTATATTAATTATTAAATGTCTACCTATTAGGGTTACTTTTAGGTTTTGCATGATCTCCTTTCAAGGATTGATCTCTTTGTATTTTTTCAAATTCAGCTAATGCAATCTCTCTTGAAGCTTGCAGAGCACCCTTGCTTTTTTGTCTCCATCTCTTCCTTTTTGTGATAGGTTATTTGCATGCAGGTGATCTTCGAGGTCTATGAAGTTGGATTTCTCAACTTCTACATGGTATCAGAGCTCCAAACCTGCTGCTTCTTGTTCGTGTTTTGAAGGATTTTTTTGGAGCTTCAAGGGTTTGGGGTTTGCCTTTTTTGATCTAGGAGGTGGGAATTTTCAGTGCATCCAGGGTCAAATCAAATCTCTCCATTAAATCCAGAGCTTCCGGAATAGTCAAGATCGACCTTTGTTTCATCGAATTTGGCTTCCATTTGTCAGATCTGTGAGGGTTTGAAGAAAGGGCTTTTTTGCCAGATCCAGGGGGTGCTCAATTTTTCAGAGCATTTTCAGCCCAAATGGACCTTGCCATTGCGTCCAGAGCAACCAAAAACCTAAAGATCAACTATAAACTCGCCTATATTCGGCGTCAACTGTTCGTGAGGCAAAAAAAAAATATTTTTACAGCCTTGTTCATTGTCTGCACACAGTTCGAGGTGATTTAAAAAGAAAAAAAAGAAAAAAAATTCATTTGATTTTTTTCTGCAAATTTTAAAATCATTCAAAAGTTTTAAAAATCATTTGATTTTTCAACAATTTTTAAAAATCATTCAAAAGTTTTTTATTTTAAAAAAAAAAGTTTTTGTTTTATTTTTAAAAGTAAAAAAGTACCTGGAAGGTACATACCTTCATAGGGTACTATGCAGGCGTACCTTCCCATGGATACCTTTTTTATGATTTTTTAAATAAAAAAATCAATGTTTTTATATATTTTTTTTAACAAAAAAAATAATAATTTGTAAAGTTTTTTTTATTGTTTTTCTTAAAAAAACGTTTTTTTCAATCCACTGATGGCTATTTGGCCGTCAAATTTAGGCCCGTATTTTTACTATGATGGTCGTATGACTGTCAAATTTAATCCAGCACTGTATTTTTTCCCCTTTGGAGCTATTTTCTTCCAGAGGCCATAACTTGGGCATATGATATTGTTTTTTGGAAAACAAGATATCATCGGAAAGCTGATTCTGTAAAAGTTCCAGTGGTGTGGGTCTCATCACTTCATTTTTCTTTTGGTGTATTCTACAACCAGTTGAAGTCAGAGAAGCTTTTTTCAGTCCTGAGCTCGTAACTTTTGATCAGTTTCTGCGTTTTTCAGGATCTCAGCGGCGTTGGAACCGTATTTCAAAGCTCTTCAGTTCCATCCATGCAATTTTTCTAGATTTCACTCTAGGTATATTTTATTTAGTTTTATGTGTTTTCACACTCTGGTGAATTACCTGGACATATTAGCTCTTGGGAACTTCTCGTTTGCATGGGATGCTTCATTTTTGGCCGCTCTTTATGTATTTCCAGCTTTTTGTCCTTTGTGGGCATTTTGATTGTCATTTGTAAGCTATCTTTTCTATGTAAATGCACTAAGATAAAGTGCCACACTATTATACATGTATTTTGAGGATTTTGCACATAAGGTTGTGCCATATTTTGTACTTGCACTGTTTTATAAAGTGCCATGGGGGGGTTGTGTAGTGCCTTTGTTTTTTCCATCACATCTTTGTCCAGTGAGTGTCCCTCCACGACAACAGTGGATCCATATGATTCTAGCCTCATACATTTGTGCTTTGTTATGCACACCACTTTTTCAGTTGTAGGTGCTTTCTTGTGCACTTTCAGATGTTGTTTCTTCTCCTTCATGCACTACAGGATGTTACACAACATTTTAGTGGATCTGTTAGGCTCTCCTAGTCAACATTATGGGGGGTATTATACTGTTCGTGCTAATGCTTCCTTGGTTTCACCTTGGAAGGAATCTTCCATTCTCAATTGATCAGTGTTTTTCAGACTATTGGTACTTGTGCCATCTATATCTTCATTCCAAGTGTTTGCCTTTGTTTTCCATCTGATTCGAGTAGTCTCCTTGGGGGCACTCATGCAGATTGTTTTCTTGATCTTGATCATCCTATCTTCAGAGGAGGTTCTTCAACACCATAGCAGTCATCTTTTGACAATTGTTTGCAACTTCTTCTGCATCAGTGATGTTCTTCATGTCTTTCATCTCTTTTTGGAGTAGAGTTTTTCCCATGAGGTTTTCTCTATTTCTCCACTTTACAAAGATTTGGTTGTATTTGGGTACCTCATTAGGCCTAGTTTCCAGGACCCTTGTTTGCTTTCATGCATTATAATTACCTTTTCTTTTTTGCACATGTTTGTAGCTGCACTCTTGCTCATCTTAAGGGGGGGTGTTAGAGTAAAGGTTTTAACTTAATTATGTTAATTAAGTTACCTTTATTCCTCTCTAAAGATTTCACTTTAGTTTGCATATTGTGACATTTAATAATTATATTAATTATTAAATGTCTACCTATTATGGTTACTTTTAGGTTTTGCATGATCTCCTTTTAAGGATTGATCTCTTTGTATTATTTCAAATTTAGCTAATGCAATCTCTCTTGAAGCTTGCAGATCAACCTTTCTTTTTTGTCTCCATCTCTTCCTTTGTGTGGCAAGTTATTTGCATGCAGGTGATCTTCAAGGTCTGTGAAGTTAGCTTTCTCAACTTCTACACAAAGATCATAGACCTGGTTTCAGATGTGGAAGACCTTGAATTAGCAACAAGTTTGGATGAAGAGCAGATCTTGGATGGATTGATCTTGGAGGTTTGAAAGGAATTGAAAAATGATGGAGGTAATATGGTAGAAAGTTTGTTTCATTTTATTTCGTTACTAATTCTTTGGGCAAATAATTATTTGTAGGTTAAAGGAAAAAGAGAAAAGCATGATTTTGAGGTGTATAAAGGAGAGAAGAATATGATTTCAGAGGGGAAGCATGGCAGAGGAATAATTTGCATGGAAAATTTTAAACCCAAGGTGAAGATGAAGGAGAATAAGAGCAAGGTCAATCTGAGGCAGAGCATACTAGAAATAAATATTGTTGACAACATCACTCCAAGTGGACTTGGATCTTTTTCTTGGCTGGGAGTATGGTGTAGGAGCACCTTGACACAATTTTGACTCCTTGTGGAAAGTTTGAGAAATTGATTCAATTCGATGTTTCACCTTGTAATAAGGATCATTTAAGTCATTTCTAATGTATTAAAGTCATATTTAGCAAACATATGTGTAAAATGCAAAGTTGTCAACAAATAGTGTCAAAATTGTAAAAAGTGTAAAAGTTGCATAAAAGCAACATTAGGGAGTTAAAAGATCATTAGGGACTAAACATGGGTAGGAAGTTGGAAATCAGTTAGAAACTGATTATTCATGTTGTATTTCCTTTAAAAAGGCTTTGGAATCATTTGGGAACTTGTTGGTGATTGATGTTTTGAGATAGAATCAATAAAAGCACCATTTTATGCATTTTCTTACAAAAATTCTTTGTTTACAACCCTTGTACGGATCTATACAAGCTCAAGTGCATGGATAATGGTTTGTAAATGATAATAGGCTCAATTATCTCCCGTTTTATTTTTGTTTCATGTAAATTGGTTGAGATTTGTGCAAGATATTTAAAATTTGGTGCTAACAGGTGAAACCCTGATTTAGGGTAAACAAAGATACAAAAAATGATGTTTCTCACATTTTAAGCATAGAAATCTCTTTATTTTTGGCTAGGACATCCCTTGGAAGATATAATTTCGTGTTATAAAGGCTTTGGTCTAAAATTTTAAGGGAAAATTAAGTAAGAGTGCATTTTATGTCCATGAACTGTGTCTCAAACCAGAAATAGGGTAGTTAAGGGAATAAAGCTTAGGGTTTATGCAAAAAAAAAATTGAATGGAATTTTTATGGTTTTTAAAGCATAAGAAGGTCCAAATTTATGTGCTCCAAGAATTGGTTAAGGAAATTTGATGGTGGGCATTGTTTGTGGGAAGACTAAATTAGGCCTAATTGTTGGCCGAATTTGTAGATTTTGAAGTATGTGTTACAAAAGACCTATTACCCAATTGAGAATATGTTTTTGGAAAGCCTAAAAGATACTCAAATGTGTGAAGTGATTTAGGTTCCTGCGTATATTTTGGAAGAAAATCTTTGGCAGACTGTTTTTCAAACCTACAACCTTTGCACTTAGTTTGTACAAGTTATGGTGTGATGTGGTCTACCTTCATTCCTTTCCATTGTGCGAATGTTTTGGTCCCTATCTAATTTGAATTGGCATGGTTGAGGTGCATATCCGACCTTGGAGAATGTTTTCAAGGTTGAAGAAGGTATAAATAAGTGTTGTATTGATAAAGGAAGGGTGTGTAGAGTGTGTGATGTAAATTGCAGAGGGGTGAAGTAAAAATTTGTGAAGTATAGTGCAAGCTTCAATGAGTAGACTACTATAAGTAGTGAGTAGGTATCTACAATCTTCAAAAAGGCTACAAATGTGTTGGTGATGTTGTGGTGGACTTTTCTATTGCATTGAGATGGATTTCTCATTGCAACATTCTTCTTTCTTCTTTTTTGTAATTTTGCAATGAGCCCTTCTTTCATTTGGGCAGTGAGCCCTCAGTGAGCCTGTTGTAATTACTTTATATTGTGAGCTAATCCTCACCATGGTTTTTCCCTTCTTGGGATTTCATGTAAATATGGTGCTCTATTGTGCATAGTGTTGATTTGTTCTAGTTTTTGTTATTTGCTTTCATGCTAAATCACTCTAATAGATTAAAGGTTATTAAATTTGATGTGGATTTAAATATTAATGAGAGTTTTGATGTTTTAATGTACAACTAATTCACCCCCCCTCAATTATCTTGTGCATTCAACAGAGTAAGAGAAAACATGTACCAAGTATCTAGGATAAAGAACTAGAACTCATGATGATATTGAACTATACCTAAGATCACATGTTAGATGCTAATAGTATCATTAATAATAGCAAGGTAGGATAAGATATTAATATGAAGTACTCAATGGTCTAATTAATATGAATCAGGTGGTAATTAATAAAGGCATGGTCACCAAGGATAATTCTAGGCTAATATAACTACATGACACCAACACTCCATGAATATTCCACTACCCTACTTAACTCCATATGTGTTGAGGTCATCAAAACCAAGTTATCTCTCAACTTAGTTCATACTCATAGTAATACAATCACATATGTTTGAATCCATACTTATAATAATTCAATCAAATTTGAGGCTAATATATTTGAGGTTGGATACTTAATATCTAAGCTTAAAGATACATAAATCATATATAGGTTGTTAAAAAAATATGACATTTACATTCATAACATGGTGATCACATTCATAGAGGAGCACACTTTTTTATTTTCCTATTCATTAATTAGTGTTAAAAATTTTCTTAAATATATCACCAAGCAATATGATTATCATAAGGATTTCTACAAATTTCACCAATAAAATTTAATAAAATTAATATTTCCAAAATATAAACTATACCTATTCGTAATATTACATTCAAGATCATCATGTTGCATCTACATAATTTCACCAACATAGTAATATTCAAATGCTCCTAGGCCATAATTAAATCAATGCAACATAATTTCAAACCACATAATGTACATGAGGAATTAATATATAATTTTTGGCTCTATTATTAACCAACCAAATAATCTCTTCATTGCAATAATTTATTTTCATGTGCCAACATGCACACTATGCAAAATGATAAGCACATAGTTATGACCATAAAACATACACTTTTCTTTAGGAATTCCATGCATATTATTTTATCACAAAATCTTTATCGAATTTCTATATGTGTAATTCACCATTAAGGTATAGAATGCTCCATTCAATGCATATACTAAGACATTTTAAGAATGATCTCTATGAAAACACACAAACATAAAAAACGTTCAGCACTAACATGGTGTGATGAGAAGCCAAAAAAGGGTCTAACAACATATATGAACCAACATCCCCCACATGGAGAATAAACAAAGGAATAATAATCCCTTTTTGACACAATGTCTAAGAGCTTGGAGAAAAATAGTCAAATCACTTGACTTAATATGGAGCTAACAACCATAAGATCATATCTTATTACTCTAGGTCAACTATTGTCCATTACATAAATCATCATAAAAATTAAAGTTACTTGTAAGATAGATCAAATTGATAAAACTAAATTGTTCAAAGTTATAATACTAACTCAAATATTAGTATCATCACATATCAAATGTGGTAAAAAATGTTATCCATAATAAGAATTAGCTAGGGATACTAAGAACTATCAAAGGATCAAAAAGATCCAACGAACTACTACTTACTTAAAGAAAAGTAAAAAATAGTCCCTCCCTTACCAACACTTTCCACTAGACCTTATAAATAATGATGAGAAATATGTTCCACTCAATCACAAGAAAATCAAGGTTCTATGATTCCAGATGTTGTAGTTTTGGGACACTTAATTTTATAATGCTTGATAAGCTAGGACTAGATTGATTACCTTTGTCTTATTGTAGAGAAATATGCCCCTAATAATTCTACCTCCAACATTCTCTATGAGAACCACTACCACAATATTGACATCCTATATGTATTTGTTGAGGTAGAGGAAGACCAACCAATTTTCCTTGAGCCTTAATCTCACTACAAGAAACTATATGCTCATCTCTTTAATAATATGGATGAGGAACAATCCTTTGAACCTATTATATTATCCTCAATGGTAATGGATTACCAATGTGCCCATGAAAAATATAGGTCACCATTGGTTGTGGTTTCACTTGGAAAGGTTCCTCTTTCTATACTACACTTAAAAGGGGAGGGACCTTGGCATGCTCTCACTCTACTAATTGGAAAAATATAAGATGAATTGGAACACTATCAATTAATTTTCTCAAGGCATCTAATATTTGAGATCCTAATTAGCTATTGTTCAAGGAGATTTATCTCTACTCAAGCCATCACAATTTGATTGGAAATTCTAAAGTAACAAGGCCTATGTTGCATCATACTAACACACAAGACAAACACACAATAAAATGCACAAGAGTCAACATGGAAGAAATATCCACCAAATATACATAGGGGCCACACACACAAACAACACAACCTAGAGCTCTCAATATTGAAACTTGGGTTCTCTAATACCAAATATATTGCCCCAAGATTTTTCCTAGCATATTAAAGGCTAAAGAGAAAATATTTTTTTATAGAGTAATTGTAAAAATAACATGTCATAATTATTCACTAACACTAGGAATGTTGTGACATGACATGAAAAATATGAAAGAGTAAAAATATAATGCATATGCACAAGTGGAATGATTCCATAGTCATGTGACCATATATTGCAATGAACAAGTAACAAGTTAAAGTTTGATCTCTAATCTTGGTGATCAAATGCAAGGACAAAATAACCATCACTCATAGATGAGAAGGATAATGTGATATCATTACAATGTATTATCCCTAAAACCCAATCTATACACAATACACATCTAGTCCATAGGTTCACTTACTATAGAGGATGGATAATTAGAAGATCTAAGATCTCACATAGTCACACAAAGGACTAGTCATTTTTATAATAAGACATTGTTGGATGTTGTGGTTGTGTTGCTGATATGTGGTTGTCATTGATGTCAACACTATTCGAATTAATGCATTAGAGGCTATATATGTCAAGGATATTGAGAAAATTGTAATGAAATGAGTTGCAGGTTGTCAGTGGTGAAGTGAAGTTTAATTTTTCGGTGAGATCAGTACGTCGATGATCAAAGGTTTTGGATTAAAGGGTTTCTTTTTTAGTATATCTAGTTTATCCACATTGAGTTTTAGAGATCCGCATGAATATTTGATCAAGTTATGAAATTTTTTATTTTGATATTTTTTTGTTACTTTAGTTGGTGCTCCTGAATGAAGATGATATGATTCCAGTAAGTTCAGTTGTTGCAGATGCTTCTCCTGTGATTCATGATGTTTTTGGATGTTTCTATATCATGCTCTATTTGTGTTGCATGTCCACATTGATCATTGTGCTCGTGATTGGAGATTTTCTCTTGTGTTTTCATTTTTTTCATGTTCTTGGACGACAAGGTGATTCTAACGTGTTGTTGATCCTCAAACCAAAATTGTTTGGAGTGTTTTCATGTTGGAGATGTTGTTTTGGGTCTTCATTATGTTGTGGCCAACCTTGGTTGATTCACATTGATAATTGTTATTGATTTGGGCTGACAAGTTTGTATTCACTTTATTATTTTGTTGAAGCTGACTTGTAGAGATTTAATTTACTATTGTGGATATATATAAGTGGTTATTTATACCATTTGAAGTGTGTCAAATGTGTGTGTGCACGAATAATGCTCTAAATCATTTAAAGGTAGAGTAGAGTGTGAAGAAGAGTGAAGAGTGAAGAAGTGTTCATGTGCTTAACTGGAACTATGATCAAGCATTAGCAAATGCTATTTTGTCAGTTTGAATCCCTGTAGATGTAATATGAATCTTTTTGTAAGATAGTGTGTCTTCCTTTGGATAGTGAGCCTTGTTGTAATTGAGCAGTGAGCTCTAGGCAATGTGCCTGAATGCATGTGCATTCCTCGTTTTATTCTTTATACTTTTAACAAGGTATAATCTTGTGGACTAACCTCCATTGTGGTTTTTTCCCTAATATGGTATCCACATAAAAAAATATTAGTGTTATGTGTATTTCTGATGTGTTGATGATTTATGCTTTCATGGTTATTAATTAGATCTAAGATTAAGGGTTAATAAAGTTAATAAGTTTTAAATTTTTGTGACAACTGATTCACCCCCCCTCTCAGTTGTTTTCCCTTGTGTTTCCAACAATTGGTATCAGAGCAGGTTCCTTGGAAGAGGTTTAACAACTTGAGGTGATTTGGGATGGTGACATACAAGAAGGATAGTCTGAGATTTGATGGAACAAATTATTCTCTATGGAAGACTCGAATGGAGTGTCATTTGAGATGCATTGGTGAACCCTTTTGGAACATTACATGTAATAGGTATGTTATTACACATAATGGTCCTACTACTATTGCTGAGATTAGGGATGTTGAGTATAATATCAGAGCTAAGGAAGCATTGTTGAGTGCTTTGACTAATTTTGAGATGACTAATGTTATGGATCTGAAGACTACTTATGAGATCTGGAAAAAGTTGGAAACTTTGTATGAAGGTGATGCTAATGTGAAGATTGTTGAGTTGCAAAGTCTGAAAGGGAAGTATGAAATGTTGAGAATGGGTGATGATGAGAACATTACTACTTTCATGCAAAGAGTGAATGAACTTGTGTGTGGCATCATATGTGTTGGTGGACAATTGGAAGAATCAAAGATTGTTGCTAAAGTGCTTAGATCCTTTCATGTTGCTTACAAATTCGAAGCTATAGCTATTGAAGAGCTTCAGACTAGGACAAATGTTACAAGAGATATGTTGATTGGTAAGCTTACTGCTTTTGAGTTGAGTGAATTTGGTGATGCCCTTCCTAAGGTAGAATCTACATTCAAGGCCACTACTTGTAGAAGAGATAAACAAAGATATGATCTGGGAGAAAATTCTTCTAGAAAGGCATTCAAGTATGAAGAGGAAATGAGACAAATTGAAGAAGAAGAAAGAGAATTGGACAAGCTTGAAGCACTAATTGTCAAAAGAGAAGCTAGAGGACAAGGTAAGTTTCCTATTAAATGTTTTTCTTGCTATAAGATAGGTCATTTTGCATCAAGGTGTCCGAAAAGAGTTCCTAAGTCTAGACCTAACAAGCCTAGATTTCAAATAAAATGCTATTATGTTGTTGATGAAGGTGTAACAGATGATGAATCTGATAAAGGGAATGCAAGTGCCGATGAATGGGTATTTATTGCTATCAAGAAGAATAATCATGTGTCTACTAAATCTAACAGTTGTACAAATATGGAGAAAGCCCTAGTTGCTTGAGTTGAAGATAAAGATGTATGGGTGATTGATAGTGGATGTTCACATCACATGAAAGGTAATAAAAGTATGTTTGTGAGCTTGAAAAAGTATGATGGTGGTGTTGTGAGATTTGGTGATAACACAGTTGGTGTAATCTGAGGTAGAGGATGCATTTCTCTTGATGGTAAGCATAATACTAATGATGTCTTGTATGTGGAAGGTCTGAAGCATAATCTCTTAAGTGTTGGAAAGATGGTTGACAAGGGATACAATCTTCAGTTCAAGGATGAAAAGTGCAGAATATTGAGTTCCAAAAATGTGATTGCATCAGGTACAAAAACAAAAGGTAATAGCTTTCACCTGAGTGCTACTAGTAAAAATTGTTTGATTGCTCAAGTTGATGAAAGCTGGTTGTGGCATTGGAGAATGTGTCATGTAAACTTTGATAATATTATCAAGATAAGTTCTACTAAGGCTATGAACGATCTTCCTAAGTTGATGAAACCTACTAATGCCATATGCAAGGAATGTCAGTTAGGGAAGAAAACTAGAATTCCATTTCAGAGCAAACAACATTGTTCAAATGAATTGTTAGAGCTTCTGCATACTGGCTTGTGTGGTCCTTCTAGAGTCATAAGTCTACAAGGTTACAAGTACTTCATGTTGCTTATTGATGATTACTCTAGAATGATGTGGGTTACTTTCTTAAGGGAGAAATCTAAAGCTCTGGAGAAGTTCAAGATCTTTAAGGCTATGGTTGAGACGGAGAAAAGTTTGAAGATTAATTGTTTGAGATCAGATATAGGTGGTGAATTCACTTCCGATGAGTTTGATTCTTTTTGTGGAAAGAATGGAATAAAGAGATAATTATCTACACCGCGGACCCCTCAGCAAAATGGAGTTGTGGAAAGGAAGAACATGACAATTGAACAAGCTGCTAGAACTATGATGTTGGAAGGAAATGTCCCTCATATCTACTAGAGAGAAGCTATGAGTATTGTTACGTATACACTCAACCAAGTACAAATCAAAGGTGATACTGGTAAGACCCCTTATGAGCTTGGTATGGTCATAAACCTACTGTTAAATATTTCAAAATATTTGGAAGCAAATGTTATATCAAAAGGGATGAAGATATAGGAAAGTTTGATGCTAGGAGTGATGACAGTATCTTGGTTATTCTACTAAAAGCAAAGCCTACCGGTGTTACAATAAGAGATTGAGTAAAATGGTTGAAAGTGCAAATGTCAAGGTTGATGAAGATATTGCTACACCATCTAGAACCTATGGATATGATTTAGATGATCAAAATGATAGTACAAATAAAGGAAAAAAAGTTCAGACTTCAAATCAAGTTTAGATCATTCCAGTGAATCAAGAAAATCAAGAGGAATGAGAAACTAGTGAGAGTGAAAAAGAAAGATCACAAGAGCCTGAAGTTCAAGAACATCCTAAGACTCCGAGGTATGTGAGATTGAATCATTCAGAAAATCAGATTATTGGTGATAAGAACAAAGGTGTCTAGACTAGGAGAAAAATTGCAAAAGAATATTGTTTGATTTCAAAGACTGAGCCTACTAGTGTGAATGAAGCATGTAAAGATGAACATTGGGTTGAAGCAATGAAAGAGGAGCTAAAGCAGATTGCGGAGAATGATACATGGATTCTTGTTTCTAAGCCTAAGGATAAAAATGTAATTGGAACTAAATGGGTCTTTAGAAACAAACTGAATGAGCAAGGTGAAGTTGTCATAAACAAAGCAAGATTGGTGTGTAAAGGATATTCTCAGATGGAAGGAATTGAATTTGAAGAGAATTTTACCCCTGTTGCTATAATTGAAGTTGTGAGATTATTTCTTGCTTATGCTACTTACAAAAACTACAAGGTTTATTACATGGATGTCAAGTCAACATTTATAAATGGTGAATTGGAAGAAGAGGTGTATGTTGAGTAACCGGTTGGATTTCAATTGACTAATAAGGGAGATAGGGTATGTTGTTTGAAGAAATCATTCTATGGACTTAAGAAAGCCCCTAGAGCTTGGTATGATAGATTGGATAAGTACTTGTCGAAGCTTGGATTTAACAAAGGTATTGCTAATAGTGATTTGTATTTCAAGATTGATGATGATAAAGATTTGATGATATTATTTTTGGAGGAGATGATGGTTTGTGCATGAAGTTTGTTGATGAGATGCAGAGTGAATTTGAGATGTCTATGATTGGAGAGATGAAATTATTTTTGGGATTGAAAATTACTCATTTAGATAAATGAATCTTTATATCTAAGTCCAAGTATGTGAAAGAATTGTTGAAGAAGTTTGGTATGGAAGATTCAAAGCTAGTTGGTACACCTATGGTGACCAGATGTAAGTTGACACCAAATGATGATTCTCTAAAGCAAAATCAGACTACATATAGATCAATGATTGGTGGATTGCATTATTTGACTCAAACTAGGCCTGATATCATGAATGTTGTATGTATTATTGCAATATTTCAAGTTGATCCTAAGGAATCTCATGTGACTACTGGGAAGAGGATTTTTAGATACCTGAAAGGAACAGTTGATTTTATCTTGTGGTATCCTAAAGATGATCTTAGTTTGAGTGCTTTTATTGATGCTGATTGGGTAGGAGATATGAATGATAGAAAAAGTACTAGTGGTGGTGCATTTTTCTTGGGAAAGAAGTTGATTTCATGGTTAAGTAAGAAGCAAAATGCCATTTCTTTATCTATTGTAGAGGAATAATACATTGTTGCTAATAACAATTGTACTCAGGTATTATGGATGAAGCAGATGTTGAAAGATATTAGAGTTGTGTATGATGAGCCTATTGCCATATTCTTTGATAATTCAAGTGCTATTAACATTTCTAAGAATCCAGTGCTGCATTCAAAGACCAAGCATATATCTATCAAGTTTCACTTTTTGAGAGAGAAGGTGAGTGAAAAGGAAGTTAGATTGGAGTATGTGCCTACTAAGGAGCAGATTGTAGACATCTTTACCAAGTCATTTCCTAAGGATACTTTTGAGTATCTCAAAGGGAAGTTATGGGTGATTACCCCTCCTAATCATAACTAAGATGCATTGATTTACATCAATCCATGCATTTCATATTCATATCTTGATCCGGATTGATGTTGTGGTGGCTACTACTCAGGGGGAGTAGTCAGATGTTCAAATGTTCATACATGTGGTTTAGATTTTGTGTGGAGAAAAGAGATCTTTGTCATTGATTTCAAATGGGGAGAAGAGTAATGTGAAAAAAGTTTTGGGGGAGAAGAACCTTGTAGGGAGAAGATTCATGTAAAAGAGTTGAAGAGAAGAATCAAAACTCAAGTGGGAGTAAGTGCTAAGAGATAGTTGTGTTGATGGTGTTTTTGACATCATGTGTTTCCATCAATGCCAAAGGGGGAGATTGTTGGATGTTGTGGTTGTGTTTTTGATATGTGGTTGTCATTGATGTCAACACTATTAGAATTAATGCATTAGAGGTTGTATATGTCAAGGATATTGAGAAAATTGTAATGAAATGAGTTGCAGGTTGTCAGTGGTGAAGTGAAGTTTAGTCTGTTGGTGAGATCAGTAAATTGATGATCGGAGGTTGTGGATTAAAGGGTTTCTTTTTAAGTATATCTAGTTTATCCATGTTGAGTTTTATAGATCCGCATGAAGATTTGATCAAGTTATGAAGATTTGTATTCTGACAGTTTTTCTATTACTTCAGTTGGTGTTCCTGAATGAAGATGATGTGATTCTAGTAAGTTCAGTTGTTGCAGATGCTTCTATGGTGATTCATGATGTTTGTGAATGTTTCTAGATCATTCTCTATCTGTGTTGCATGTCCACATTGATCATTGTGCTCATGATTGGATATTTTCTCTTGCATGTTCATGTTTTTCATGTTCTTGAACAACAAGGTGATTATAATGTGTTGTGGATCCTCGAACCGAAATTGTTTGGAGTGTTTTCATGTTGGAGATGTTGTTTTGTGTCTTCACTATGTTGTGGCCGACCTTGGTTGATTCACATTGATAATTGTTATTGATTTGGGCCAATAGTTTGTATTCACTTTATTATTTTGTTGAAGCCGACTTGTAGAGATTTAATTTCTTATTGTAGATATATATAAGCGATTGTTTATACCATTTGAATTGTGTTGAATGTGTGTGTGTGTGAATAATATTCTAAATAATTCGAAGGTAGACCAGAGTATGAAGAAGAGTGAAGAAGTGTTCATGTGCTTAACTAGAACTGTGATCAGGCATTAGTAGATGTTATTTTGTCAATTCAAATCCTTGCAAATGTAATCCAAATCTTTCTGTAAGACAATGTGTCTTACTTTGGGAAGTGAGCTTTGTTGTAATTAAGCAGTGAGCTCTAGGTAGTGTTCTTGAATGCATGTGCATTCCCCATTTTATTTTGTATACTTTTAACAGGGTATAATCTTGTGGACTGACCTCCACCGTGTTTTTTCCCCTAACAGGGTTTCCACATTAAAAAAATCTTGGTGTTATGTGTATTTCTAATGTGTTGATGATTTATGCTTTCATGGTTATTAATCAGATCTGAGAATAAGGGTTAATAAAGTTAATAAGTTTTAAATTTCTAGGACAACTGATTCACCCCACCCCTCTTAGTTGTCTACCCTTGTGTTGCCAACAGACATGACTTGCAACACACAAAGAGGAATAAATAACCAAGTGCACAAATGAAAAAAACTAAGGTAATAGGTATTTCAAGTAGAACTTAGGGAACAACTTACCTTAATTTTTTTTCAAAATTTTTCTAGATTTGTCCATAATTCTAAATCACCTCTTTTTCTAGTGTGAAATCACCTAGGAAATTTTTGCAAATAAATTATTTAAAATAGAGAATATGGATTTAGAGGCCAATGGAGTTCTTGTAAGCATAAAAATTGGTTCCAAGGTCAAATAAAGATCCCAAAAATCATAATGATACAAATGAACCTCAAAAAGATAATTCAATCTCAAAAAATAATTATCAATATAAAACTTAAAATGAATGAAGGGCTATGTCTAGGAAAGATTGAAAAACTTACAACTTAAAAAAGGTGTAAATTTAATGTTATAAAGGGTATTTAAAAATAGTTTGAACCATGAATATTCTGCACTATTTATATAAGGTTCTTAAACATTTAAGAAGTCCATTATTCCATTTTAACCCTTGAACTACATACCATTAATATTTTTTGGGAACATATATCAATTGTGACAAGCATACATGAGCAATTAAACTCCTAGACCATAAGGTGAAAAAATAACACAATATAATTAATTCTATATTATTCAAAATATGTAAATTATATAGCTACATAGAACATAAGCTCATTTCACTTGAAATAAAAATAATATGTACACATACTAAAAATTATGAATTATCACATCATATGATTTCACTTCAAAAGAAAATACACATTTGAATCCATAATCAATCACTATACAATAACAACATGAGGCTCACATCGTATATGTAGATGCATTTAAATCTATTTAAAAGATACTTTAAAAAAATTATACAAATTAATTTATAATATTATAAATTTCATCAATTATACATTTTTGAGCATCAAGATAATTGAAAATTCTTCAACACAAGAATGTAAAAGATAGGAGCATACTCCAAGTATCTCCAAGAATTCATTACCACCTAACTGTGTGGGACTTTGAGGACCACCCTTCTGATGCAAGAGCATCCATGGCCTCATGCAATCCTGCATCACCAAAAAGAGGTTTGAGCTGGTTTTGTTTCATTTTGGTGTGGAATTTCATATTATTTATGAAATTCAAATTTTGTGTGTGTGGAAATGCGATTTCATTTTCCTTTTCTAAATTTCAATTTGGGTTTCAAATTTGAATAATTGCACAAAATGGAGAAAATGGGAATGAGGTGTAAAAGACGAAAAAATAGAAAAAACAAAAAAAAAGCATGAAAAAGTAGAACATGGCATGGGTTTTTAGGAGCCATTAAATTCATTTGTAACTCCAATTTTAAATGCTCACAACTCCTAAAAAAAGGGACCCAGGAAGTGGGTGCCCAAGATTGAAAAATCCGCTTTTTGCTTTATTTGTGAAACATATAAGCCATTTAAAGCCCATCTTTCATATTTACTAAGTCTAGAGTTGGGGAATGATATTTTATTCATTTTTAAATATTAAATTTGAATTTTATTTTCCATTCCTTGGGATGCACTGATTTTTCTTGAGATGCCTTTGGAATGAAAGAAAATTACAACAAAATGCATTGAAATTGAAAGCAAGTTTTTTGGAGCAAGTTTTCATATCAAAAACACAGGAAGAGAGGGGAGGCCATGGATTACCTCCAAGAGGGTTATTTATTTGATGGAATAGCAGATTAGAGGGTGTTGACAGAGGAAAAATCAACAAAAGTTGAGCAGAAAGCAGATATTGAAATGATCTAAAATTGCAGGTGCCAGAGAGAAGATTGTTGACTCCATAATCTGATTTGCTGCTGCAAATCATATTTTATGTGGTTTCTAGAGGTTTCTTATGGCTTGTTACAACCTTAATCCATGATTGGATTGTAATAGATTAATTTCCCAGCTTTAATTCAAATTTTTCCATTTGCACATTGCAATCTGGGTTTAGCATTTGAGATTCAATTTCTTTGTGTTTTTGAATAATATTGTGAGCTTCTGAATTTTATTTGCAGCAAGTTAATTTAATTTAGATAGCTCATACATTAGTGGTTTTAGAGCAAGGCTGATTTTGAGTGTGTGAGTAGACCACTGAAGAGAGGCAACTTGCACCAGTGCTTGTGTGTTGTGGGTGTGCAACCATATTTGCTAGAGGAAGAGGAAGAGGAAGGGGAAGAGGAGGAGAGAATTTTGTAAGGCATGATGATTTTAGAGCTTTGAGTAGAAAATTTGAGGCTCTACAAGAAGAAATAAGAAGGTGATTTGCAAGAAATAGAGACCCAAGAAGTGAAGATGAAGAAGAAAGAACAAAGAATGCTAGTTTGGATACTGAGCAAAGAGAAGAAATTGCAGCAGTTGCAAATGAACCACTTCTGAAAGATTTAACAAAAATGGGAAAGAGATCGAAAATGGATGTACCTACCTTTAATGGAATCCTAAACCTAGAAGAATTAATAGATTGGTTGAATGAGATGGAGGGGTATTTTGAATTTGAAGAGATAGAGGATCCAAACAAAGTAAGATATGCAAAAACAAGGATGAAAGGGAATGCCTCCATATGGTGGAGAGAGATTCAATTAGAAAGGGGAAGAAGAGGAAAATAAAAGATTAAAAGATGGGATAAAATGGTGGAGAAACTTAAAAGACAATTTATTCCTATGGATTATGAATTGGAACTACTCAAAAAAATGTAAGGTTTGGGACAAGGCAACAAGAGTGTGAAAGAATATACAAAAGAATTCCATAGAATTCTTATTAGAACTGGAAATTCTTAGGTGACCAAAGAGAAGGTTTCAAGATAAATAAATGGGTTGATACCAAGCATTCAAGAAGAAATGGCACTCGTTAGAATTGTGACAATGGAGAATGCTTATCAAATAGCATTAAAAATAGAGGAAAGAATGAATAGGAGGTTTGAAAATAAGCAAGGAGGAAAGGGTAAATTTAATGTGTAGTGGTATGAGGATAAAAATCAGATTGGAGACACTAAGGGTATCAAGGAAGAAAGAGGTGAGAGTTCAAATCAGACTCGTGATCAAAGTTTCAGAGTAAAAGGAAGATCGGGTAGAGGATTTGGAAGAGGAAATTATAAATTAACTTGTTTCAAGTGTGGAGAAGAGGGGCACAAATCATATGAGTGTCCTCATGAAGAGGAAAGACCAAGAATAAGGACTAAAAATTAGAATAGGGCAGAAAATGTGAATAGAGAAGATGCATGATCATCACATTTCGAAGAAGCAGAAGATGGTGAAACTTTAATGGCTAGGAGAACACTATTAAATGAAGATGATAAATCCATTCAAAGGAGAATTTTGTTTAGGACAAGATGCAAGTGTGAAGAAAATGTATGTAATTTCATTATTGATAGTGGAAGCACATATAATTTTGTGTCTGATGAAATGGTAAGAAAATTGTAGCTAGAAAGGAAGAAGCACCTGAATTCATATCAAATAGCATGGGTACAAGATGACAAGAAGCTTTTGATCAGTGAACAATGTGAGGTAAAATTTAAGATAGGAGGCTATTATGATGAAGTTTTATGTGATATTCTCCCAATGGATGCTTGCCATATTCTTCTAGGAAGACCTTGGAAATTTGATAGGAAGGAAATGCATGATGGTTATGACAACACGTACACATTGAAGAAGGATGGAGTGAAACACAAATTGAAGCCATTGAAAGAAGAAATGGATAAGGTTTGAAGCAATTCAAGTATTTTTTGGTTGATGAAATCAAAATTTTAGATGGTTTGAAGCAAGAATATGTTGGCTTTGTTAACATTAACTATGCTGAAGATGACAAAGGCAATTTGTTCACTCAGATTGAAGAAGTCTTAGGAAAAATGAAGGTAGTAGGAGAGGGTAAGGTAAAATCTTATTTTATTATTTCCTTTGATGAGAGAGAGAGTGAAGAAGTAGATAAGTTAGTTGCAATAGAAATTGCTTTTGATAAAGTTGAATTTGAAGGTTAATGAAGAGTTTTTTGAAGAGTACTTGGTTGCGAACAATGGAATTGAAAATTTCTTGATTGGTGGGCATGATTCCTTGTCATGTAATGTTGAGATTGAGCCTTTTGATGGTATTACTAATGCTTTTTTGAGTGAAGGAAACCACTGGAAAAGTGAAATTTCATGAAGAAGTAAGAAAGCACATTCATAAAGTGAATTTTCAACACAAGACTAATGCTGATTTGAAGAGAAGATACAAAGAGTTCCAATTTGGTGATGAGGTAGTGGTGAATTTGAGAAAGGAGAGGTTTTCAATGGGTGACTACAACAAGTGGAAAATGAAGAAGGTTGGATCGTGTAAGGTGCTAAAAAGACATGACTCTGATAATGCATATGAAGTTCAATTTCCTAGTGAGCTTAATATTTCTCCAATTTTTAATGTTGCTAATCTAACCATGTTCTACGAGAGTGAAAATAGTGAAGATGCAGCAAAGGGGCAGCAAGACGAAGTCTTACCAAAATTTGATCAAGAAAAGATTGAGTCAATTCTTGATAGAAGAGTAAAAAGGAGCACTAGGAAGAAACACTACTGGGACTATCTTGTGAAGTGGTTTGGGAAACCTCCAGGCTGAGATTACTCATCTTGGATATCCATTGGAGAAGTGATATGATCACTTTCAATTACCAAGGGTTTCTGATGGAGGAGCATCCATGGCCTCGTGCAATCTTGCATCACCAAAAAGAGGTTTGCATTGGTTTTGTTTCATTTTGGTGTGGAATTTCATATTATTTATGAAATTCAAATTTTGTGTGTGTGAAAATGAAATTTCATTTTCCTTTTCTAAATTTCAATTTGGGTTTGAAATTTGAATAATTGCACAAAATGGAGAAAGTGGGAATGAGGTGTAAAAGTAGAAAAATCAGGAAACGGAAAAAAGCAGAAAAAGCACGAAAAAGAAGAACATGATGTGGATTTTTAGGAGCCATTAAATTCATTTGTAACTCCAATTTTAAATTTTCACAGCTCCTAAAAAATAGGGACCTAGGAGGTGGGTGCCTAGGATTGAAAAATCTATTTTTTTCTTTATTTGTGAAAGCATCTAAGTCATTTAAAGCCCATCTTTCATATTTGCTAAGTCTAGAGCTGGCGAATGATATTTTATTCATTTTTAAATATTAAGTTTGAATTTTATTTTCCATTCCTTGTGATGCATTGATTTTTCTTGAGATTCCTTTGGAATGAAAGAAAATTACAACAAAATGCATTAAAATTTCATTTCAGGAAAGCAAGTGTTCATAAAATTGAATTTTATTCATTTTCAGAGCAATTTTTCATAGGAAAAACATAGGAAGAGAGGGGAGGTTGTGGATTACCTCCAAGAGGGTGATTTATTTGATGGAATAGTAGATTAGAGGGTGTTGAAAAGGAAAAATCAACAAAATTTGAGCAGAAAGAAGATATTGTTGTGAAATGATCTAAAATTGCAGGTGCCAGAGAGAAGATTGTTGACTCCAGACTTTGATTTTCTGCTACAAATCAGATTGTATGTGGTTTCTAGAGGGTTATTATGGCTTTTTACAGCCTTAATCCATGATTGGATTGTAATAGATTAATTTCCTAGTTTTAATTCAAAGTTTTCCAATTGCACATTGCAATCTGGGTTTAACATTTGAGATTCAATTTCTCTGTGTTTTTGAATGATATTGTGAGCTTCTAAATTTTATTTGCAGCAAGTTAATTTAATTTAGATAGCTCATACATTACCTTCTAAATTAGGAGGTGATGATTAGGAAATCACACAAATACACTCTATGCAAGGTGGGTATGATATAATTATAAATCACACTGAAAAAACCATGATGTAATCACCAAACCAACCAATATAATACAATATGAATGGAAATAACCACCAATACATACATTGTGAGAATACACACCACATAATTAGATCACCAAGTAAAACATTCATGAGGGCTCAACAATGCTTACCAATAAAGTAGCATACACATCTCAAACTCCATTAGATATAAATCAGTAAAAAAATAAGAGTGTCTAAGTGGAAAGATCAAAGAGTGACATCCCTATGATTATCCAACTAGGTGTAAATAAAGTTACATATACCAAAAAAATATGGTTCTCAAGTAATAAAAATTAAGACAAAGGCTCTATGTAAGGCCCAACCTCACAAGTAATGATTACAATTCCTTATGTTCCTTATTAGTTTACATTATTATTAGTTATCGAAGTAATATAAATGAAAAATATAACCTTGTCTTGATATAAACCTCGTGTGTTGTGAGTTGCATGAAGAATTGCATGTGATGTATGTTGTTTCAATACATCATTAATTTGTTAGTATGATGGAAATATCTTAAGGTGTAGAAATGGGATCTTAGTACTATAAGCTTATATCTTGTTACCTTATCATGCATAGTGATAGTAAAGAGTTGTAGGTTTTTCTAATAAGCCATGTGCTCTTGTTTCATGGATTTCGATGCATATGATGTCGTTATGTTACATAATATGGTGCCATTAGTGATTGTTGTATGTGACATAGAGAAATATTAATTTAAGATAGTTATTAATCCTCTTTAGAAATAATTACTCTTGTAATTGGGTTTGAAAAGAAAATAATCCTTGCACTTGTTATTCATTATTGTTGAATTGGTAATTATGATGTTACTTTCATCTTAATGATGAAATGTTAATCCTTTTTTAATATTGACATATTATCATGTAAAACATTACCTAAACTTATCAAAGTTGTTATTTTGAATATTACTACTTGTGTTGATGATATCTTTAGAATTATAATTTCCTATATATTTGACTTACTAGTTGTTGTAATTTAAGTTATTACAAGAGGGATATTTAATTTGAAATGGTGTATATATCTATGATATTGCTAACCAAAGAATTATAATGTGAATTATCATTATTATGTTGATTTAAATAATTTTGATTTCATTCGAGATTAATACTAATTGGACTTTTTTTTAGAAATAAATGTGTATTTTCAAGGGAGAGTGTTAATTTGAATACTTGAGTGAATTTTGAATGTTATTGCTAGGTTATCCAGATATGTTAAATTTAAGTAATCATGTTTACAAATTCTAAAAAGTAAAATTGTAAATTTCTAACATTGAGTGGCAAGATTTGTGCATCCAAATATTCAAGATTGGATTATGATAATCCTATCAACACCAAAAAAAAAAAAAAAAGTGTTTTTGAGGTATGCAAATTTAGTTATTATCAAGTTATTAATGTAATTAAAAATATTTCATTTCAGTTATTCATATCATGGAGTATTGACAATATAAAAGTTTGTATATATATAAATGGTCAATGGGAAGACAAGAAGATCACCATGACCCTAATTATCCCCACTTCATGTTGTAAAGTAATATTTTTTATTTGTGTGAAAGTTGGGATAAAAAATATTTTTTTGTTTGAGCCAAACAATTTTAGTGTTTAAGTTTTTTTTTTTTTTTTAGTTCTATGGTGAAGATGTTTAGGTATTTTCTTGGTGATTTGAATGGGGTGTATAAATGTAACTCATAGGAAAATTTGTAAGCTTTATTATGAGTTGTAGATTGAGAAAATTATTGTAATTAAGTTATTTTTGAGACCCCAACCCAAGTGCCTAGGGTTAGAGTACTTGAGGAGCTTAAAATGTGGTTTGGATTTTGTTTTGGGGGATTCTTGTTGGTTAGTTTCTTTGGAAAGAAAAACAGAGGATGGAGAAGAAAGAAAGAAGGAAGAAGAGATTTGGTCCTTGGTTTTCATGGAAGCTTGTCCATCTTGAGAGGCAAACACTCCATGTGTTAAAATCATTTTAATTTTTTCTTTGGCATCCTAATTGTATTGATCTTGTAAGGGGTTGTGAAATTAGATTTGTAGAACTTTGTGAAATCCTTCATTATCTTAGCATGCCATGCTATTTGAACTAGTATATTTCTAATTTTTTTGTGTTGGTAGTCCTTGATTTGTGTTGTGACCAAGTCATGAGATTGTTTTATGTGGGTGTGAGTAAATTGGTCTTGTGTTTCCATGTTTATGTAAATCTCTATTTTGAGTCCTCGTTGATTGATGATCCATTAAGGTTAGATGGAGAGCAATCTCTCTCATTTTCCTATTTGAAATCAAGAGTGAGCTCTCTTATACTTCATTTTACCACAACTGTGTAAATTTAGAACTTAGTACAAATGAAAGACTTCTTAATACTCTTGTAAACAAATATATATAGTTCAAATATGTGAGCAATATTGTGATGCCAAGGTTTTAATGCATATGTAACTTGGATTGTCCATATTAGAAAATTTTAAAAGGTTTTAAATTAATGTGGAAAAAGGTAAAATTAGTGTTATTAAAATTTCTCCATCAAAAAAAATCATGCATGCTTATCTTATAGGTAAGGATGGATATATTTTTTCTTTGTTTTCTTTAATTCTAGAACTCATGAGAATATTTTCTATACAATATGTATATCTAGGATAAAAATTAAATGTTAGTATATACTTTCCTATAAATGGAACTTGCATATAATCTTCTTCATTATATTACTTTCTAAATTAATGGTATATCAATGAAACAAAAAAATGTGTACAAATAGATATAAACCAAAAAACTTGGAAACTAAGCGCTTCTTCAAAAGAGAAAGAGAATTGGACTTACATAAAAATAGTTTTTAGTTTTGAAATATGCTTAGTTTTTTTCCATCCTTGGAATCTATAGAAAATTTAATATTATCTTTTTTAGAAATTAAAAAAAAAGAAAATATGAATAATTGAAAATAAAATAAATTCTAATCTAATTTTATAAAATAAAAAATAAACAAATATAAATATGAATTATTTAAAATTCCAAATTTTGTATTATCTGTGGATACTCCATATTAAGATCTCAAACTTATTTTTTTTTTATAAATAAATAAATAAAAGGTTAACCTTGACAACTGCAAGAGTGGTTTCCATGCTACAACTTACACTATGGAGGAAAGAAGAAAACAAGGATAGGCGCTAAAACTGCCTTCCCTTACCACCTTATGTCTCAAAGGGATTTATTAAAATAATCTCTTAAGTGAAGATATACAAATATTATTATATGTCGAAGACTTACTAAAGAAAAAAAATCATTGCACACAGGAAAGGCTTTTGGTTTGGTCATGAACTTGTAGGAAGTGTCATTTTTTAAATAAAAATTTAGGCATGGAAAATGAAAATTGGGTGGAAAGAAAACAAGATTTATTTATGCATTGTTATAAATTATTTTCTCAAAGGGAATGCCATTTTGCATGGGATAAAATAAGATCAAATAAATTGTATGATTATTGAATGGTGAAGTTATAAATTTTGAAGTTAATTTTTTTTTTGTAGTGTTCTTTATGTCACAACATTTTGTACATTAGTAAACATTATTATAGTTGATTAAAAATATCTTATTGATTGGAAATTTTAGTAATAAATTATGGAATAGAAATCTTATTGCAACATATTTGAGTTGATTACATCATTTTATAACTAATTAGATTTCTATTGGGAGAGGTAAAGATCAATCAATATCATAAGTTGTTGTAAGAGTCATCTTAAAAAGTGGGATAACATAACATAAATGGTGTATGGTTGTATTTCAATAAGTTAAAATTTGTATGTATGTGTGTTTGTGTAATTTAATTTAATTTATATATATATATATATATATATATATATATATATATATATAATTTAAATTTTTCTATAAGGATTGAAGTAGTATAATGGATACTAAGATCTTAAATTATTATAAGCAAGTCTAAGCTAATGTAAGGCAATAGAATCATAAATTGAAGTGTGTTTGGAAATAATATTGACCTTGTATCAATAAGTCATTGGACAACTGATAAAGAAACCATTAAATTTTCAATATATCTCAAGATTAAATATTACACTAAAGGGAGGTTATAATAAACACATGGAAATTGCTATTATTTCAATCTACTGGTTAATATATTTTAAATAAAATGTTTTTTTTTTGTTTTGTTTTGTGTGGATAATGCTTAAGAAATTTTTAGGGCATGACATCCTACATCTAGACCTATTCCTTTGGGCACTCGTCAAATGACCTTGCCTCCATATCTAAATGGGAATCTAAATATTTGTAGTTCCTTCCAAACATATGAATGGAATCCAATTATTTGACATACAAAAGATGATCAAAAGCTACAAAATCCTTGGCATAAAAATGAGGCACAATTTTGAAATGTAATTTGTTATGAGATAGCTAAAATAATTTCTATAAGGAGATACTTTGTCTCACCAAGTTAAAATATCATACAAGGTTTAAATGATAATTCACATTTCAAAGTTCAAGAACCATGCAAACACCAAAGACCGCCATTGATAAATGCTCTGAAATACTTCAATTTTAATAAATAAAAATTTTAAGAAAAAAAGTATACTATTTTGAATATATCAAAGAAATTAATATACTTTTCACATTACATAAATTTTTGAGAAAAAAATGTCAGATTATTGTGTAAAATGAAATTTGCTCAAAAAATTAAATCCTACCATTATTAATGGCTCAAGACAACTAATTGACAATTCAATGCAAATTTAAACCTACTCAAGAGAAGTCCATATGCAACCAACTAATATGGGATTATACATACCATGAAAACTAATAAGTTCTTTACATATAATTTAGTAGTAATTTACCATTAAAATCAACCTCACAAAATGGAATTGTCTCTTTTGAAAATGCACCACTAATCCTCACCAATCTTCTACAGTTTCATTCCTTTACAATCTTTAACCCACAGAAATCTCAAGAAAAAACTTGAAAAAATAAGAGATCAAACATGAAGGAGAGAGAAGACACAACAAAATAATATGCACTTAAAATAAACTCTCTTTTTTCTTTTTGTTCAAAAATATTTTAAATAAAGACTATTGTTTCATTTTATACTAACACATGCTATTATTAAAAAAATGATGTTTCATATAAGAATTATGTATTTTCAAAGAAAATTTTAATTTCATTTCAATTATACATCTATGCTTTTCAAATAGCTAACACCCTTTTTAAATAACTAAATATTTCTTTTAGTTTTCCTTTTATCATAAGAAAATATTTAAATTAAATATATAGTGAAACACTTAATGTGAACACATGAAGATTCAAACAACGTACACAAAAAAATCAAACATCTTTTATAGGTAATTTTTTATAGGCTCACAAATCTAGTTTCGATCAGTTGAGATCAAGGATCATAGGATCACACATGACTTATCTCATAACTTGAATTTAGTGAGATGATGAATGCAATAAACCATATATACCTGTAATGTTATAAAATTGCACCCCCAATGCATATTCACTTTACATAAACCTCACTTTAGCCTAATAAAGATGATAATGCAAATCCCCTTTTTCCCTTCCTTTAATTTCTTCCTTGACCTTGTCACTTTCAATCTTTGAAAGAATTTTTGTTGGGAACACTTTTGCAACACACAGATGTCTGAGCATCGTGTGAACATCTTGACAAGATTCTTGATCATGTGGCTATTGGGAAATTACACTTTCACCTGCCTGCAAAGTGCAATGCCTCTATGCTCACATACTTTCCCAACAATGGCCCTCTTGCATGCATTTCTTTATTCAAACTATCATTCTTCCCTTTAGTTCATTCATTCACTCATTCTTGCAACCCAATCTCTCATTTTGCTTCTTGCATTCTCATTGTCTCAAGATCTTCTACATCATTTTTCTCAATATTCTTGCACGTTCGTGGCTCCTACGCCTTTATGTCGGCTCTCTCAAGCGTTGCACTCTCTTTCGTCTTCTCAAGCTTGTTGAAGGGAGGGTAAACACTCTTTCATTGGCATTAACATATTTTTTTAGTAGAATATTGATATCTAACATGTCTACTTTATTTATCTTGTCACTCTTTCTTGTCTATCATCTATTTCTTTATATCTTTGTCTTCTTGGCTATCTATGGAGGTGGAAACAACAAAATAGGGGTTTGACTAAGGCAAGCCTTGTAACAACCCCAATAATTTTCATTGTCTTTATGTGTGTAGGTTGTTCATGTGGAGCTTCATGGGAGAGTACATAGTGCTGGACCACCTGTGAATTCGTTTCTCTCTTTTATCTCTCGTTATTCCATTTCATTACTTAGATTCTTGCATGTTTAGTATTCTTCTTTTTGTACTTTCTATCATTTCCAATATTATGTTAGTTTAGCAAACAATTAGATTTTAGTCTCTAAGTTTTTAGTAGGCTTTGTGTGTTTTGGTAGGCTTGCTCTATTTTTGGTCCGTACGA
Organism: Sequoia sempervirens; assembly: GCA_007258455.2. Lineage (NCBI taxonomy): Eukaryota > Viridiplantae > Streptophyta > Pinopsida > Cupressales > Cupressaceae > Sequoia > Sequoia sempervirens. The sequence continues at coordinate 106,787,607 of VDFB02049217.1, read as the reverse complement.
GACCACAACGTGTCATAGGGACATCTATGTGTCATGTTGTCATCCTCTAGTTGAAAGCTTTTATGCTTGTTCCTGATACCTCTAAGGCCTACTCTTTCAGCTTTTGAAGTCCTTTTCCCAAAATCAATCATAAAACATAAAACATTGCATAAAACTCCCCCTAGCTATCTCTTGTCACTTGAAACTAGCCTTTGAGGTAGTTGAGGACCATTCACTCCCTATAGAATATTCTCTATCCTAGAGACTCAAGAGTAGCGAATCTCATCCTCTACATTTTGGTGAACTCGATGTGAACCTTTCTTTCCCTTTTTTCTTTTTGTCAAAATTTTCTTCTCTATTGTTAGGACACATATTGGATAGCACATTGTGACACTTTTATGAGCTTCACAACCCAATCCACTACCTTTGAGCATGTAGTTAGGAGTTATCGACATATTTATAGGGTCTAGAAGTTTCAGACCTTCCTGTCTAGGTCAAAAATTTGAGTTCTCTATAGGACTCAATGTTGAATTCTCCCCTCCTTATGTTGAAATTGAAACTCATACCCTATTAGTCTCTCCTTCAAACTCTTCCTCTTCCTTAGATGAGGAAGCTACTCTTAGGGATCCTGCCGATCAAATTCACTCTTTGGAAGTAAGGCTCGAAGAGTTCGAAGAGTTCCTAGTAAAAGAACATTCTTATTTTGAATCAACTCCTCTCCTCATCGGTATGATGAATTTATTAATGAATGATTGAAGAAGTTTGGAGCTACTTCAGAGAATTGAAAATATTGTGGAGACCCATGTCCCATCATACATTTTCATCTTGGGCAATCCCTAGGACATTCAGTCAAAAATCATTGGTCACCAGCCGAATGTTCTAATGCCTGGAGTGTATGTCCTTATGGTCGACATAGGTCCTTCTATCAATATTGTTGCTAATAATACGACCATCGCATCTGAGGAAATTCCTACAATTAGAGTGAACTGAATTATCTTGAACTTTGAGATTCCTACATCTAAAACTCAAACTATCTCTACATTGGTGCTTCATCTAGTCATACTTTTTCTACAAATCCCATCCTCAATGCTCTATTATAGAACATGGAGTGGATGCAATCTCAATTGAAAAAATTGACTAGTTATGCTTCTCAACCTATGTTCCAACCTTATTATCATTTTAGCCCATTATCTTTTGATATCCCGAATACCCTCATCCCTCAAGGGATGGATATTCCTAAGTTTGAAAAGTGCAATGGTAGAGGAGACCTGCAAATGCACATATCATATTTTAATTCTATGTGTACCGATTTCTTCCATCATGATGCTTTGCTCACAAAACTACTCCCACATTCTCTCAAGGACACTACTTTGGAGTGGTATTTCTCTCTCCCTGATAACTGTATCTTATATTTTGACTAGCTTATGAATCAGTTCTTACAACAATTCTAGGCTAATATTGGACTGAAAGTCACCTTTACTAATCTCATCCGATGTAAGAAGGTTGTGCATGATAAAGTGACCAATTTTTATTACCCATTACCAAATCCTCTTTTCTCAAATCTCCTATGCCCTACTAGATTTTGATGGATAGTGAGTGTTTGTCGAGAACTTGCTACTGACATTGAGAGATAAATTTGTTCTAATTAAATATCCCTCTTTTTCCCATCTATGTGCTACTCTATGTGAGTACCAACAGACGTATGCTCAGTTTGAGGATTCTTCCTTGTCCTCCAGTCCAAATGGCTGATTAGCTATGTTTGTCTCTAGATATCCAAGGAAAAATAAAGCAATAACAAACATAATGTTTATTCCTACTGATAAAAGCACTATAGGCCAAAATAGATTTTTTACAAAATTATTTGAACTTTATATAAATGTCCTACAAAAACTATTAAAAGATGGTGTAATTTCTCTTCCAGAGATGAGACCACTTTTTGAGCCTTATCCTCAATGGTATGATGTGCAAAAGTTTTTCCAATACCATCGAGTATTGAGTCATGATACTGAGTGATGTGTGCATCTTTTCCATGTCATACAAGACCACATCAATAATGGTACCATCCAACTTGATGGTAAAAATAAAAAATCTAATAAATCTATATCAAAACCTAATAGTTAGTTGTAGATCTACACAAATATCTTTCCATCCCATTCTGTCAATCTTGTCACACTTACTTTTCTATAGATCTAAATCCATTTGAGTATGTGAACATGGTTTCATTTACTCATGTTCCTCTTTTAGGCCATGTGGATAGTACTCCCGATATAATATTTACATCACATGACTTGCCTCTCAATAAAGAGCCCTCTGCATTATATATCTTGGCTTGCGTAAATGATAATGTTGTAATTGGATTTATGGTTGACCCACGAGTCGGGTCAGTATTATCATGAAGGAGACTCTTTTCATAAATAATTTACATAAGGATAAATACAAGGAGTCACAAACCATGCTCTACACACACGATGGACTTTATTTTCCACCCATTGGTTCCATTTCTTTGCCAATCATGTTTGGACCTAAAACTCTAGAAGTTCCATTTTTCATGATATCGAGTTGAACTCTTCAAAGTTAGACAAGGCATCCCATGGCTATTCTCTATGAACATGGTTTCCTCTGTTATCCACAAATACCTAAAGTTTCCTCACGAGGGAATCATGTACAGTATCCAAGACACTAGATACAAACCATTAGTGTCATGTGGGGCTTCTCCATTGATCACTTTTGGCCCACTCCAATTGGACCTCTAGCACCTAGAGGAGATTTGTTATACAAGGCTTACTTTAGGTATAAAACTAGAGGCTTAGTGCCTAAAAGTGGTTTCCCACCTTCTATTCATGTCATCTCTCTAAAGGATTCTTTACATGCACAACAACATGCTTCATCCTCTACCCCTCCAAAGGCTAAGGAAAAGCAAGCTCTTGCCTTCTCCTTCTGTTGCTTCCTAAACTCTAGTGGTGTCCTTCGTTTCTTCTACTATGCCAAGAACAAGAAAGGGAAAGGTGCCTATGTTGTGGAAATCAAAACCTCAGGTCTTCCAACTCTTTTTTTTCCCATAGTCCTCTAACCCACCCTATATGGCAAGGGGAAGAATTCTCGTGGAGTTGTTCCTACGTCTTGGCCTCTGAGGCCTCTCACTATTCCTCCACCTATCCCTAAGGTAGAAAAAGGAAAGGGACCGATTGTCAAGATTCCCATCTCTCTTCTTATCTTTTTACCTCCTCTTGTTCCTCCTCAGGAATCTACCCTTTCCATCACCAATGACTATGGAGGTTGCTCCTCTAATGGACCAGAAGCCTCCAGAGTCTTCTCAAGCTACACCTTCTAATGCCCATAGCTATCATAATTGGCTTGTGTGTGAGTGTAAGCACCATCAACATGCCTTGGATAAGGAGTGTGAAGCTTCATAGAAAACCAAGGATGAACCTCCTCTTTTTGCTTCTACTTCTTCTGCTGCTTTCATTTATGCTCCTGCTCTTGTCTCTACTTCTCTTTTCGCTTCAGTTCCAGTCACCTTTGTGCTACCTCTAGCTTTGTCAGTAGATATTGATGAACCTCACCCCAAGAGGGTGTAAGTGTTCATTGCTCCTTTTATGGAGTCGCCTCTTATTAATTATCTTCCCAATCTTCCTCCTTTTCCTTAGCCTATTAATATGCCTTCTACCAAGGTTGTGTCTCTTGTGGATTCATCTCCTTCTCCCTCTTCCACTTCTGTTGTGAGGATCACACATCCTTTGTTGAAGCACAAGTTGGAGAGCAACCTCATTTCAAGTGATGGTTGAAGAAATTCTTCTTTATCTTTTGAGTCTTGTTCCACCTTGGCTTGTACCATCCTTGTGACAGAGACACCTCCTTCCCCAGAGTTTGTCACTACCCCTCTTCCCAAGGTAAAAAATGACTCTCAAATTTCTCATCCTTCTCTTGTTCGATTGCATCACTTCACTCCAGAGATCAATAATTCTAGTATCATATCAGATCAATGAGGAAGACTTTGAGGGGGTTTCTTCCTTGGCTCTTGTTATAGGTGAGTCATATGGAACCACTCTTTCTATTCTACACCTATAGGCTCATCTTCCCTCCCCTTATGATGATCTAGACTGGGAGTAGGATGACCTGCTAGAGGTGTTGGACTAGAGCAACGCTTGTTCTTTATCTTTAGATTATATTTTTGTGTTTGTTTGTGTTCCCCCATGCTTGTATATTAATGTTTGTTCTCTCACTTGGATGACCCTTGCTACCCTTGTAGGTGCTTGTATATAGGAGAGAAAATATATTATACACTTCTTCTATCTATCATACACTTTACCTTTTCACATTGGGAATGATGCAAAGCATTGGAGAATTTAGGCCTCTCTATGTTGACCTAATTTTTTTCATTATCTTCATGTTCTCTTCTTCTAGTTCCGATATATTTGAGGGGTGATGATAGTTCATACATATTATAATATATTTATTTATATATGTCTATGAGCAATTTTGACCCCAAATAATTGGATACGCTTATGATCTTGATTTCTTCATCTCTTCTTTTCTCTTTAGTGATGTTGTGGATTCTATGTGTTGTCCCTCACATGACAACATTCTACATCTCACTATATATCTCTTGCCACAACATCTCTTTATCTTTATATTCTCCTCAGAATGACATGTGCTCCTTTGTGTAGCACACATCATTCTCAAGAGGGGGCCTATCATATCTGCTTAATTTTCAAAAAGTTTCAAAAATATTTAAAAATATGTCTTGATGTCTTAGGTCTCGTTGTCTAGCTTGGGGGAAACTTGACTAGACTTTCCTTGTATTTTCTATGACTATCTTGCAATGCAATTTGCAACAACCACATACCTATCTACTTGTTGTATGGTATCTAGCCTTGTTATCCATACCTATTAGCATAATCTTTTATCTAATTAGATTATGTCATGTCATGTCTATTTTTTACTTTTTTTCCTATCATGTTTGTTTGTAGCTAACATGTTTCTGGTGAGATTGTAGTCAGATTTGCAGGATGAGAGACTCTCATCCTCTTTGCATCTTGGCTTGGATTTTCTACTTCTCATATACTGATTTGAATACCTACATCCTAGGCGGGTGCAAAAATATGGGGGGCCAAATTATAGCCAATTTTTTTTAAAAAATTGATAGGCTATAATGCACTTGCGTTATGGCTTGGTGTGATTAAGCCTTGGCCACATCAAGACTATAATGTGCTCAAGTTAGAACATGAGTGTGTTATATGTTATTAAAACAAAAAAAACCAAATCGAATTAATTTTTATTATGACTATTGTTTTTGTTGCCAGTGGCCAAAAACTCTTTTTGTTGTGCACTCGCATTTTGGGAGAAGGTTTTTTTTCATTTTTGTCATCAATTTGTTGCAATTTCATCGTCAGGATGCCACCACATCAACAGGGAGGTCGAATAAGTAAGGATTGTCTATTTTTTGTTGTGAATTTGTTAGTTTTAAGTTGTTTATGATATTCATTTGTTTAATTTGTAGGAAATGATAATGATCCTAAAAATCCTCAAGAACCAGAGCAACAAGAACATGAACAAAATCCTCAAAAACCACAACAACAATCTCCTCCACGAACCCCTCAACATCCTCTTGGCACTCAACAAAATTTTTTGGGGGTAATTGAAAACAATAAAAAATAGATTGAGGAGTTAATCACGAGATTGCACGACCTAGTAAGTTCAACCATGGAAAGAAGAACACTTGCCAGTTCACTTAAAGAAAATTTGAAAACATGTAGATGCAATCAACAAATAATTAAGTGGTTGGGAAGATAGAAGGTAGGAGACAAAGAATTTTTATGCAGATAAATTATCATATAAAGAAGTAAAAGTTGAAAAAATTACAAAATATCATTTGTGCTCATTATTCACTGACCCACACACAAACCAAAATCTTGACCTTAATGCCAAGAGGCTTCCTATCCATTGATGCCACCACCAAGGGATCAGGAACAATTTTTGGGATAGGTGGTACATGGTTTTTGACTACACACCATGCAACAATTGCAAAGTCCCACAATATTTCTTGAGGATGCTCTACTATGAGTTCATCTTGAACAAAATCCCCAATTATTTTGATATGAGGGACTTCAAGGGGAGAGGTGGGGGGTCAACACAAGATAGATCTAGTGCATGATAGGATCCTAGGCGACAAGAGATATGAGCTATCACAAGGCTGGATCATGAGCACATCGTTATCCCTTTCATCGCGAAGGAGAGTCCTGAGTTAGACACTGCATTCTATCAACTCTTTGACCTAGAGTGTCATCTAGCACTCCAATCCTATAGTACAATGCCATCTAGGGGAGTCTTCGAGTCATAGGCTTCCACCCCATTTGTGTTAGGTTTGTGGGGAAACTTGTACATATGACCCCACCAACATTGGGATGATGCAACATATGAAAAGGCAATGAATTGTTTGAAAAAATGCCTCAAATAAATGTGGTCTCATGGTGATGTCCATCACCATGAGACCTAATTTCTTTGAGGCATTCTTTCAAACAATTCATTTCCTTTTCTATGCTACCACATTTTCCATACATTTCTACCAAATCATTTTATCAAATAGTTCACTTCCTTGTTGCTATGGCTAAAAGCCTAAAAAAGGTGCTTTCCAACAAACTATGGATTCTTGGAAAAAAATATATCAAATAATAATCGTAAGTAATAACATAGACAAGGCAGTGAGTAGTTTAAAAAAATGCCTTGAAGAAATATGGTCTCATGGTGATGGAATGTAATTCCATCACCATGAGACCACATTTCTTAGAGGCAGTTTTCCAAACAGGTCACTGCCTTTTCTATGCTACCACATTTTCCATACATGTCTACCAAAGAATTTTATCAAATAGTTCATTTCCTTGATGCTATGGCTAAAAGCCTAAAAAAGGTGCTTTCCAACAAACTATGGATGCTTGGAAAAAATATATCAAAGCATAATAGTAAGCAATAGCATAGACAAGGTAGTCAGTAGTTTGAGAAAATGCCTCGAAGAAATTTGTTCGCATGGTGATGGAATGCCATTCCATCACTATGAGACCACATTTCCTTGAGGAATTTTTTCAAACAACTCACTACCTTTTCTATGCTACCACATTTTCCATACACATCTACCAAAGCATTTAATCAATCTACTCACTTCCTTGCTACTATGCCTAAAAGCCTAAATTAGGTGCTTTCCAACAAACTATGCATGCTTGGAAAAAATATATCAAAGCATAATAGTAAGAAATAACATAGACAAGGCAGTGAGTAGTTTGAAAAAATTCCTCAAAGAAATGTGTGATGGAATGGAATTCCATCACCATGAGACCACATTTCTTTGAGGTATTTTTTCAAACAACTCACTACCTTTTCTATGCTACTGCATTTTTCATACATGTCTACCAAAGAATTTTATCAAACTATTTGAACTTCCTTGTTGCTATGGCTAAAAGCCTAAAAAGGTACTTTCCAACAAACTATGGATGCTTGGAAAACATCTATCAAAGCATAATATTAAGCAATAGAATAGACAAGGCAGTGAGTTGTTTGAAAAAATGCCTCAAAGAAATGTGATCTCATGGTGATTGAATGGCATTCAATCACCATGAGATCACATTTCTTTGAGGCATTTTTTCAAACAACTCACTGCCTTTTCTATGCTACCACATTTTGCATACATGTCTACCAAAACATTTTATCAAACTACTCACTTCCTTGCTGCTATGGCTAAAAGCTTAAAATAGGTGCTTTCCAACAAACTATGGATGCTTGGAAAAAATCTATCAAATCTAGTAAGAAATATCATAATCAAGGTAGTGAGTAGTTTGAAAAAATGTCTTGAAGAAATGTGGCCCATCACCATGATACCACATTTCTTTGAGGCATTTTTTCAAACATCTCACTGCCTAAAGAATAGAAACCAACCCTTTAGCCAAAATTCCCCTCCAAATTATTTTCAAGGTCCTCATCCTCATCCTCAATTTACCAATCCATGGAACCTTCCACCTTTTATTGCACTTGTTCATGTCACCACCACACCCTCTCCATGTCATGATCACCCTCCATATCATAACCAAGACCACACTATACCATCCACCCTATCCTAGCATAATACCATTGAGAAGGTAATGAATTGTTTGAAAAAATACCTCAAAGAAATGTGGTCTCATGGTGATGGAATTCCATGACACGTTTTTATGCCTATATGGAATTCTCATAAGCCTATATGGCTATTTTGTATATATTTTATACTTATATTGACATATATTGATGCATGCCTACATGGCTATTTCGTTAATACAAATATTTTTATTGATGGTGTCCATGTTTGCATTATAAATCCATGGATCAATAGATATGAATTACATATATTCAAGTGTATACTTTACAAATTATTTGTATACATTGTGACTTACATGTATTCCAATGTATACTTTTTAACTTACGTGTTTTCATGTGTATACCTTGTATTCATGCATATACTTTGTATTAATCTGTGTATACTATGTATTCGTGTGTATACTTCAAGGCTTATGTGTATTTGAGTATGTGTGCTTCCCTTATTCACATGTATGCTTGACTTATTCATGTGTATACTTATTAATTAGTTAGCCCTAGCATTGATCATTGTTGTCCTTCATGGTTTGTCTTGAATATTTATTGATTAATACTAAACAACTTTATTAGTTGATGCTAAAAAACTTCAATATTTCTAGGAATACTAGTAGAGTTACAAATTACAAAATTGCACAAATTGAAAAGAAAAGATTAACTATAAATAAATGCATTGATTATTAACTTGATAATTGATTAAGAATGAGTATAATATATATCAAGACATGAGCCTTCTAGAATGGCAATTGCTAACTACAAAATAGGAAAAGCATTCCCAATACTTTAAAAGCAATAATCCACTCAAAATTGCAACGGGAGATAAGGAAAATGAACCCAAATTGGCATAACTAAATAAATAATAGTTCACCCTTCACAGTCTAGTGAAACCATTACCAAACTTAGAAGATCTTAAAGATAAAGAAGAATTATGATCTATATATTATAGAATCAGTACCCACTTTGATGACTACAAAATTTTCAACCATGGGCTTATCATGCTTTTTCAAATTTGGTAAGAAGGCTTATTTAAGATCCTTGAGCAATGTATTTCCTAATGCTCCCTTGTTCTTACATAGCTCAATTTAGTTTAATTCAAAGAGTTCCATCAAATGATTTATCTAAAAGAAAAAAAGACATTTTCAATTGGTATTCCATGAGATGTTATTCTAGTATATTTAATCTTTTGATTGGAACAACTGAATTAAGCAAAGGATACATAATCTTCACAACACTTGCAAAACATAATATTCATAGTAGATGATGAGTAGTTAACTTCTTGACACATTATCATACAAACATTTATCTTGAATAGTCTTTAAACATTTTCATAGCATAATCCTCATAGTATAGAATGAATTGTTATGTTCTTGATCCATCACCATATAAACATGTCAAAAGATGTATATGTCAACTTTTTGCAATATTATTTCCTATATAGGAAATGGAATTGGGAGAAAGCTTTATAATTTATAATACAAATAAGCAATGGAATTGGGTGAAAGCTTTATTTATCACACCAAATAATAAATGTATGTGAGAGCATCACTTGTTTCTCTTACACTCCAATTTTCAAGAAAAAGCAAAAAAAATGCCTCAAATGAAAATGACAAAATGCTTCACAACCAAAGTTGTTAATTGAGGAAAAAATAAAATGTTTATGAGTTCCACCATCGTACGCATTTACAATTGGTTGTATATTGCTGTAAGGGAAAGGAGGATAATTAAAAAATGTCTTGCACTTGTTAGAATTGAGGATGATCATATGCTTTTGGTGTGGAAAACTTAGACTTCTCAACTATCGTGTGAATGTTTCTCTTTTTGATTGTTTTGCATGCCATCATAAGGGATCAACATGATTGAATGTAGCTCAGAGTGATTTGGCATGTTTGGGTGCGAAATAGGACCATGCCTAGTGTAAACGTACCTATCAAGACACGTTGGAATAGTTCATTTGGTCACACAAGTTGCAGAATGAAAGTTGCACCTCTTTGTAACTTTACACTACTTACATTTGACACTTTTTCCATCAAGTGAAAACTAGAAACCATGGGAAAATGACTCTGAGATAACAAAAATCAAGAGAGATTATTGTAGAGGAGCTCAACACCTCATAGGCTCAGATGGAGAGTTTGTAAATATCACGATTTCTGAGTAATAGCTCGTCAAAGATAGCAACCATTTTGCACTTTGGACCCTTAAGGGATTGAGCTGGTTGAACATAGCTCAAAGTGATTCAACATGTTTGGGTGTGAAAGAGGATCATGCCTAGTGTAAATGTACCCATTTAGACAAGTTGGAACAATCCCTTTGGTCACATGAGTTGCAGAACGAAAGTTGCACCACTTTGCAACTTTACACTGCTTGCAATTGACACTTTTTCCATTAAGTGAAAATTGGACACCACAGGAAAATGACTTTGAGATAACAAAACTGAGAGAGGTAATTGTAGAGGTTCCCTACGTGATCCTGATGCCTTAGACAAAATTCCTATAATTGACACAGTCTCCAGGTAACAGGCCATCAAAGATTGATGTCCTTTTTCAATTTGGACTATTAAGGGATTACACTGCATGAATTACAAATCTTTGAGGGAAACAATAAATTTCAAAATTTGAGTAAATATCATTACAAATGTTTATGTGAAAAGATGGTATGCTATATTGATATTGATATATAATCATTAGGTTTTTTTTTTTAGTACATGAAGATTTTATAATAAGTTAGTCAATTGGTGCTAGTTATAATAGGGAGAGATAAAAGAAGAAAAAGAATGATTGGTAACCATCAATGGTTATTACACTCACTATATTAATAATATGATGTTTACAATAAAATGAGATTTATTTGGTAGTCCTAATTCTTATGTTTGTGCTACAATTGTCTAATATGCTTCATTCACCATTATGAAACCCAAGTGTTTGTACTTGTAGGCACAATGCTTTCTCAAAACCATCAAGTGGTAATACAAAATCATGAGAAAAAGATCAAACTATATGAATTCCAACACCCCACTTAAATCAAATATTGAATCAATGTGCCCCACTTTCATGCACACAAACTCGGCTTATAAGATTATCTCATAATAACCAAAAATACAATTCAAGGATGCCTTAGGTACTCCATTCTCATAGATATTTTACAATGTCACTCATACATTTGAGATGCTCTTATAATGTCTACATCATAGGTGATCATGATGAGGTTAACTTCAAATGAATACCTTGAAATTCTCTTGCTAAGCTTCACACACACTTTTATAATGGCTTAAAATCAAAATTGAGATTTGTCAAGATCATCAAAATAAGGATGTTGCATTAATTTTTTGGTTGAGATTCTCTTGGATGGCTCATAAATAGAAATTTTCTACAAGGAGACACCAATATATTTTTAGTAGTTTACTTACAAATAGGCAAAGTGAAAGAAGAAAAATAAAGAGCATCCAAAATGGAAATAAAATAAAAATTGATGGAAGGCACTTATAGACAACAAATCCACACCATTTGGTTCCAAGTCGGGAACAACAAGGCTTAAATCTTGATGCTTCCATTGAGGATAGGCATGCCAGTCTCTCAACTTAGTCACTCCTAGCCATACATCTTCATTGGGAGTTCCAAGATACCTATTGCACACAACAACCTCTCATGAATAGAATAACTTGAAATTCAAGATGCTCTTATAATGTCTACATCATAGGTTCTCATGATGAGGTTAAATTCAAATGAATAACTTGAAATTCCCTTGCTAAGGTTCACACACACTTTTATAATGGCTTAAAATTAGAATTTAGATTTGTCAAGATCATGAAAATAAGGATATTGCATTGCTTTTTTGGCTGATATTCTCTTAGATGGCTCATAAATCAACATTTTCTGCAAGGAGACACCAATCAATTTTTAGTAGTTTACTTATAAATAGGCAATTAAAAGAAGAAGAAAAAAGAGCATCCAAAATGGAAATGAAAATAGATGGAAGGAACTTACAGACAACAAATTCACACCATTTGGTTCCGATTTGGGAATAGCAAGGCTTAAATCTTGATGCTTCCATTGAGGATAGGCATTCTACTATCTCAACTTAGTCACTCCTGGCCATACATCTTCATTGGGAGTTCCAAGATACCTATTGCATACAACAACCTCTCATGAATAGAACATGAATAGAATGTAACCAAACTATTACTTTCCAACCTTTTCAAAACTTGTAACCTATTATAAAAATAACACAATTTAATCTTCCACTTAGTTTACTAATCTATAGAGAATATCCTACACTTTTTTTGCATATTTTTGAGAAAAAATAAAATACCATTGAACTATGTATCCTTTGCCACAATTCTAAACATAAAGTGTGCTACATTTGCAAATTTGATAACTTCATAAATCACCTACATACATGATATAAATATTAGATGATAGCATTAGCATCATACAAATTAATGTGCATACTTACAAATTAATAAGAACCAATGTGCATACTTACAAATCAATCCAACGAACCATCTAAATCTGCTCTACTCTTTATTGTGTCAAGTATTGTCTCATGGTCAAACTCACACACCTTCCACAAGGTCTTGTTCAAAGGTCTACCCCCATATTTGGTCAAACTAACATTGGATGCCATGACAAGGTTAGATTAATGAAGAATCTTTTGATGTGTGTCAAAGTCCTCAAACAACCAAAATTTAACACTCTTATGTGGCTACCTTCTAAGCCACATTTTAGTAACAACAACTGAGCCTGTAGGGTATTCAACATTTTCTGCATCTATAACTGGGGCCTCCAATTTATTTTTGGCATCAACACAACAACACAAGTAATAATCCATTCCCTCTTCGTTGTCTTCATCTGCAATAACTACATAAGCATGCCCTCCATTGATATGTGCAGGAAATTAGATGAAATTAGTCAACATTGATATGCCCTACATTGATATGTGAGATCCCATTTCTATGAGACATTTTTTCATGCTGCCCCTACTTTGTCAACCCTACCAAATTGGCAAGCTAGTAAATGCAGTAGGGTTGACAAGGTAGGGACAGCGTGAAAAAATGCCTCATAGAAATGGGGTCTCACATACATCACTGTGAGATCCCATTTCTATGAGGCATTTTTCCATGTTGCCCCTACCTTTTCAACCCTACCGCATTGACAAGCTAGTGATCTCACTAGCTTTCCAACCATGAGACACCATTTCTATGAGGCATTTTTTCATGTTGCCCCTACCTTGTCAATCCTACTGCATTGACAAGCTAGTGAGCTCACTAGCTTGTCAATGCTACCATATTTTGCATACATGTCTATGAAAACATTATTGTCAAAAAATTCACATGCCTTGTCCAAGCTTCCATTTTGAGCCTATCTTGCAATCATGGCATGCCACATTACCACATTTCTTTAAGGCATTCCATCCAAAAAATCATGTGAGCATTAGCAAGCTAGTGAGATCACTAGCATGTCAATGCAGTAGGGTTGACAAGGTAGGAGCAAATTGAAAAAATGCCTAATATAAATGGGGTCTCATGGTGATTTACAATCACCATGAGACCCCATTTCAGGCATTTTTTCATGCTGCCCCTACCTTGTCAACCCTACCACATTGTCTTGTGGCATGCCATGATTGTAAGATAGGCTACACCTTTCCCCATGTTGCTAACTTAGCCTTGAATAAAGAGTTTTGAAATAGTGGAGATAAGGGTTAGAATCCCTTGTAGGTAGACTAATCAATGAAACATTTAAAATATATCACAACATTAGTGAGGAGGTAAATTTAGAAATAGAGATGAAAACCAAAATAGATTCAAATATCTATCAATGTGGGAGGAGTGTATTCCAATTTTGTAGACATGTATGGAAAATTTGGTAGCATAGACAATGCAATCAGTTGTTTGATAAAATACACATCACCATGAGACCCCATTTCTTTGAGGCATTTCTTCAAACAACTGATTTCCTTGTCTATGTTGTTTGATAATTTTTTTGGTAAACATGTATGGAAAATTTGGTAGCATAGAAAAGGCAATCAGTTGCTTGGTATAACTATTTGACAAAATACCTCAATGAGATATGTCCTCATGGACTAGAATGATTGCAGGATATGCACAAAATAGATTTATTGAAAAGGCTTTAGAAAATTTCAAGCATATGCAATTTGTGGGTGTAATGCCAAATTCAACTACATTTTCCAACATCCCCCATGCCTATACCAAAATGAAAGCTGTGGAGAGTCGTATGCACATCCATAGTAAAGGATTGAGAAATGATGTATTATTTTAGTTACTTATGACTTTTGTCATATATATGTGTATACAAAATGTGGAAACATACACAAGATAAGTCAATTGTTTAACTAAATGCCTCAAAGAGATGTGGTTTAATAATGTAAGTGGCAAGTGTAAAGAATTGTGTAATTTAAAATGTGCATTGACAAGCTAAGGTTATAATGACAAACAAACAATCATCAACATGGAATATGCAAAATAACAAAATTAGAGGAAGCCAAAATAGAATGAAAGAAAATGTGTAAAGACTTCACATACCTAAAAAGCTAGAGTTTAAAATGGAGGAGTTCTACCCAATTATGTAGCCCTTTCTTCAAACTCCTCAATAATTTGACTTTTTCAAAATCTTGTTCCCCTCCAAACTTCAATTGTATATCACTCTTGAATGGAATTCAAACTTGAATTGATATTATATGCCTTTCAACATTAAAACCCTGCTATTTCATTCAAAGGTGGTGGAAAGATCGTGAAAAAGGTGGTGGCATGTGAAAAAATTGCATGCACACTTCACAAAATCATCAAAAAGATTTTTTTTGTTGGAACATGTGCATAATTAGGAGAATATGCAGAATATGGGCATTAAGATCACGATTAGATTGAGTTTTTTACCATTTTTAGATCAAGACAAAATGTGCTTGCATTATAACACATGTGTGTTACGTCTTGCTAAAATAATGGTCATATATCTACTACTTTAAAACATGTTTGCATTATGAGAAAGTTTATTTTTTATAGGTTTCTTTTCTCTCTATTTCTCTCTATCCTCTACCCTCTACCCTCTATTTCTCTCCCACTCCACTCTACCCTCCCTCTACCCTCCTAACTCCCTCCAAGTCTCCCTCACCCCCCTCCCTCTCCTCTCTCCTCCTATCTCCTCCACCCTCTACATCTCTCTCCCTCCTCTCTCTCTTGGGTCTCCTCTCACCCCTCTCCCTCTCAGGTCTCTCTCTCACTCACTCCTATCTCTCTCCCCTCTACTGCCCTTAACCCTCTATTCCTCTCTCCCTCCACCCTCTCCTCCTCCCTCTCCACTCTCTCTCTCCCTACCTCCTCTCCTCTCCAATTCTCTCTCTCACTTCCTCCTATCTCTCTCCCCTCTCCCCTCCCTCCACCCTTAACCTTTAAACTCTTAAACACTTAAACCCTCTACCCTCTACCTTATATCTCTCTCACACTCCCTCCCCCCCTCTCTCTCTCAAGTCTCTCTCTCACTCATTCACTCCTTCTATCTCTCTCCCCTCTAACCTTAACCCTTAAACCCTTAGACCCTTAAACCCTCTACCCTCTACACTCTATCTCTCTCCCACTCCCTCCCTCTACTAGATGGTGTGGTTGTGTTTCTAATATTTGGTTGTCATTGATGTCAACACTATTAGCATTAATTCATTTGAAGTTGTATATGTCGAGGATATTGAGAAAATTGCAATAAATGAGTAGTAGGCTGTCAATGGTGAAGTTCAGTATGTTGGTATGTTATGTGCATTGATGATCAGAGGTTGTGGACAAAAATGTTTCTTTCTGAGTGTATCTAGTTTATCCATGTCAAGTTTCAGAGATTTACTTGAAGATTTGATCAAGTTATGAAGATTTTCATTCTGACAATTTTTTTGTTTCTTTAGTTGGTGTTCCTGATTGAAGATAATGCTATTTCAATTATTTAAGTTGCTATGAATGCTTCTCTGGTGATTCATGTTGTCTATGGATTTTTCTAGATCATGCTATATCTTTGTTGCACATTCGCATTGATCGTTGTGATCATGGTTGGTGATTTTCCCTTGCATGTTCACATTTTTCTTATTCTTGGCCGACATAGTGTTTGTAGTGTGTTGTGGATCTTTGAGGAGAAATTGATTGAAGTGTTTTCATGTTGGAGATGTTGATTTGGGTCCTCACTAAGTTGTGGTTGACCTTGGTTGATTCGCATTGTTAATCTTTAATGTTTTGGGCCAACAATTTATATTCATTTTATTATTTCTTTGTGGCCAACTTGTAGCGATGAAATCTCTTTCCACAGATATATAAGAGAGATTCTTTATTTGAAATGAACAATGTAGAGTGTGCAAGGGTGTGCTTTTGTGTGTGTGTGTGAATATTGTTCAAATCATTCGAAGGCAGAGCAAAGTGTGAAGAAGTGTGTAGAAGAGTGAAGAAATTTTTATGTGATTAATTTGAACTATAATCAAGTATTAGTAGATACTATTTTCTCAGTTCAAAATCTGGATGGTTGTAATCCAAATCTCTTTGTAAGACAGTGTCTCTTTTTAATTGAGTAGTGAGCTCTAGGCAGTGTGCCTGAATGCATGTGCATTCCCCATATTTCATTTTCATTATACTTTTAACATTGTATAATCCTGTGGACTGACCTCCACTGTGGTTTTTCCCCTAACAGGGTTTCCACGTAAAAATATTGGTGCTATGTGTGTTTCTAATGTGTTGATGATTTATGTTTTCATGGTTAATAATCAGATCTAAGAATAAGTGAAATAAGTGAAATAAGTTTTGAATCTCTATGATAACTGATTCACCCCCCCTCTCAGTTGTCTGCCCTTGTTTTTCCAACAATTGGTATCAAAGCTTGTTCCTTGGAAGAAGTTTAACAGCTTAAGGTGATCAGGGATGGAAAGTTGCAAGAAGGATAGTCTAATATTTGATGGAACAAATTATTCTTTGTGGAAGACTCAAATGGAGTGCCATTTGAGATGCATTGTTGAACCCTACTAGAGCATTACAAGTAATATGTATATTATTCCACAAAATGGTCCTACTACTTCTGCTGAGATAAGAGATGTTGAGTATAATATCTGGGCTAAGGAAGCCTTGTTGATTGCTTTGACTGATTCTGAGATGACAAATGTTATGGATCTCAAGACTGCTCACGAGATCTGGAAAAATTTGGAAACCTTGTATGAAGGTGATGTTAATGTGAAGATTTCTAAGTTGTAGAGTTTGAAAGGGAAATATGAAAGGTTGAGAATAGGTGATGATGAGAACATTAATACTTTCATGCAAAGAGTGAATGAACTTGTGTGTGGTATTAGATGTGCTAGTGGAAAGATAGATGAATCTGAGATTCTTGCTAAAGTTCTTAGATCCCTGCCTGATTCTTACAAAGTCAAAGCTAGTGCTATTGAAGAGCTCTGGATTGTAACAAACATAACCAAAGATACATTGGTTGGTAAGCTGATTGCATTTGAGTTGAGTGAATTAGGTGATACTCTTCCTAAGGTTGAATTTGTATTTAAGGCTACTACTTCCGAAAGAGATAGACAGAGATATGATCCAGGTGAAAGTTCATCTAGAAAGGCATTCAAGTATGAGGATGAAATCAGATAGATTGAAAAAGAAGAAAGAGAGCTAGAAGAAATGGAAGCACTTATTGTCAAAAGAGTACCGAGAGGAAAAGGTAAGTATGAAGGAAAATTGCCTCTTAAATGTTTTTCTTGCAATAAGATAGGTCATTTTGCATAAGGGTGTCCGGAAAGAGCTCCTAAACCAAGACATAACAAGCCTAGATTTCAGAAGAAGTGTCACTATGCTACTGATGAAGACGTAATTGATGATGAATTTGATAAAGGAAATAGAAGTGATGATAAATGGGTATTTATTGCTATCAAGGAAAATAATCCTGTATCTACTAATTATGTTGGCTGTACAAATGTGGAGAAAGCCCTAGTTGCTCAAGTTGAAGAAAAAGATGAATGTGTAATTGACAATGGATATTCAGATCATATGACAACAAACAAAAGTAAGTTTGTAAGCTTGGAAAATTATAATGGTGGTGTTGTGAGATTTGGTGATAATACAACTAGTGTAATCCGTGGAAGAGGTTGCATTTCTCTTGATGGCAAGCATAATACTAATGATGTTCTGTATGTGGAAGGATTGAAGCATAATCTTTTGAGTGTTGTTCAAATGGTTAAAAAGGGATATAATCTTTAGTTCAAGGATGGAAAGTACAAAATATTGACTTTCAGAAATGAAATTGCATTAGGTACAAAAACAAAAGGTAGAATCTTTCACTTGATTGTTGCTAGTAAAAATTGTTTGATTGCTCAAGTTGATGAAAGTTGGTTATGGCATAGGAGATTGTGTCATTTTAACTTTGATAATATTGTCAAGATAAGTTCCACTGAGGCTGTGAGAGAGATACCTAAGTTGGTGAAACCTACTAATGCAATATGCAAGGAATATAAATTGGGAAAGCAAACTAGGATTTCATTTCAGAGTAAAAAGCATTGTTCAAATGAATAGCTAGAGCTTGTGCATACTGATCTGTGTGGTTCGTCTAAGGTCAGAAGTTTACAAGGTTATAGGTATTTCATGTTACTCATTGATGATTATTCTAGAATGGTATGGGTTACTTTCTTAAGGGAGAAATCTGAAGCACTTGAAAAGCTCAAGATCTTTAAAGCTATGGTTGAGATAGAGACAGGTTTGAAGATTAAATGTCTGAGATCGGATAAAGGTGGTGAATTCACTTCCAGTGAATTTAATTCTTTTTGTGAAGAACGTGGAATAAAGAGACAATTATCTACACTGCAAACCCCTCAGCAAAATGCAGTTCTAGAAAGGAAGAACAAAAAAATTGAAGATTTTGCTAGAACAATGATGTTGAAAGGAAATGTCCCTCATATCTATTAGAGAGAAGTTGTGAGTACTATTGTGTACACACTCAACCAGGTACAAATCAAAGGTGATACCGGTAAGACCCCTTTTGAGCTATGGACTGGTCAAAAGCCTACTATTAAATACTTCAAGATATTTGGAAGCAAATGTTATATTAAGAGAGATTAAGACATAGGAAAGTTTGATGCTAGGAGTGATGAAGGTATCTTTCTGGGTTATTCTACTAAAAGCAAGGCCTACTAGTGTTACAATAAAAGATTGAAGAAAATGGTTGAAAGTGAAAATGTTAAGGTTCATGAAGACTTTGGTACACTATCCAGAACCTGTGGATATGACTCTAATGATTAGGATGACAGTACAAACAAAGGAAAGAAAATTCAGACTACAAATCAAGTGCAAATCAATTTGGTAAATCAAGAAAATGAAGAAGAAGGAGAAACAGGTGAAAGAGAAGCAGAGAGATGAGAAGAACCTGAGGTTGAAGAACATTCTAAGAAGACTCTGAGGTATGTAAGATTGAATCATTTAGAAGATCAAATTATAAGTGATAAGAAAAAAGGTGTCCAGACTAGGAGAAAGATTGTAGAAGAATATTGCTTGATTTCAAAGACTGAGCCTACTAGTGTGAATGAAGCATGTAAAGATGAGCATTGGGTTGAAGCAATGAAAGAAGAGTTAAAACAGATTAAAAATAATGATACATGGATTCTTGTTCCCAGACTTAAGGATAAGAATGTCATTGGAACTAAATGGGTCTTTAGAAACAAACTGAATGAGCAAGGTGAAGGGTTAGAAACAAAGAAAGACTGGTATGTAAAGGATATTCACAGATGGAAGGAATTGATTTTGAAGATACCTTTTCCCTTGTTGCTAGAATTGAGGCTGTAAGATTATTTCTTACCTATGCTGCTCACAAGAACTACAAATTTTATCAGATGGATGTCAAATTAGCTTTTCTAAATGTTGAATTGGAAAAAGAAGTGTATGTTGAGCAACTTGATGGATTTCAGTTGATTGATAAGGAATACATGGTGTGTTGGTTAAAGAAAGCATTGTATGGACTCAAGCAAGCCCCTAGAGCATGGTATGCAAAATTGGATAAGTATTTGTTGAAGCTTGGATTTAACAAAGGTACTACTAATAGCAATATGTATTTCAAGATTGATCATAATAAAGATTTGATTGTTGAAGTCTTTGTTGATGATATCATTTTTTGAGGTGATGATGCTTTGTGCACGAAGTTTTCTAATGAGATGCATAATGGATTTGAGATGTCTATGATTGGTGAGTTGAAATTCTTCTTGGGATTGCAAATTACTCAGTTATATAAAAGGATTTTTATATCTCAGTCCAAGTATGTGAAGGAATTGTTGAAGAAGTTTGGTATGGAAGATTCAAATCCAATTGGTACACCCATGGTGACTAGATGCAAGTTGACAACAAAAGATGATTCTCCAAAAACAAATTAGACAAGATATAGATCAATGATTGGTGGATTGTTGTATTTAACTCAAACTAGGCCTAATATCACAAATGTTGTATGTATTGTTGCAAGATTTCAAGCTAATCTGAAGGAATCTCATGTGACTGTTGTGAGGAGAATTTTTAGATACTTGAAGGGAACTGTTGATCTTGGCCTATGGTATCCTAAAGATGATGATCTTACTTTGAGTGCCTTTATTGATGTTGATTGGGAAGGAGATGTGAATGACAAAAAAAATACTAGTGGTGGTGGAGAATTTTTCTTGGGTAAGAAGCTAATTTCATGGTTAAGCAAGAAGCAGAATGCCATTTCCTTGTCTATTGTAGAGGCCAAATACATTGCAGTTGCTAACAATTGTACTCAAGTCTTGTGGATGAAACATATGTTGAAGGATATCAGAATTGTATATGATGAGCCAATTGTTATATTCTATGATAGCTCAAGTGTTATTAACATTTCCAAGAATCTAGTGCTACATTCAAAAACAAAGCATATATCTATCAAGTTTCACTTTTTGAGGGAGAAGGTAAGTGAGTTAGATTGGAGTATGTGCCTACTAAGGAGCAGATTGTAGATACCTTTACCAAGTTGTTGCCTAAGGATACTTTTGAGTATCTTAGAGGGAAGTTAGGGGTGATTACCCCTCCTAATCAAAACTAAGGATGTAATGCATTGCATCAATCCATGCATTTCATAGTCATATCTTAATTTAGATTGATGTTGTGGTGGCTGCTACTCAGGAAAAGTAGTCAGATGTTCAGATGTTTAGATATATGGTTCAAAGCTTAGAGATCATTGTCATTGATGTCAAAGGGGGAGAAGACACATGTGAAAATTTGGTCATTATCTAAGGAGAAGAGCCTTGTGGGGAGAAAGATTATGTGAAAGTATTGAGAAGAAGATGAGTCAAATCCTAAGGGGGAATAAGTGTCAAGAGTTAGTTGCATTGATGGTGTTTTTCACATCATGTGTTGCCATCAATGCCAAAGGGGTATATTTTTGGATGTTTTGGTTGTGTTTATGATATGTGGTTTTCGTTGATGTCAACACTATTAGCATTAATTCATTTGAAGTTGTATATGTCGAGGATATTGAGAAAATTGCAATAAATGAGTTGCAGGTTGTCAGTGGTGAAGTGAAGTTCAATATGTTAGTATGTTATGTACGTTGATGATCAGAGGTTGTGGACTGAAGGGTTTTTTTCTAAGTGTATATAGTTTATCCATGTCAAGTTTCAGATATGCGCATGAAGATTTGATCAAGTTATGAAGATTTTCATTCTGACAGTTTTTATGTTTCTTCAGTTGGTGTTCCTGATTGAAGATAATGCTATTTCAGTTGTTGTGCATGCTTCTCTAGTGATTCATGTTTTTTGTGGATGTTTCTAGATAATTCTCTATCTTTGTTGTAGTTCACATTGATCGTTGTGCTCGTGGTTGGTGATTTTCCCTTGTGCGTTCATGTTTTTCTTGTGCTTGGCTGACATAGTGTTTGTAGCATGTTGTGGATCTTCGAGGAGAAATTGATTGAAATGTTTTCATTTCTTGTTCTTGGCCAACATAGTGTTTGTAGCGTGTTTTGGATCTTCAAGGAGAAATTGATTAAAGTTTTTTTGTGTTGAGATGTTGATTTGGGTCCTCACTAAGTTGTAGCAGGCCTTGGTTAATTCGCGTTGTTAATCTTTAATGTTTTGGACTGAAAATTTATATTGATTTTATTATTTCTTTGTGGTTGACTTGTAGTGATGAAATCTCTTGTTGTGTAGAGTGTGCAAGCATGTGCTTCTATGTGTGTGTGTGAATATTGTTTAAACCATTCTAAGGAAGAGCATAGTGTGAAGAAGTGTGCAAAAGAGTGAAGAATTATTTATGTGCTTAATTGGAACTATAATTAGGCATTAGCAAATGTTATTTTCTTAGTTCAAAATCTAGATGGTTGTAATCTGAGTCTCTTTGTAAGAAAGTGTCTCTTTCTTTGTAATTGAGTAGTGAGCTCTAGGTAGTGTGCCTGAATGCATGTGCATTCCCCATATCATTTTCATTATACTTTTAACAGGGTATAATCTTGTGGACTGACCTCCACCATGGTGTTTCCCCTAACAGGGTTTCCACGTAAAAATATTGGTGCTATGTGTGTTTTTGATGTGTTGATGATTTGTGTTTTCATGGTTAATAATCAGATTTGAGAATAAGGTTAATAAGTGGAATAAGTTTTGAATCTCGGTGATAACTGATTCACCTCCCCCTCTCAGTTATCTACCCTTGTGTTTCCAACACCCTCTCTCTCTCTTAATTCACTCTCTCCTAACCCCTCTCCCTCTCTCAATTCTCTCTCTATCACTCACTCACTCACTCATATCTCTCTCCCCTCTACTCTTAACCCTCTACTCTTAACCATTAAACACTTAAACCCTATACCCTCTACCCTATATCTCTCTCCCACTCCCTCCCTCTCTCTCTCTCTCAAGTCTCTCCCTCCTACCCCCTCTTCCTCTCTCAAGTGTCTCTCTCTCACTCACTCCTATCTCTCTCCCAATCCTCTACCCTCTATCTCTCTCCCAATCCTCTACCGTCTATCTCTCTCCCACTCCCTCTCTCTCTCTCCCTCTATCTCTCTACCCTATACCATTAACCCTATACACTAAACCCTTAACCTTGAAACCCTCTACCCTAGCTTGCCAATTTAGTTAAATTGGAAATGTAGTGGCCTATTTGAAAAAATGGGGTCTCACGGTGATGTAAATTACCAGGAGACCCCATTTCTTGGACCCATTTTTTCAAACAAGCTAAGTTAGGTTGCCAATTTCACCGAATTGGTAAGCTAGTGGGCCCACTAGCTTGCCAGTTTGGTGAAATTAGCAATGTAGTGACCTGTTCGAAAAAATGGGTCCAAGAAATGGGGTCTCTCGATGATGTAATTTCAATTTCACCAAATTTTCAAGCTATAGGTTGCTAATTTTTCCAAATTGGAAAGATAGTAAGTCCACTTACTTGCCAATTCAGTGAAATTGGAAATGTAGTGGCCTGTTTGAAAAAATGGGTCCAAGAAATGGGGTCTCCCAATGATTTACATCACAGGGAGACCAAATTTCTTGGACCCATTTTTCAAATAGGCCAAGTTAGGTTGCCAATTTCTTCATATTCGTAAGCTAGTGAGCCCACTAGCTTGCCAATTCGGTAAAATTGCTAATGTACATCATCGAGAGACCCTATTTCTTGGACCCATTTTTTCAAATAGGCCAAGTTAGGTTGCCAATTTCATTGAATTGGAAAGCTAGTGGGCCCACTAGCTTGCCAATTCAGTGAAATTGGTAATGTACTGGCCTGTTTGAAAAAATGGGTCCAAGAAATGGGGTCTCCCATTGATGGCCCACTAGCTTGAAAATTCAATGAAATTGGTAATGTATATAATCGGGAGACCCCATTTCTTGGACCCATTTTTTCAAATAGGCCAAGTTATGTTGCTAATTTCACTGAATTGGCAAGCTAGTGGGCCCACTAGCTTGCCAATTCGGTGACATTGGCAATGTACTGGCCTATTTGAAAAAATGGGTCTGAGAAATGGGGTCTCCCGGTGATTTACATCACAAGGAGACCCCATTTCTTGGACCCATTTTTTCAAAAAGGCCAAGTTATGTTGCTAATTTCACCAAATTGGCAAGCTCTCTCCCCTCTACCCTTAACCCTAAACCTTTAACCCTCACTTTATGCCTACGGTTATGTTCCTCATCATTGTTTTGGGGTTTGTGTTGCCAAAACCCTTCCAAATTAACCTTTGAGTCTAAATTTTTTGATTGGCATTCTATTTTGTTGTTGACCTTCTAATGTAGTTTCCCAATTATCTAAGTTGTGACTCATGCCATTAGGTTCGTTCTTTTACCGGCCCTAAAGTCCTAAGGTTAGCAATTGATGCCCGTGGTCGTTTTAAAATTATTGTTGTTATTTTCCAGGGTTGAAACCTTGTATGATAATTCACCTAAGTTTGGGGTTGGGTTTTAATATTTCTTAGGGTCTTAATCCATGTCTTCATGTCCTTGACCATAATTTTCCTAGTAGTGGCCCCCTTTTTAAGATAAACAATTTATAGCATGTGTAGATTTTGGTTATAAAATGACCGTTTGATCATTGTGGGCAGATCTTGACCATTGCTCACATGCTCGCTCTGTTGCATTCTTCATTAAAATAATCAAGTGGGATGGTAGGAAATTTTTGCATGTCATATCCATTCATGGGTCCATTTCTTCCCAAGGTTCAATGGGCAGAGCTTAAAGAAAGATCCACGACCGATATCACAACACTTGTCTTCATCTGGGTTGTTCCCTGCATGCCCGTTTGTTCTATATATTGAGGTGAAGTAATCAAATGGGGTAGTGGGCACTGGACACGTGTTACCTTCATATGGTGGGCCCAATATATTTTTGTGATTGGTGAGCAGTATCAAAGGGAGATCTACGGTGGTTGTTGGGTGACATGGTCAAATCTCCACCACTCCTCGCCACCTTGTAATATTTCATTTGATACTTATAAAATGTCGTGAGCTAGCGGGTGAGATGACACTTGTTGCTTCATGGAGGGACCTTCCAAGTTTTGGAGACATTGTTTTCTTTAGAGGATAGAGATTGATGGTTGGCGGCAGGTGATGTGGGTTAATCCTACCACTCCTTGCCATCATGTGAGGGGCCCACTTGTATCTCTCATTTCTCAGCGAGCAAGTGGGCAACTTCCATGTGGAATATTTTAAGGGCCCCGATGGACTTTAGTGGAGATAAAGTACTACACAAATTTTATCGAAATGGCACTAAGATTAAAATAGATGCCATATTAGAACTGGTTTCTTTTGGCACGTATTTGAGATTTTGGAAATTGTTTTTGATTATGGTTGTCAGTTCTATCAGATGCTAGTACATGTGGGAAGGTGAAATTGAAGTAAGGAAGAGTACGAGATGATATTTTGAGATTAAATCAAGATCGCTACCTGTTGTCTTGTTGTGATGAATTGCAAGTAACTTAATTCCCATGGGTGAGTGAGTAAATATGACACAAACAATTTTATTAAATGCTAAGCATGTGATTAAGTATGTGTGGGTGTCTATCCACTTGGGATTTCCTCATTAGGAAAAGGCATCAAGCGCATGCAATTATCTTTGTCATAATTAATCATTCTGATTAATTATCCATTGATTTGTCTCAATGTGTGATCGATGATCAAGGTTCAAAAGTCAAAATAGTTGTTTTTTAGTTCTCTCACACAAGCTTTCTTTGAACATTAATGGTTGGCACACTTGCATTGCTCAATATAATGAGCACCGACAGCCATATTTTCCTCACAGATTGCTGAAACTTGAGCTTAAGTCCATAGGGAGGTTGGAAAAGAGTTTCTTTGGTTGTAGAGGTATTGTGATAAGATTTTCCTTGGGTTGGTAGGATTTATACATTGTTGGATGTGTCTTTGTCTTGTGTGAAATTGGTGAAGTTACTCTGCCCAATGGATAAACTAAGTGTGTCTATCATCCCAATCCGAAGGTCCAAGAGATTCAATCCCCTTGAGTCTCAAAGTGACATTCCCAAGAATGAATAGGATATTCCTAAAGTTCCTGTAACTCCAAGGAAGAAAACAAAAGCTGGTAAGAAATTTGTGTAGAACGTTGTAAAGTGTTCATATCATCTGAGAAGCTAAATTGTTTCAAAGGTGTTGGTTAAAGGTAAAGGGAAGAAATATAATAGGCCTAAAAGGGAGGTAGCAAGGAAGAATAAATACCACTGAGCTTATTTGGGAAAGCATCATTCCCCCATTGAAGTCTTAGATGATCCCTCAGATAGCAAGGACTAAAATTGATCCAGGGTACCATCAATACCTTATGGCCATGGCTGATATGGAAGAATTAGATGATGAGGTGGTGGTGGTAGCCTCCCCAATTTCAATAAGGACACCAAGTGGGTGTACTTACTTTACTGTTGACAAAGCAGGGTAGCACCTTGTTTTCTTTTTGAACTAATGCTTGGTTTTTGGTCCTTTGTATTGACTCGGTTCCTTTTGGCTGGTATGTTAGTTTGTGCCTTTGGTGTTCATGGTGACTTTTCTAGGTTTGGTGTGGATGTGCAAGTTTTGATGCTACAAAAATGATGGATTTTGGAAGGCTAGTGGGTCTTCTCCGACTAACGGTTTTTAGAATTTTTCTTTTTGCTTTCCCTTGCCCTGCAAATGATTGCTTATAATTGTCTGGGGAATTTCTCACATTCAGGTGAAATTAGTTTTGAAATGAATGTGAAATGTAATTTGTAATTCATCTCGATGCTTGTTGCTCCCTTGTTCTATAAAAGGGATTTCAAGGCTCATTAGAGGGGGTTCAGTTGGTAGTTTTTCTTTAAAGGGGTCATATAGAAATAGAAAAGAACACTGAACTTTCTAGTAGTATGTTTTAGGGATGAAGTCTGTCAATATGTATATGGTTCTCTGATAATGATAGTGATAATATAACAAAGTAGTGTAAAATCTCTATAGTTTTCTCTCCTATGTACTGGTTCTACAAATTATGAATAATATAATCAATTGTTATCTTATTTGTATCTATTGGTTTCCAATGGATGTACTACTCTATTCTTGCTCATTAATTCAATGAATGGATGTAAATTCTTTAGTATAATTGTAGGTTTGTAATAAGTCATGTATGAGGATGCCTAGACATGCCAGTATTTATAAACACATTGTTGGGATCACCCTCCAAGGTTTAACAGATCTTGAAGTGTGAGGGAGAGAAGGTTATATATCAAGCTCCCATTCATTGGCCACTGACCTTGAAGATTCTTAAGCATAAGGGTTGGCTACCCTTTAGAGGATTTTAAGGTTCTGCTAGAAAAAACCCCAACCGAAATGGAGACTCTACTGGGGAGAAGTAGATGGGTATCAATTTGCATAGAGTCAAGCATTTGGTGAATCTGAACATTTGGTTCATATGTTGAGAAGTTTTGAGACCTAGAAGTGACTTTTTTGCTGCAACTTTAAATGAATTTATGTGTGACTCTGTTTTGGGAGAAGACCCTAAATAAAATTTATCTTTGAAGGAGCTTCATATTGCTTGAAGTTCAATCCTCTATGAAGAGAGGTGGCGACTATGTCTAATGAACCTACTGAAGATGTGAAGAAAGCTTTAGATCTACAAAGATTTCTAGTCAAGAAGAATAATTTGCAACAACTGCAACATATCTAGGTATTTTTCATTTTTTGGTTTTCAAGAAGCATAAATCTATATATGAAGACCATATTTGAAAGTCTTGAAATTTTTTGGTTCCCTATTGAGTGAAACTAAGCACTAAGGAAGGGAAATAGTGGTGATATACTTGCATACTTCTATATTACTAGATTGTAACCTCTATTATGAAGTGAAGTATGCATTTTTTTTGAAGAAACTCATTTAGAAGGTCTTAAGCAAGTTGAGACATAAATTTTCATTGTAAAATCTTAAGATAATGTTGTAAAAGGAGTTTTGAGTTTCCCTATGTAACTGCATAGTTAATATGAAATTTTTTGTAGAGATGTAAGAAAATGTATCATCAACCTATGCATCCTTGTGTGGACTCAAATGTAACAATGCATAGTGTACAGACCCAGTCATGTAATCAAATAAATTTCTCTATTGAAAGGTACAGAGCCATAAATTTTGATAGCATTTGTGTTTTCCCAAATGTCATACCATCTAAAATCAGGAAACACTTACCAAAATTCAATGGTGAGAGGTCTGAATTAGCTAATAAGAATCTACAAGAATTCAATAATTTAATGGATGACTATGAGATAGACCCTGAGGATGTACTCATGAGGTTGTTTTTCTAGTCTCTAAAGGGAGATGCAGGAGATTGGTTCTCTTATTTTCTAGCATGCTCTGTCTATTCTTGGAGTGAGTTCAAAGTAGTTTTCATGGAGCAATTTGGTGAAAGAATCAATTCTAGTTCCATGCTCAATAAATTTATGAGCATTGAGAAAGAAGAGGATGAGCTGGTCCCAACATTTAACTAAAGATTTGCTAAAATATTAAGGGATATTCCTAAGGTTTTGAGACTAAGTGATGCAGTGTGCTTGGTTGTTTATTTGGAAGCTTTTGATAATGAGATGAGCTGTCTACTGAGAGATAAGGATCCTAAAACCTTGCATCAGGTATATGATATAGCCATGAACATTGAAAACAACCAGAAATATGGAATGCACAAGGGTCATTTGTCTATAAGTGTTTTCTTCCCTGAGGCACCAAATGTTGATGAGAGGTGTAAGTCATAAATTAAAAATGAATGTCATAACACTTAAACCCCTGTTGTCCTAGCTTAGACATTATTCCATAATGTTGGTCACATAGAGCTCCAAATGCATTTGTGATCCTATAGTCTTTGTTCAATCCCTCTCTTGCATAAGGATATATGAAGGATAATCATCATATGATCTCTATGCAAGATTTATGGATGTTTTAGCTCCAATTCTTGAGTGTCGCAAATTTGAAAATTCAGTATGCATTGATTTATTTTACGAATCTTATGAACTAAGTTTGAGTACTTTTCCAAAGGAGTTGAATCCTGTTAGGATTGACCAAGTGTGTGAATGTATTTCTTGTTTTGAAAAGATTAGAGATGATCATCAAAAGGCTTTAATGTTTTCAATCTGTAATGATAATGATTCTTCTACTTCGTATGAATCAAGTAGTGAGATGTCTCATGAAGAAGAAGAGAGTAGAGAAAAAGTTGAAAATGGATACCTTAGTGAAGAAAATGAAATATGTGGAAAGTTCATTGGTTAGGTAGATAATGAAAATAGTCATCATTTTTCAAATGTGTGGTCTAGAGAATAGGAGGTATGTGAAGTTATCCCTTACTGCAAGTATGCTAATCAAGGAATAGAAATGGGTTCAAGTATTCAACATGGTGAATCAACCTAAGTATGTGAAAATGGCCAATCTAAAGAGCAAGAGCCTAAATACATGTTTGGTATCCTCCCGGGCTTTGATTCTTGTGATGATTCCAACACCTGTAGTCCTATGGAAGATATAACACTGTGCAATAAATTTGAAGATTCTAAACATAGTTTTAGTGTTGATGAGTCCCCTTGCTGTAATAATAATTACGGAATTGAATATGGTCATTCCTTTGTTGATCATGATTATCCTCATGAAGAAGAGATAGAATCATTTTTTGCAAATAAGAAATATGCTGATAATGATGGGAATGCATATTTGTTTGAGAAGGAACAACTTTCTTCCTATGAAGAGTTTTCAAAATGTGAGTCACATATGCTAACTATTGATGATGAGAATGAAGTTGAGAATCTATTTGTATGCTCTTCTAGGGATTGTAATTACTTTGAATACATTAATGATATGAAAGATTTAGATCTTCATGTTAAGGAGGTAGAAGCCTTTATGACAGAAATGAATGTAATAGAAAATCCCTTATTTGATAAGCCTCCATCTTCAATAGAGATGAGGAATGATGATCCTTGTTGGTTCAAAGATAATCCACTCTTTATTCGGAACTCTAATGATGATCCTTGTTGGTTCAAAGATAATCCACTAGGCCTAAAGTGAGGGTCTAAGCCAAATATTTCAAGATTTTAAAATGGAAACAAAGAAAATTTTGATGGGTGCCATTAGTGGCCCTTGTTGGGGACACATGCCTCTCACAGGCATGGTGAGATCCAATAATCTTAGGTGGAGCTGACTGAATGTTAGAATCATTAGGAAACAAAGTCTCTTTATTTCAATTTTCAACTTCACTTGGTGGCCCCAAACCACCAAATGAAAAAGGGAAGTCAATATTTTCCTTTTTCAAACACCAACTTGTTGAAGGAACTAATTTCCCTCAACCCACATTTACCTCTACCATACCACTACAACTAGTATAGATTTCTTATTATAATTAGAAAAATATGGTTGCCATTGAAATCTACCTAATTACAAACATTGCCACTAAAATTTCTCACAACTTTTTTGAGCATACCATTGCTAATGCAATCTCTGTAATTCTGCTTTGTATAACAAGACATAAACTAATAGTTTTCATCATCACATGAAACATATGTGCTACATTCATTACATGAAACATATTCATATTGAAGATAACATTCCTTTCTCTTCATTTGATTGTCATGCTCCATCAAAATACCTTCCATCTGAACTAGAAACTGAAAGTATTCATACTCTCCCAAGTAGCTGGCATCATGATACTCAACCTTGTGTGCAATATCTATTTCAAATGTAAAAAAATAATAGGAAACTCCCTCAAGGAGCTCATCAACATGGTTCTCTATTTGCTTATGTTCCTCATCATTGTTTTAGGGTTTGTGTTGCCAAAACCCTTCCAAATTAACCTTTGATTTTGAAAACTTTCATTGGTGTTCTATTTTTTTGTTGACCTTATGATGTAGTTTCCTTGTTGTCTAAGTTGTGACTCATGCCATCGGGTTCGTTCTTTTACCGGCTCAAAAGTCCTAAGGTTACCAGTCGATGCCCATGGTCATTTTAAAATTGTTGTTCTTTTCCAAGCTTGAAACCTTGTATGATAAGTCACCTAAGTCTGGGGTCAAGTTTTAATATTGCCTAGGGTTTTAATCCATGTTTGCATGTCTTGAACCTTCATCTGCCTAGTAGTGGTCCCATTTTTAAGACTAACATCTGTGGCATGTGCAAATTTTAGTTATAAAATGATTGTTCAATCATCGTGGATGGATCTCGACCGTTCCCCATGTGCCCACTCCATTACATTCTTTATTAAAATAATCAAGTGGGATAGCAGGTGGTTTTCGCATGTCATATCTAGCGGTGGGTCCATTTCTTCCAAAGGGTCAATCAGCGAAGCTTAAAGAAAGATCAATGACTGGTATCACAACACTTCTCTTCATTTGGGTTATTCCCTTTGTGCCCATTTGTTCTATATATTGAGGTGAAGTAATCACGCAGGCTAGCAAGCATTGGACACATGTTACCTTTATATAGTGGGCCTAATATCCTTTTATGATTGGCTAGTGGTATTAAAGGGAGGTCTATGGTGGTTGTTGGGTGACGTGGTCAAATCTCCACCTCTCCCCACAACCCTGTAAGATTTTATTTGATCCTTATAAAATGTCACAGGCTAGCGGGCAAGATGACACTTGTTGCTTCATAGAGGGACCCACCAGGTTTTGGAGACAATGTATTCTTTATGAGGATAGAGATTGACGATTGATGGTAGGTGAAGTGGGTCAATCCCAACCTCTCCCTGCCATCCTGTGAGGGGCCCACTTGTATCTTTTGTTTCTCAGCAGGCGAGCGGGTGACTGCCACATGGAATATTTTAAGGGCTCCAATGGACTTTAGTGGAGATAAAGTACTGCTAAATTTTTTTTGAAATGGCACTAAATTAAAACAGGTTCCATATTAGAACTGGTTTCAATTGGCATGTGTTTGAGATTTGGGAAATGCTTTTTGATTGTGGTCATCAATTCTGTCAGATGCTAGTACACGTGGGAAGGTGAAACTGAAGTAAGGCAGAGTACAGACTGATATTCTCAAATTCAATCAAGATCGCTCCACGATGTCTTGTTGTGATGAATTGCAAGTAAATTAATTCCCATAGGTGATTGGATAAATATGACACGATAGGTTTTATTAAATGCTAAGCATGTGATTAAGTATGCAAACAGGGTGGGTGTCTATCCACTTGGGTTTTCTTGATTAGGAAAAGCCATCAAGTGCATGCAATTATCTTTTTCATAATTAATCATTTTGATTGATTATCTATTGAGTTTTCTCAATGTGTGATCAACGGCTGAGGTTCAAAAATAAAAATAGTTGATTATCAGCTCTCTCACACAAGCTTTCTTTGAATATTAATCATTGGCACACTTGCATTTCTCAATATAATGAGGACCGATAGCCATATTTTCCTCACTGATTGCTGAAAATTGAGCTTATGTCTGTAGGGAGGCTAGCAAAGAGTTTCTTTGGTTGCAGAGGTGTTTTGTTAATATTTTCCCTAGGTTGGTAGGATTCATACGTTGTATGTGTCTTTGTCTTGTGTGAAATTGGTGAAGTTACTTTTCCTAATGGATAAACTAAGTTTGTTTGTCATCCCAGTCCAAAGGTACAAGAGACTCAATCCCCTTGAGTCTCAAAGTGACATTCCTAGGAATGAATAGGCTATGCCTGAAGTTTTTGAAACTCCGAGGAAGAAAAGAAAAGCTGGTAAGAAATTTGTGCGAAACATTGTAAAGCATGCCTATTATCTAAGAAGCAAAATTGTTTTAGAGCAGTTGGTTAAAGGTAAAGGGAAGAAATCTGACAAGCCTAAAAGGGAGGCAATGAGGAAGAATAAATACCATCAAGCTTATCTAGGAAAGCATCATTCTCCCATTGAAGTCTTAGATGATCCCTCAGATAGTGAGATTGAAATTGATTCAGGGTACTGCTAGTACCTTATGGACATGGCTGATATTAAAGACTTGAATGACGAGGTGGTGGTAGCCTCCCCAATTTTAATAAGGACACCAAGTGGGCGTACTTACTCTGTTGCTAACAAAGCAGGGTAGCATCTTGTTTTCTTTCTAAACTAATGCTTGGTTTTCAGTCCTTTGTACCGAATCGATTCCTTTTGGTTGGTCTGTTAGTTTTTTCCTTTGGTGTTGATGGTGACTTTTCTAGGTTTGGTGTGGACGTGAAATTTTAGATGTTGCAACAACAACGCCTTTTGGAAGGTTGGTGGGTCTTCTCCAACTAACAGTTTTTGGAATTTTTCTTTTTGCTTTCCACCGTCCTGCAAATGATTGCTTATAACTATCTGGGGAATTTCTCACATTCAGGTGAAA
This sequence comes from Sequoia sempervirens, assembly GCA_007258455.2. NCBI lineage: Eukaryota > Viridiplantae > Streptophyta > Pinopsida > Cupressales > Cupressaceae > Sequoia > Sequoia sempervirens. Next base: position 106,754,308 of record VDFB02049217.1, on the reverse strand, counting down.
TTAGTTTTAAAATGAATTGAAATGTAATTTGTAATTCAGCCTAATGTTTTTTTCTCCCTTGTTCTATAAAAGGGATTTCAAGGCTGATTAGAGGGGGGTTAGTTGGAAATTTTTCTTTGAAGGGGTTGTAGAGAAATAGAAAATAATACTGAAATTTCTAGTAGTATGTTTTAGGGATGAATTCTTCCAATATGTATATGGTTCTCTGATAATGATAGTGATAATATAACATAGTAGTGTAAAGTCTCTAGAGTTTACTCTCCTATGTACTAGTTCTAAAAACTATGAATAATATAATCAATGGTTATCTTATTTGTATCTATTGGTTTCTAATGGATGTACTGCTCTATTCTTGCTCATTAATTTAATAAATGGATGTAAATGCTTGAGTATAACTGTAGGCTTGTAATAATTCATGTATGAGGATTCTAGTAAGAAGTGAATGGTTGAGATGCTAAGTGGGAATATTATAATGCAGTGTTTTCAAGGCTTTAGGTATTGTCATGTATAAAAATTGTTGTCAAATCATGTGGGTATTGGAATTGACTCCATTCCAAGGATATGGTATTGTTTTAAGTAGAGCAACTATACTACAACTATGATGACCAATTCAACAACTGATCACAAAATTAAAATTAATTTACTTATCAATCTTGTTGTGGGTGTGTGTGGAATTTAATGAATTACATTTTCTCTTGTTTGAGTTAGACACTATCATGAAGGTCAACAAAACCTTTAGGGTTCTGGGTCTTTTAAACATTTTAAGGAGAATCATTTGTTTACTTTATGATTGATGCCTAAGCACACCAGTATTTATAAACACATTTTTGGGATCACCCTCCAAGGTTTAATAGAGCCTAAAGTACAAGGGAGAGAAAGTTATATATCAAGCTCCCATTCATTGGCCACTAACCTTTAATATTCTTAAGCATAAGGGTTGGCTACCCTTTAGAGTATTTTAAGGTTGTACTAAAAAAAACTTCAACAAAACCCTCTACCCTTTACCCTCAACCCAATACCCTCTACCCTCAACCCTAATCCCTTAACCCTAAACACTAAATCCTCTACCCTCAACCTTAAAATATCAACCCTCAAACCTTAAACATTCTACCCTCAATCGAATAACCTCTACCCTCTACCCTAATCCCTCCACCCTATACCCTCTACCCTATACATTGGAACCTCAACCCTAATCCCTCAAACCTATACCCTAAATCCTTTACCCTCAACCCTAAACCCTTAAACCTTCTACCCTCTACCCTCAACCCAATACCCTCTACCCTCAACCCAATACTCTCAACCCTCAACCCTTAAACCCCAATCACTCAACCCCTATATCGTCTACCTTATACATTAGACCCTCAACCCTTAAACCCTAAACACTTAAATACTCTACCCTCTACCCTCTACCCTATACATTAAACCCTAAACCCTCAATTCTCAATGCTCAACCCTCAATTTTTAAACCCTCAATCCTCAACGCTCAACCCTTAAACTATAATCCCTCAACCCCTATACCCTCAACCCTAATCCCTTAACCCTATACCCTTAATCATCTACCCTTAGCCTTAAACCCTCAACCCTCAACCCTTAAGCCCTAAACCCTTAAACCCTCTACCCTCTACCTTGTACATTAAACCCTCAACCCTCAATTCTCAACCCTCAACCCTTAATCCCTCAACCCTCAACCCTTAAACCCTAAACCCTTAAACTCTCTACCCTCTACCCTCAACCCAATATCATATACCATTAACCCTAATCCCTCAACCCCTGTACTCTTTGACCTATACAATGGACCCCCAACCCTATACCCTCAACCCTCTACACTCAACCTTAAACCCTTAATCCTCAACCCTAAACCCTTAAACCCTCTACCCTCTACCCTCTACCCTATACATTAAACCCTCAACCCTCCATTATTAACCCTTAACCCTTAATTCATCAACCCTCAACCCTTAAACCCTAAACCTTCAACCCTTATACCCTCTACCCTATACATTGGACCCTCAACCATAATCCTTCAACCAAATACCCTCAAACATATACCCTCAACCCTAAACCCTCTACCCTCAACCCTAAACCCTCAACCCTAAACCCTTAAACCCTAAACCCTTAAAACTTCTACCATATACCCTCAACCCTATACCCTCAAACCAATACACTAAATCATCAATCCTATAGCTCCTCAACCCTATACCCTCAATTCTAAACCCTCTACCCTCAAACCTTAAACCTTTAAACCCAATTAAAAACTCTACCATAATCCCTAAACCCTCAACCCCTAATCCCTCTACCCTCAACCCTCAACCCTTAAACCCTAATCATGCAACCCCTATACCCTCTACCCCATACATTGGACCCTCAACCCTAATCCCCCAACCCTATACCCTCAATCCTCTACCCTCAACCTTAAACCCTCAACCCTCAAACCTTAAACCCTAAACCCTTAAACCCTCTACCCTCTACCCTATACATTAAACCATTAAACCTCAATTCTCATCCCTAAAACCTTAATCCTTCAACCCTCAACCATTAAACCCTAAAAACTCAACCCCTATACCCTCTACCATGTACATTAGACCCCAACCCTATACCCTCAACCCAATACCCTAAACCATCAACCCTATAGGTCCTCCCCCTAATCCATAAAGCCTATACCCTCAACCCCTATCCCTTTCTCTCTATATATACATCTCCTCTCTCTCTCTCCCTCTCCCTCTCCTACCCTATCAATTGTCTCTATCTATCATCTCCCTATTTCTATGTACCTCTCACTCAGTCAATCCCTACCACTCTCTCTCCCTCTATCTATCTCTCTCTATCTCCCTCCCACTGCCTCTCCATCACTCCCTCTCTCTCCCACTCCCTCTCTCTCCCTATCTCTCAAGTCTCACCCTTCCACCCCCTCTCTCTCAGGTCTCTCCCTCTGGCACCCTACCTAGGTAACTCTCTCTCTCTCCATCCTCTCTCTATCTATCTCTCCCACCCCACCTAGATAAGTCCCTCTCACTCCACCCCCTCTCTCTCTCCCTCTCTCTCAGGTCACTCCCTACCACACTCTCTCCATCTCTCAGGTCTCTCATTCTCACACTTCCTCTCTCCCCCACTCCCTCTTTCTCACACTCCCTCTCACTACCTATCTCTCAAGTCTCTCCCTCTCACCCCCCATCCCACTCTCAAGTCTCTCCCTCTAGCACCCTACCTACATAAGTCTCTTTCTCTCCCTCTCTCTCAATTCTCTCTCTCCCATCCCCCTCTCTCTATCTCCCTTTATCCCTCCCACCCTACCTAGCTAAGTCCCTCTCACTCCAACCTTCTCTCCAACCCCTTCCACCCCTCTCCCTCTCTCAAGACTCTCTCACTACCTCTCTACCTCTCTCTCTCTCTTAGGTCCTCTCTCTCCCTCTCTCCCTCCCACCCTACCTAGACAACTCTCTCTCTCTCCTAAAATTCTCCCTCCCTCCAAAGACATACATAAATACATACATACATACATACAAGCATAATACATATGTACATACAATCCTACATACATACAAGCATACATGTGCATACATACATACAATCTTACATACATACATACACATAGGAATACATACATACACACATACAAGCATGCATACATACATATATACATGACATACAAGCATACATGTACATATAAACATACAAATATATAAACATACATTCAATAGAGTAGCATTTAACATAGAGCAAGACATAATGTGAGCATGTTATAATGCGCTCGCATTATGTCTTGCTAGACATGTCCCACACAAATGCAAAAACCATGTCAAAACTAAGATATAACGTGAGCACATTATAATGCGCTCGTGTTATATCTTGTTGTAGAAGAGGGGGATTCGCTACTCATGAGTTCTCTTCATTTATAGAGCCTCATGGGGTGAATTGACCTAATCTACCTCAGGAACAACAATGAGAGTTTCAAAAACTAGAAGACTAGGTCATAGATATTTTTTGGACAGACTGACAGGCTCTCGGCCAAAGGACGTTAGCGTAGAATACAAATGAAAAAGCAACGCACTAGCATCTCAAAGGCGCGTTGGCATCTCATATGGACCAGAAAGTGATAATTTCTTAGAAAATGCCTAAGCAACATCTAGCAATCCGATTACTGAGAACTAATAGAATATAGGAAAATGACAAAATGTGATAAAGTAATAAAAAGTGATAGAAATGAGATGAAGAGAAGTAGAAATGACAAAGATAAGGAGAAGAAAGGAAAGAAATACTTACAACCACACGAGTGGTGAAGCCTCTAGCATGTAGATATCTTCAGTACTTGCAAGTGTAATATCTGGAGAAAGTGTTGGGACTGTATAGGATTTTTCCTCAGTCAAACCCCCATTTTGGTGTTCCCACCTCCATGGACAACCAAGAAAATAGAGAGAAAGAGAGAAATGAACAAAGCGTGTGGTGAAAGAAAAACCTACTCAACAGTAGAACCCACACCACCAAATCAGTGTGTGATAAAAGTAAACCCTGCTCAAGGAGGAGAACCCATATCACAAAAGAGGTGATAAAAGAAAACCCCACTTGAGGAGGAGAGCCTATATCACCAAGTAGGTATGTGAATATTAGGGGATATGGAATCCTAGGATGCTCACAAGCATGAAATGAGGGAGATGAAGTTGAAAATGGTTTTATAAGGGGAGCTTGAGAGAGCTTGAAGCTTCTACAACAAGCTGTATGAAGTTGTGCAAGCAAGTGATGGAGTGAGGCTAAAAGCTAGAATGAAGCAAGAGAAGTGCTAGCAAGACTTGGAAGAAGTTAGAAGCTGTAAATGGAGTGAAAAGACTAATTTTAAGAGAGAAGAGAAGCAAAAAGAAACTTCCCAGGTGGTTACAAATCATCTCGAGCTATTACCACTGACCAAAGGAGGTGACAAGTGGAAAGCATGCTAAAAAATGGTCGTTTGAGCATTGAAATGTCACAGGATGCTAGTGCGGCATGCAGACGTCCATGTGGCACACTAGTGTCTGGACACGTCACGCTACAAAACAATGCAAATGGGAAAAGTAAAAAGTTCAATGAAAAGTTAACATGGAAGGGTGGCTGCTGAAAAGAGGTGTTGGAGCATCTTGAGAGGGAGGCAAGGATGATGTAGAGGCTAAAATGAGCCTACTCAAGATGCTAAGGGAGTGGAAACTAAAGTAGATGCAAGAATGTATGTGAAATTGCAAGGGGTGCAATTTCATGACTATACACTTGCTTTGGGAATCCCCAAGCCTTGGGATTGGTATTTGCCTTGGAATACCAACCCAAAGGCTTGGAGGGCCTTCCCAATGACCAAATACATATTTTTGCAAATTCTACAATATTTCACATAATCGAGCTCATGCTCACCATTAGGATTGCTTGCATTTCAATGTTAAACAAATCAAACACCTGGGTAATGTTAGGCTCTCTCTTAGCTATCCAACGATGTAATTTTTTTCACTTTTTGACAATGTTAAGCCTTTGATCTATATTTTTTTTTGTATCTCTTTTTTGAAAAAAAATAGTGTTTGGTATTTTTTTCATTATAAATTTAACTGTTCATCGAAATTTCAAATAAATTACATTTTTAGAAACTAGACTTCATTCTACAAATATTAAAAAAAATCAATTAGTTTCCAAAATTTGTAGGGGTAGTGGCCACAATTCTATTTTTTAGGAAGTGTCCACTTTGAAAATTAGTAAAAAATAAAATATTCATTAAAAAATTATTAGAAAAATTGTACATCAACTACATACTGTTAGCTAATTTCTCACTGAAGTGATTTTAAAAATACTAAAAGAAAAATTCACCGTGCTACATTCCCACAAAAGTTGTGTTATATTTTTTGATAAAAACAACACCAATTTTTGTGGGCCTCTCTTTTGAACCCCTTAATCTCAACCATTTTCAAAATAAATTAGTAGTTTATAAAGTAGACTCAGAGCACTATGATCCTTGTGTTTTTTGCATCTCAAATCTTTTAGTGTAACTATCCTCAATTTCATGTCCAAGGTCAGTATTTCTTGATTTAAAAAAAAAGTGGCCACTTAAGCCCCCTTTCCCCCTCCCTCTCCCCCCCCCCATCTTTTTGCACTTACCCTCCTCTTCATCCTAGGTATATTCTCTTTGTAATGATCAGCCCATAAGAAGTTCAAAAAAGATTTTTTTTTGAACTTAATTATAATTAAAGAGCCATTATTTCTAATATAAATATTTAGCACACATCTTTTAATAATCGAAAAATATCAAGAAGATTTACAAGAAGTGATCTTCTACATCTTTTCTCCCATAAATTAACAAGGATGTATACCATTGAATAATGGATTTCTCTCCTCCCAACCATATTGACATCGTGAAGCCTCATAGGCTCTAGTCAAACCCCCGAGCAAGAAATGGGCTACCAATAATCTCAATTAAAAAATGGAACTAGATTGCTATTTGATAATCAAATACTCAAGAACTGTATTCAAGGGTATGCAACCCTTTTTGGGGTCCAATTTTCCCCAAATAGTCCTTCATTGATTTCCACTCACTCTGGGCAACATCGTTCACAAACTCCCCCATAATCTTAATGTTAGGCAAATAATCTAGATTCAAGTGTCTAACATCAATTAAGAAAAATGTCTAGTAATCTTTGGATCAAACCCTATTTTCTAATCACCAAGATCCATGACAATGAGGTGAGAGAATACAATGAAGATTTAATTCCAATGCTAATATTTAAGAATCCAATAAACATAATTCCCAACCTATCCAAAATCAAATCTTAGATGAAATATCTAAATTAGCATCAATTAAGGAAAACATCTAATAATCATTGGATCAACTTCATTTTTTCATCACCAAGATCCATAATGGTGAGGTGAGAGCATATGATGAAGTTCTAATTCCAATGCTAAGATTTAAGAATAAAATAAACATAATTCACATAACGATGAGGTGAGAGCACATGACAAAATTCTGATCCCAATAATAAGATTAAAGAATTCAATAACATGATTTACAACTTTCCCATAATCTATTATTTAGGTGAAATTTCTAGGTGAACATCAAATAAGGAAATTATCTAAAAAGCATTGAATCGAATTTTCTTTTTGATCACCAAGATCCATAATGGTGAGGTGAGAGCATACAACGAAAGTTTGATCCCAATAATAAGATTAAAGAATACAATAACATGATTTACAACTTTCCCATAATCCATTATTAGGTGAAATTTCTAGATGAACATCAAATAAGGAAATCATATAATAATCATTAGATCAAATTTGTTTTTTGATCACCAAGATTCATAATGGAAAGGTGGGAGCATACGATGGAAGTCTAATTCTAATTAAGGATTAAGGATACAATCTAAGTAACATGGTTCATAATTTTCAAAATTAAAGTAATACATTGCATCCACTTATTTAATGGGATCAAAATAAATAAATGAATTCCATACTCTTCCACTTATTCAATGGGGTTAGAAATCTAAAATGATAATAAAATGAATTGTATTCTCTTCCACTTATTCAGTGGTGAGTGATATTCCACTTATCTAGTGGAATTAGAAATCTAATGGTAATGAAGATAATATATATACTCTTCCACTTATTCAGTGGTGAGTGAGAACTAGCTCTAGAAAAGAAAGGATATAAAGTTTAATAAACTAGCAACTTCAACATGTAACTTGCATTTTCAAGGAAAGAGATTATATCACTACTATTTCATTAAAATAAGATATTAACATTCAGTTCTCCTCCTTAACCCTTGACAAAGAAAATGGAATTAAAACTACATTGGAAGAATTTACATTTACATTTGAAAAGGAAAGAATCTAGGATTTAGCACTCTAACAATTTCATTATCTAACTTTTTTTTTTTTTAAAATAATTTTAACACTTCTATTTCCATATAATATTAATAATCATTTCTCCTCCTTAACTAGGAACTGTGAAATGAAATTCAAATCACATAAAAGGAATTTCTAACCATTTCAATGTGTAGCTTTCCTTTCAGGGAGAGAATTGTATTATTTCCAATTGAATGAACATGTTTTACCTAGATGATAAATTAGCTAGCCATTGGTAAGACTCAAGTTAGGACATTAATCTTTTTCCTTGGAAAAATTATATCAATAAAATTAACCATTTAAAATATCATACAATAGAATTCATAAAATTCTTCATCATTTACCCCTTTTGTTTATTTATTTTTATAAGTTTAATAAATTAAAAGATATGTAATGGAAACATCATGAATATGACTATGAAATAAAATGCAACAAATTTCATTAATCATCCTTTTCCTTTAATAAGCTAATCAAATAAATGAGTATTAAAAGATTATGGAAATCATGTAATTTTTCCACTTTACCCTCTTTTAATGTTAATTAAACAATAGATTATAACTAGTGACATGTAAATCCATGGGAGATAAATTATTGAAATAATAAGGATTGCTATCCACCTCTTAACCCAATTTCATAAAATGATTATGATATTGCTATCAGGATTCAACCGTGTAGTTTTTGAGTCAAACTCATTGACCCATGTTTCATAATTTGACATGTTGTGGAAAATACTGCCTACTTATCAATTGATGAGCTAAAGGGGCTCTATAATGAATGGTTCATAAGGCACAACACTTGCTGAAGGTTTTGCAAATGGGGTTGCAAGCTATGTGGGCTTAACCTTGGGGAAAACTCCATGGTTAAGCATGCTTGAGCTGGAGCACTATCGGGATGGGTGACCTCCCAGGAAGGCCCAATGCTTCACCTCTGTGAGCATCACCTAGATGCAATGAGTTCTAAGTGGACCATTCATTATCATGAGAGATGGGTTCTTGTGAACCACTACTCATGAAACATGGGTCAATGAGTTTGACTCGAAAACTACACGGTTGAATCCTACTAGCAATATCATAATTTGCCACATTGTGGAAAATACCACCTACTTATCAATTCATAAAATGAGTTATGAAAATTTAATTTAATTTTTCTTGACAAGTTATTTTTAACCTTTACACACACCCATCAAGGATTGGCAACGGAATCAACTTATAATCATTGAATTTCATCACATAAAATGGCTTAGACAGTTAGAGAAATATGATTAGCTAACGCACTACCTACAACCATATGACAAAAATTTAATTAAGATTGCGCTCTATTACTCAGCCAAGTGTGGAAACATAGTTGACAACATGCAAGAGGTATTGGTGAGCAATGTTAATGAAAAGAGAAAGACATTCTACACCCGACCCAGTCTAAGCACTAATAGACTATTGGAAATGCTACAAGCTTTAAATAGAAAGCCATTTAGCTAAGGCCAAACTCATATGAAGTTTGATATTAAGACCTCACATAAATGTGGCCAAATTTTAGTTGCATGCAGATTGTGCCAGACAAGAATACTCTACATGTTAAAATGCCACTCATAGAAGGAATTCTACAACTTCAATGTGATTGCATATCAAATGCCATTAGACGAGGATATTTCACCGTGTTGGAATTAATAATCTTGAGTTCCAACCAAATGCATTTAATGTAGTGTCAGAAGAGATCCATTTTGGATCATTCCCCCCATTTGTCATGTCAGACATATGTTGTCCTAGTTAATGTTTCTGGCAGTGAATTAATTTTGGTGGTTGAATTTGAAATAGAGTTGCAATTTTTGGAAAAGGTAAAAAAAAGGAAGAATATAATATTTTTTAGAGTAGAAGAACAAAGAGTGAATGTTTAGGAGAATAAAACAAAGGAAGAAGAAGAAGAATCTGCAGCAGCAAAAGATATTGTACAGAGTGCAGACCTCTAGTGCTTTGTAATATTTGTAGCAATAACATTGGGCAACACACAAAAAGCTTTGTTGCGTCAGAATTTGTGTAGTTTGTTGTATGAAGGAAATACAGAGCCATAGCTCTGATTTTTGTATGTAAAAATTTTTTGAATGTAATTTTTTTGTGTATTTGAATGAAATAGAAAATTTATTTTTCATCCTTGTTGTCTTCTTTGCTTTGTGTGTTTTTATCTTTGTCCACTTTAGTTTGGGATCTTTTCCCATCATTTTGGTATTAGAGTCGTGTCTATTAGAGCCATAGTTCTTTTTGGGAATTTAGTGATAGAATTCTAGCTTCTGGGTATTAAGAAAAGCTCTAGATTGTTCTTGGGTATTTGTAGTTTTCCCCTATTTAGCAAAATTGCTGGAGGAGATAATAGGAGTTGGCAGCAACCACCTATGTTTTATGGTAAAAAATATGATGTCTAGGTAAAGAAAATGAAAACTATTATAGTTGCAAATGATTTGTGGGAGTTAGTAGAAGATGGGTTCACAAATGTGACTAACCCAAATGCATTTACAACAATGAGCAATGTTCAAAAGAATCAATTGAAGGAGACAAGAAAAAATGATGCTAAATCCCTCAGTTTGATTGATACAACCTTGACAGAGGCTATTTTTCCCCAAATATCAATAGCTAGTTATGAAAAAGAAGCATGGGAAATCCTTCAAATCAGTTACAAAGGGACTGATAAAGTCATATTGGTGAAGTTCCAGATGCTTCAAAGAGATTTTGAGACTCTCCAAATGAAGGACAGTGAGCCTATCTCAAAATTTCACACAAGAGTTTCTAGTTTGATAAATTAGTTGAGGATGAATGGAGAAACCATGGAAGAGTAGAGGATTGTGGAGAAAATCCCCAAAATTTTACAGTCAAAGTTTGATGGAGTAGTGATATCTATTGAAGAGACAAAGGACCTCTCAACATTGACTGTTGATGAGCTAATGGGTTCCCTGTAAACCCATGAGTAGTGCCTAAATAGGTTCTCAAATTCTTCTCATGAACAAGCTTTCAAAGATCAAGCCAATGCAAGAGGTAGGGGGAGAGGTAGAAACAACTCCAGATGAAGCTCAAGAGGTAGAGGTAGAGGCAGATCTAGACGTGGAGGTACTGGAGAAGATAGCACAAGAAGATCACACAACCAAGAGGAAGGAAGAAGTTCTCAGTCTAGCTCTGAACAAGCCAAGAAGAACAAAAATTCAAGTTAGAGGTTTGAAAAGAGCAACATTGAATGCTATTATATCCATAAGTTTGGTCATTATGCAAGTGAGTGCTAGAAAAAGCAACGTGATCAGTCTAAGCAAAGCGCAAATTTGGTTGATGAAAATGTGGTTGAGGGTAATCAATCAAAGGCCTTCATCATGTGCAACATTTCTGAGCAAGCAAGTGATGAGGTATGGTTTTTAGATAGTGGATGTAGTAATCACATGAGTGGTAATGAGAGTTTATTTTCTTTCATTGATAAAAATATCAAGTCTAAAATAAAAATGGGGAACAATGAAATAGTTCCAGTTGTGGGAAAGGGGTCTATTATGTTTCAAACCAAGCAAGGTGAGAAGGAGATTGACAATGTATATTTTTCCCCTGGTATAAAGCATAATCTCATGAGTATTGGATAGCTGACCCAAAAAGGCTACAAAGTGTTGATGGAAAAGGGTGAATGCATCATTTATGAAAAGGATGGAAGCAAGAAAATAATTGCAACAATTCCAATGACAAAGAACATAATGTTTCCTTTGAGGTTAGAGACATGTTTCTCAGCTCAATCCGTAGCTGCAACCCTCAGGTATGGAAAATGTACCATAGTACAATAGCAAAAAACCTTCAAGAAAATCATTCAAGACCATTCTAAGCTTTGGCATCTCAGGTATGGACACTTAGGCTATGCTAGTTTGAATCTCTTATCAAAGAAGGTTATGGTTAAAGGTTTTCCAACCATTGTAGAGTCTAGTGGTAGATGTGAAGCTTGTATTTTAGGAAAGCAACATAAGCAGCCTTTTCAATTGGGAAATTCTAGAAGGGAAAGGGTGCCATTGGAGCTGGTGTACACTAACTTGTGTGGCCCTATGCAAACAATTTCTATTGGTAAGAGCCAATATTCTATGACCTTCATGGATGACTGTAGTTGTAAGACATGGGTTTATTTCTTACAACAAAAATCTAAAGCATTTGGAAAGTTTAAAGTGTTTAAGGCCCAAGTTGAAAAGGAAAGTGGACATTTCATCAAGGTCTTAAGGTTAGATAGAGGGGGAGAGTATACCTCCAATCAGTTTGTGAATTTTTGCAAGGAACAAGGCATTAAGGAGTTAATAATAGCCTATACTCCATAGAAAATGGGGTTGCTAAGAGGAAAAATAGAACCATTGTGGAGATGGCAAGAAGTATGCTTAAATCTACGAGACTTCCAAATGAATATTAGGGTGAAGCTGTAGAAACAGTAGTATATTTGATAAATATAATTCCTACAAAGGCAGTTTGTGACATGATTCCACAAGACGCATGGACAAAATGCAAGTGGATGGTTGATCACTCGAGAGTGTTCAAGTGTGTGGCATATGCACTTGTTCCAAAAGAGAAAAGGAAAAAGTTGGATGACAAAGGTGAGAAGTGTATCTTTATGGGCTATAGTGAAGATTCCAAGGCCTATAGGTTGTATAGCCTAGTCACCAAGAAAATAGTTATCAGCAGAGATGTAGAGTTCTTAGAGAATGAGTCATGGGATGGAACAATGGATAGCAACATGGGTATTTATGTCACAATAACCTTTGAGGATGAAGAAGCTCCAGAAGTTAGGAGCATCAAAAATATACATCAAGGTAATAGTTCAAAAAACAACAGTAGCTCCAAAAAAATTCATCAAGGTAGTTGCTCTGAAAATTTACAACAAAGTGAAAATTGTAGCGCTCAGTCTTCTTCATCAGTCAAGCAGTCAAGCAAGTCCAAAAATTATAACCCTAGGCTTACATCATTGATTCCATGAAAGAAAAGAAGCGTGATGGAAATTTATGATAGCACAAGGTATGATGAAGAGTTTGATGAAATTATGAATTTCACATTATTTTCTCATAGTGATCCAATTTATTTTGAGGATGCTATGAAAATAAATAAATGGCGTGAAGCCATGGATGAGGAAATAGATGCAATAGAGAGAAACAAGACATGGGAGCTCACTAATTTACCCAAAGGGAAATTAGTCATTGGAGTAAAATGGGTCTATTAGACCAAGAGAAATGTTGATAGAAGAATAGAGAGGCATAAGGAAAGATTAGTTTTCAAGGGGTACAAATAGCAGTTTGGGAGAGATTATGATGAGACATATGCTCCAGTTGTAAGGATGGAAACCGTGCGGGTAGTCATAGAAATTGCATCCCAACACAAGTGGAAGGTGTATCAAATGGACGTGAAGTCTGCCTTCTTGAATGGAGTATTGAAAGAGGAAGTATATGTGGAGCAACCACTTGGTTATGAAGTTTTGGGTCAAGAAACAAGGTATACAAGTTGAAGAAAGGCTTTATGGGATGAAACAAGCACCATGGGCATGGTACAATAGAATCGACTCATATTTTTTGAGCAATGGATTTAGAAAAAGTGATAGTGAGCCCAATCTTTACATCAATGCAACTAATGGTAAGATTTTAATTGTTGTCTTGTATGTTGATGATTTAGTTTTCACTGGGGATGATGATTTCCTCATTGCTGATTTTAAAGAGACCATGAAAAGAGAATTTGAAATGATGGACTTAGGTCTCTTGAGGTATTTTCTAGGCATAGAAGTAAGACAAATGCATGATGGTATATTTATATCTCAAGCAAAGTATGCAGCAGAGATTTTGAAGAGGTTTAGGATGAAAGATAGAAAGCCTGCCCCTACACCAACAACCATAGGTTTGAAGTTGAGCAAGGAATATTGGAGCAGCAATGTGAATCTGACCATGTATAAGAGTTAGGTTGGAAGTTTATTTTATTTAACAACAAATAGGCCTGATATAATGCATAGTGTAAGTCTAAGATTTATGGAGACTCCAAAACAGTCACATTGGCAAGAAAGTAAAAAAATCCAGAGGTATGTGAATGGAACCAAAGGATATGGAATTTTGTATAGTGTAGCAAATGATTTTGGGCTAGTTGGTTACATAGATAGTGATCAGGCAGGGAGTGTAGATGATAGAAAGAGCATGTCTAAATATGTGTTTCACTTGGGATCAGGAGTAATTTCATGGGCTTCCAAGAAACAACCCATAGTTTCTCTATCTACAACTATGGCTAAATATATAATTGAAAATGCAATAGCATGCCAAGCTATTTGGTTGAAGAGGACCACAAATTTGAAGGAAGAACAAAAGGATGGAACAACTATATTTTGTGACAATGTTTCATCAATTTCTTTAACAAAGAATCTCGTTTGTCATGGAAGAAGCAAGCACATTGAAAGAAGGTATCATTTCATAAGAGAATTAGTTGAGAATGGTGAAATTAAAATAAAAAAATTTAGGTCTGAGTAGCAACTTGCAAACATTTTTACCAAACCATTGAGCAGAGATTGATTTGAACACCTAAGGGATAGGCTTGGGATGATAGAATGCTTTGGAACTTCAATTTTGGAAACTCAGAAAAGTGCTAAAAATCTAAATAGGTCCAGGAAAGACAACTCTAGAACGGGTGTAAACAGGATAGCTTCAAAAAAATTCTCTAGAAAGGCATTGCTCTGGGAATTTAGCACTGGAAATTTAGAATAGTGATGAAAAAAGAAAGGCTAAAGATTAAGGGGGAATGTTGGAATTAATAATCTTGAGTGCCAACCAAATGCATTTAATGCAACGTCAAAAGAGATCCATGTTGGATTGTTCCCCCCATTTGCCATTTTAGACATATGTTGTCCCAGTTAATGTTTCTGGCAGTGAATTAATTTTGGTGGTTGAATTTGAAATTGAGCAGAAGTTTTTGGAAAAGATAAGAAAGAAAAAAAGGAAGAATAGAATATTTTTTATAGTAGAAGAACAAGGAGGGAATGTTCAGGAGAACATAATAGAGGAAGAAGAAGAATCTGCAATAGCAGAAGATATTACATAGAGTGCAGACCTCTAGTGCTCCAAAATATTTGCAATAACAACACAATTCAACACATAGAAAGCTTTGTTGCGTCAAAATCTAGACAGTTTGTTGTATGAAGGAAATATAGAGCCATAGCTCTGGTTTTTGTATGTAAACATTTTTTGAATGTAATTTTTTTGTGTATTTGAATGAAATAGAAAATTTATTTTGCCTCCTTGTTGTCTCCTTTGCTCTATGTGTTTTCATCTTTGTCCATTTTAGTTTGGTATCTTTTCCCATCAATTTGGTATTAGAGCCATGTCTATTAGAGCCCTAGTGTTTTCTAGGCATGCAATGATAGAACCCTAGCTTCTAGGTATTAAGAAAAGCCCTAAATTTTTTCTAGGTATTTGTAGTTTTCCCCCATTATAGTCTATAACCAAACATTTCCCACAATTTGGGTAATAAAATATAAATGTTCAAGATATGTATAATGGACACAGTCACTTTGAAAAGTCATAAGTGAAAATTATAAGAGATACAACTAATTGTGAGCATGTATAAGTTGGATAAATTATAAATCAGGTCACAAGGTATCAAAGACACTCAAGAAAAAGTGGAAAGGCGCAATAGAGTATACACCTTCAACTGGTTGATCCTTTATATAAACATCTCAAAACTTTGAAATGAGACAACATTCAATTTAAATGATGTACTGAGACAAATGGGTGCTAAAATTTCACTACAAAATCAAGACAGACCAAACACAATGCACTGCACCATTCCCAGAGGCAACATAGTTAAACATAATTAAGTAAAATGATCTCATACATGCAACCATTGTAGATTATGCACATGATCAAAACATATTATGCAACCACCATGGATTTGAAAGTAATTGATTATCAAATGTAATTTGAAGGGGGTGATAGTCAAGTGTAAGTATTGCACAAAGAATGTACAAGATGTGGCAACATCGACAAAGATATGTGAACTGTTTGACTGAAACCCTTAAAGAAATGTTAACTCATGCAATCTCATATCACATAAAATTTTATTTTTGAAATAATTTAAGGAAATGCAATTAGTAGGTGTAAATCCAAACCTGAGCCTTACTAGTGTTTGAATCTTTCAATTGAATGCAGCTACAAAAGGATTAATTGAATGTGAGTATTGTAGAGATTTTTCTCTACAAATTGAATCAAATTCTATTTTTCATGTTTCTTTGTCTTATGTTTCTAAGTTTTGGGGCCCCTCATCTTTTTCTTCAATCTTCGGTCTATTCCTTTACATATTGGTGTTGGGGATGCCATGTGTCAATATGGCTCACATTCAAGCAAGACCATGGACTTCTCCTCTTGCAAAGGTGCACAATGGTGCCACATGGTGGCTGCATAGGTGCCCTTTATTTTGAAGTCTTCGGCAATGGAGGGTGCCACGTGTCAAACTTGTATAGATTCTTAGAGGTAGTTTGAAGAAAAGCCTCGACATTTCCCTCCTGCATGCCACATATCCCTAGCGGGAATTTTTGCTAAGAAGAGAAGCATACAATGTCAGAGAAGCAATAGAGAATGCCACTTGTTGGCTGGGCAAAGGCCTAGATATCTCTTGTGTCTAGGAAAGAATTAGAACGTGTTACTTATCTCTAAGGCAGAGGTGCAATGAGGAGTGCCATTTTTGAAAGTGGAAGGCTATAGGCTCCATTAATATTCTATGGATTTTCCCGCCCGAGTATTTACAACAACCACCATGATTTCTCTAATCCATGATCAGATTTG
>VDFB02049217.1:106724835-106737579 GCA_007258455.2 Sequoia sempervirens | reverse complement strand
TTGCTTTGATAGTTACATAAACTATATACAGAGGATACCTTGCATATTTATAAGATGGGTTTATGGAATTTCTTGTTTCGTACTGCAAGAAAAGAAAAAGAAAAATGATATGAGACTTTAGGATTAATCTTGACAGATATAAGACATTGTATTGCTTTGAAAATATTTTTGATTCTCAGATTATTGTATAAGAGAAGATGTCATTTTCATACAACATTATTCAATGTGCTCATTGAAAATCATCATGGTCTATTGTTGAGATTCTAGGACTGCATTTTCACTTCTAGGGCTTTAATAGTACACTGTAATTGATTATGCATTGTATTTTATGGAGTTGGTGCTCCTAAAATGTGAAGGAGTTGGTGCTCCTCAAATGTGGAGGAGTTGGTGCTCCTGAAAATTGGAGGAGTTGGTGCTCTTATAACTTTGGAAGTTGGTGCTTCTAATTTGTGTGGATTTGGTGCTCCTAAACTTTGTAGAGTTGATTCTCTAAGTGAATAAAGATAAATTTTTTCAAGTCTCAAGAGGGTTTTCCACTCAGGATATATAATGTGTTATGTGATGAGTCTTTGTGTGATTATTTTTCATGTCTATCTGACTTTCATAAGTTATTAGATACATTAATGTTTGTTACTAGTTGTTATTTTTGTAGTAATATGTTGATACAAGTGCTTTCATAGTCATATATTGCAAATTGGTTTAAAAGTTTTATTTAACCAGGCATGCTTTGCATGTTGTGATGAAAAGAATTTAGTCTATCACATTACATTTCATTCATTGATTCATAGTTCAAGATTGTTATGTTTCAATCTGTCATAATGTAATAAAGCTCTTTTTTGTTTCAATTCTTATCATATGTCATTCAGTTGCATAGTTGTTGTAGTGTCACATAAAGCTGCATTGAAATTTAGTGGTCTTAAAGTGATTCAAAGATGTTGGTCTTCATGTACATAGTTTTATGAGCTACACTTGTTTTGTCATCATGCTCTAGTTGTTAAAAAATGTCAGTCACATCTTTTGTAAATACAAGATATCTCACACAAGTTGTCTAAATGAACTGAGTTAATTTTGTCATATTTTTGCTTACCTCTTTTCATATATGCTCTCAAAGTGATTACTCTACTTTGTTGTCAATAGAAAGGATATCTGAACCAAAAAGTCTTTTCCAAAATTAAAAGGTTTAATTTTTAGGTATGTCCTTTAGACACTGATTCACCCCCCCCTCTCAGTGTTTGTCCATACTCCAACAAAAGGATCCCCATAACTACTTGGCCACCCATGGGTATGGCATTTGTCTACTATTTGAAAGCTTTCAACTCTAACATAGTTGTCATGATCCAATCCCTTGGGGGAAATACTCTATTGGACACATGATTTAACTATCATACCACAACAATGAAGGGTCTATGGAACTCTATATTTATTGCAATGGATTTGGTACTTTGGTTATCCAAGAGAGAGATTTAAAATGTTGTAAAAGCTTTTGTATATCACCTAGTTTATATTTTTTTTGTTTTCCTTCTTCCCATTTTCTCCCCAAACAAGAACAAAGAGACAACTTCTAAAATATCAGAGGTTGTTCACAAAGAACAATTAGTCCCCCATAAATTCAACTTCCCATAAGGTTGTTTCCAAGAGGCATTAGATTTTAGGATCAATATTTATTTTTTGCATGTCCAGTGGAATTGAAGTTTCAATTGCTCATAACATGAGAGTGGTGTTTCTCTCAATAGTTCAACCTTGAAGAGGTGCTCAATCAAATTATTGGAGACCCTGTGCTCACTGGAGGGATATACATCAAAGATGGTGACTCAAATGTTGTCTAGAGATCTTGGTTATAAAACAAATATGTGCATTCATGCCCATAATCCAAACCAAGGCGTCCTCTAGAGGTAATTTTTAATACACTGAAACTACCATGTTTTTCTCCTAGGAGAAGAAATATTGCACATTCTTTATCACTCGTTAGGAGAAATATAAATAGAAACACAAGTCATTCCCAAAGGGTCCAATCTATGCCACTATTGGGTAGATTATTCCAAACTAGAATACATTCTTTTTTAGGTGCAAAGGAATTTATTTCCTATGGCCGCTCAAATACCTAGAAACTATGTAGCTTGGAATAGTAGTAGCCTACTCATTCCTCCTACTCCTCCTAATGTATGGAATCCTATCCCCACCAACACCCTTAAAGCCCTCTTGAAATTTACTAGCAAAGATTCTAAGATTCCAAAAGAGAATCTTCAAGATGTAGTAGATGTATGCACTATTCATTAAGTGACCAAGCAAAGCGTGGCTCTAAGACTGCTTGCAACCTCTTTCAAACCAAGGCATAGGAATGGTATAGATCTCTAGCTCCTAATTCTATCACCACTTGGGATCAGCTTAGAGACCAATTCTTTAAGAACTTCTCAAAGAAAGGAGATCATTTTTCCTTATTACAAAAACTAATGACTATCAAAAGGGCTCTGCAAGAGGCCATTATATACTTCAACTTAAGATTCCACAATACATGGAAAATGATCCTTGTAACTACTCAGCCATCCATGGGCATGGAATTTGTTTTCTATTTGAAATATTTTAACTTTGACATAGTTGTCATGATCCAATCCCTTAGGGGAAACACTCTATCAAACACATGATTTGGTGACAAGAGCTTAAAACAATTAATTGATGCTAGGAAGCTCCCACCAAGATCACTTATGTCGATGTTCCTATAGATATCAACACAACCTGCAAAATTAGTCACTCCTAGCACATATGCTCCACCTCCACCTTCAATGTATGTATACCCTAACACACAAGTAAGCACCTTTGGCTCCTCTTCATTAGTCATAGAAGTGAATGACATAAAGAGCTTGTTGTGAAACTTCTCAAATGAAATTATCAGTAGAAAATGGTAACAAGCAATGCCTTTGAAGTCTCCTTCTTAGACCTATTAAAGAAATATGCCACCTTTCTAGCACAATAAATATCAGGGAGGTAAAAGAGAGAACAACCAATTGCAAACCTTGGTCCATATCATTTTGGTTCCCACTCCACTGTAAACATCAACATCTAATCCCAACATAAACCTAGTCATAGGCTAGAACAATCTGGTAGATGATACAAATACTTGGTGTTTCCTTTTCAATGATGTGCACATGCCTCAAAATTTTCCAAGAGACAACCTTCAGTAGAAGGTCGTGGAGCAAAGAAGTCAATGCATTACACTAGACATGTCAACATATAATTACCATTCTCCTAGAGTAAGAGCACTATGCTCAATGCTTAAATGTAAGGAATGTAAATGGAACAAGAAACAAAGATTGTTTAGGATCACACACTCTTTTCTTGGATGGAAGGAGAGGACATGGTGTTTGTAAATGAGGTCTCGATGATAGGAGTTCCATAAGTCCATTTAGACTACAACACCCAGTCTAAGTATTCACTAGCGAGCTCGTGCCTCAAGAACAATAGCCTAAAGCAACCTTAGAGAAGATTATTGGTTTTCTTGCAATTGTTCAACCCGAAGGAAATGATCCATTTCAAGCCAAAGGTACCCTTGCTTGGATCACTCAATGTGGTCAAACAACTAAAAAATGCTCCCATCAATGTGTCCTTATGGGACATTTTGGCTATTCCCGATCAAAAATCATTGTTGTAGGAGGCCTTGAGAAAGGATAGGACGACTCCACAATCGGATCCATCTATGGAATGTAGTCAAGATAAAGGAAATAATTCAATTTAGGAGTCTCGAGCTTGGGAGCAGCAAAATTTGTAAACACAAAGGAAAAGCTAGTCAGAGAAGAGGTAAGCAAGATGAAACCCACCCCTTTCTTCTTAACCCTCATCATCGGAGATAAGATGTTGCATAATTCCATGATTAACTTTGGAGCTAGCACCACCATCATGCCCAATTTAGTAGTTAATTCCTTGAAATTAGAGTATGAGTCCCTTGATAGGGGAATCATGCAGTTGGACAGAAAGAAATTCTAAGTCATAGGCCTAATCAAAAGCCTCCCTCTGACTATATATTCTTGCCCTAGCATTATAGTCACCCAAGAGGTGGTCATAGTTGATATTCTTCCTATATTTGGGGCATGTTTATCTAGAGATTTCATTGCCAAAATTAGAGGATACTTGTCCCTGAATTTGTCCCATTTAATCTAGAGGACTAAACACGGTGCAAAGAAATGAGGAAAGGGTATATCCTTCTTATAAGGGTGCATATACAGAAATCCAGGACCCAATTCATAGGTTTATGAAAATTCTTGATAATACAACCAATTTATTGGAAAATGTTCCTCTTAATGTCCTTAAAAAGATGAACCCATGCCCTCCTCATCTCAAATAATTGAGCAACCAATTCTTGAAAGTAATACACCTATACAATAGATGGCTCCCATCACAAAATATTTGGTGGATTACCCCATATGTCTTGATGAATTTCCATATGACCTTAATTTGTCTTAAGTGATGCATCCCCCTACCAAAGTTGTGATTAAAAGACCATCCAATGAAAGGATGTTGAAAATTTTGAAATTGGAGATCAAGCAATTAATTATGTGAGAGCATTATCCTACTCTAAATTCATGCAGGATTATAAATTTATCACCACTAAGTAGTTTAAGGATTCCATCCTTAAAAATAAATGAGAAGAGTTGCAACAAAAGATGTAAGGACAAAATCTAATAAAAGAAAAAAGAAAGAAATTATTGCAGAATTTTAGACCAAGGTAGATGCAAAAATGGATGCAATGACACCTTAGAGAGGTAGGGAGCTTGTCAAAAGTGGTGGGTGTTTACTCTTTCTTCTATTTTATTTGATACAATTAGAAGGAAAGAGGGTAGTGGCCCAATTTTGACATCTACGGAGCAAGAAAATGCACTTTATTTTAGCTCAAAATTTAACCCTAGACATGAGACCTTAGCCATTTTTTCAATTTTTCTTGAGACCAATAGACCCAATGTTATTGATGATATAAGTGAATTAATAGGAAATTTAATTTTCAAAAGATTGGGTGCGACCAGTTCTCTACAAGCAAAAACATTGATTGTGAATATGAACATGTTCACAGAAGTAATAGTGAGGAAACTAGAGGCAAACCTGAATAAGGGTAATGCTCAAAATTTAAAGTTGTAAGAAGAATTGAATGTTTAAGCTAGATTGATACCACCACCTTAGTCAGGGGTAGTTAATAAAGATGACCAAGAAAAGGAAGCCTTAAATGTGGATCTGAATAATTTAAGGAAGGAGTTGAATGAAAGAAAAGAAATAAAAAATAAAGCATAGGCAGAGAAAAGGGAAAAATTCTTAGAAGTAGTTGATAATAGTTTTGGTCATAGGTTGTCATGTATTTTTTGTTTTCTAGAGGATATATGGAGTGGATACAATGCAAACAGTGTTGTTACTCATATGAATAAAATTGGATCAAGGATTATTTAAGTTCATCATTGCTTTTATTGCAAATGAATGTTTCTCATATAACTTCTATTCAATTAATAGATTAAATTATTGTATCTAGAATATTGAGAGTTCTAACATATTCAATGATTTCTTAGTAGAATTGGTTGTAACTTTTAAAGAATATCACTATAGGGAAATGATATATGAGCTTTCACAAATTTATTTAAGTTGTCCAAAAGTTAATTGCATTTCTTTTTTACTTTGTAACCTAGGTTAAGGCACTATTCTAATTATGAATATTAATTACATATCCATGGTCATCATATTTCAAATCAATCTCCATTAAATTTTTAATTTATTCCTTAAATTTTATTCATGTTCTCAGAGCCAATGAAGCAATAGTATCCAATAATCTAGCTAGTTAAGTTTGTTATATTTGTAATTCTTGGCACATTTCATGAGATCATTTTTGTTTAGACAATATCTTGGTATGAATTAAGTTAAAACTATCTTGATATTGTAAGGATCACCCTCCTAGGTATTGCATAACTTGAAGTGGAGAGGAGAAAATTAAAGAATCAATCTCTTATTAATTGGCCAACCTCTTGAAACCTTTGGGCATAAGAATTAGAAAATTTTTAGATAGTTTTAGGAATCAGCTAGGATTTAAAAATAAAACCAATAGATGGTAACTCTACTAGGGATGATTGGAATTTCAAGAATCTTTGGCTACATTAGAACCCAAGAATTGTTAGACTAATTATGAATTCTGAATTATCCATCAAAGTCTAGACAAGTAACAGATTGACAACTCTATTGGGGACTAGCATTAAATATTGTCTAAGTCAAGTGCATCTTCTTGGGTAGAGTCTAAGAAAAAGTTATTGTTGTCAATCAGGATTGCACCCTAGCTAATATTTGACTTAACTATGTGTGTTGAAACATGGAAATGTTCTTAAGATTTGGGTAACTTATAAAGAGAATGAATCTCGAGAGAGGGTCGGTTCCCTTGGAAGATCACCTAAACTAGAGACTTTTATGAGACAAGGGGTAGAAGGATAAACTGAAATGAAAATCCTAACATATAAGGGGTGATGCACCAGAACTTAAAATTTATTCACTAACTCCACTCACAATCAGTTCTCAAAACAATAACTCTCACAATCTAAGATGAAACAATGCAACACATCAGTAATTTGCATGAAGGTTTGAAACTAAACACAACATGCAACCTATATCACAATGAGAATTATGTACACACACTTGCAATAATGGGACATGCAAAAGGATTCAAAAGTTTAATCACATTTTTAACATCAAACCATTGAATGCAAAAATGAGACAAAACCATGAGATAGGAATGCTTTGCTATTTTTATTGCTCTAAAAGGAGTATGAGAATATCACAGTATGAGTAAAAATAAAAGCTTACAAAACTCTCTACAAATGATCAAGAGAGTAAGAAGCAAATCTGAACTCACAAAAACTAAGTTTTTCTCCAATATATGCCTCAAAATTGTCTCCAAGAGTGAGAGGGAAAATCTGAGTGAACTGCACCTAAAAATAGAAAATCCAGTGTGATTTTCAAGCAAGGGAAAAAACCTCCAAAATAGGGCCCCAACTGTCTCCAAACTGAATGAAAAAGATGGAAAGATTCCCTCTCAAGAGGGTTGACCCAGAAAGGACTCAAAACAATTCAGTTGTGACTAAAAATCAGAAGTGGAAACCTCATTTTTCCTTTTTTTTCTACTTTGCTCAAAAAGACAAACTAAAAAAAGAAATCCTTTTATGAGAACTCCATGCACTCGCCCTGATTTTACTACATTTAAAATAACAATTACTAAGGCAATTTATAGAATATTTCCTTAATTATATTTTACAATATCTTGCAGTTTCAACTTACAAAAAAGAAAGGCTCAAACTTGAGTTTTGATCTGATTTTTCAAAAATACAAGGAAAAATATATGATTTGATTTGAGTTTTTCCAAGAATACAATATCTCCCTACTTAGGCATTTTGATTTTCTATAAAAATCATAAAAAAAACTAAGACACAAGCTATACAACTTTCTCAAAAATTACATAAAATCCTAATGCATACAAGACCTAAGCTTGTAAACATATGTAAAAAATAATACCACAAAGGTATTAGTGAAGGAATTTTAATTTTGAAATTAATGTGGAAAAAATTCCTAAGGCCGAACTAGTGTAAATGGGGAAAACCCTAAACACAAAACCATTCGAACTCCTCATTTCTCGCATCATTTTGCACTTTGATGTTTCAAGTTTTTTAGCTTTGCACACAGTTGCCATTAGGGTTTCAAGCTCAAGCCCTTTCATGGAGTTTTGAAGCCTTCCCAATAGAGAATCTACATTGTGAGTATCTCTTTTTGCCAAAATATGTAGAAATATTCTCAATGTCTCCATTTTGAATGTGTTTCTTGGCCTTTTATCCACGGCCATTATTATTTTCCTAATGTATTTTCATCTCCATATTTTAATGAATCTTCCTTCTGCATCTTGAGGCTGATATTTGGGTTCTGTTGGAGCTTGTATTTCCACTTGAGAGGTGATTTTCCTATTACGAAATGCTCGAATCTTCTCCAAGTAGTAGGGTAAGCTCTTCTCGTATATTTTCTATTATGTAAAGGAAGATCTTTTTTATTTATATTTTACTGAAAAATGCTTGAAAAAGCTCGCCATTCTTCATTTTTTCAATATACCTAGCTCCTGTAGAGTGTCGCACCCATTTTCTACTTCTAAGGCCATGACCTCTATGAGATTTTTCTCCATTTCCTGAAAGAATAGAATATGAATCATTCTTTGCTCTACTTCTGAACATCCTTCATGGTTTTACCATCATGGTCATGACTTGTATCTACTTAGTTTACTTTCAGAAAAGAACATGACTTTACTCTCCTCTTTTTTTTCCCCTATGAAGTTTTATACCTTCTAGAAGCAATGAAAACTGAATATTGTTCTTTGTATATTTTTTTTTGGTTGTGCCAATATGAAATAGGGCTTTTTGGAAAACCTGCGCCTTCTTGCTTTCATGCTTCCAATTATGCAAAATGTTATAGGTCACGGCCATAAAACCCCAAGTTACTTTATTTTATAAAAGCTTACAAATGCCTCAAGCATTCCTCTTTGTAGAATCCTCATTGGTCTGGTTGCTTTTCTAGAAAAAGAAGATAACACTATCAGGTTGTAGTTTATTATTCCACTTCCTATTATGGGTTTTCTCTTTTAGGTAGGTCGAGCCTCCTTTTTTTGAAATAGAGAGAAACCCTTCCTTTGATATCCATTTGGCAAATATGTCTCTTGGTCATTGATTTGATCTTGTTTCATTACTATTGTCTTCATAATATATATTGCATTATGTACTACTCACAAGGAATGTCATAAATGTGCTTTCTTTTTATTGCAAGATAGTATGGTGCCCTTCATATAACATGTGGATTGCCACTATATTTTGAATGATATTGATCCTGCATGCTTGTTACCTAGGAAATCATTGCTTCTTGAGACACTACCATGGAACTACACCTTGTAAAACTTCAAAGCACTACAGTCTTAAGCAAGATTGTTGCCTCTATGCTTTACTTGTGCTGCTCTCTGATACAAATGTTTGTATTATTTACTTCAAATCACTTGTAGTTATATCAATAGGCAGTAGTTTAAGCCCTGTTGACTGTGAGATCTCATCTACTACAAGTCTTATCATGCAATTTTTTTGTCACTATAACACAAGTTATAGTGTCTCCTTGTCCATTCTTCCTAACATGATCTCTCTTTATCTTTCTACCATAGTGACCTTCACTCAATGGTATGCTACAATGAGATTCCCTTATGCATTCAATGTGTCTATTCTCTTCACCTTTACAATCCATTATGATATTTATGACACTTGCATATTGCTGCCCAAGACTATGTTGTCTCTCTGTGTTTTTTATACTACTTTAATAACTATCTCATTACTTTATTCACTAATGCAATAGTAACTTCAAGAAATATTATATCTTCATGACTGTCCATCAGTCAAGATGATTATGACTACTTTGATTCTCTTATTGTATGCATTTGATATGATGAAAGTAGCAGGAATGATGTTGTGGCAGTGATGAATAACATAAAAATAGTTATGCAAAACTAGGAATGACATGAAAACCTGAAAATACACAAGGATCCTTCATGAGAATTGTTGCAATTTTGTTCTATTTTGCATATTACTTAAGAATTTAAGTGTGCTTATTTGTGATTCCCATTTCAAAGAGGCTTCCTCATTGCACCTTTGACTTGGTTTTCATGAATGGGCAATGTGTTAGTTGTTCTTATAGCCACCTTGTGAATTACTCCTTCAATGGAAAATGCTTTTACTTGAGCATTCTGAATGTGTTTTCTCTATCTCTTTCCCCTCTTGAAACTTAGGGGTAGTATGTTGGGCTCAACCCTTGTGGGAGCCCATTTTTTCACCACATTCTATGATGTCAATAGAAATGAATCAACAACAAGATTTCACTTGTACCTGCACAATGAAAAAAATGTTAGATGAAAAATAATGAAGCTTAATGCTCTTGTGATGTTTGATTTTGGGATCTCCTACATATATATCTTATACTTGCTCAACTAACTTAAAGCATCATAGGAATATGCTATATTTATGTTGATACAACACATAGTGAGATTCATATTCGGAGCTCTAACCAACTCTTTTATGATGATGTAGGTTCATTTGAAGATCAAGAGCAAGGAGGAGTAGGCAACAATGAAGATCAACACCAAACTTCAACATGCAATGATGGATATTATTTTTCTTATATGCTCCTTTTATTACTTTCATCTTTAGATGTATAGTGTATTTCTATGTTGCTTTAATTCAACTACTCCCACGGCTTGTGTGGGACATTTGATTACTCCTTTATTTCCAATGGATATAAAAGCAACACTTATGCAGTATTGTGCATACTTCTTTTGCAAAATGAATGAAACATTGTAAAATGAATGAAAGGAACATCTTGTGTTCTTTATGTACTCTCCTTTATATTGCAAAACACTGAATAAAAAAACTAAATTCAATCTTTTTCAAGCACCTTTAATCATGGAACGGTTAAGCATAGAATAAATTTTTGGAGTACCTTTCACCTTTAAAATTAATCAATTGCTTCAGCTCTACCAAATTGAGCTATAGGTGAAAATTTGGTAACAATTACATTAAAATCATTTTTTTTTAAGGCCTTATACATACTCATTTGTGTATATAACTCACAATTTCTATGAATTTTTCTAAATTTTTGTTCCCATTTGTGGGTGGCAACTCTAAAATATCTTTTTAACTAGTGAAATTATAAGAATAAAAATATTATCAACAAATACGGATGGAAGAATATCTTTTTTCAACACAAATCCAAATAAGAAGCTAGCTAGCAAGCTCTAGTCTCAAAGACAAACTTGGAAAGCAAAAGATATAGTTAAGTCTATTGATATTCTTGATAGTGCTTTATTGAACAATGAAGGAAGTACTCTTACCACACCATTTTTGGGTGGTGATGTTCAAAGAAAAAATAAACTTGATGAATCTATGAGAAGTGGTAAATTATGGTTAGATAAAGATGCTTTCATGGAAAAACTTGAGAAGGAAAGAGAAAAAACCAAAAGAGAATATGACCTTAGAGAAGGTGTGTATGCAAGAGTGAGTTCTCTGACTATGATTGTAACCAAAAACTTTTAAAGCAATTGTGCAAGGAGGCCATCTAGTCAACCAATTAATATGTCATCGGGTTTAACTCCCAATTCTCATGCTATGTTGTATAGAAATCTAAATGTTAATTTTTCTTCACAAAGATCCATTACATCTAGACTGCATGTCCATACTAAAGAAGAACTACATAAAGAGGTTGAGTACCTCAAGATAGAGTTGGAAAGAATGGAAAATATTCAAATCAGAGATGATATGAGAAGAAGAATAGATGCTCTTAGATTGTCTTATGGATCAAGAGATCCATCCATCTCTAGTTCTAATTCTCAAGCTTTCCCTTCTAGAAGCCTACATTTCCAAAATATCCCTACATGTTCTATAAAAAATTCCCCGTTAATTTATATTACCACTTCTACTCCACAACAAAGAATTATACATACATCTTATGCCCAATTAAGTTCCCCAATGGATCAAAACTTACCATAACCCATAGCCTCAAGTGAGTCTACCACAAAATAATCTATGGGGTTATGAAAATTATCAATAATATAATCTAAATGTGGGTGGTCAAGTAGGTGGTTTTTTTTTAATCCACTAGGAGGTCAAAATATTGTAAACTGAAAAAATATTTAGGCTAACCCTCAAATAAATATTTTTGTAGGGAAATTCCTAGCAAGAAGACCATTGCAATTACAAAGGTATAGACAACTAGATTTTATTGGTATCCCAAGATAACCAAATGTTTTTCCAAATGATGTTAGAAATGCTTTATCCAGATTCTCTAGCAATAATGAATTATCAAGGGAAGATCATCTAAGAGCCTTTCTAAATCTGATAGATGACTTTGAGGTAGAAGATGAGGATGTGTTGATGAAATTATTTATGTAATCTCAGATAGATGATGCAAGGGACTGGTACGAAGGCTTACTTGATGCCAGAATTAGGTCATGGGATACATTTTAAAGAATATTTAGGGAGAAATATGGTGACAAAATTAACCCTAGATTCATTATAAATGAGTTCACTAGTATTAGTAAAGGGTACAATGAATCTATCTCAAATTTTAATACTAGGTTCATCAAGGTCATGAATAAAATTCCACAGTATATGAGACCTAGTGAGGTAAGCCTAAAAGAGTGAATCCCTTATGAGATCAAAATCTTATCAAACACAAGGGTATGGAGGAAAAGAGTGGAAAGGGATGTCCCAAACCTAATTTGTAACTCTTGAACTACCTTTGGTCATATTGTAGAGGAATACAACTGATGCAAAGGTAAGATGGAGAAGGAAACAACTGCAAGCCCTAAGGCAGAGGGTAAAGAAATTTGTAAGGGGCCAAAGGAGATATCCAACATAGAAGGAATGCGAGGTTCGGGAAAAGAGTTAGTAGAAACATAACTCATGGATAACCCATGAAATAACTATGAGCCAACTATAGCTAATCTAACATTGAGAGTGGGCTCTAATGGATAATCAATAGTTACTAAAGAGGATAGTCACATTTACATGATTAAAGAAATCATATAGGGAAAAATTGGGGCTCAATATACAACTGACAACCACCCCCAACCCTAAGTGGAATTTGGAGGATTTGAGTGCGGCGGATCAAGTTTCGAAAGAAGAAGTGGAATAAGATAGTGGTGATGATGAAGTTGATACACTA
>VDFB02049217.1:106674362-106724304 GCA_007258455.2 Sequoia sempervirens | reverse complement strand
TAGGAAAAAAAATTATCCATAGAAGAATCAAAGAAACTTATTGTAGACACGTAAAATGTACTGATTGACATTGTGCATCTGATCCTAACCACTAACATCGTTTTGTCTTGAATCATCCTTCGGTCTAACCATTTAATCAAATATCTTTATCTGATTAAATTCATCAATATCCCTCTCTTAATTAAATAAATCAATTATCTAATTAAGTCACCTTGTCTCGATAATTAAATTAACCATTTTAAATCTAATTATCCTATTTAATTAAATAATTAATTTTATTTGATTAAATATCTAAAGTCTATCTATTAAATTAAATAAATTAAAACCTTATTTTGTTTAATCTAACATCATCTCTTTTAATTAAATAAATTGAAATCTTTATTTAATTAATCCCTTATCACATTCTTCTCATATTTGATTTAAATAAATCCACAAATTTAAGTCAAATAGGTCACATCATTTAACCCGTTCATTAAATTAATTAACCTGAATTAATTTAATCTCCTCTCATGTCCCATCCTCTAGATTTCACCACTTGCACATGAAAATAGACTTATTTGATTTATTAAATTTCTATTTTCCCTCAACAAGGCATCTTTTAAGGAATATTCCCCAAATTTGAATTCAAAATCCAAGTGGGATAAGTCCTTCCAACAAGGCATTTACTCTCTCTTACATGTCCTTTGCCTTGAGCCAAGTGGCATTCAATGCATTCTTCCTTCCCTCTTGCTCAAAATCTCAAAAAACCCCAAAACATTGGAAAATCAAAAATCAAAACATTTGAAAATCTTGAAAAATACCAAAAATAGCCTCAAAACATTACAAAACTCCAAAAACTTCTAGATATTTGAAAAAATTCATTTGTCTCATCTCGCTTTCACTCGCAATAACATCACTCATAATAAAAAATCGTCATTCTCAACCTTTGGTGAAACAATCAGAAATAAGTCTAGCAGGTGAAAAGTGAAAACTCAAAGCGTCAAGTCTCAGATCTAAGACAATACATAAACAAGTTGGTCAACTCTTTGTGTTGATAACCTATCATCCAATTGGTCCCATATCAATCATTTGAAAGAACACTTTGGATAAACGAAATGACATGTCACCATCCACTAACATGTCCTAGGATGTATCCTTCCTACAATGGGCATTATCTTTTGGCAATAGTTTCGGTTCTTATCCTTGAAAACACATTTCCTTTTGGTTAGCAGTATTGAGGAACATTAGCTTGTTTGTTTACTTTATCTTTATCCTATTTACTTATCTTATTGCGCTCATTCCAAGGACCTCTCGATGATATCTGAACAGAGAATTTAGAGAAATAGGAATGGAGCAAGGATCATTATCTTTTGTCTATTGTGCTTGTTGGACGTTCTTGTAATATAACTTGGCAAATACTTGCTTTGTTAGGTATGTATGGAGGAGGTTTTGGACAGCTTGTTGACTATTGCATTGATAGGTTATACCTTTCCGTGTTTTGGTCCGAGGTGTTTAAAACTTCTAAAGTGCATCCTAGTAAGGTTTCTGTATGTCAGGTGTGAACAAGAATACTCCTATCTAATTGTCAAGTCAAAGTCCATCACATTGGGTACAATGCCATCCTGGTTCTCTATACCTTGATGCATTGTACCACATGTGTTATCAAACATAAGAAAATAGACCCTTTGAAAATCCCAACTCCTCGGCAAGTAGTCATCATCATCTACATGTTCATCATCTTGTGTCTTGTTGAAATGACTTCTTCTCTTTCATCCCTTCTTGCTCATCACGCTAGCAAGGTACTAGGATAGTTAATCATCATCATCATCATCATCATCATCATCGATCCTGCATCCATAAATCATTAGCATATTTCATTAACATATCATATAGGAAGCATATGCATTACATTTCCATCATCATATAAACATGTTATTATAAGCATTTTCCATAAATAAGCACATCCCTTTCTCATTATATTACATCTAATTTTTCCATCACATTGCATAAAATTCATTTGCATAAACATTTCATAACCATTTCACATTACCACCTACTACATAATCAAACATAATAGGTACATGAGCATTATAGATAATCCATTGCATATTCACATCGCATAAACATGATAAAGTCATGTTCCACATTTCATTCATTTTGCATAAAGCATCACCATACCACTTTGCATTAACATATCATTTCATATATTACATCACATCACATTGAATGCATCACATACATTACATTATCATTTAACATGTTTAGGATAATATATTTGTTATTCTAAGCATCTAAAAACCATCTCATTTGCATCATCAATACATACATATAAAACATGATCATTTACACCGCATTATATTATCCATTAGTCATCCATATCATATAGAACACCTCATAAATAACATTGCAATCATTCTTTACATTTCATTACATAAATCATTCCACATCATTATAAGCATAAATAGGAACATAAAAAATCCATTACATGCAAAACATACATCCATCCAGAATCATTTTATAAGCATGGTTCACGTATCATTTTGTGTATACACCATAGATCATCGCCATATCATTTTGCATATTACATTTATATCATATCATTTGCATCAACATAAATAGATCATCATATAGATGTACATCATCATCCATTCACATCACATATCATATAAATCCATCTGCATATCATAAATAAACAACATAATATAAGATCTAGTCATAATGAAGACATCATGAGAAAGAAATACATCCATCACATCACATCATAAACATCATTACATAGCATATCAAAATAGAATCATCCATAAATGCATAAATAAATGGTACACATCACATCAAAATCATCATCTCATAAATATCATCATCAGGTAACGGTCATAGTACAAAATAATCGGATCATTGTACATGTGTGTCAATAAGTACAAAAAGGCCCATCGGGCTATCAAAAAGGAGCCCATGAGGCATGAAAAGTATCATCTCGATCAAAACAAGGTCTACCCATCCTATTTGCTGCCCTCGCCCTATCACCGTGACCCTCTGTTGTTTGTGGCTAGTCCGCTGCGAGTAATATGGGGCCCACTCTGCTTTGGGAATGGCCTAGTGATAGTGCGTACGATAGTAATCAGCCTCCCAAACGACCTCCCTGTAAGACCGAATGGACACTGTGCTCTGAGAGGAGGAGGTTGCCATGGTCTCCAACTGTTGTCACCAGCCCATCTCTGCAGTCACCTGTAGCTCTATGGCCTACCTCTGCAAAATGGCCTAGTCTCTCTCAGCCCTGGCCTAGTCTCTCTCAGTCCTAGCCTGATCTCTCTCCCCTATCAAGATCCAAACCTGACCCTGCAGTTGTGCTATCAATACATCTCTAGCACCCAACTGCCCTGTTAGTTGTGCTTATGTGGGCTGCATGTGAGGCTGATCCTCACCCTCGGCTCATGGCAGTGCACCTGCCTACTCCTACTACCTAGCTGGCACCTATTGTTGATCCTGCATTTGAACATCAGCCTAGTCTAGCTGAACTAGCTAAACTGGAGGCCTGACCAGCTGATCCTATCCAGCGCCATCTCTTCTTCCATGTCCTCCCCCTCTGCCCCTCGTCCTCCACTGAGCAGGGACTACTCCTAGAACTATCAACCATAGGGGAGGCCGGAACCAGTCTTTGTACACCTGTGTGATGCCTGGATCCCTAGGCCCCTGATCATAAACCCAAGGTTGAGCCACCAACTATCTAAAGCTATCAACGGCCTTCGAGGCAGGAATGTACCATCCCCATGAAGCCTATGACATAGTGTGGGAAAATATAGCCACATAATCATCATCTAGCTGGTCCTGTGGCTCACCAAACTGGCATTGAATGCGTTCGGGTAGGTATCTCTCCACCATTGTATGCTCTTGCCCCTGCATAAACCAGTCCTGGTGGGAAAAGAATATCTACTCTACATCATCGGCCCATTCGGGCCGACCAAGGTACGAGCACCATGTAAAAACCTGCATCTCATCTAGGACTCTCCTCCAGTAGGGAATCTCGTGCTCGCTTGTGTGTGTGAAGGACACACCACCTCTATAACGCCATACAAGGGGATCATTAGGCCCCATCAGTATTGCAACGACTCGTACCAAAGAATAGTGATGTTCTACCACACCCATACATGGAAAAGTGTGACACCTGTCCCGAGTGCTCTGCCATCAAGGTACATGTATTCGTGTAAATCTCTGTATAGTGAAGCAAGAAGAACTGGCCCCCAAGAAAAATGAGTAGGCCTATCACGCATCACCATGCACTCCCAGCAGAGTCCCCAACCAAGACTGAAGTAGTGGCCTCGCCGATCTAGGGCAACGAGACCTGAAATGATAACCACAACAACCAAGTAGAAGGGAGAGGATAGGGCTCTGTGACGCTCAAGCTCAATCTGACCCTCACAGTAAATAACATCCTCTATGGTGAGGACTGTATGGCAAGCATCTCGCCTGGCATCCATATCAAAAATAATGTGCCAACCATGAATCGACAATCTCAGGATGTGCCACACATCCTCTAAGGTGATGGTGGCCTCACCGGTAGGAAGGTGGAAAGACGAGGTCTCGCTATGCCATCTTTTAGCAACCACTAACATCATGCCAAGATGGGTGTGCACGAATGTTGTGTATGCGATGTGCCACAGCCCCATGCCTCGTAATCGATCCTGCTCTCTGTCACTGAGATCTCACAAATAACTAAA
Organism: Sequoia sempervirens; assembly: GCA_007258455.2. Lineage (NCBI taxonomy): Eukaryota > Viridiplantae > Streptophyta > Pinopsida > Cupressales > Cupressaceae > Sequoia > Sequoia sempervirens. Next base: position 106,719,610 of record VDFB02049217.1, on the reverse strand, counting down.
GAGCACCCGCAACCTGTGCTCTTGGGAATAGAGCTCCCTCGCCGTGTCCTACATCAGGAAGAGTCACCATGTTAATTTTTTTGAAAAATTTCATGCCGAGTGTCCAAAAAAATCACTCCAACATCACTATATGTGAAGGCATTGGAGTTTGATTTTTTTTCAAACTGTAACCCTCGGGCACAAAATTCCAAAAGCAAACCGCTATGGTGCACTTTTCTTCTGAGCGAGGTAGTTTAAAAAGATTCTTGTTTAATGAACTTCTGTTGCGTCACACTTTGAAATGACCCCACTGGTGGGGGTGGGAGTGTTGAAGTTTGAAATTTATTTTCAAACTCCAAACTCCATCATCACGGCGCAATTTGACATTGAGCGGCATAGTTTGACTTTTGAGCGGCACTATATAGCACCGATGTAGAAGAGCTAACTTTAAACGCATTAAATGAATGCAAAAATTGAGAAATAAAGCTCAAGTAAGGATCACTTACTGATGCTCCAATGCCGAGTGTCCGCTAGTATGTCTAGACTCGCTCAGAAATGTGCATCGGAAGATTTCAGTGCGCCATATCATTAGGAAGTCAGAGCTCAAATCTCAAAGTTGCTAGAGGGCTGTGTATGAAAATGAATTGAAAGTGACCCCTTGGAGCCCTTTTAAGCTTGAAAATTAGGGTTTTTTTCACCCCGATGGGCTATCTTGCTAGGGTTTTGGACCCTTGAACTTGTTTTTGTCTAGTTGAGGCCTATTTTGCATCATTTTATTGCGTTTAGACACATTTTTGGCCTCCCAGAGCCTTTTGGACCTGTCGGGCACCTTGTCCTCTTTTTTGTGAAATTACCCAAAAATCAAAATTTTCATCCAATCTCTCTAGGGGGCAATATATTGGCATGTTTTCTCTCACCGGGCAGCAGTGGGGTAAGTTTTTGAGAACGGAAATTTTTTGGATTTGATCAAGATCGTTTATTCTTTGAACCAACGCAACGAGTGCATTGCTTCAAAGAGGGGAAAAATGTAGACATGTAAAATGTACTGATTGACATTGTACATCTGATCCTAACCACTAACATCGTTTCGTCTTGAATCATCCTTCGGTCTAACCATTTAATCAAATATCTTTATCTGATTAAATTCATCAATATCCCTCTCTTAATTAAATAAACCAGTTATCTAATTAAGTCACCTTGTCTCGATAATTAAATTAACCATTTTAATCTAACTATCCTATTTAATTAAATAATTAATTTTATTTGATTAAAAATCTCTAAAGTCTATCTATTAAATTAAATAAATCAAAACCTTATTTGGTTTAATCTAACATCATCTCTTTTAATTAAATAAATTGAAATCTTTATTTAATTAATCCTTTATCACATTCTTCTCATGTTTGATTTAAATAAATCCACAAATTTAAGTCAAATAGGTCAAATCATTTAACCCCTTCATTAAATTAATTAACTTGAATTAATTTAATCTCCTCTCATGTCCCATCCTCTAGCTTTCACCACTTGCACATGAAAATAGACTCATTTGATTTATTAAATTTCTATTTTCCCTCAACAAGGCATCTTTTAAGGAATATTCCCCAAATTTGAATTCAAAATCCAAGTAGGATAAGTCCTTCCAACAAGGCATTTACTCTCTCTTACACTTATGAACAAGTGAAGGAATTGGAAAGGTTTCTTCACACCTACAAATAGTTTCTCAAGAGGAATAGGGACTTTATGAGATCCTCTCAAGTTAACAATCGAACTCATCATAGAAAGAAAAGAATGGCATCTCAGCAAGTGAAGTATCTCCCACATAATGTTAAATTTTATTTAATAAATTTATATGGCCCAATGTCTAGAGAGTTGAAATATGGAACCAATTATCTCTAACTTTTCAAGAGTTAAAAAATGAGGCCCTCATCCTTAGGGATAATTTCAACACCATCATAAGCCAGGAGAGAAAATGGGGGAGTACCATTGAGTGATAGGTCATTGTATTTATTTTTGAACTTTGTTCAAAACAACACCCTAATTGACATAAAGAATGAAAATGGCATATTCACCTAGTTGAACAGGAGATACAATCACATGTTTGTAGAAGAAATATTAAACATATTCTTTATTGTGGGTAATTGGGCCTCAATAAACTTAATTGGGAAAGCTGAAATATTGGGACTCTATGATTCAGACCACTCCTTGGTTCAACTCATTTTTATCCCAGACCATAAACCATGCAAGTGTCCCTTCAAATTTGAGAAAATGTGGCTATGGGATAAGGACATTTGCAATAAAATCAATGAGTGCTAGAAACATGCACCACATAGAAGGGGAACACTATTTTTTACAGTATATAGGAAACTCACATATGTAAAAAGGATGTTGAAATCTAGTAGAATTTCACAGACTTCAAAAACATTTTTGAAGAAAAGGGAAACCTGGAAAAGGAACTAGCAGCATTGAGCGAAGATGTTATAAGTAATGGAATGTTCCAAAGCACATACATAAAAAGAGAAAGAATTGAAGGAAAAGCATAGGTTCTCCAACATGAAGAAATACTTTAGCAAAAAAAATCAAGGGAATGTTGGTTAAAAGAAGGGGGAAAAAACACCAAATACGTCCACAATATAACAAAGATCAAGTACAAACTTAATAGCATCACATGTATAAAGAATGAATAAGGTAAGAGGTTTGAAACATGTGAGGATATAGGAAATGAAGTAGTGAACTACTTTGAAGGCCTTTTAAAATCAAGTAATAGAATTGATCTCGAAATCCAAGAAGTCCTCAACAAAATGCCATGCATGATTATTGATGCACAAAATCGAGCAATCTGTCACCCATTTTAAGAAGATGAGGTGTGATAGGTAGCTAGGATACTATTAGGAGATAAAGCTCTAGGGCTGATGATTTCCCTACATAATTCTACCATAGGTTTTGGCATGTAATAGGAAAGGATATCTTTGCAGCCACAGAGTAGTCAAGGAAAAAATACCACTATGTTAAAAGAATGGAATGACACATTTATAGAACTCATCTCCAAGAAGTAGGAGGTAGAAAAATGGAAGAAGGCCTATGTCCCTATGCAATGTGATATACAAGATAGTAGAAAAAGCTATAGCAAACAACTAAAGAAACTACTTTTTGATATCATTTTTGAAGAACAAAGTGACTTCACTCCATGAAGGTTGATCACAAAGGTTATTATCATCACCCATGAAGCCATCCATAGTGTAAGGAAAGAAAAGTAGAGAGGATGATTATTAAACTTGACATAAGGAAGGCCTATGATTAGGTTTTAAAATAGTTCCTTGTCAAGCTCTTATGAAAGGTGGGTTTTTATGGGGTGATCCCACAATATTGTTTTACAATTTTTGGCCAAACTGGACACTAAACTGATTTTTTCTAACTAAATGTTCACTTTTGGGCACTTATGGCGGCTAAACTATGAGGAATTTGAAGATGATACAAACTAGTGATTTGTGGAATTTTGTTTGTAGATTCTAAATATATTTTTTTCAATTTTTTTGGAATTAGATTGCACTTCTTTTTCCATCTCCTTCAAAAACTAGTTTTTTTCAGTAAACACCATTTTTAAGGAGTGATGCTCATTGTATAACATATAACTTTTTGTCCATGAAGGATAAAATTCTAATTTTTTCGAATTTAGATTTGTAACTAAGATAACTAGTGCTTTCAATGGGGTTTCATAGTGTTTTATTGAATATTTTTTCCTTAATCAAGTTTTGAAGTCAAGCCAATTATAATTTAGACATAGGCGAACCGTATAACACAACATTTTTTGTATGAATCAATTTTTTTTTTGTTGGATCAAGGACTTCAATATCTGGTGCACCCATATTTTTCAATTTTTTTTTGTTAATCTTCTATTTTTCCACATGTGTAGAACAAAGAGCTTGATTTTCGGTGAAAAACCTACATTCACAAGAAATAAAAAATAAATATAATAATAAAATTAAATTTATTTAAAATTATACTTTTTGGGAAGCTTATAGTAAGGACTACATACTTACAAAAAAAAAATGAATTCATTTGATCCCCCAAAAGGTAAATCAAAAGTGGCTTTTTATCAACATTTTGATAGGTGTAAAGGAGACTCCGTTATAGGTATGGTTTAAAACTAGCAGGGTTCTATCCAAGGGGGGGTGATCTAAAGTAGTTTGATCAAACTCTCTTCATTTCTAATGCTTTAAATGGAACTTTTTAAGGATTAAATCATTATATTTTCTAAAAGTATGTGATTTCAGCAAAAATCAGAATCTCCCAAAAATTGTAAACCAGCTTTGTGGGATCACCGTATGATGAATGGTGTAGGTGGATCTAAAGCTACATTTTCTCCCCTAGAATCTCTGTATTAGTAAATGGGAGCTTGCACATTTTTTTTCCATCCTTTGGTGGACTAAGATAGGGGGACCCAATCTCCCCCTTCTTTTTTATAATAATGGTTGAAGCACTAGCGCATCTTCTCCATGAAGCAAAGGAGAAAAGTGACTGGAAGGGTTTAAGGATTGCAAGTTGTTCATTTGCCTCCTATTACTCATCAGTAATTTTTTGATGATACTCTGCTCTTTGGAATGGCCTGGAGAAAGGAAGCAAAGACCATTTAACACACACTGGTCACTTATTACAATGTATCGGGCCAACTAGTCAATTGGCATGAGTCAAAAGTTTTTTTTCTCAATACTATGATATAGAAGCAATAGGACATCACCAGTTACATCTTGAGTCTCAAAACAAGTAAATTTCCTGGGAAATATGTGGGAATCCCCTCTTTGTTGGGTCATGTAAGGCAGATTTTTGGGAAACTATGGAACAAAAATGAACGAACAAAATAGAATCATGGAGAGGGAAATGGTTATCCTTGATAGGAAAGATCACAATGATTTAAGTCTATGATCTTGGGGCTCCCCATATAGATGATGTTGAGCATTAAAATACCAACTAAACACTCGATTCTCTAGTGAAGAAACTCCAAAAAAATTTATGGCAAGGTGTAGAAGATTGCAAAAAGTTTCCCCTTGTGGTGTGGGAAAAAGTTTGAAAACCAAAAGATGTTGGGGGCACTGGTCTTCGAGACTAGATGGTACTTAACATTCCCTAGGTGCAAAACTGGTTTGGATTATTTACTCCGATCTTGATACAAAATGAGTAAAGATTCTCTTAAAAAAATTACCTAGACTATGAAGACCCAAAGCGTATCCTCACCACGGTTAAACCACCAAGGGGTTTGGCTATCTAGAACTTCATGCTAGATTGTAGAAAATTGATTAAGAATCATTTCTCTTGGGATATTGTAAATGGAAGGAAGGAAATTTTTTGGGAGGACTCTTCAGATGGTGCTCCTGATTTGGACTCTAGGGATAGCTTAGATGACATCAAACACCTCTTAAAATCATTACGAGGCACAAAGGTGAGGGATTACATGGAACCATGGTTGGAAGAAGGGAAAACAAACTGGAAATGGAGATTACTAAATGTATTGAATGCATTGGAAGATCATATTTCCAACCTTAAAGAGGAATTAGAAAGAAGGATTTACCTCTCAAATCTGGAGGATTCAATCGAATGGCATGGAACCAAATTAGGATCGTATAAAGTTAAAATTAGATATGAAGTATCTACTATTTCTATGAAGAAATAAAATTGGTTGTACCATCTTCGCTAGAACAAATATTTTCTACTAAAATCTGGTGCCATCACATGGGTTGCACTTCAAAATAAATTTCTCATAAGATATCACTTGCAAAAATTAGGTGTGAATAGGCCAAGAAGATGTATCCTATGTGAAGGTAATGAAGAATTTGCAAATCACATACTATTAGAAAGCCATTTTTCCAAAAAAAATTGTCTTCACATAATGAAGAAATTATACCAGTGTATCCCCCTACCAGAGGACATCACTGATATTTTTGTTGCATGGCCCAACCTAAAGAGAAAATCTGCTAGAATCTAAAAAGATGAATAACCCAAAAAACTAGTGCAAATAAATAGATATGAAACTGTGAAAGCAAATGACACAAGATCAAAATAGCAACACAGAGTTAGTCTCCACAAGAGTAATGAAAATGCTCTAGAAGCAAAATAGCATTATGAGGATGCAAAAGCAAAGACATTCAGCTTGAGAATTACAAAGGAAATGCCTTGGTTATATAGGCCAAGGGGAGAGATAGATGCAACCAGATTATGACAAGTATTGGAATCCTATGAGGTGTGACAACTCATGTCATTAAAGGCTCAACCACCTTATCCCTGTGTAAAGTTAAGCTAGTGTGAAGAGGACTTTAGTGGAGAACTAGTCAAGAATGAACTAGCTAGATAAAGTGCCTCTTTCACACTAAAAAGGTGAATATATATAGACTAATACTCAAATAATATAACCTAAGAAAACTTAATTAAAGTGTAGGAAAAACCTAGGAATATAGGAAAATAAATAACCCAACTAGGAATAAAAACCTACACTAACACCCCCCGCTTAAGCATAGCTTAGGAGAATGTAAAAGAAGATGGGTCCTGACAAATGAGGCCATGTTAGGTACCCATGTACAAATGCAATGTAAAAAATTCTCTCACAACCGGAGAAAAGGAGAAAACCCAGTGGGACAAAACTCCTCCCTAAAAGAGAGATGAAAAGAAGAAAAGAAGGAATAAGTAGCCCCCCCCATGGATGACAACAACCGCACCTCAAGAAAAGCTCGCAAATGAAGGAACTTTCTCTCAATGAAGGATTTGGTGAAGATGTCTGCAGTCTGATCTGATGTTGGATAGTACTTGAGATCAATGATCTCACTATGAATCAGCTTGCAAATGTAGTACATGTGGATCTTGATGTGCTTGGTTTGCTGATGATGGACCAGATTGCGAGAGATTTGAATCGCACTCTGGTTGTCACAATAGATGATTGTGGGCTTTTGAAAGGGAATTCCAAACTCAGTGAGAATGTTCTGAAGCGAGATGGCCTCAATAGCACCATTAACTGCTCCTCGATACTCAACCTCTGTAGATGAAAGAGTAATAGCAGATTGCTTCTTGCTCGACCAACAAACTAGACAAGAACCAAGGGAGAATCAATACCCTAAAGTAGACTTGTGATCCTAAGAATCACCTACCCATCTAAATCTGTGTGTCCCACCAAGGAAAAATCCATGCCCGCTGCATGATGAATCCCATAATTGTGAGTACCCTTGATGTAGTGAAGAATCTGCTTAGTTGCTTTCTAGTGCAATTCATGTGGATCCTGCATGAATCAAGAGACCATGCCTACTACATATGAAATTTTAGGCCTTGTATGATTCAAATAGATGAGACTGCCAACAAGCTATCGATACAAAGTTCCATCAACCAAGGGTGAAGAACACTTAGCCTCAAGTTTTACCCCTGACAAAAATGGAGTCGGAGCAGGCTTACAATCAGCCATGTGAAACCTTTGGAGCATGTCAAGTGCATACTTAGACTGTGCAAGAGTGATACCTGAGGAAGACTGAGTGATCTCAATCCCCAAGAAGTAGTGCAACAAGCCCAAGTTTGACATCAAAAACTAATCATGAAGGGAATTTTTCACTGCTCGAATGTTGGATGAGTGACTCCTTGTGATCAGCAAGTCATCGACATAGAGAACCAAGAAGGTGTGAGTATCATCTTGTTGCAATATGTAGACATTAGGATCAGAATGGCATCGATTTAACCCCATTGTCAGAAGGAAGGATTCCATCTTGGAGTACCAAACCCGAGGGGCCTATTTGAGGCCATAGATAGACTTTCAAAGATGACACACAAATGAGAATCCTAAACGAACCCTTGTGGCTGCTCCATGTATATCTCCTCTTGAAGATCATCATGAAGAAAAGAAATCTTCACATCCATTTGATGAACTTCCCATCTATGTGCTACAACTATGGCAAGAATAAGTCAGATGGAATTCATTTTGGTGTCTGGTGCAAAAGTCTCAGAGTAGTCAATCCCTAGAACTTGGGAGAATCCTTTGGCAACCAAGAGAGCCTTATTCTTGTCAACTGACCCATCTGTTGTATATTTTGTTTGAAAGAACCACTTGCATCGAATAATTTTTCTTCCTGTAGGAAGTGGGACAAGATACCAGGAGTGGTTCCTCTCCAAGGAACTGAACTCTTCTTGCATGGCTACATCCCACTCGGGGACACCAAAAGATTCCTGAAAAGTCTGTGGATCAGAAGCTAAAGCAAGGAAGGCATGTGGAGCATCTTGAAACTATGCTCTTTTTCTCCTATGATCTGATGGATCCCCTACCCAATCACATGTTGAATGCAAATTCTAACGATCCCAAAGAGGCCCTGTGGTTGGAGGAGGAGAATTTGGAGGAGAATCATCATCCTCTAAAGATGAACTGTGTGCATCCTCATGATCACTATCATCATCTGAAGTGGGGGAAGAAGACTCCTTATCATGATCTGAAGTATTATGAACTCTGAAGAACTATCATCATGATACAAGGACTCTAAGTTGGTGGTGGGAGAAGTGTCAAGAGAAGGACTAGAAGTACTCTCCTCAAATTGAACACTCCTCTCAATGAACAACTCATGTGTGGTAGGGTGAAGAAGCATGTATCCTTTGACATCATCTGGGAAACCAACAAATATGCAAGGATTGCTCTGCCGATCCATAGCCTTACGTTTCTCTACTAGAATGTGAGCCCATGCTTTATAGACAAACACTTGAAAGTGCTTAACTGACGGTTTTCAACAGGTCCAATCTTGAAAAGGAGTTACCCCCTTCACAACTTTATGGGGAACACAGTTTTGGATATAACATGCATAGTTAATGGCTTCTACCTGGAAAGGTGGTGCCAAAGACTTGGAGTGAATCATACAATTAGCCATATCTTTCAAGGACCGATTATTTCGTTATGCAACTCCATTCTGGTGAGGACTATAGGGGACTATATGTTGCAAATCAATGCCCTTTGAAGCACAATACTACACAAATTTGTGGTTGACATATTTCCCCCCATTATCTATACACAGAATTTTGATAGATTTTCCAGTTTCTTTCTCTACAAAATCCTTATACTCCGAGAATGAATCAAAGACTTCAAACTTTTTCTTGAGAAAGTACACAATGGTGTACTTGGAGAAATCATCAATGAATGTCAAAACATATCGAGCTTTATTGAAAGATGGTTGTGAAAATGGCCTTGCCAAATCACTATGTACCAACTCCAAAAGATGTGAGGCTCTTCAAGCTTTTCCTTTATCAAAATTCTCTTTAGGATGTTTTCCAAGAATGCAACCATGACAAACACCTTTAGAAAAGTGAACTGTAGGAAATCCTATAACCATATCTTGTTTGTTGAGCTATTGCAAATAACAGTAGTTTAAGTGTCCAAACTGATGATGCCATAAATTTCCCACATCATCTGAATGAGTGAGTAGAAAAAATGAGGGGGGATCAAGAACAAAGTGAGAGAACAAATAAAGTCGAGACTGATGATCTAATCTCCCAACTGCAACTATAGAATCATTTTGCATCTCACGAATCACCACTAAATCAGGAGTAAACTGAACTATCATACATGTACCTATGTGAGTGATTTGATAGATAGATAGGAGATTAGTTGATAATGAGGGCACACAAAGAACATCCTAAAATGTGCCATCCCCCATATCAACAGACCCTCTCCCACATACCTCAAGTGGAGTGTCATCACCCATTAGAATGGAAGGCATAGAACATGGCTCCATAGATTCAATTTCATCTTTAGTTGAAGTCATGTGGTGTGAAACACCTGAATCAAGAACCCATGTGGATGGTGGAGAAGCAATAGCTACAAGGGCCTTTCCTTTCCTTTCCCCTTACTGTTGTCTTTGGCCTTGTTAGAACCCTCCTCTGAACTCTATTTGATGGAATCAAGAACATTGAGATTATTCTTCTCAAGAATGTGTGACAAATGATCCACTTGTTTCTTCAAACACTTGTGCTCATCATGACCGAGTTTCTTACAATAGGCATATTTGACCTTCTCTTTCTTAGGATTTTCACCCTTAGAAGATTGGGTCTCATTGGTTGCTTTCGAAGCAACTAGAATATGATCATTTTTCTCCTTGCTATTCTTTTGTTTCTTATCCTTATTGTTACTACTTTGTCCTTTTTGTTCTTTTGTACCTTGGTTGACAGCTAGGGCATGTGACTTAGAGGATTTAAGAGTGCCCATCTAGATTAGCTTATCTTGTTCATGTGTGAGAGAGATAGCAAAATCATCCAAAGATGGCATAGTGAACTATGTCCCAAGTGCACCCTTAGTAGCATAGAAGGTAGAAACAAAGACAAAACATTCTGAACTTAGTTTAGAGAGAATACTAAGAATCAATTGTTCAGCTTTCTTATCAATACCACATTGTTTTAACTGTAGCCTTAGTGATTTCAATTTTGTGAAAAAATCTTGAATTGTGTTGAAATTGTCTGGACTTAAACTAATTAGCTCATTTTCCAACATATGACCCCTCATTGAATCTTGTGTGCCAAATAGTGTTTCTAGCTTTTTCCAGATTTCATTTGGTGAATTCAAAGACTCAATGTGGAATAGTAAATCAGGAGAAATAGACAAACACAATGCTCCATAGGCCTCATCACATTTGCTAAACCACTTAGGCTTATCTTCATCTTTAGCAAGTTTAGTTTCAAGTCCCATTGTTATCCTATGTAATCCATCTTTCCTTAAGTAGATTGTCATGCATGATTTCCACTCAAAGTAGTTGTAAGGAGTTAATATGGGTACTGTTGTTTGATCCATGATGAAGAAATGTAAAAAAAAGATGTTGAAAAGAAGAGAAAGTACACAAGACAACCCCCCCTTTTAACTCAAAGAAAGAACCCCCCCAAGTAAATATGATTTGGCACTTTATAATCAATGCATTTACAACTTCCACTAGCAATAATACTTAGCGGTCTTGATCTCAATGCTTTACAAAATTATCACACATTGGGTGTATGTTGAAATTATAAAATTGGAGTTAATCTAAGTAAAACTAACAACACCATTGCGTTCTACTCAAAAAATTGTGTAATTTCAAAAAAATTATCACCTCAATATGATATTGTATGAGAAAGTTATGAGTCTCTAAAGTTCCCAAAATGAGAACTGTGTAGTGTCACGAGTGAGAATCTACAATTTCTAAAAAATCACTGCATCAAAACCAAAAGCCACCTACACTGGTGCAAAGAGCACAAGAAAATAACCCAAATAAAAAAAAATGCTTGAGAAACAGAGCAAGTATGAGTGAGAACGAAGCATTTGAAATCTACCTTCAAATATGCAACTATCAATAGAGAGGGGATCTGCTGAAATATTGACTTTCAATTTCTGCAAAATATATAACCTATATGCAAAAAATTGAAATGACCTAGATGGTTTTTTTCTACTGCGCACAAAACCCAAATGGAATATTTTCTTTAAATTGTACAAAAAATGTAGATATAGTGTAAAATAATGCTCTCAATAGCCAAAAAAGACCCCAGAAATGAAAAAATGGCCTGTAAAGGCTCAATCAGCTACCTAAGCCAAGCAAAGCATGCTAAAACTTGCAATTTTAACAAGATATTTGTAAATCCTTTCAGATTCTTCAAATCGTTCGAAAATGTAAGAGAAGAGTGTATGGGATTTTGAAGAAAATTGCAACAAAGCTTATTAGCCCCCCAAAAACTCTCAAATAAGGAAACTACAATCTATATTGCACTAGAACAACTCTGATACCATGTTAGAATCTAAAAAGATGAATAACCCAGAAAACTAGTGCAAATAAATAGATATAAAATTGTGAAAGCAAATGACACAAGATCAAAATAGCAACACAGAGTTAGTCTCCACAAGAGTAATGCAAATGCTCCAGAAGCAAAACAACATTATGAGGATGCAAAAGAAAATATATATTCAGCTTGAGAACTACAAAGGAAATTCCTTAGTTATATAGGCCAAGGGGAGAGATAGATGCAACCAGATTATGACAAGTGTTGGCATCCTATGAGGTGTGACAACTCATGTCATTAAAGGCTCAACCACCTTATCCCTATGTAAAGTTAAGCTAGTTTGAAGAGGACTTTAGTGGAGAAATAGTCAAGAATGAACTAGTTAGATAAAGTGTCACTTTCACACTAACAAGGTGAGTATATATAAACTAATACTCACATAATATAACCTAAGCAAGCTTAATTAAAGTGTAGGAAAAACCTAGGAATATAGGAAAATAAATAACCTAACTAGGAATAAAAACCTATACTAACAAAATCTCCTTACTCAAGTTTCTAGATTGCATCCCCTTCCATTCACATATGGGAGGTAAGGAAGGAGAGAAAAAGATGAATTTTCTAAGACAAGTGCATGGAAATTGACCCATTTTTGGTAAAATTGGAACTTGTCATAATAGACGTAGTCAACAACAATGCTAGGAGCTACTTTGGCCCCAAGAAATCCTTCTCCTCTTGGGTGACTTAATGCTTATATATTGGCCTAGATTATTGGTTCCCTTGTTCATGGGGTGGTGGGGCCAAAATCATCTAAGGAAAACATAGTCTAAAATCCTCTGAGAATGGGATGGGAAAAACTGGATTTTGATGGGGCCTCGAGAGGCAACCCAGGTACTTCCCATGTAGGCTACATTTTTAGAGATGATCAAGACCTAGTGATAAAATAACTAAGTATTCCATTGCTAGATAGGACAAATAATGAATCCAAACTTGGTGCCCTTTGGCATGTCTTGAATGAAGGGTTATGCTTGGGGATAAAGAAGATTGTCGTGGAAGGTGATCCATTAATAACAATGAATGCACTATGTAAAAAGAAAATAACAAGAGTTGTGTGTTAGATGGAGTCCCTGCCTTAAGCAATACTAGATGTTCAAGCTAATATACAATGCAAATACAATGGCTTTTGGTGTTGGTATGTTTAATTGCAAATACAATGGCTTTCTGTGCTAGTATGTTGTGCTTTTTGGATTTAGATTTTGCTGCTACAAAAAGTGCATGTTTGTGCTAGTATGATGTGTTGTTTGGATTTAGGTTTCCCTACCACAAAAAGTGCATGTTGTTAGTAGGTTGCAGCAAAGTTAGCTCAAGTTACAAATTTCAAAAAACTAATAGAAAAATTTAAGGAAGGATCCCTCCGCCACATTGGAGCTTATAAAAAAGTTAAAAATTCAAGCTACAAATCTTAACAATAACCAAACAATTTTCTATTGTCTTGAGCAGTAGCCATAATCAAGAATTTTTTTTTTTATTGCTAAAATTTGTTCCCAGCTTTCATCATTCATAATTACAACAAGAAAGCTACCAGGCTACATTATAAATACCTTTCCAAACAACTAGTTGCCACATTCAGAAAATATGGGATCTAGCAAAGCCCTAAGCTATCAAAACTCTAAAAATAAAATATTATTTCAATGGTTCTACTTCCAAGCCCAATGAAATACAAAAGATCATATTGCAACATTCTTTAAACTTTATTTGACTAAAACCTTTGTAGTGAATTTTTTTTTCAATTTTGTAATAATTAAACAAAGAAAATTACAGAAAACCTAAACCAACACATTATTCCATACTCTCATCTACTCTACTCCAAAGAACTGCTAAAATATCTGACCAATACATACGAATATCTTACATTAACAAATTTATATTATTTTGAGTTCTTGACAAGGTAGCTATGTTTTCACATCACAATATTGATGAGAGTTTAGTTTTGAATGCATTTTTAAAAAATGACCTAATTGTGTTTTCTATGTAGGAAAGCATTTTATGCTTCACGTATATATCTAAATACAACTGTGGCATGCAATAATTTTCCATTTTTTGTTAGAAACCATTAATTGACACTTTAATTAGAATGATTTTGCAAATATGTGTCTCTATGTGAATAATAATAATTCAAATTGGAAAGTAGAAATTATAAATCTCACAATGGAGGGGAAAAAACACCTAATAACAAAAACTTGAAATTAAATTTACTATAAAGGATAGTGGTAAATCAATGAACTTACAATGAACAATATGATTCCTACTCCCAAACCTATCAATAAGCTACCTATATACAAAACTAAAGAATCCTGCACCTAGATAGCAATAATGAAATTAAATAAAAAAAGTATATTATTTTCATATGCAGGCTACACAAGTTGTAAGACTAATCTTTGAAACATGCATTTCATAATTCCAAGACTATTTTGTGTAAGTCATGCTTATATGACACAAAATTCATCAACAAAATAGCTACAGCTTGCCACTGCCAAATAAATGGCTATCCACCCTAGAATATATGTTGTTAGAGAAGACAAAGCACAGGTCTTATGTTGCTATAACTGCAATTGTTAGCATGAGGATAAACATGATATTAAATAAACAATGGTTGATAGTCTAGAATTGTTTTGAAAATCTAAAAAAGGCTAGAAACTTGAAAGTATTTTCCACACAATAGTATAATTTTCTTTGAGCATGCTTCCTAACACTACATGAGTAGTGCTTTCTCCTTTTTCCTATTTCACCTGCACTAGTACTATGACAAAGTTTGACAAATTCTATTTCCATTTTGTGACTAATATTAAAGCTTTGAAACTGAAGAAAAAATTCTACATGTATATACCATAATGCAAAGGCCTCTATTCTTGAGATAATCAAATACCTCTGTTCCAATACACACAAACATATCCATTCATTCTTTTCAATCAATAATTTAGAGAAAATAATTAGATATTATCATTACCTACTACTTTGAAGCCCATAACCGATAGAAAGGCCAAAATTCTCAGTACAGAGATCATCTCCATGTCCTTCTAGTCAAGAAAATAGATAGGTCGAATTGAGGAGCATAGGAGGCAGCACCACTATTCTTATAGTCCCATAAATGGAGTGGCATCTACTACAGTGTCAACCTCCATAGACCAAAAACAATTCTCTAACTTGCCCCAAAAAAATGATTTGGGTAAGCGAGCATTTATTTGCATGTGAAACCTCAAGAACTGACAATTTCAAATTGACTGAGAGGGCACAACCATATGGTCATCAAGTTTAGCACTGGATCTGATTTCGCATTATGGAAGAGAAGATCCCTAGGCTTCAACAAGAAGTGATGCTTTCTTGGGATTAGATGAAAAATAACTTGCAAAATATGTTTTATTGTAGCTGTTACAACAACCTCCATTACTAAAAAAGGTGAAATAAAATATTTTTATGGTCAATTTGTCCTAGCCAGTGGATAAATAGAGCATGTTTACTAGTATTCTCCAATTTTAGGGATAATGAGAGGATAACAGTGAAAAAAAAAACATATTGAAAAAGGGGTAGAGAAAAGGACTCGCCTTTCATAGTTGAAGGCACAAATGTTGAAGAAAAGCCCTAAAAATATTTTTGATGTCTTCAAAACTAAAACCCAAATTAGAGAAGGTGGTGAATGTTAGCTATCAATCTCTAAACAATAAAGAGAAAGAGGCCTTTTTAGACATTTCCCATTTCTTAGTTGGAGAAGACAATGATTTGGTATAGAAGGTTTTGGATGGATTAGATAATAGGGGATTTGACTTCCTTGAAACTCTCCAACAGAAATGCCTAATTGAATTTGAAAATGTAGATATAATTCATTGGAGATGTAACAAAAATTATTCAGAACTCTTAAAAAGAAAGTAACAAAATATTTTTAGATGACTACCTATTGCCATAGTGACACAACATAAGTTGGATTCACCATGGGATCCTAAAAAAGCACCAAACAAAACTTATGTAAACTCCATATCTCCACTTATTTTCTAATCCTGAAAGGTTGCATTTACCTTCCTTGATCACCATGAATAAATTTAAGGAGTTGTTGAGATTTAACCATGGTTGATCATTATCATGGATTTAATCCTATCATCTCCCGCCAAAGAATGGCTTCTACAAATTCTTATAGGAAATATAAATTATTGCAAAATGTGCTTTAAAAAATGATCAAATCTCAAGTAGATGGCAACAATTTTTATTTTCTTCCACTTATGAGTAGATCATAGTAGTTGCTAGGTATTAAGTGAGATTCCATAACATTTTCCAACACCCTCCTTACCTGTATTGAAGTGAGCACTTTGGAACAGGGTATGGATATCAATGAAAGCATAATGGAATGGGGTTTTCATCAAATATTATAGTTGGGAATTCCCTAGTAGAAACTATGCAAAAAGTGGACACATAGACAAGGTAGTGAAGTGTTTGATAGAATTCCATGACTACACAATATACAGTAGAAACTGAGTAAGAAAAGATAATTCCATCACCATGAGACCACATTTCTTTGAGGCATTTTTTCAAATAGTTCACTGCCTTGTCTATGCTACCACATTTTTCATACATGTCTACCAAAGCATTTTATCAAACAATTCATTGCCTTGTTGTTATGGCTAAAAGCCTAAAACAGGTGCTTAACAATGATAACAACATATGCTCAAAATTCATTGCCTTGCTGTTATGGATAAAAGCCTAAAATAGGTGCTTAACAATGATAACAACATATGCTCAGAGTGATCTAGGAGAGGAAGCTTTAGAAGTCTTCCATCAAATGCAGCAAACATACATGAAATCATATATGTTCACCATTGTGAATCTTTTGCAAGCATGTGTATGCACGTGCTTGTAATAATTGCTCTGTTGTAGAAATGGGAAAAAACACTCACAAACCCTAAACTCTAAACAAAAAAATGTGATTTAATGGAATAACCATGATTTTTGGTCAAAAAGCCCTAAGAAATCAAATCTCCCTCTTTAATTGCAAAAAAAACCTACCCAAAACCCCACAGTCTCACCTCTATCTGCCAAACAAGCTTTCCATGCCCATCTGTGAGTCGGTTAAAGGGATGTCGTCGTATGCATGAATGTGAAATGTGGAAACATAGACAACACATGTGAATCACCTTGAAAACCCCCTAACAAATTAACCTCTACTTTTTCCCATAAGGTGTGAAACATGTTGTGATCATACACACATGGATACCTTATTCCCCACCTTCCTTGGACTAGCTCAAACATTAGATTTGATTTTAATTTTCCTCCCTGCTCGCTTCTAATTGGTGACAAGATTGTTTTTTTTAAATTTGTAAATGAAAAAAAATAAAAATGGACCGACCAATCAGAAAATTTAGTTAGGAAAACTGAAATTACACTTTAATAATAAAATTCATTGGACCATAGGTTAAAACATTTTACCCAATTCCAGAGAAATGATTAATTGAAAATTTTGCTTACTAAAAACATTAGTCTCTGCCTATAAGATAGGGACTAATAAATTGACTATTGAATAGTACTTTACAAGAATCTTGTAGAATGCTTGAATATTTTGATGATTACTTAATATCATACCCATATAGGGAAGGAAATAAGGAGGTCGATACACTTGCCAATGCGATGACTAATAAAGTTGCACAAAGAATTGTTTAAACACCAACTATATCCAAACATCTTTGTCACACAACACCTAAGATTAATGTGTGATTGCATGCAACCAAAGGCTTGTAAGAGAGGATTTAATGACACGTGTTGATGGGCATGGCAATAACATGCCAAGGTGTATACGAATTTCCACATGGGAGAGGATTAACAAAGTACATGATAAGATGTGACCTCGCCTTATATTTTTCCTCATGCGAGTGAGATTTCTTTGCATGGTGTTAGATTATGTGCAACTATGACAATTAATTCCATCCCTTATGGAAAGAGGAGATGCAAGGTCGCTGGCTATATATTATGTAGTGGTGGGATGTAGATCAATACATGGAAGCTTTGGACGTGGCATGCATTGTGTTCGCTTGCCATGGATATGTTAGTGAGACTTACAAGCCCATCTCACTAGGTTGATTTCTTCAGCTGCATTATAGACCTGCAACTGAAGCGACCTCACTTTGAAAGCCATGAAGTGGGTTTTGGGAGAGGATTTCCTAACTGGCGATTGCAAACATTGAGTGTATGGAAATTTTGTCCTTTGTGGCCTCATTGTTAGATCCGGGGAGGATAAAGAAATGGTAATTGAGCTTGTGAAAGAATTGTTTAAGAAGAAATAGTTAGGTGGCTTGGAAGAGGTGGTGTTGGTTGTTGAAAGAGCAACCATATCATTTCCTTGGCTCCTTCTGAAAGAGAAACATATTCTACCTCAGTAGAAGAAAGTACAACCACCTGTTGCAACTGAGAGACCCAACTGATCGCTGCCCCAACAAAAGTGAACACATAACCAGTAGTAGAACGTCATTTATCTAGATCTCCAGCCATATCTGAATCAACATAACCTCATAGATGAATGTCCTTACCACCAAAATATAAACCGCGATCAGAAGTACCTTTCAAATACTTGAATATCCATTGTACTACCTGCCAATGTTGTTTACCTGGATTACTCATAAATCTGCTCACAACTGCCAATGCTTGAGCAATATTAGGATGAGTACAGGTCATGGCATGCATTAAACTTCCAACTGCTAATGAATATGGAACACGCTTCATGTATTCTTTTTCTTCTTTTGTTTTTGGACACAGCGAAGGATAACCAAAAATGATCAGCCAAAGGAGTACTCACGGATTTGGCATTCTTCATATTAAATCTATCTAATATTTTAAGAATATATTTTTCTTGAGATAATCTAAGTTCTCTCCTTTTTCTATCCCTGATTATATTCATCCCAAGAATCCTCTTTGCTGCCCCTAAATCCTTCATGGAAAATATTTGAGATAAACGTTGTTTCAACTCACGAACTATCCTCACACTATTTCCAGCAACCAACTTATCATTAACATAAAGCAATAAAATAACAAACTCACCATTTGGAAGCTTCTTGTAATAAACACACGGGTCTGAATCACAATGAATAAAATGTTGTTGAGTCATGAAGCTGTCAAATTTTAAATACCACTGCCTTGGGGCTTGCTTGAGCCCATACAAACTCTGCTTCAATCTACAATATAAATGTTCTTGACCTGGCTTTGCAAAACCTTCAGGCTGCTCCGTGTATAATTCCTCTTCAATATCGCCATGAAGAAAAACCGCTTTGACATCTAATTGCTCAAGTTCAAGATCCCAAACAGCTGCCAAGCCTAACACTGCTCGAATGGTCTGCATTCGTACAACTAGTGAAAATATTTCATTGAAATCAATGTCTTTTTCTTGAGAAAATCCCTTCACAACTAATTTGGCTATGTAACGATTATGACCTCCCTCTTCCTCTTTCACATGATACACCCATCTATTCTTCAGTAGTTTCCAATTTTGCGGAAGAGGAACCAAATCCCATGTATCATGCACGCAAAGGCTCCATTTCTTCATTCATTACCTCCATCCATTTTACTGAATTCACATCTTTGCAAGATTGTTTAAATGTTGTTGGCTCTGCCTCACCACAAAGCAACAATTCATAATCATAATCATCAAATAACAATAATTCATAATCATCAAATTTCTTTAGTAGTTTTCTCTTCCATGTTGATTTCCGTAATTGATCATTTCCCTGCTTTTCCATATTTTCTTCATTACTCTGCCTATGGATAGTTCCTCCAATACTCTGACTGTCTATATTTCCTTGTGGCATTGAATGCACAATGGAAGGATGTTCTAAGATATCTAAAGGCTATGTGCAAGTTTTATGAGGTTGGGAATTACCTTGGAGGGGTTGTGTATTGATTGAAGAAGGCAGCGAATTTGCTAGAGTAGGTTGCGAACTGAGTAATGGAGGCAACAGATTAAAAAGAGAGGGTTGTGAACTTGTGCCTATGCTTTAATTTCTAGCACTAATGAGCCTAGGACTATGAAAGAGGCGTTTAGAATGTCTGATTCAAACTCTTGGTTGGAAGCCATGAATGAAGAAATGGCATCATTAGAAAAGAATGATACTTGGAGTTTTGTGCCCTTGCCTGAAGGCATAAAAGTTGTGGGCTGCAAATGGGTATTAAAAAAGAATTTAGGTCTAGATGGCAGTGTGGAAAATATAAGGCGAGGTTGGTTGCAAAGGGGTATTCCCAAGTAGAGGGAATTGATTGTGGAGAAATTTTTTCTCTTGTAGCTAAGCTGACGTCCATTAGATTTCTTTTGTCACTTGCAACAACGTATGACTTAGAGATTGAACAGATGGATGTAAAGACAACATTTCTTCATGGTGATCTTGAAGAAGAGATTTATATGTCCCAGCCTGAGCATTTTGTGGAGAAAGGTAAAGAAAGTTTGGTTTGCAAATTGAAAAAATATTTGTATGGATTAAAGCAGTCTCCTAGAATGTGGTACCAAAATTTTGACACTTTTGTTTTGTCATTGGGATTTGTAAGATCAAAATCTGATCATTGTGTGTATTACAAAGCTGAAAGTGATCGAGTTCTTATTATTGCTCTCTATGTTGATGATATGTTGTTCATAGGCAATAGTAAGTTAATGATTTCTAATCTTAAGTCTCAGTTGTCTACAAAGTTCAAAATGAAAGATCTTGGTGCAGCAAGGTATATTCTGGGAATGGAAATAACTAGGGACAAGAAGAGTAGAAAAATTTGGCTCAGTCAGAGTAAGTATATTAAGACTGTTCTAGAGAGATTTTGTATGAATGATTGCAAGCAGCTAGTTGTTCCAGTTTTGTAGGGAACGAAGCTATCTATTGAAGACTGTCCAAAATCCCTTATTAAGATGGAGGACATGACCAGTGTGCCTTATGCTAGTGCGGTTGGCAGTCTAATGTATGCAATGGTATGTACAAGGCTAGACATTGCCCAAGTAGTGGGAGTACTTAGTCGATTTATGGCTAATCCTGGAAGATCACATTGGGATGCTATGAAAAGAGTATTCAGATGTTTGAAGGGAACTTCAGAATATGCTTTGTGTTACCATGGGAACTTGGTTGAATCATAGAGGACTCTTAGCATTCGAGGCTATGTGGATTCTGATTGGGCAAGGGACATTGACAGTAGAAGATCCACCAATGGATATATTTTCATGTTGAATGATGGTGCAGTGAGTTGGATGAGTAAGCGACAGGATATAGTCGCTTTGTCCACTACAGAGGTAGAATACATGGAAGCAACACATGCCTGTAAAGAATCAATTTGGCTAAAATGTTTGTGTTCTAACATTGGTTTTATTGCAGGGAAAATAACAATTTACTGTGACAGTTAGAGTGCTATTTGTTTGGCGAAAAATCCTACTTTCCATGCCAGGATGAAACATATCGATGTGTAGTATCATTTTGTATGAGATATGGTGGAGGATGGAAAGGTCTCTTTAGAAAAAGTGGATACTCTGGAGAATGTTGCAGATGCATTGACGAAGCCAATGAGCACAAACAAGTTCAAGTGGTGTGCCAGTTCGATGGGCCTAAGTGCCCATGAATTTCAGTAGTTTTTTTGTGCTCTAGAGGTGCCTATGTGATCTTTGTCAAGTGAGAGATTGTTGGAATTGTGTGCCACAATCTCACAGGTTGAAACCTCTGAAAGAGAAAAGTTAGTGTGACATATTTTATGTCTGGCCGACTAGCAGTTGTGTAATCTTGTGGAATGTTCAGTTCGTCGAGACCTTGTTGCTATCTTGCCGACTAGTGCTATTGTTGTGACTCATTGTGTTTGTTGTAACCCTTTGCCAAGTGGGTTGGTCTTGCCAACAGGTTGATGACTAATGGTTATCGAGGAGACTTGTGGCGACAGAAGTCTTTGGGGAGAGATATGAACGTTTGGTATGAAGTTTTACCGACAAGAGATGTCTTGTCGAATGGTTATACACTTGGAGTCATCGGTGTAACATGTGACTTCGGTAAGAACTCTTGGCGATAGATGGTATGTCTTGCCGACAGTGTTACACTCGGATTCATTAGAGTGACATGAAGGCTTCGGTAAGATCTCTTAGCGATGGAGGCTTGTCTCACCAATGGTGTAGTTTGTTGTCAGCATGACTTGAGGGCTCATTATGTCTCTCACCGAATAGTGATAGTCTCACCGATGGGAATGCTGGTGTCTATGTGACTTTTGAACATTGGTATGACCTCTCACCAAATAGCGAGTCTTGTCGAATAGCGCTACATGTGGTGGTCATCGATATGACGTCTTAGCAATATGGTTTGTCTCGCCGACTTCTTTTGAACTCGGTGTAACCTTTTGCCGAAGGTGATGACTCTGGGCGATATTGACGGTTGGGCTTTGTGGCATCGGGGAGACACGGCTAGTGTCTCACCAACATGTGAACACTATTTGAATGCCTTGACCGATTGAAAGACTATCCTACGTGGTGTGACTTCAACCAATCAGGGAGCAGAATGGGAACCGTTGGAAGTTAGACTATTGTGGCCGTTCTTGTGAGGAAGTTCAACAGACCAGGGACGACATGGATATACTCAGAGATTGATAATGATGTTTGGTTGGATGATCAGTGGGATGAACAGTTCGATGAACAGTTGAGTAATCAATGTGAACTCAATTCTGAGAGCATTGTAACTTGAATGTTTTGTACAAGGTTGATCATTGTGTATGCTGCTGTAATTTGACATCAGAGAGTGAATCCCGTACTCTGTATGTAATTTTGTTTACTATAATACAAAGGAGTTTTTCTTGGTGTGGTGGGTTTTTCTCCTATAAGGGTTTTCCCACGTAAATCTAGTGTTCATGTGTGTATGGTCATTTCTTTGTTTCTGTTATTTCTTTCAAGTGTATCTTAATTGGACTGTAATTGAAAATATAAAAGCACCTCTGCATTCTTCCCTGAGGTTTTGATATTAGGAGAGTTGTTTCTGCACCTTAGCTTTCCTTATAGGCCTGTCCTCAAGAAGTTCACCTGAATTTGTTTGCCATAAAGGTAATGCTCGTAGGACTGCAAATCCACCGATTGCAAGCCGGGAAGTTGATCTCGTTGAAGCATTACTTCAAGCCCTTTCTTGCTCATGTGACCGAGCCTCTTATGCCAAATATTTGAATTGTTGTCCATGACTGTCATGGCAGCTCCCACTTCACCATGGCATTTTAAAATATAAAGATTACCCAATTTCTTTCCCCTTGCAAGCACTAAAACCCCCTTGGTTACTTGCCAATTTTCTAAAGAGAATTTAACATTACACCCAAAAGTAATTAATTGACTTACAAAAATTAAATTTCCATTCAATAAAGGAACATATCTCACATCCTTTAAAAGCCATTGTTTTCCATTTTTCAATTTCAAAAGTATATCACCCTTACCAAAAATTTCACATTCCTTATTGTCACTAAGAAAAACCTTACCAAAAGCACCTTCTTTGAAATTTGTAAAAGCTTGTCGACATGAAGTAGCATGGAAAGAAGCTCCAGAATCAAGTACCCAAGAGTCTACAGTCATGTCTCCAGCAGCCAAAATTAAAACTCCATCCTCTTTTTCAACTGCAATGTTTGCTTCATTGTTACTAACTTTGTCCTGTGCTCATTTATAATTCTAGAAATTTTTCATTATGTAGCCTAGTTTTCCATAGAACCAATAGGCACTTGTCCTTCCTCTTGACTGCGATCTATGTGCAAATTTTGATCTTCTTCTATTATTATATTTTCCTCTTCTTTACTTCTACCTCTATTACCAGTACTTATAGTGGTTAATGCCTCACCAGATGAGGGTTCCTAATTTTTTCTCTACATATCTTCACTCAGAAGAGTGGCTACAACATCATTGAATTTCAGCTTGCTTTTGACAGCCACCGAGGTGCTCACTGCCATCACAACACCTTCCCGACTATTTGGTAAAGAACACAGTAATAAAATAGCTTTGATTTCATCATCCAAATTAATTCCTATAGAAATCAACTGGGTGACTAATGTATTAAATTCATTCAAATGATTTGACATAACCCCTCCTCGCATTTTTAAATTATACAACTTTTTCATAATAAATACCTTATTAGAAGCAGATGCCATTTCATACATTGAAGACAGTTTGTCCCGCAACTCCTGTGTAGTCTTCTCTATAGAGACATTAAATAAAGCATTACTGGACAATGAAAGGAAAATTGAAGGTCTTGCCTTTTTTTCCAACTTCTCCCATTCTTCATTAGATAAAGATCCATTCCCTTTGGTTTTTCCAGCCAAAGCATTGAAAAGGTCTTGCTTGATAAGCAATGATTCCATTTGCACTTTCCAAAGACCGAATTTTTTTCCTACAAACTTTTCTCTTTTCCACTTGTCTGCATCTTCCATGGTTACAGAAGTTCTTCACAATTTCCTACACCAAATTTCTCCAACCTGCTCTGATACCAATTGTTGAATATAATTTAAAGAATCAAATGAAAAATAAATTGCAAAAAATAAAAGATTAAAAAATCAATCACAAAATAAGAACACCAAATTTATCGTGGTTCACCATCAATTTAATGGCTACATCCACACTCAGGGATTATCTCTTATTATTATTAAGTTTTGAATTAAAATTACATTCAGCCAACAGCTTCTCTAACGCACCGCCACGCAACCCTAGGTGAAGTTGCAATTAACGACTCAAATGCAATAAATTTTTTTTAAGTACAATTAACATGCAAATTCACTACCCATTGCCAACAACCCCTAAGGTTACTAGATTGAGATAACATTAAAACCCAAACAAGAAACAAGAAATGGAAACATAACATTTAATTACATAACAAATTAAATACACATACATTCCATACATGATAAATACACCAAAGGATAAGAGATACCACTTGATTTCATATAATAATAAATTTACAATAAGATTACAACACTCATTCCTTGAATGAGATAAATCCAATAAACAAGATTACAAATTACATCTTCCACCTCGATACAAATGAGGGGTAATAAATTACAATAACAACTGAAATGAATAAAGCAAGAAAAGTAACTGGATCCCACGAGCACTCCAACTGGAAGTCTCGTCCACACAAACAAGAAGATGACCCAATGGATTTAGGTGCACGTTCCACCCAACCATGTGATACCCGAAGGCTCACCCCCCATGCTAGGAGATAGTAACAAGGAATTCCTATACAAGACCATCTACCTCTAGACATAGGCTATTACATAACTAAACTAAAACAAATACAAATACAATAACACTTAACACAAAGGTTACAATGCTTCCAGAGAACAAAGATCATCTACACAGTACAACAAACTGACTTTTGGTTGACATAGAGAGAGTGTCACACATCATTTGCTATGAGTTACCCAGGCTCAACCTTCCTAGGCTACCAGACCCCCATCTTAGGTTACCCTGACTTGCCTCTACCAACTGCTAGACCCTCATACAAACTGTGCTTCTCGTCTCATTTCAAGCCTTGATAAGTGCCTGAGTCATGAGAGAGGCATTCATTATCCTAATTAGTCTGAGAGTTTTTCATTAATTCTTTTTAAGTTATCACTTACTTAAACCCTAAGTGAGTTACCCTAGTGCCCCTTTATGTGTCGGATCCCCACAAAGAGCCACTCTCCTACCGACAACACCCATGGTACAAAACCACAATTCAATGGGTAAACTAGATAAGACAACCACTCCAAACCAAGGAGGCAACAAATAAAGGAAACTCACTCCAAACACTAGAGGAAACAAACTACATAAACCACTCCTTTCAAAGCAGGTGCATACCACAAAACCCACTCCTAATCCGAAGGAGGCACAAACCATCCCCGTTCGTGAAAACTGGGTAAAACAATAGGATACAACCATACACATTTCCCAAAGCAATTTGTAAATCGAACCACCACATAAAACATCCCAACCTAGAATAACTCCTCTGGAAGACATACTAGACAAATAACCCCATTTTCCCAACATCAAGAATGAACGAAAACATCATTTAGAAAGTATTTCAGGTAACTCAATAAACTAATGTTAGGGTTTCCTAAACCCAAGCCAAGCAATGACGTAGTGCAGGAAATCAATTAAATAATTAACCTTATTTGCACATACTCATTAGTAACTCAAATCACATTAGCAATTTTAAGGAATTTAAACCAATAATTTAATTTTGTTTTCTCCAATTACACATAATGATTAAAACATTCTTTTTCAATAAAATCATTTGATTATAACATCAACTTTTTAAATAAATCATTTGATTATAAAATCAACATTTTAAATAAAAACATTTGTTATAAAATCCCCTTTTTGCTTCTATTAACGCAACAATAATCATCTTAAAATAACCTATAATTAAATATAACTATTTATTAAATATACATATAAAAGTATATACTTAACGTATATATAAATATATATATATGTTTAAATATATAAATATTTTTAAATCAACCAATTAAAATTCCACATTCCAAATTATTTAAAAATACATAATATATACATTATATATATATCTACACAATATATACATATTATATATATAAATAATTATAAAAATCTTATTTAAATAATATTATAATATATATATATATATACATATAATATATATATATATTATATATATAATATAAATTTATTATATATAATATATATATTATATTATATATAATATATATAATATAAAATAAAGTAAAATTTAAAATACAATAAATAAAAAAACAAGGGGTTTTGCTGTTGTGCAGCATGCGCAACCTGCTGGGAGCTGCTACGCAGCCCCTCCCCACCTATTGGGAGCTGCTACGCAGCCCCTCCCCATATGTGGGGAGTTGCTGCCTGTGGGGACAGTGCTAGGTGCTACCTCCACAGCCAGCGCCTCCCATATGGGGGGCGGTTGTGGGGGAAGCCCCCAACCCCCACAAATAAACAAATAAAAATATATATTTTTTATATTAAATTTTAATTTGAAACAAAAACCAGACTCCCCTGCCAAGGGAGGATACCTAGAATGAAAATGACAAGAATTTTTTTGCATAAAAACAATTTTTTAAATGTAAAACTTCCAATATATATCTATATTCCATTTCACAGCCCAAATTGGGCAAGTTATCTACAGAAAATAAAAACACAACAAATTTTAATTTCAAAAACATAATGAAAAATTCTCAAATCCAACACATGGTTTTTTTATTTCATTTGTTCCTCTTTCAAATTTCTATTGCTAAAATTGAAGATTTCTTTTTCAAGTTTTGATTTTTGTTAACAACAATTTAAATTATTTTCAAGATTCAAACAGGGTTTAAAAAGGATTTCCAAGCAAGTTTTCAATTTGAAAATGAAAATTTCTAAAACAATAAACAAATGGAACTTGAAATCTAAAGTTGGATGGAGAGTTTGAGAAGAAAGATGAGTTGCAAATTCCAATTCCTCCAAAGCTTTTCCAAAATCTTTTTCCAAATCCAACAATGCATCAACAAAACATGAATAACTCCCCTTCCATTTTCTCACAACCAAAGAATGAAAAGCCTCCTTTATTTTTTTCCCCAAATTTGGTCAAATACCCTAAAATATCCTATCCCCATAGTTATTACAAAATTGGAGATATTTTGTTTATTTGAAAATTTAAACTAAAATTCTTTTCAACATGGCTTTATCATTTATTTTAAAATTTCTATTCCAAATGCATTTAAATGCTTTCAAACATTTCCAAAAAGTCATTCAACTTTAAAAAATTTCTTTTCAAAACAACTTTAACACTTAACCAAAAGAATTTAACAATTACAATTCCAAAATGAATAACTTGATTTATTTCAACATAATTAATTTAATTAAATCAATAAAATAAATCTAATCCAATATTAGATCATTTTATTAATTAAATTAAATTATTGAATAAATTCAATAACATTTATAACATTGTAACTAGATAGTTTAGTAAACAATTTAAATACATAAAGTCATTTATTTACATTTTTTTTAACTTGCAATTTAAATGAAAACAAGAAGCAATGCACAACAAAGAAGCAACTTAACCTGACTGAAACCCGACTACACACTATGACTAGGGTGATGACTTGGCATGGAAAACCTAGCTACTATCTCCCAATCGATTACCGTTGGTCAATGGACACGCTCAAACCTGTGAAATCAGGTGGAGTCAATGTCCTATACTTGTCAACCTGCAAACAAAGAGTATCGAACATGCATATATACATAATATGATCAAACACACCATGAAGAGGAAATCTCAGAATCATAGGGTGCTCGCAAGTGAGTGGTACAATCCCATCCCCTTCACCAATACAAAATTACTAACTGACGATTCTAACATCAAGAATATGATCAAAAGCATAAAACATCATTAAATCAAATATCTGCTAAATTAATCCAAAACATACCATAAAGATAGCATCAAAGTAAAATACCATCACATCAAAATATAACATACGCATCGCTTAACAGTTTGCGATGAAATAGTAACAAAGTACCAAAGCCAAAGCATAAACAGAAACAACATAACAAGGAAGAACACTGCCGATCAAAGGAGCCAAAATGGAGGGGTGTTACATCCTCCCCCCTAGGGTCAGGCTTACTCCTGGAATCCTGCAAACAAAATAGGGATAAAACTCCCTCAAAACTAACTAGACCCTAACCGACTCAGAACCTCGATCCGCGAGGATCAACTCTTGAAATCGAAGGATGAACTACACCTAGATGCTCGGCCTGATGGATATCCACCGCAGTGAATGCCTTATGCGATCTGCCCGCATCTCCTACTATCGGCCTCTGACTAAAACCAGAAGTGCCTTGCTGAGGACAATGATGAGCAAAGTGGCCCTGCTGACAACAAGCAAAACATCCTATCCCTCTACTAAAACCTTGAATAGCTGGAGATACACTAGGTCATGGAAGACCACCTCCACTAAATGTCGACTGGGAACTCTGAGTAGGCTGATCATAACGATCACGATGAGCTCACATCCAACTCCGATCTCTCTTCTTCTGTCTCCAACTTCTATCGGGTTGGGACTGAGGATTTTGCTACCTGGATTGTGAAGGCTGCTGTTGCTCACCCTTAGCAGGTGACTGATGCCCTCTAGAAAAGCCTGTAGCTTGAGATTGACCACTCTGAGATGCAACACCAATGGAAGGTGCACTGCCAAACTGAACTCCCACTTAACTACCTAAAACCAAAGCTAAATTCTCCTCAACAATACAAGCCTTATCCACAACTATCTCCATGGTCTTCAGCTCGAATACCCGAACTCCACCACTGATCTAGGCATTTAAGCCCCTAATGAAATGCTAAACCAACATACCCTCATCATCACCTATGCCTGCAAACTATTTGAGCTCGAAAAAGCGACACTCAAACTGTTCTACTGACATATCCATCTATCGTAGGGCATGGAACTCATCTCCATGGTGTTGACACTAATGATCATAAAGGAATCGAGCTCTAAACCACTCTAGGAACAATTCCCAAGATATAGTGTCGATATCCAAATGGAGCTTATGCTCCTCCAACCTCCACCAGGTAGATGTGAAATCCTTGAAATGCATGATTGCACACCTAGCTTTGGTGTTGCTACCACACGGATGCATAGCAAAACACCTATTAAGATCAATCAACCAAGTCTCGGCCTCTGCTCCACTGCCCAAACCATCAAAAGTGGGTGGACGAGCTCTAAGAAGATCTCTCATATGAGTAGCCATGACTACCTCAAACGGAGCTGGAACCTGATCTCTCTCACCTATAACCTCCTGATCCCTATCCTGCCTAGGGCCCATTCAAGAAAGAGTCTCCTCAAGCAAGTGACACAACTGAGCGTCCCCGACCCCTGGTGGATCTTGATGTTGATTACCGACCTCTTGCACAAACTGAGAAGCCTGATGCTCCTCATGATCAAAAACATGGGGAACAATGGGAGGTGTATCCTGCTGATTACCTCCTTGACCACCTACATGGCCACGACCTCTACTCCGACCTCGCCTAGGTGGCATGATCCTATGAAGATACACACCACAACATGAGACAAGGTACACAAACATAAGTTCTATGCAGCTAACAACTTAATGGGTCCACATTATCCTAGAGCACCCAGTGTTTAAACTTGGGCTCTGATACCATGTGTAACACCCTGCCATGCAACCCTAGGGGAAGTTGCAATTAACTACACAAATGCAATAATTTTTTTTGTTTAAGTACAATTAACATGCAAATTCACTACCCATTGCCAACAACCCCTAAGGTTACGAGACAGATTACATTAAAACCCAAACACGAAACAAGAAATGGAAACATAACATTTAATTACTTAACAAATTAAATACACATACATTCCATACATGATAAAATAAACCAAAGGATAAGAGATACCACTTGATTTCATATAACAATAAATTTACAATAAGATAACAACACTCATTCCCCGAATGAGATAAATCCAATAAACAAGATTACAAATTACATCTTCCACCTCAATACAAATGAGGGGTAATAAATTACAATAACAACTGAAATGAATAAAACAAGAAAAATAGCTGGATCCCACGAGCACTCCAACTGGAAGTCTTGTCCACACGAACAAGAAGACGGCCCAATGGATTTAGGTGTACGTTCCACCCAACTGTGTGATACCCGAAGGCTCACCCCCCGTGCTAGGAGATAGTAACAAGGAATTCCTATACAAGACCATCTACCTCTAGACACAGGCTATTACATAACTAAACTGAAACAAATGCAAAAACAATAACACTTAACACAAAGGTTACAATGCTTCCAGAGAACAAAGATCATCTACACAGTACAACAAACTGAATTCTGGTTGACATAGAGAGAGCGTCACACATCATTTGCTATGAGTTACCCAGGCTCAACCTTCCTAGGCTACCGGACCCCCATCTTGGGTTACCCTGGCTTGCCTCTACTAGCCACCAGACCCTCATACAAATTGTGCTTCTCGTCTCATCTCAAGCCTTGATAAGTGCATGAGGCATGAGAGAGGCATTCATTATCTTAATTAGTTTGAGAGTTTTTCATTAATTCTTTTTAAGTTATCACTTACTTAAACCCTAAGTGAGTTACCCTAGTGCTCCTTTGTGTGTCGGACCCCCACAAAGAGCCACTCTCCTACCGACAACACCCACGATACAAAACCACAATTCAATGGGTAAACTAGATAAAACAACCACTCCAAACCAAGGAGGCAACAAATAAAGGAGACTCACTCCAAACACTGGAGGAAACAAACTACATAAACCACTCCTTCCAAAGGAGGTATAGACCACAAAACCCACTCCTAATCTGAAGGAGGCACAACCCATCCCCGTTCGTGAAAACTGGGTAAAACAACAGGATACAACCATAAACATTTCCCAAAGCAATTCTCAAATCGAACCACCACATAAAACATCCCAACCTAGAATAACTCCTCTGGAAGACATACTAGACAAATAACCCCATTTTCCCAACATTGAGAATGAACTAAAACATCATTTAGAAAGCATTTCAGGAAACTCAATAAACTAATGTTAGGGTTTCCTAAACCCAAGCCAAGCAATGACGTAGTGCAAGAAATCAATTAAATAATTAACCTTATTTGCACATGCTCATTAGTAACTCAAATCACATTAGCAATTTTAAGGAATTTAAACCAATAATTTAATTTCGTTTTCTCCAATTACACATAATGATTAAAACATTCTTTTTCAATAAAATCATTTGATTATAACATCAACTTTTTAAATAAATCATTTGATTATAAAATCAACATTTTAAATAAAAACATTTGTTATAAAATCCCCTTTTTGCTTCTATTAACGCAACAATAAACATCTTAAAATAACCTATAATTAAATATAACTATATATTAAATATACATATAAAAGTATATACTTAATGTATATACAAATATATATACATATATATATGTTTAAATATATAATTATTGTTTAAATATATAAATATTTTTAAATCAACCAATTAAAATTCCACATTCCAAATTATTTTAAAATACATAATATATACATTATATATATACACAATATATACATATTATATATATAAATAATTATAAAAATCTTATTTAAATAATATTATAATATATATACATATAATATATATATTTTTTATATATAATATAAATTTATTATATAATATATATATATTATATTATATATATACTATAATATAAAATAAAATAAAATTTAAAATACAATAAATAAAAAAACAAGGGGTTTTGCTCCTCAGCCCCTCCCCATATGTGGGGAGTCACTGCCTGTGGGGGCAGCGTTGGGTACTGCCTCCACAGCCAGCACCTCCCATATGGGGGGCGGTTGTGGGGGCAGCCCCCACCCCCCACAAATAAACAAATAATTTTTTTATATTAAATTTTAATTTGAAACAAAAACCAAACTCCCTGCCAAGGGAGGATACCGAGAACAAAAATGACAGGAATTTTTTTGCATAAAAACAATTTTTCAAATGTAAAACTTCCAATATATATCTATATTCCATTTCACAGCCCAAATTGGGCAAGTTGTCTACAAAAAATAAAAACACAACAAATTTTAATTTCAAAAGCATAATGAAAATTCTCAAATCCAATACATGGTTTTATGATTTCATTTGTTTCTCTTTCAAATTTCTATTGCTAAAATTGAAGATATCTTTTGCAAGTTTTGATTTTTTTAACAACAATCTAAATTGTTTTCAAGATTCAAACAGGGTTTCAAAAGGATTTGAAGCTAGATGGAGAGTCTGAGAAGAAAGATGAGTTGCAAATTCCAATTCCTCCAAAGCTTTTCCAAAATCTTTTTCCAAATCCAACAATGCATCAACAAAACATGAAGAACTCCCCTTCCATTTTCTCACAGCCAAAGAATGAAAAGCCTCCTTTATTTTTTCCCCAAATTTCCTATCCCCATAGTTATTGTAAAATTGGAGATATTTTGTTTATTTGAAAATTTAAACTAAAATTCTTTTCAACATGGCTTTATTATTTATTTTAAAATTTCTATTCCAAATGCATTTAAATGCTTTCAAACATTTCCAATAAATCATTCAACTTTAAAAAATTTCTTTTCAAAACAACTTTAACACTTAACCAAAAGAATTTAACAATTACAATTCCAAAATGAATAACTTGATTTATTTCAACATAATTAATTTAATTAAATCAATAAAATAAATCTAATCCAATATTAGATCATTTTATTAATTAAATTAAATTACTGAATAAATTCAATAACATTTATAACATTGTAACCAGATAATTTAGTAAACAATTTAAATACATAAAGTCATTTGTTTACCTTTTTTTTTAATTTGCAATTTAAATGAAAACAAGAAGTGATGCACAACAAAGAAGCAACTTAACCCGACTGAAACCCGACTACACACTATGACTAGGGTGATGACTTGGCACGAAAAACCTAGCTACTATCTCCCAATCGATTACCGTTGGTCAATGGACACGCTCAAACCTGTGAAATCAGGTGGAGTCGATGTCCTGTACCTGTCAACCTGCAAACAAAGAGTATCAAACATGCATATATACATAATATGATCAAACACACCGTGAAGAGGAAATCTCAGAATCGTAGGGTGCTCGCAAGCGAGTGGTACAATCCTGTCCCCTTCACCAATACAAAATTACTAACCGACGATTCTAACATCAATAATATGATCAAAAGCATAAAACATCATTAAATCAAATATCTACTAAATTAATCCAAAACATGCCATAAAGATAACATCAGAGTAAAATACCATCACATCAAAATATAACATACGCATCGCTTAACAGTTTGCGATGAAATAGTAACCAAGTACCAAAGCCAAAGCATAAACAGAAACAACATAACAAGGAAGAACACTGCCGATCAAAAGAGCCAAAATGGAGGGTGCTACAGCTTCATTATAAATCAGTCTCCAACCAATTAATGGAAAAATCCATTCGAGATAGACAACTTCTAAATTGGTGAACACATGCCAATAGAAGTTAAATGAAAGAAAGAAACTATTTCAAAATATGAGGGAAACATGCTAATTTGGGCTTTATTGAACCCAACATTGGTGGCTTGCTTTGGCATGGGCATCTTGTGCCCTCAGGACATTCAATGGGTGTTGGTGGAGGCAATGTTCGTGAAGTGGCTTCCTTTTCTTGCCACTTTCTGTACTACCACTCTTATGCAACATAGAGCTAGGGCCTGGTGAGGGTGTGAGCTCCTAAAAAGAATTTCTAACTGGGAGCTTGTTTTAGACCTCAACTAGCTTCATAAGTTCATGTTCCAGGGTGGGATATAGTAAAGTATGGTATATGTTATCCAAATGTGGGTGTAATGCAGTCCAATATGGTCCCTATTTTTGTACAATATAGTATCTTGGGATGTGTATCCAACCATAAGGGTTGTAGAATAGTCTCTTTTATCCAAGATGATAAATTCTCTGGTGACGTAGGGAGAGGATCAAGTAGTTGTGCACCTTAACTTCAGACTTCTAATTATCTTACGTGGAAATTTCAAATCACTCCCAATTTTTTACAGCAACTTACTTGGCAAGTCCCCTGCTTATAACTTTTGTTTCAAGGCCACATCATCAAATATGATGCTACATCAGCATGTGTTTTGTCAAGGTGTCCAAAAAGACCCAAAAAATAAGTGAGACCAATACTTTTGCATTCACAGATCATAGGTGGTTGAGCGTTGATGTGGCATTATATGATTGGTTGCTTTTTAGATCAAAGAAATACATTTTGTTTAATTATGGGTAGTCAAGTCACAACTATTGAACATTATATAAACAACTACTATCACAACTATTGAGCATTATTTAAACAACTACTATCACAACTATTGAAACATGTTCAACTATTGGGTCCTCTCCCCTAATACTTTTTTGATCTAATACATGATGCAACTCCCTCCTAGACTATGTTTACCCAAAAAAATCTTCTCTCTTCTATATTACACAGATTATAATATTTTCAATAAAAAGATATATTTAACATAATTTTTAAAATTTAATAATAATTAAATTACAAATCTTTTATGTAAAGTGAAATTTATAATTAATTAAATATATAATATAAATTAAAATATTTTTTTATAATAAAGACAATTATATAATTGAAAATGTCCTACCAAATAGTGATACAACAAAACCATAATCTTAAATTAAAAAGAAAAACAAACTTAAAGTAAATAAAACTCACCTTTCAATATAAGATGGAAAGTCTATATATATATATGAAATTTTACTGGTATTGTCAAGATAGATTTATTTTAGTGACTGGTTAAGTTTGGATAAAGCATTAGCAGCCTTCCATGTTTATTTGTTTACATAAGAATCTAACAGCATTACTCATATATCCTTTTAAAATCACATACTAGTTCCCTCATTGGCTAGATTTTTTTATATATTTTTTTATATATGTTCTAATAATATGGACTTTCAAGTCGTGGAAGCATTTTTTAAATTTGCAAAGAAATTGAAAACTTTGATTTTAAGCTCTTATATCTTTGTTAGTTTGATATTACTTTTTTATTTGAAATTTGTTTGTATATTTTATTCAATTTTATAACATTTGGATGATGTATTCTCATTGTTTATTGATTGTTATGTTATAGTTCAATAAGAAAGTTGCCTAACTATTTATTGTGGATTATTTTATATAAAAAAAATGTGGTTAAAATCTTATTTGATTAGTAACAAGTCAATTTTGCATTATTGTTACTTAGTGGTATGTGATGTTTAAATATCTTAAATATATTGTCATAATTATTATTATTCTCATGTCACAATCTTCTATCATAATCTAAATATCAAAAATTTAGTATTAACTTTACTACCACTATTGTACACATAAAAAAACCATAAAGTTAAGTAAAAAAAAAATGTTAATTATATTTAACTTCATGTTTTTTATATGGGTACAAGTTACAATTCACTAAAGATTAAGAATATATATATTCTACAACAACAAATTAAAGTGATGAAATATATATTTAAATAATATATCTTTATTTTTAATATCATAAATCACTGTAAAGTTTAATAGACCACACATTATTTATTAATTTAGAGATCAAGTCCCTATTAAACTTCAAATCAACATATAACTCACAAACCATTTACTTTTAAACATAACCCACAATATTCTTTTACTAAATTAGAAATTCAGGAGTATAATTCATATACATATATGTATATAGAATCTTAACTACCTTTTACTGGCTCAAATGGTACTTCCAAAACATATCTTGTACTACATTCATACCTTGTCTTCCACTCACCAGGTAGTAAAGGTTTATATACATAATGTGACAAAACCTTCATCTAGGGTTGATGCTAAAGAATAAGATTGGGCATGGGTGAAGATGAAGACAAAGAACAAAGATAAGTGAACCACCAAAGTCCTTGTAATGCAATCTTGAGTGGTGTTACATCGTTTCTGACATTATTGGCCCTCAAAATTATTCAACTAGAAGATAACCCCACCTGTACCTTTGGCAGCTTTTGTCACCCTGTCGCTCTTCAATATAGACACCATGACTATGAGTGAAAAGATAAGACCATGTGCTACAGCTAGAATTATATTCTCCATTAATGGAGAAATAGGAGAAGAGATCATCATGATGTGAAATGAAAAGCACAAAGTGCTAGGGTAATTATAATATTAACCATGTATGAAAGAGTGCAAGTCCCTGTCTAAGGTATATATTATTTTTGACATCCAACTGGTAGCAAGCTGCAAAACCATCTCTTTCCTCTCAATCATTTTATGAGGCGTGTCAATCATTGTGTTTTGAATCTTTGCTCTGTGAATTCCACACGTGTGTGGGAATAGATGCAATAATGCAGTTGGATACAGTTGCGTCGAAAGTGACAGTTACGGCTTAAAGAGAGAGCGTGTCACACGGCAGACGCTGCTTTTGCCACGTGCCGGACTCCCAAACGTGACGTAATCGGATGAGTTGAGCACCCGCCACGCGTCCAGTAATAAGAGGACAAAATTTTATTGGAAAAACTGCGGCACGCTTGCAAAGACAAATAAATTCCGCAACCTGAGAAACCGCGGCAAAGGCTATCCAGGGCAGGCACTGGCTATCCAGCCCCAGGAATGCACTGGGGCGGGCATGGCCATGCATCATGCAGCATCCTTAATAGGCGGCCGTTATCGATTGATGGGACAGCAAAAAAACTGACCCTCATATAAATGCTGGACGATTCTTACCGTATAAAATATAAAAACGCTGGAGATTTTTACTTTATAAATATTTTTAGGGTGCGTAAAGTATTATTACCCGTCCGCCCACTAAATTCGTAAAGCTATGGAAAGTAAGTGAATATTAACAGAGCTGACCCTTCCTATAGTGGATTAATAATTTCATTTGCAATTTAAAATAATAATTTGGTTTTACGTGAATGAAAAATATGAAATAATAAATGTAAAGGTGTGGTATTTTAAATTTTAATTATATATTATAAAAAAAATTAATAGTATAATTTTGTTTAGATGTGTAATTTAAATAACAGTGGAAGAAAATATTTGATGAAGATATTAAAATTTTAGAATATATTAATAATTATAAATAAAATTATTAAAAAGTATATATATTATTTTTTATATTTTCTAAGATTAAAACAAAACAAAACAATGAATTGTAAATTTTCATTGAAACTGTGTGCATTTTTATGAATTGCGTTTCTCTTTGGTTGCATGCATAATAAATAAATAAATAACGAAACAATTATAAATTATTGATAGCTTTTAAATGTAAAAATTAAAAGTTACTAATTACAAAAAAAAAACTTTTCAAATAAAAAATAAAGTAAAAAAAATTAGATTATTATATAATAAATAAGTTGTTCTAAAATGATTCAAAGTAGTTGTTTCAATTAATCTATTTATTTTAAATAGTAAAAGTTAAAATTAAAAATTATTCTAATGCATTTTGGTAATAAAAAATAATAATTAGTCATAGAAGTTTCAAAGTTAAATAATTAAAAATTAAAAATTTTATGTTTAAAAATATTTTTATGAATAAATGTTTATATATATCTTGCAATATAATATTTCTATTAATACATTTAATCATATAAAAAAAAATTTATTGCAATTTCATATCTATGTTTTACTAACACAACTTCATACAAGAAACAACATTTTTTTTAATTTTATTTATATAACACAACAAGTAAAACTAAAAAAGAACAAGATTATATATTTATATGTATAGCCCTTTATATATATATGATACTTATATTTTAGCTTTATCTTGGACTCATAAAATGGCATTACATGATATAATGCTAACACTATCACTTTGCCATACATAAATTTTCTTAAATTGTTAATTCTTTCCAAGCCTGGTGTTAGTGGGAGGAGCCCCCAAAACAGCATGAGGGCATCGGATGCCATGCCTCTGCATACCTGACAGTCGTGCGCAAATAACCATATGCTGCAGTATTTCTAGATATTTTTTTGTTTTACATGCCCATCTACTCCTTTTAAATGATTTTATATTTATTTTTAAGTTTTGTATAATTTTTATTTTTATTTTAGATTTGGTTGTTTCCTTGTAAGTATAATATAATGTAATAAACATATATAATACTTTTTTATATAAATATAATTATATTAATATATATTGTAAAATTATATATTTAAAATATATTTATAAATTTAAGGTTTTTTTTCTTTCTCTAATATATTTATTTATCAACTTTATTACAATATATTATATATAATATTATGATATAATAATATAATATATTTATATAAATGTGATATAATATATTTATAAATTTGTAAATATAGGTTTTTTTTTCTAATATATTTATATATCACATTTATTACAATATATTATAACATCTAAAATAAAAATTATATTTATATATAATATATTATATAATTATATAATTTATAATATTATTATATCAATATTATACTTAAAAGAAAAATATATATTACACTTAAAATAAAAATTATACATTAATATAATTATATTTATATAAAAAAATATTATATATATTTATAACATTATATTAAAATATATAATATATTATATAATTATATAATTTATAATATTATTATATCAATTTATAATTTTTATTGTAGATGTTTAAATATAATTTTTATTTTATTTTAACAATCTAACATATATTTTTTTCTTTTAGATTCAATTACATGATTAGGATTAAGATAAATTTTTAATCAACTTAGGGTTAGATTTTAATCATAATATTAACTCTAAATGAACCCTAGATCTATCATAACCCTAGCTATAACCTTAACCTTAAATGAACCCTAGATCTAACATAACCCTATCTATAACCTAATCGTAACCTTAACACTAATCCTCATCCTTATACTAGCAGTAATCTTAATACTAACATTAAATCCAACCCTAATTCTAATTCTACGACTAACCCTAACCATAATGCTAATCTTGATTCTAACTCCAACCCTAACATTAACCCTAATTGAATGATAACCCCAATTATATTCCTAATTCTATTTCTAACCCTAACTTTAATCGTAATCCTAACCCTAACCCCAACCCTAACTATAACCCTAAATAATTTAAAGTCTTGCACATTGCGCTGTGAGTAAAAAAATAAAGGTTAGGAGAGCATAGGAGTTAAAAGGAGCAGTAAATAAGATTAAATTACAAAAGAATCTAGATGGAAAAAATAGACTAATAATATATAGAGAAATGAAAAGAGAAAGTGTAGGTTTAAATTTAATTGAAAAAAAATAGTGCACAACCCTTTATAATTTAATGATATATTTTAATTAAACTAATATGTTTCCATTTATAACATGATATACTAATACATTATATTAGTGTGATTAAAATTTGCTGTAAAAACACACATAGTTAAATTAGAAGCACTTTTACACTTGAGTTCAATGTTAAAAATAAAACATTATGAACTTTTAACACTTTGATTAATTGGATCAATGAAATAAAATTTATAAATTTATTAAACATATTTTTGTATACATATTTTTTAGTATATTTAATGATCCATATAAACACAACATATAATTAGGTCAAGATAGTTACCAACTTATTATTCAAAAATAATTAATGTTAATTTTTCCTATTTTAAAACATGGGGATTACATATATTTTTAGTAGGTTAACAGGTATTCTCTTTAAAAAAAAGTAAATAAAATGAAAAAAAAAGAAAAAAATTGTAAATAAAATTCAATTAATATTATAATTAGGTTATTTTATCACTCTTAAGTTATTTTACTTACTTAAGAGTTATTTTACTTTTTACTTTAGAACTATTTAATGATTATTTGATTTTATTTATATCATAGTTGTCTTTACAAATATATCTCTCAGCGTACATTACATATATTTTTTAAATATAGATATGCAAGTATATAAATATATTAGAGAAAAAAAAACTTAAATTTATAAATATATTATATATCACATTTATTACAATATATAAAATATATTTTAGATATCTAATTTTACAATATATATTAATATAATTATATTTATATAAAAAATTATTATATATGCTTATTACATTATATTATACTTACAACAAAAAAAACAAA
The DNA here is from genome assembly GCA_007258455.2 of Sequoia sempervirens. Lineage (NCBI taxonomy): Eukaryota > Viridiplantae > Streptophyta > Pinopsida > Cupressales > Cupressaceae > Sequoia > Sequoia sempervirens. Next base: position 106,679,266 of record VDFB02049217.1, on the reverse strand, counting down.
TCTAAAAATAAATATAAAATCAAAGATATCAAGTTTCCACAATCCATCAAATAATGCAATAAAATTTCTAAATTTGATTGTGTTTTGGTTTTTCACATCAACGTTTCAAATCATACTACATGATCCATCATCAGGATGAAAGAGAGCTGGAGGAGAAAAACCAGCTCTCTTTCATCATGGATCATGTAGTATGATTCGAAACGTTGATGTGAAAAACCAAAACACAATCAAATCAAGAAATTTTATTGCATTAAATATAAAATCATTTAAAAAAAATAGATGGACACATAAAACAAAAAAACTCTGAAAAATACTTGCAACATACGGTTATTTGCGCACGGCTATCGGGTATGCAGAGGCATGGCATCCGATGCCCCCTTGCTGTTTTGGGGGCTGGATAGCCTTTGCCACGCTGGTATTTGACGTTTTCGGATCGTACGGCGGATCTTTGCCTTTCCGGCGGATGATACTGTGATGAGTAGGTGTATACCTAATAATTATTAGGGGTTTCAATTTATTTACAAGTCTTTTTCAAATAAAATGTTACAAGAGATTAGTCCGTGGTCTTTATCAATTCGTTACATCATTCATAAAAAATATACATAAAAAATCAATTTCCTAAACCAATCAATAGAATAGGTAATGTATAGTATGCAACCCAAATTTAGACCGCCAAAAAATTATATAATAATATAAACAAGTAAAATGTCAAAAAAATTATATAATAATGTAAACAAATAAAATGTTACAAGAGATTAGTCCGTGGTCTTTATCAATTCCTTACATCATTCATAAAAAATATACATAAAAAATCAATTTCCTAAACCAATCAACATAATAGGTAATGTATAGTATGCAACCCAAATTTAGACCGCAAAAAAATTATATAATAATATAAAGAAGATAAATTGATTCTCATTGAACTTGAAAACAAAGAAGTCAGCCTCAACTTGGCCTTTGGCAAATCAAGGGGTGTTTTATATTTGTTAAATGTGACAACTTCTTTTTTAGGCAATATCTCGAAAGGTCAAGTGGTTAATGGAATTTGGTACATTTACATTTTAGTATATGAGGTATTTTCTTTGAATTTAAAGATGCCATTTAATTAGGAATATATATGTGTAAGGCAAAAGTATCCCTTTTGGATTGATTAAATGTAAATAATAAAAGTATCATTAATTAGGGTTAGGGTTAGGATTAATATTAGAAATAGATTTAGGATTAGGGGCATGGTTAATGTTAGGGTTATGGTTAGAGATAAAATTAGGGTTAGGGTTAGGATTATTATTAGGATCAGGAATAGGTTTAGGGTTAGGGTTAGAGATAGAATTAGAATTAAGATTAGGATTATGATTATGGTTAGGGTTAAAATTAGGGAGAGTGTTAGGGTTAGAGATAGAATTAGGGTTAATATTAGGGTTAGGATTACGGTTAGGGTTAAAATTAGGGTTAGGAATAGGGTTAGAGAGAAATAGAGTTAGGTTTATGGTTAAGATTAGAGTTAGATTTGGGGATAAGGAATTATCGTTAGGGTTAGGGTTAGGATTAGTTTAATTGGAGTTAGGGATAGGGTTAAGCTTAGGGTTATAGTTAGATATAGAATTATTGTTAGGTTTAGGGGTAGGATTATAGTTAGGGTTAAGGTTAAGGTAAGTTTAAGGGCTAGGGTTAGGCTTAGGAATAGGGCTAGGGTTAGATTTATATGTAAGGTTAATATTAAGATTTGTGTTGGTCTTAGAGATAGAACCCTAACCATAATTTAACCCTAATTCTAACAATAATTGTAATTGTAATTAATCCTTCATCCTAATTAAACCCTGACCCTAAATGCTAATTGAATATTAACCCTAACCTTAATTGTAACCCTAACCCTAATTGAACTCTAATCCTAGCCCTATCTCTAACCCTAATTGAATTGTAATCCTAATCCTAACTATAAGTGATGTATAACTGTATTTAAACACTAATATATCCTAAACCTAATTGAATTCTTTCCCTAATTATACCCTAACTCTAATTGAACCTTGATTGAACCCTAACTAAAAACTTCAACCTTATTAAACCCTAACAAAAAATGAACACTTATTGAACTCTAACACTAACACTAATTCAACACTTACCCTAACCCTAATTGTAACCCTAATTGAACTCTAATCCTAACCCTATCTCTAACCCTAATTGAATTGTAATCATAATCCTAACTATAAGTGATGTCTAATTGTATTTAAACACTAATATATCCTAAACCTAATTAAATTATTTCCCTAATTATACCCTAACTCTAATTGAACCTTGATTGAACCCTAACTATAAACTCCGGCCTTATTAAACCCTAACACTTACCATAGTTAATTTCTAATTGAGCAATAACACTTTATAACCCTTATCAAGAATCCTAGTTGTAATCCTAATTCAACCTTAATTAAACTCTAGTTGCACCCAAACCCTAATACTAATTCTAATTGAACCTTAATAACACTTACCATAGTTAAATTCTAATTGAACAATAACACTTTTTAACCCTAGTCATAACACTAATTGAATCCTAGTTGTAACCCTAACTCAACCTTAATTAAACTGTAATTGCATCCAAACCCTAATACTAACTATAATTAAACCCTAATTGCACCCAAACCCAAACCCTAACCTTAATAGTATGTCTAATTGAACCCTATACTTGAACCTAACTATATCCTAATTGAAATCTAACCCTAACTATAATCCTAATTGATTTATCTTTGTGATTAAATCTCTTTGATTTATTTCTTTGATCTTTTATTTTTTTTAATCTTTGACACATTTATTTCATATTTTAATCAAATATTTGTGATCAAATCTATAATTTTCCTTTTTGATTGATTTATCTTTGTGATCAAATATTTTATTTATTTATTTCATCTTTTATTTTATCTCAATCTTAAAACTTCTATAAATTTTTATAGAATTATTAAACTAATAAGATTTTTTTTAATTATTTTGAATTTTTTTAATAGAGTATCTATTATTGTTAATTTTTTTAATTAATATTATAATAATTATAAAAATTATGATATTAAAAGGTCAAGGTCTGAATGAAGGGTCATTTAAAAAAAAACATGGTGTGAGTAATTTAAGAGCTTTTTATAATCAAGTGGTCATTTGAGTTTGAAAAGAATAATTAATGGTATAAATTTTAGTTGAGAATTTTTTTTTTTCATTTCATCAAATATCTTTAATTTTGATTTTTTTTTGTTTCGTAAAATCTCTTTGATTTTGATTTTTTTGTTTCATCAAATCTCTTTCATTTATTTTTTTGTTAGTTCAAATGTCTTTGATTTTGATATTTTTATTTGATCAAATCTCTTTGATTTTGATTTTTTTGTTTGATTAAATTTGTTTGATTTTGATTTTTTTGTTTGATCAAATCTCTTTGCTTTTGATATTTTGTTTAATCAAATCTCTTTGTTTTTTATATTTCTCTTTAATCAAATCTCTTTGATTTTGTTTTTTAATTGATCTATGTGATTTTAACTTTTTATCTTTGATTTATTTATTTGATCTTTTCATGATTTATTTATAATCATATCTCTCTATATTCAATTTGTTTGTGATCAAATTTATGTATCCATATAGACATTAAAGTTTAATAAACCACTACTTATTAAACTATTAATCTTATTACAAAATAACATAAATATAGGGCGAGTGCATGGAGATGGGTAGCCAATTTGTGGCCACTTTCAAAACAAAGTTTTGAAAAGTCATAACATTAGTGTGTTATAACGCACTCGCATTATGGCTTGGTGTGCCGAGCCTGAGGCTTGGCCACAATGAGCCCATAACGTGAGCATGTTATAAAACAAAAAGTGAAACTCATACATTCTTCATTTCAACTGTGTTTTTTGTTGTGCCCGCAGCCAAAACCCCCATTTTTTGCGCTCATGTTCTAGGAGGAGGTATTGTACAAAAATATTCACCAACAATTGCTATTTATTTGCAAGGATGGTGCCATGAAAATGAGGAGGTGTGAGAGGTAAGGATTGTTTTCTTTTTGTTTTGAATTTTTTAGTTTTCGATTGAATTTGTTAGTTTTAGGTTGTATTTGATATATTATTTTTTGAATTTGTAGGATATGCAAATCAACCTGTAAACCCTCAAAATCCTCAACAAGAAGAGCAACCAAATCCTTAAGAACAAAATCCTCAACAAGAAAAACAACCGAGCAGCAACAAAATCAACCTCAACAACAACCTCCTCCACCAATCACTCAACACCCTCCTGGCACTCAACAAAATTTAATGAGTGAAATTGAGAACAACAAAAAACAAATTGAGGATTTAATCAGTAGGTAAGTGATCCAAATGGTTCAACCATTGTAAAAAGAATGACCCTAGCAAGTTCATTGAAAGATATGTTAAAAAATGTAGATTCAATTAGCAAACAAATAACTAGATGGCAAGATAGGAGGTAGGTAGCTAGGGCTTATTATGCGGATAAACTATCATATAAAGATGTAAAGGATTTAAAAATTACAAAAGGTGATTTGTGCTCATTATTCACTAACCCATGCACAAATCAAAATCTTACCCTCAATGTGAAGAGGTTTCATATTCATTGGTGCCACCACCAACAGATTAGGAACTATTTTATGATAGGTGGTACATGGTCTTTGATTACCCACCATGCAACAATTGTGAAGTTCCACAGTATTTTCTTAGGAAACTATACAGTGAGTTCATATTGAACAAAATCCCAAATTATTTTGATATGAGGGACTTCCAGGGGAGAGGTGGGGGGTCGGCTCAAGATAGACCCAGTGCACAGCCAGATCCTATGCAGCAAGGGAGATGAGCTCTCACTAGGCCACCTCGTGAGCACATTGTTATGCCTTCTGTCGCGAAGGAGAGTGCCAACATAGAGACATT
>VDFB02049217.1:106514321-106665546 GCA_007258455.2 Sequoia sempervirens | reverse complement strand
GCAGTAGCTGGTTCTTCAAGATTAGTTGTCCTCCAATCTTTGCTGGTGCTCTAGCCTCCTCTTGAATGTATCTCATTCAATGAAATTGAATCCAATGGTCCTGAGGACCGCATATTGCTACATGAAGCACTCTGATGGTTTTGGCAATTAGTTTCCTTGGTAGTTGTCTTGTTCATGAAAATGGGACCCTCTCCCACTTAAATAAAAAATCTTGTATGGGTGTTGGCTACTACCTACTTTGCAGCCATATACAAATGTCTTAAAGGTTCAGAAATAGTTTTCTAGATAGTTTGCAGCAAAGTTTTACACATATTGACAAGATTCTGACAGAAATTGCCTCTTGGTTAAACAAGTTGTGAATTTAATAACATCCCTTTGATCACTCCAAGAGAAATTTTAAGCCTAAACTTCACTACAGTCCCAAAGTTAAATGGACACAGACAGGGATACAGATATGGTTAACGATTTTTGAAGACCCCTAATATATCCTTGAGCTCTCTATTTCATCCTGATGATGGATCACGAAGTGTGATCCGAAACGTTGATGCAAAAAAACTTACACAATCGTAATACAGAAACAATTTGCAACATTCTCTATGGATTGTGGAAATTTACTCTCTTATTGACCCCTAATATATTTAATATACATATATTTAACACAATTTTCTAAGTTATTAGAGGAGATTTTCATTGCTTTAGAAACAATATAGACACATAATTGCTACATAAATAATTATAAGCTGATTTAACAAATTACAATTTATAGAAAAAAATATACAAATCATCAATGTATAATTAAATTAATAATAATGGCATTTAAATCTAAATTAAAATAAAATTTAAATATAAAAAACTAAATAAACGAAAATAATCTAAACTACAAAATAATTCACTTCCACATTCACTTTTTTAAATCTTAACTAAAATTTAAACTAAAATTATACTAAAATAAATAAATAAAAATAAAAATTATATTAAAATTTAAATATTAATAATTTTGTAAAGAATAAACAATTAAATATATATTGATAAATTTTATTTATATTTTAAAAATAAATTTTAATTTTTTAAAAATCTCTTTTCTTTAAACAACATAATAGAAATATTGAAATGATTGTTAAGAGTGGTGGGTGGGAATCTCCTTGTCCTAGTTCTCAGAAATCTTTTGGGTTGCAAGGGCTCCTTAACGTCAGGACAAATGTTGCTAGCTTGAATTTCGTGTCAATTGTTGGGAATCATGATAATCCTTTGTCTGAGCTATCCTTCGTCCCCGAGTTTTTTTTGGCAAATGAAGCAAGGTATACATAATCTTCAGTTCTCTAGAAAGAGCTTTTTATGTGTGGTTAGAAGAAGCCCTTCGACAAAGTCTAGATTGTTCTTTTCGATGAAGGATCAACCATTAAGATCAAGGACCCCTCCTTGGATCGGTCTTTGGCCAAAATGGAGAACTCTTTGGTTGGAAGGTTTGTTGGTAGGCACCCTAATATTGAATATGAGGAAATGGGCTACTTCTCGTTGGTCTGTGAAAGGTAGTTTTTCAATCTCGACGCTCTCGAAAGGCCTTTTTTGCTTCTCCTTTTACCTATAGGAGGGTTATCTAAACACCCTCACATTAGGCCCCTAGTTCTTTGGGAAAAAGAGCCTCACTCTGCAAATGGCGATCGAGGTTTGAACCCTCTGTGCACCTTGATGATGCTTTCTCAACATGGTCAGGCTCTCAAGCCTCCCCATGGAGTTATGGGATGAGGAGCTCATTGTAGGGATCGCCAACTCCTTTGGGCACTTTCTCTCTTGACCATGTTACGAAGGCCAGGTCTAGACTCGTCTTTACTAGATTTTGTGTCTATAGTGAGCCGTGTAAAGTCCTATCGGATTTCGTTCCTTTGGAGTTAAGGCTTGGAAAATGGACCCAGGTTCTTGAATATGAGAACTCGACTCTATTGTTAGAACTGCTCCTCGATGGGTCATCTTTGCAATGTTTGTCCTAAAGGTGAGTTGAAGAGCAAGTTTATTCTCGCTCCTTTGAAAGATAAGGGCATTTTGCTAGTTCTAGTTCCCTTGTGTTTCGAGACTTTCAATTCAATGCCAAAGATCGATCTGATGTTTGCTCTCCATGTTGAAGGCTCTAAGATGGTTGCCCTCTAATCTCTTCTAAGGGCTACCCCTCTCAGAGGTCCTCTTGGTGACAATTCTATTCTCTCCCCTTTGTAGGGGCCTCTTTTGCAACATGTTGAAGGAAAGTCAACTGATGTTGCTTTGGTTAGTTCTAGTCCCAAGATTTGACCTAGTGTTGAGGATATTGTTTCTCCTCCTTCTAGCCTACTATGGAGAAGGTTGGAGACTTCCTTCCCTTTGTCCTTCCAAAGGAAATATCTCTTTCTTTGCTTGTTCTTAGAAGGTGAAAGAGTTGTCCCTACCCCTCCTATAGTTGTGAACTAGGTGGATGCGATCCTTGATTCCATTACTTCAACTATGGATCCTCTATCTGCTTCCTCTTGGTTTCCAAATCCACGCAAGTGTCTGGTTCAAAACACTTGGGCTCTTTGTTTACCCCATCTTCTAAATTCGACACGGGGTTGAGAAAGACATGAATGTGGGAAACAATTCTAAGCTTGGGAGGAAATATGCCAAAAAAACAAAACAAAGAAACACTACCAGAGATGTTGCAAATGGGAGTCAGAGTACTATGGAACATCCTGGCTCCAAAAGACCTAAAAGATGATTATTCTTTCTTGGAATGTAAGGGGACTCAATCTCCACAAGAAGAACATAGTCAAGAACCTCATCAAAGAGATCAAGCTTGACATTCTGCTTCAAGAAACTAAAATGTGTTGCAACCTTTGAGAAAACTTGTAAGTATATTTGGCCTTTTGCCCATTCTATTGTTGTGGATGCAAATGGTGCCTCCTGTGGTCTAGCTACTTTGTGGAAACCTCACTTTAAAGGTTCTCTAAAGTCTATGGAAAAAACTTGCTTAATATCCTCTTCAACGAGGTCCGTGGGCTCTCTGAATGGGTTCTATCTAATATCTATGCTCCTAACAATTTACTCCTCTGTCGAGAGACTTGGTCCAATCTTTTTAGTAGAACTTCCTTTATGAGATTTCATTGGATGCTATTTAGAGACTTCAACTCCCCTCTCTACCCTTCTAAAAAGATGGGTGGGTTACCAAACCTATTTGATAGCATGATGGACCTTAACAACCTAGTGGTTAATGGCGGTCTTATTGACCTTGATCTTGAAGGACGTCAATTTACTTGGTCTAATAAAAGAATGGGGCCAATCTTATCCAAGTTAGGCTCAATAGGTGTCTTGTTTTGATTGCTTGGGAGGTTGTGAATCACTGTATCCTATACTCCCAATTAAGATTTGGCTTTGACCATGCTCTGCTGCTCCTTAAGTGATACACTCCCCAACCCAAAGCTTGTTATTCTTTTAGATTTGAAATTATGTGGTCTCATCACCATGACCTGAAAAGACTCCAACATCAGTGGGACATCGATGTTAAAGGGATTGCTATGTTTCAGATCGCCCACAAGCTTAAAATCATTAAAAGAAAAATGAAAGATTAGAATAAGGCCTCATTTGGTAACAGTTTCTCCTAGAAAAACAAAATTAAGTGCCAACTGTTGAAAGTCCAAGAGGATATGGATAGAGATGGGATTACAAAAGAGCTCTCTCACAGGGAAAATAACTTATTGAGTGATCTCCATAATATAGTTGAGAGAGAGAAAGTGTACTGGAAGTAGAGATCTAGAAACCAATGGATAAAAGGTGGCAAAAACACCAAGTTTTTTCACCAATCTCCCCTCAAGCACAACAAAAGGAACAAGATTACCAAATTGATTGGTGATAATGACACCTTCTCCAAGGAAGAAGAAATTCATCAAGAATGTATTCGATACTTCAAAGACCTCATTAACCCTCCTAATGAGAGCCCCCAACTAGACTACACCACTAACCAACTAATGCATGTTATCTCTAATTCTCTTTCCACCTTTGACCTTGTTGTCATGGAAAGGTGTGTCTCAGAGGAAGAAGTTAAAGTAGTGTTCTCTCTAAACCCTTATAAATCTCTCGTCTCAGATGGCTTTCCCCTACTTTTCTTCTAAAAATACTAGGACATTGTTGGTAAGGATGTTGTTCAGGCGGCTAGTGAATTCCATTCCCCAGCTAGCCTTCTTAAGGAAATTAAAATTTTTATTGTCCTTATCCCTAAAAGCATCGACACTAACAGGATGTTTGAATTTAGACCTCTAAGTTTTGTAACACTATTTACAAGATCTTTTCTAAATTGTTGGTCAATCACATCAAACCTTTCATGGATAAAATGATTCATTGTAATAAGAAAGACTTTGTGCCTCAAATAATTGATGCCATCCTCTTGGTTCATGAAACTCTTCACTCCATGGATAAAAGTAAAAAGGAAAGTATGGTCCTCAAATTGGACATCTCTAAAGCCTATAACAAGGTTTCTTGGTGTTTTTTTGTCTAACATCCTCTAGAGGTTTAGATTCAAAGGTAAGATCCTTAGATTGTTAGAAACTTATGTCTCTACTTCGTCATTCTCAATCCTCATTAATGGTTCTCCTTATGGTCGCTTTACTATCTTATGTGGGATTAGACAAGGGGATTCTTTCTCCCACTATTTGTTCATTATTCTTGCTGATGTCTTGGGAAGGAATATCGAGGAAAGGATCAAGAGAGGCAACCTTAAAGGTTTCAAACTTCCTCTTCTCTACAACTAGTTCCCCATCAACAGTTTGTTGATGACACTCTTCTTATTGGGGAAGACTCCATAGCGAAAGCTAGGGTTTAGGTCTATTCTAATTGAGTTTTCTTGTCTTAGGTCAAAAAATTAACTTGGAGAAAAATGCTATTTTTTATTTGTAGGTTCCTCCTCATTTGCAGCTCAGAAACACTCGTGTTCTCGAGTGACAAACTCAACTTCTACCTTCCTCTTACTTGGGTATGCCATTAACTACTGGGAAGGTAGATAATTATGTTTGGACCAACCTTCTTGAAAGGGTTCAATGGAAGTTGGTTGCTTGAAAAGGGGCTCATCTCAATAATGCAGGCAAACCTCAACTTCTTAAAACCTCCCTCTGTAGCACCTCGATCTACCTCCTATCCCTCTTCATTATGCCCATGGCTTGGGATGACAAACTTGAGAAAATTCAAAGAAGATTCCTTTGCTCTGACACTGAACAAAAGCATTGTATCTCCCTAGAGAATTGGGATACTATCTATTCTCACAAGCATAATGGGGGACTAGATATCATAAGAACAAAACAAATGAACCTTGCTCTGCTCTCAAAAGTTAGTTGGCATTTAATAAAGCAACACTTTAAGTGGGCCAGTATTTTGAGAGTTATGTAATTAAATGGTCGGGATGGAATCTTTTCCTCCATAATCTTCATCTCTCAAAAGGTTCTAACATTTGGAATAATCTCCTCAAGACTAAGGACACCATAAAAATGGGAGCCTTATGGCAGATCAATAATGGGGATTTTATGAGATTCTGGGAGGATCCTTGGGTTTCTTCTTTTCCTCTGGAATTTCATCCTATTTTCGTGACTATCCAGATTGACTTGAAAAGGAGATTGGGCAACTTGATGAAAGACTATTGGGATTCCTCATCCAATCCTCCCCCTTGGAGAATTGACCCTAATTGGTATGATCCTCCTCTCCAATCGATTGTAGAAGAGCTCCTCAATATCATCTCCAAACATAAATTCTACAAAGTTAATTCTCAACATACTTTGGTTTGCTTGGATTCCAAAGATGACAATTACTCTGTAAAATTAGGGTATAATCTTTTATCCCCTATATGGCCTTCTCAATTCAACTAGATGAAATTATGGAAGTGCAAATCTATACCCAAAGCAAGCTTCTAGTGGACAACTTGCTAGAGAAAAGTCCTCACTTTAGTTAATCTACAGAAAAGAGGAATACAAATAGTCAATGGGTGCTTCCTTTGTGAAGAGGATGGGAAAAGCATTGACCACCTCCTTTTCCATTGTGTTTTCTTGCAGAGAGTTCGTAAAACTAGCACTTGCACCAGGGGGGTGCAAGGGTTACGCCGATAGAAAAATATATAGAAGTAAACATCTAAGAGAAGTGTATTGCTAAATATATACTTTCTTGTTTGCATTATATACAAAATTTTTGTAACACATATGTGGAGAGTTTTAAAATTGAATGAAAGATTTACATGATTTGCAAAATATACAATGTCTATTAAATATTTTCACATTGACAATTGAATGAAAAAATTGTTGTTATTTCAGCTTGTGTTGAATCTATGTTTGATGATTCCTTGTGTTAGTATGGAATGCAGTTGGAACTCATATTATCATATCCTTCAATATTAAATAAAAAATAATAAAACATTTATATATTCTAGTTACAATTAATTATAATAAAGACAGTCTACATTTGACTATCGAAAAGCATTCAATGATCAACACAGACAAAAAGAATGAAGTTTTCTCTATCTAGTGTTTATATAAGTTTGTAATAGAATTTTGAAATACATACATAAGATGAGGATATATTTCGTTGAACAATTGAAAAAGTAGTGGACAAGTCAAAATTGAAAGATATAGCCACAAACTAATCATATTTATATAAAATTGTATTAAAATATGCAATACAAAGTAAACAAATACAATACAAAACAATGCATCAAAATGTATATGTTTATAATTCAAATGTAGGAAAAATAAAGAAAAGCATAATACATCACAATTTACACACTTTATTTCAGATAGATATGCAAAATTCTACAATATGAAAATTCCTAGAGAAATGTGCTAATATTAAACCAACAATAAAAAAGGTTAAATGTTAAAATTCAAATTGTAAATAAATTATTATAGTTTTTCCCACTTTATATTAAAAACATACTTGATAAATTTTTTTAATTTTAATAATGCAAAATTAATGATCAATAAGAAACAAACGGGCAAAATAAACTCTTAAGAACTTATAATTTATAAATAAATCAACAAAATAAATTTAAGAAATTAATAGATTTCAAAAAATTTGTATCCTTAAATTCAATGGTGAATAATTAATTGAAAATGCATTATATTACATTATAGTAATTTTTTCTTCACAAAAGTTAGGAGAAAAAACCTACAAAATAAAATGTAAAAAGAAAAACAATTTTGCATTATAAATCTTTGAATTCAATGGATTTCACCCCTATTTATGAAATCTAAGAACATAAACCAAATGTAACGTGTGATAAATTTAACATGAACCTTTTAGCTATTGGTGCTCTAGTAATATTTGTAAGACAATCAAACAATTGAGCCATTTAAAATGACAGCCTCTAATGCTGAGGTACTTTTTGTTCCTACACTCGCAGATTTGATATAATCATGTTTTTCCTCTTTTGACAAATGTCAATTGTGATCAAAATAAACAGTTGGGTTCTATTTTTTCTACTCATATTTAATCTAATTCTCAGTTTTGAAAAATTCAAAATATTTTTAGCTACCACTCTTCGGCCTATCGATCACCAAAGTATTCACTAAAATCAAAAGGGCTAAATAATATATCTGTTTATCTTAATGCAAAGAATGCTGCCCAATAAAATAGCTAACGGTGTAGATTAGGGGTTTTTCTCTGCTGCTAAGGCAGCTGTTGATTCAATTTATTTTATTTGAAATAAAAAAAATGCACACGTAATTATTAATTTATAACAAATGGAACCACATTGAGCAGACAGCTGGAAGATGCATTCATTTCTTTTTCCTCAAAGCTTCAGATAGCTATTGTTTATTTTTTCGGACTGTGAAAAGGCTTGTTCCATTGAGACGAAGAATCCAGGGGGCGATGAGAATTTGGTTTTGTGGGTTTGGTTCTTCCGTGACATCTCCATCAAGGAACTTTGGAGAGTCTTTCTTAGTATGAACAGGGGTTTTTGCATGTCTTTTGGCAAAAGCTTTGACTAATGTCTCTGCTGGATCATATTCTACACTTTTGTAACCGGATTTTTGTATTCTTTTAAAAGCTCCACGGTTTCCTTTACAGAATCTACCCCACCCTAAAGAAATTCGACAGCAGATAGAACAAGGCACAACATCCTGCCATCGATGCTAGAAAGCTCGACGAGGAGACCAAACCGGCCGCGCTACAGAAGATTTCGCCTCAGGTTCGGCAGGCTATTCAGAAGGCTCGACTTGAGCAGAAAATGAGCCAAGCTGAATTGGTGAAGCGTATAAATGAGAGGCCTCAGGTGGTTCAGGAGTATGAGAGTGGGAAACCTGTACCAAATTAGGCTATTCTATCTAAATTGGAGAGGGCTTTGGGCATAAAACTCAGAGGAAAGATTTCCAAGTAAATGGTAAAGAATTATACTGTTTTTCTTATGCTTGGCTAAATTGGTGTGTGTAAATTTTAAATACAGGTGTGAAAGCAAAAATACTAAAATTTTAGATGGTAAGTAGTAAAATAGTACCGTGAATTCTTCTCGAACACTATAGAATTCTCTGCTATTCCATGTCTCCAACAAGCTCTGTGCAATGTGTTTCTCTGCAAACGTAGCAAATTGTTGGTAATTTCTTTTGGTACAGTATGCAATTTATTTGTAGGAAAATTGAGGCGGTGAAAAAAGCTAATACATTGTAGACTCGGTGAAGAATCCATAATTGCAATTGCCACCTGAACGAAAGGATTGCCAACAGGAAACAAGATCTTCTAAGACGGATTTTTTGCAGTTATGATGCATTTATTCAACAAAAATATCCATGCACTTCATTTAATCGACTTGAAAGTTAGTTTGGACCATTAAATGCAGCAAAAAAAACGATTAGTTTGCATTTCTAGCAATCCCATCAAACTGTTTTCAGAGGACTCTCCACTGCAAACAGCCTGGTAAACTGGTTTCACGGGAACGTGAATCGGCTAACTAAAAATCCTAAATAGGTTCTCCCTCAGCCGGGTTTGACAAAAAGATACCAAGAGCATAATCGAAAGTTGGATTCCCCCATTCTCCCATCCTTGTTAGTTGAGCTTTGGTGGCAAAATTTTCTTCATACTAGTTGAGGCCTTTGGAAAGAACATAACAATAGAGTCTTTAGAAACAAAAATAAACCATGTGATGTGCTAGCAGAAACCATCATTCAGAACATCAAGGAAAATATTAAAGGTGTTCTTATTACTAATCCTATAAGGAACCCACATGAGACATTACTGAAATCCATAATGAAATGAGTTCCAAAAAGACTAACTTTTGGTCCCCCCTTCACCTCGATTGGCTAAAACTTAACTTTGATGGTTCTACGAAAGGTAACTTGGGTTGGGCGAGTGTGGTTGGTATCCTAAGGGATCATAGGGGTTCAATGATATTTTCTTATGCTGTCAACTTGGGCTTCTGGTCATTTAACTTCGCTGAGGTGGCTCCCGCTTATCATGGTATTTAGTTGGCTATACAAAAATGTTTAATTAAAGTGCTAATTGAAGGAGACTCTAATAATACTATCATAACGCTGCAAGGTGATGTCACTCCTAGCTGGTCTCTCCATGATCTCATTGAGGAATCTCGTCATAATATGATGAGCTTCAATCATAGTAGATTAGAGCTCGTTTCTCATGAAGGTAGTATTTCTATGGATGTGATGGCGAACTTAGGCTGTTTTGTCCAAACTATTAAAAGTTTGGAATGATATAAGTATGCTCCTGAAGCACGTGAGAACCTCAATCATTAATGAAATATAATGTTTTATCGCCTCCAATGTCACAGAGAGATATGGAAATATCATGTGTGTAAGGCTCACATGTATCCCCCAATTGCTTAAGGTGGTAATATGTGATCTTCCCCCCACCTTGGATTATTATTGTAAGTTCATTCTCAATCTTCAACTTGCCTCTCCTATTTGTGACATAAGTTTTCAAAACGTCCATTTCTTGGTGTTTCATTGTTGTTTTGTTCCTAATGCTAGATTGATCGCCATGGGTGGTGACCTTGTTCAAGAGGAGCCCAATAATTATGAGAGCCTGAAGAATGAAAGTTTGGCCTATTCTCCAGAAGGGTAATTTGACCCCTTATATTGAGGTTATGAAAGGTCATGACCCCGCCTTATCGGTCGAATTTGCTAATTCTTGGAAGGATAGGTTAGTTGATAGTAGGGGCCTCTCCTTTTTTGTTACTGTTGAGCTCATCTCAACTGCTACTAGCCTTCCCCTCGAAGGCACCAATTTATGAAAAAAACCTAAGGGGAATTATCAAAAAGACATGGAAAATTTCTTGAAGAGGGGCGAAAAGATTAATAATCTATAAAATGGGTTTAATAGAGAGGACCTCCTAGGGGTTTGGAAGAAAACTACACAAATGCTTATGAGGTATGCCACTCTGGAAGGTTGTTACAAAATGTTTCATTCTCAAGTTTTTCCTATGCTTAATCATTTTAGGCATAATGTGAAGATGAATTTCACTTTATGGATTCATTCATCGTTGGAGTAGTCTGTGAAAGCTATCCTTAACAATGAAAAATCTTTCCCTCTCCACGAGGGCTTAATTTACCATCTCTACGGGTTCAACTTGGCCCTCACCCTGGCCTTCTCGCTCCCACGCATAACTAACCCCTCTCTCATCCAAGTGGGAATGAACTCATACCACATTGTTAAAAATCTTGGCACTCCATCCTCTATTACTAAACCCCCCCTCCTTTTGAGTAGGGAACCCTGATCCAACCCCCTACACTCTTCTAAAGGCAAGGCTCGAACTACTAATTCCCTTGTTTCCTTAGTTAAGGAAAAAATCTCATTTATGGACCCCCCTCTGATTTCCATCTTGAATGATGACTCCAGACCTACTTGGTCCCCCTCCCTTGATGCCTCCCATGCCAACTCCCCTCCTCCCTGTAGTTTCTTTGTTATCCTCCCTCCCTCTCCTTAGATGGAGGAGTTGTTTTCTCAGGATACGACTGAAGATCCCCCGGCCTCTCAAAACCCCTCTTCTTGCAAGAATTGTGCTCCTCTTTGTGACAAAGTTAATGACATATGCAAGGCCACCAATATCCAAAATGACATTCTTAAATGGCAACTTGCCCAATTGTTAACAACCAAGAAAAGGGTTCAAACTCTAGAGTCTATTGTTTTGTCTAAGACTGTTGATTGTTTTGGAGAGGGGACAAATGAGGAGTACTAGGAAATGATGAAAGGAATTGCTACCACCTTCGACAATTGGGTCGAGTTGGAGATAGATATTGGGAGCAGCAAGGAGGCGATTGAGTCATTTGAGGATCACAAGAATTTGGAAAAGGTGGTTGGGAGTCTTCAAGCCAACTAGGATAAAATCTTGTTCAATTTGTAAGAGATCATTAATTACAACAAGGAGATTCGTCAAGAACACAATTGTGACCATTCAGGTTTTTCAACAAGAGTTAAAGAACAACAAAGCTAAGCGCGAAAGGGAAGTAGCTTCTGTCACTTCCCCTTCAAGCTCCAACAAGAAAATAAAAACCAAAGAGAACACCCAGCCTGGCACTCTAGAGAATACAATTACAAGTAGTCCCATTGATCTGTCCTTTGAGGGCAAGTTGAAGTTCTTAACCAAGAAGTGGTAGGCCATCAAAAACCTTCACCTCTTGGGTGACCGGTAATTGGTCTTCTTGGTTGGCTAGTCTTGGGCTAGTGCCCTCTGTGTGTCTGTTGATTGCTATCTATTTTGCTCATTGCTTATTTTTTGCTTTTCTGATGTCTCACTCCTTGTGAGACTCCTCTTCTTTTGCCTCTATGATTGGTTTCTAATAGGTTGAGGCCCTATTAAATACAAATATGATATTCTAAACAATTTTTAAATGAATTTTTGAAATAAAAAATGTTTCATTTGACTTCTTTATTTGATGTAAGTTTTGTTTATTGAAAAAAAAATTGCTTGAAGTTTTTTAAAATTAACTTTAAGAATATTCATGTCAGATTTAAAAAAAATCAAAATCACATAGTATCCCATGCAATTGAAAAATCAAGGTTTAGGGCATGCATGAGTGCGGTATTTAACATGTATCCTTGTTAGATATGGGTGTGGTGGTTCACACACATAAGTAGGGGCATGGTTGTATCTGACTACTTTGGAAATACCACTATAATTAAATCTCTAAAACTAGAGGAGGTGGAATAAAATCCTTTTATAGGGTACTTCACAGTCACACTATACGTAAAGTTTTGTGAAGGAGCTCTTGTTGGATTGGAAGATATGCAGTTAAAATGTGTTCTCTAGATAGATTAGGAAATAGTTACATTTTTCTTAAAATTTATGAGGATGAATACTAAACTTAACCCTCAATTTTTATAAAGCATCAAACTTTATATTAAAAGATTATTAGGCACTATTAAGTGTTATGGTTAGGATTCAACTAGAGTTCAAGTTTAGGGTTAGGGTTAGGTACTATTAGGATTATGGTTCAATTATAAATAGGGTTCTATTATAGATAAGATACAATTATGGTTATGATTAGGGTTAGGGTTCAAATAGAGTTAATATTGAACTAGGGATATATGTAGGTTTCAATTAGGGTTACTGTTAGGTTAGGGTTATGATCCATTTAGGGTTACATATAGGGTTCAATTATGGTTACTATTAGGCTTAGGGTTATGACTCAATTACGGTTATAATTTTGGGTTAGAATTAACATTTACATTAAAGTTAGTCCTATGATTAAAATTATGGTTATAATTATATATCTAACCCTAACATTAACCCTAATTCTAAAACTAACACTAATTCTAATTGTAACCCCAACCCTAACCCTAATTTTAATCCTAAACCTAAACCTATATGTACCTCTAACATTGATTGTAACTCTAGCCTAACCCTTTAACCCCTAACCCCTCATCTTATTTTAATCCCTAAAATTGTATCCCTAACTAAGCATTTATCTCTAATTCTTCTTTTTCTAATAACCCTAGCCTAACTTTGTCCCCAAGCCTAACTCTAATTTTAACCTTGACCTAACCCCTAATACCCAGTACTACCTCCCAATTCCTTTTTCAAGCTGTTAATCCCAATTTCAAGCTAAATAGGCTCCAGCCTAGCTCCTAGTTCCATTGCTGCTATGGTGTGGCTTGTAGCCTTGGCCTAAACCTAGCCCTAACCCACAATTCTGTCTCTAATCTGTCCTATTTATCCCTAACCCCCAGCCCTAAACCCTGGCTCTGTCTGCAACCTAGTCTAATCCCTGTCCTAGCCCTAGCCCTG
Source organism: Sequoia sempervirens (assembly GCA_007258455.2). NCBI lineage: Eukaryota > Viridiplantae > Streptophyta > Pinopsida > Cupressales > Cupressaceae > Sequoia > Sequoia sempervirens. The sequence continues at coordinate 106,652,336 of VDFB02049217.1, read as the reverse complement.
TCCACAACCTAAGGCCATTCTTACATTTTCTAGCCTATTTCCTGTGGCCCTAGCCCTGTTGCTTTGACCTGAATTCTGTCTCTGATCTTAGTCCTGGCCACTGTCCCTGGCCTCTGTCCACATCACTCTGCTTCCTTGTCCTGTCCCTGGCTTCTTTGGCTTCCTAGCCTAACTGTTCCTGGCCTAGCCTGATTCGTTTGATGATGGGCTGAGTGTTTGGCATTTCTGAGATGCTGCTGGCGCATGAGAGCGTTGGGCGTATGTCTTAGGTTTGTTTTTTTGTTATATGTTTTACATAGAAGTGTATAGAGCACCTCGAGAAGGATATCTAAACATTATATATATATATGCTAGTTAAATCTCTAAAACGAGAGGTGGAATAAAATCCTTTTATAGGGTACTTCACAGTCACACTATACGTAAAGTTTTGTGAAGGAGCTCTTGTTGGATTGGAAGATATGCAATTAAAATGTGTTCTCCAAATAGATTAGGAAATAGTTACATTTTCCCTAAAATTTATGAGGATGAATACTAAACTTAACCTTCAATTTTTATAAAGCATCAAACTTTATATTAAAAGATTATTAGGCACTTTTTAGCTGCTGTCAAATGCGCTAAGGAAGATAGTTGGAAGCCATAATTCAATATTTTTATGGCCATTTCCATGTAAAAGTTTGCAATGTATGTGTGTAAGGTTAATGTGTTAATCTATAAATAAAATATTTTTATGTAAACACCATTTTCATTTTGCAAGGCTAAAAATTTGTAACGACCAACATGGCTGTGATTATCTTGCACTTTTTCTATCCGAGTGCCTCCTATTTGCATGCTTGCTGTGGTGTTGGAATTTAATTTCACATTCATGTCAAGGCTGCGCTTTGGACTGCAATGCCCTCAATGTTATTCTTCTTCTGGCAGCTTCAAAATATAATACAATAACACAATAGAATACAATCCAATCTTGTCCTGCTTCCATTAACACAATAAAATAAAATACAATTTAATCTAATCAAGTGATGAACACTATTCTTTCATTTATAAGGGCGATTCAATTAATATATCTTATTTTGGTTAGTTGTCATTGTTCAATTTATCTAGAAATTATTTATGGTACTCGTTGTATATATATGTTTATTTTTAAGTAGTCATATCTTAAATTTATATTTATAGTATTAACAAGTGTCATGTATGGCGAGTACTTATCTTTATAGTATTGTAATTATAAGCTTGTAGACTTTGTTTATAATAATATACTTTCGGAGTTAGTATTGAATTTTTTTAATATGACAAGTAGGCAAAGTAGCGCCTTTCAAATAATCGATCTACAATCATATATGCAAACCACTATAATACTCTTATACCAATGTATAGTCAAAGCATATTTTCTTCTACATTATAATTATGATAATTGATATTAGGTATAAAAATTATACATAAATTAAAGTAGTGTATTGAGTAACTATGTCTATTAAAGCATATTTACTTCACAATGGTGTTTATTAGATAAATATGTGTTATTTACACAAATTAAAATAAATTTTATTTTAGTTAAATTTAACATCCAAAAGTTAGGAAACTTCATTTTGTAATTATTGTAAGAAATCAATTAATAAGGAAAATCTATGTTTATTCTAGTTGTTTCAATATAGATTTGAATGTCTAAATTCACTTTTTGCAGAGAAAACTCTCCTTTTGGGTCAAGCTACTATGGAAGAGGCCAGAGTAATAAAAAAGGTTTTAACCGATTATTGCTTGCACTCAGGCCAATATTATAATTATGAAAAATAAAAAATCTTTTTCTTAAATGTCAGTTCCATTGTCAAATCCCAGATTATAAAGTTTTGGGGATTTAAATGTGATTCCCTTCAATGCAAATATCTGGGCATTCCCTTTTTCTCAGGGAAAGAAAAACATGATTTTTGGGATAGAATAATTTCTTCAATATCTAACAAAATTTTATTTTGGAAGTCGAAATGGCTAACCTTTGTTGAGAAATTGGTATTTCTCAAATCTGTTTTATATTCTCTCCCGATTTACTTAATGTCGGTATTGAAACTTCCAAAAGGAAAAGGTAGTGCCCTTCAGAAGATTTTCAAAGACTTTTTTTGGTCAAAAAATGTCTCTTCAAAAAAGAAATTGTCTCTTGTTGCATGGGAGTCTCTTTGTAATTTTAAGTCTCAGGGTGGAGCAGGCTTGTGTGACATTTTCCTTCAAAATAAAGCTCTGGGTGCTAAACTTTTTTGGAAAATCTACACAAAACCTAAAACCTAAAACCAAATGGTGTCGAATCATGCAACATAAATATTTAGATTCTCTTGAAAGAGAGAGGATCTTTACTCAAAAAAAATTGCCACAAGGTTCCAATATTTGAAATTTCATCTCCTCTTGCAGGTCCGTTATCCTTCCTCACCTTTCTTAGGTTATTAACAATGGTGAGAAGGCCCTTTTTTGGGAAGATGCTTGGAATGGCCATAAGCCTATTAGGTCTCTTGGCAATTGGAAGCATATTGAACCTCTTCTTAAAGCTTGTCGGGTTAACAAAGAGATTATTTAGAGATTGATTTGACTAACCCTAGTCTAGTTAAATGGAAGGATTTTGAATCTTTATAGGTTCCCCATATTGAAAAGTGTTCATTACAAGCGAAACTTCTAAAAAGACAAAATTTTCTTTTTGATAAACAAGATGAGATTATTTTGGCTAAAATCCAAATTTGGTCAATACCGTGTAAAAGAAGGATATAATTCATTAGTTAGCTGAAACATAGAAAATCCTTGGCCTTTTAAGCTTTGTTGGGGTTCACATGTTCTTCCAAAAGTGGGTGCCTTTGCTTGGCTTGCTATCAAAGACAAAATTATTACAGGTATGAGACTGGACAAATTGGGAATCACACCTTTATTTCCTTGTGTTTACTGTGCCTAAATGCTTTTGAATCTGCTGATCACCTTCTAATTGGATGTGATTTCACCAACCGTTGTTGGACCTAGGTTATGAACAAACTTGGTTGGTCTATCCCTCTTCCTAATTCTATTCTTAGCCTCTTCAATAGTTGGCCTTCTCTTTTTCCTTCAACTTTGTCTTGCATTTGGGAAATTATCCCCTCTATAGTCATATGGAACATTTGGCTTGAAAGAAACAATAGAATCTTTAGAAAGAAAGCCTTTGCTCTGCTTCAAGTCCTACATAAAATTGACATCTCCATTTTTGAGATGACAACAACTATTTTATTCAAGACCACAAGTTCAAAAGGAACATATTCATCCAGGGATGCATTCATTCTAAAGAATTGGCAGTTGATTAGAGTTCGTAGAACATGATCAGTTTCAATCAAGGCCCCTGTGATGAACAAAAATTATATAACTTGGATCCCCCTCCTAGAAGCTTTGTCAAATTAAATTTTTATGGGGCTTCGAGAGGTAATTCAAGTAAGTTAGGCATAACTACAATCTTAAGGGACTGGCATGGGGTTTTCATTTGTGCTGCTTGTGAACTGATCACTGATTACACTAATAATGTTGCCGAGTTTAATGCATTAAGAATTGGTTTGAATCTGGCTAAGAAACTTTCCATTTCTTTTCTTTACATTGAAGGGGATTCAATGGTTGTAATTTCGGCTTTAAAGAGAAAAAGCTCCGATTCCTGGCATTTGGATTATATTCTTTCCTTCATTTTGCAACAACTTGAGGTATTTCCAAGTATTTAGATTTCCCATTGCTATAGAGAAGCAAATTCGTATGCTAATACCCTTGCAAATAAGGCAATTGATGAAGCCCTTCCTTATAAAGAATATTCGGCTGAGGAATGTGTTCAATTATTTCACAAGAACTAATGTTAATTTCGGCTCTTGTTCTCATTTTTTAACATTTTCAAATTTTATATGGGGTTTTTTCTAATCATCAATGCAATATTTTCTATCAGTTGTATCACACATGACCTGTTATATGCTTCTTGGGACTTGTATTGTGCCATCTTCCTTTACCATGGTTGTAGATGTTGGGACTTGTTTCCCTCGTGCCTTCTATTTTTCATGATGGTTATTCATGTTGGGGGTACAAATATATATAAATCTTTTTAGCGACTTGGGCTTCTTTTGCTCACGTTTACCAGCTTGGATCTGATGTTTTTTCCTTGGCGACAACTATATTTGGTACATGGCTTTGATTTCACACTTGCTTACCTGATTGCACATCTTGATGCTCATGCAATTTTCTACCACTCATAACATTTGGGGTTGACACCTGTCCCCCCTTCCTCACTTGTGTCCGCCACAATGAAATCGTTTCTTTATGATGAACATTCTTAAGGAATTCATGAGAAGTTTTGTGCATTGGAATTAATGACTTAATAAGGACTTTGGTATTGGTTTTTTCATCCGGTGGCTACTAGTACGTATGGATAAATTTGGAAAGAATAACTACCCTCCTCTTTTATCCACCTACGAGAGGCTACTCCCGTCGGCAGAAATTAGAGGATTCGATGTTTTTAGTGGTCTTCTATTACAAGTCTAGTGATATGATTTGAAAATATTTTCTTTTCCAATGAGTGTGCTAAGCTTTGGCACCTAGTATCATTCAAGCATTTTCAGGTACATTCTTTGTCAAGCATTAATGGAAATTTACCTCCTCACTTCTATGGGGTACAATTGAACCTCAACTTCCTTAATGGCAATTTTGTGTGAGGTCTCGTCATTTGTGTTTCGACAACTTTGTCATTCTATAAACATGGAAAGTTGGTGGAATTCTCTTCACATCTTTCACTAGTCTTGTTTTACCGGCTTTGTTGCACTAATGGATAGCTTGTTCAGAGTTTTTGTTCCTCCATGGACTCATGAAGTTTGAGACTATTCAATTTTCTCATTGGAAAAAATGAGATGAACATTTGCAATAGAATGCAAATACGTTCATGATGCAATTGAGTTGGTGCTTGGTTATGACTAGTTGGATCTTCATGTGACAACTCTCCCTCATGAGGTTGCTTCACATTTTGTCTCTAACTTAATGGATGTTCTTTGGTGTGTGGAGATGGTAAAGTTTCTAGTAGGTACATATCTTCTTCCACACATCTTCCCACTTTCCTCATTACAACCTGCTTTGGAGAATTATGACATTCTTTAGGGCATGAATACAGTTGGAGGTATTTTTTGCAAACAAAACTTACTTTTTGATAGACGGCTTACTTTTCTTCTCACCTCCATGGCTAATGGATTATTAAGTTATTGTCCAAGAGAGTTCAATTTTTGGCTTCTCAGGCTCAGGGCTCAATATCATAATTCTATGTGTGATTCGATTCAAGAGCTTTATGATTCAGTTCATTTGCTGATTAGACATGTTCTTTTTGAGCCACATGATGAACCTTTCTTTTTGCCACCTACGAATTTGGCTTCCTCTAAGGAAAGCTCCACTTGAAAATCTTCTCCACTTTTGGCATCCTGGTTACACCTTTTGTCTTTTGGTATCGGGCCCTTTTCCACTCAGGTCTTCTATTTCTACTAACTCGTTCTCATGTTGGCTCTTTGTGACATCGACTTTTTGGCTTCATCCTATTTGGTTTTGCAAGATTCATGATTCCTCTTGGAGGGCTTCTCCCATTGGTGCTCTCAGATTCGAAGTGGTTCCTTCTTGCTTTCTCTTGTACGAGGGTCATCACATTACTTGTTTCTTCTTATGTAAATGGCTTGCATGCCTCTTTGATCTATGGAGATTTTATTGTACCCCCAATGTATTCAGCTTCAATGCCCCTGCTTTCTCTTCTGTTCTAGTCTGATTTTCCAAGTGCATGACATCTACTTCCTGCTCTTATATCATTCTATGTAAACTTCTGTTTAATATTAATAAAATATTTTTAGTGGCTATACCACTTTTATTTTAAAAAAACAATTAATTTGTTACATATTTCTTGTTTAAATGATTGGTAATAAAAAAAGAATTTCAATATTAAATGAGCAAAAAATTTTCTAAGTATTTTTTTAAAATCTACTGATCAATTAGCCATCATAACCTCATTCAATTAATCCTTAATTTTTTCAAGAAGGCAGTTGGATTTGATTTCTTGTTTGCTAGATTTTGACTACATTACAAAATTGAGTGTTATGTTGGGTTTTATTGTGTATATGCAACTTGTAAACCAATTGCATACTAGACAAGTTTTAGAATTATGTGAAGTGTTTGATTTTTTACATTCAACCCTTTGAGCATTGAATGATTATCACACAATTTGACTATCAGTTCCCTCATGCGCTCATTCTAAATTTTTGAAAGAAATTATACTTTTAACGGTTTTTCCCTATGGTGACAGTGCATTTTGGGTTTTGAGTTTGGTTCTCCACTTTAGGGATTGGTCTCGACAAAAATAATACTAGAGTTGAGAAAATGAAACTAAATTGTTGGTAGATGGATGTGCAGTTATCGTGTTCAAATATCCTATGTTTTTTGTTTTATGACATTGCATGCTCTGGAGCAAAATATATGCCATGTACTTTGGTGAAGTCATTACATGGTTTCAAAAAGCCTACTTTCCTAAAAAACATGATAGGAGCATCAACATCCACCTCGGGTGAGAGCTCGTCATGCTTATTGTTTTGGTCGTAATGTTTCTATTTTTTAGTTTTTATAACTAGAAAGTTTCTTTCCACTATCCAGTTTATCAAATTTACAATAATCTTAGAGCCACTTTGGTACAAACTAGTGCATGAGAGGAGTTGCAGTAGATGAAAAACACACAAGCCACAAGATCAAACAATGAACAAAGACACCTTCCATGCAAGAGATCTACAAAATAATGATATGCTATATTCCTCAACTAAAAAATGCAAGAGCTCAAAAGAAGAGAAATTATCAAGAGTGCAAGAGAGATAATACAATTCCAGTTGTGTGCTTATAAGAGAAAAACCTTAAATGAGAAAGAATTCCTAAGTTTAGCTTAAGTGTATGAGCATAAATTAAACTAATAATTAATTATTAGCTAGTATATGATTACTCTAACACCCCCCTTTAAGATGAACTTAGGGAGTAGCTAAAAACCCTAAAAAGAGAATACATGATGGGTCCCGACAAACAAGGCCAAATAAGGTACCCATGTACAAATAAAAGATTTCTCAAAATCGGAGAAAAGGAGAAAAATTTTCTAGGAGAAAACTCCTCTCCAAAAGAGAGAAAGGTGAATGAAGGACTGAAAAGCCTCCAAAACAATGTCCCAAAAAAGAGGAACATGTAGAACATCACATTTAAGCATGAAGAGGTTGTAGAAAACTATTGAATGATGATTGCTGAAATGAAGAACTTGCTTCGAAACAAATGATGATCAGGATCAAGAAGAAAATAATCTACATAAGTTCCCCCAATGACACTACTCAAATTAGATGGAAAACAAAGGAAAACACCTAGAACTCGAAGATACAGATGGCACAAGTACCAATAGTCTGAAGAATTGATCAAATGATAATGGAAGGTTGCCTCCAAAAATAGGAATGCAAGAGTGTCCATATGGTAAATGCTCCATCTCACCAAAATGCATGTAACCAATCATTGATGTACACTACATCCCAAAATATATAGGAACAAGAACTAGATACATAGATCACTCCAATGTGAAACCAATGAAGCATTCTAGCACCAACAATAGAAACCCCCGCATAATGCTAAAAAGGGAGCTCATCATGATAGGAACACTGAAATTGTGTGAAACCAAGAAGTGCATGTAGGAGAACATATGAATGTGCAACTGAAAGTACCAACACATATAAAGGGTGTGCAAACAAAAGGCACACATGCACGAGGCTATTGTCGTGGAAGGGATACTCACTTGACAAAGGTATGATGGCAAACAAAGGAAAACATCAACCCCCTTTGGCACTTTATATCTTAGTTTGAGTACAAAAGGCGTAATAAGATGTGTGAAATCCCCAAAAAGATACACCAAAATGACACTTTATCTCAGTGCGTCTACAAAAGAGAATGTGCATTGAAAGGATGTCTACAATGCCCAAACAGGATAAAAAATTGGAAATGCATGAAGAACAACCAAAAACAAGTCATCCCACACAAACAACAAGTTCCTAGGAGCTAAGACTGCCAAGCAATTCACTAGTGTGCGAAAACAAAAAAAATGAATAAAATGTACCTAGAGAGAAATATGGAAAAAGTGAATAGATGGTTGTGTAGAGCTTTAAAAGTTTGTCCCAATGCCGTTGGAATCATAAAAATGAAGAAATTGATCAAAAGTTATGAGCTTAGAACTGAAAACAACACCTATAACTTCAATAGGCTATAGAATGTACTAGCAAAAGAAAAATGAGATGAGACCGACACCATTAGAAGATTGACAAAACAAAATTTTCGATGATATATTGTTCACCAAAATCTAATACCATATGCCCAAGTTATGGCCAAAAGAAAAAAAAAAACTCCTTTAGGGTACACGGAGGTTCAAAGGGACTCATGCAGTAGTCCATATTGCTGACATCAGTATGGCATGATGTTGACATCAGTGGAATATTCTAGGCAATATTCCCCTATGTCATAAAAAAAATATGATGCTCGGTATCAGAAGATTCTCCAAAATATTCATTGAGTTTGGAAAAAAATTGCCAATAAAAGTCGTTGGAAAAGTGCAAGAAATTCTGCATTGCCAAAAAATGTGTCGATGTCAGAAATCACATTAGAAATCTCGTCGATAAAAAATTGCATGCCAGGAAGAGGTTTCGTGGCCGGAGAAGGCATCAGACGGCAGGGAAAAGACTGCCGACAGGTTTGAACCCCCACCAATTGGGCCATCGAGGGCTGTGCCCAACCTATGGGCCCACAAACCTGCAAATGAAAGTATTGTGGGTACCAAAAATAAATGAACCACCCCATGAATTTAAACCACTCCATGGTGATGTGGTCTTGATGGTGGAGGAAAAACCTCAGAAGCAGCTTTTGGACTATGAGGGGCTCCCTTTTCAGTGTAGGAGATGTTTCTCTGTTGGTCATTTGGCCTCTGGCTGCCCTCTTGCTCACCACAAGGGCATTACTACTTGGTGGAAGGATGCTTTCTTGGACCATCTCATGGTGGGCTCTCCCTCTTCGAATGGTCCCTCTAGGGAGGACAACCCTTCCTTGACTGATTCATCCTTGGAGGTTGTGTCTCCCCAGGATCCTCCTTCGGCTATCCCTTTGTGGAACCATTGTTGCCTCAAAATGTTGTCATTGTTCCAATAGAGCCTGCTCATCCCTCAATGAACGCTTCTGCTGATCCTTTGAATGCCCCTGACTCTTCTTCTACACTTCTAGCTTCGCTGCATGGTGGCTCTTTGCCCATGGTGGCTGTTGAGCAATCACTCATCTCGCCTCGATCAGTGGACTTCATTTCTGAGGCTTCCTGGTCTGTTCTGCAGAGAAAAAAGAAGGGACTCCCCAAACCATGTCCTTGGGTTTTGGGAGTCAGATCAGTGCCCTCAGATTCTAGGGTTATCTAGTCCTCGTCCTTCATTTGACATGCTGTCTGTCGGTTGTTCATTTCATGGTTCTATTCTTTGTGTGGCCTGTATCTCTTTCTAGTTCATGTATTGGTTTGAACTAGCTTCTTTTTGGCCCTGAGGGATCTCCGTGTAAAGGGTAAAACACCCTATAAATGCTGCTTACTTTATTAAAAAAAAATATAATTAAAAAACTATTAAAAATGCTTATAAATGACTAAACATGGTCACATGACCATTAGTAGTTTACTTGTCATTTGTAATGTGACTGGATTGACGACTAAACCATTTTTAGTCATTTATTGGTTGTTTTGATTGATCTGTTTGGTAGTATATTTAGTCATTAATTTAGTCATTGATTGTTGTAAACTGGTCACTTATTTAGTCACTTTTTATTCACTGATTTATTTAGTCTTTAATTTAGTCATTGATTGTTGTTAACTGGTCACTTATTTAGTCATTTTTATTCATTGATTTCCTTTTATTTGTAGTTTATTTAGTCATTAATTTTAATCATCATTTTGATCAATTTAGTAGTTTATTTAATTTTTTTTTGTTCAATTTGGTAGTTTTTGTTCATCATTTTAATCATCATTTTGATCAATTTGGTAGTATATTGATACATTGTTTATTTAACATCATATAACTAGTTGCAAAGAGAAACAAAAGTCTTGGAAAAGGAATATGGTTGTCTTTATTAATTTGAAAAGACTTGCTGTTACATAAGAAGATTGCAATTCCTTGTAATCTATTGCAAACATCTTGTAATCTTTGACAAAATATCATAACAAGCCCATATTCAGCCTTCTACAATTCATAGTCAAAAACTACTTCCCTCAAAACCCTATGTCACTATGGTTTAAACCTCAATGAAGCCTTAATTGCAATCTTGACTATGTAGGGTTTGGATTTCACTGCCTTGCTATTTGCTGCCATCTTTATACATTGCAAACTTTACCTTGAAATCATTGAAACCTCCAATGTATACCTCAGTTCAAAAATACCATAATGAGACTAATACACAACAAGAAGTCACTGTCTTAAAACCTTTAAGATTGCAAACTATCAAGTGAAACAAGGAACATACTTGGACCATCTAACATTCCTCTCAAGGTCCAAAAAAAAGATGAAAAGCCAAGAAACTTTTCACAATTAATAAGAATTATAAGGTAGGGGGATCAATCACACAAAGGCTCTAGTCATAGAGAGCCGAGAACAGAGGGATTCCCTATCTTAACTTAGGCTAATGGTTGTTTAAGATGAGAATCAAGAATGAGGAGCACTCTCAAGTGCTTCTGTCACTCTACAGATCCGAAAGTCTAAATGAGGCTAGATGAGCCAGTTTCTGGAGTCCAAACTGCACCTTAGACAAATCTCTGTCCAAGGATTATAACGTGGGTCTGGGATGACAACATGATGCACGAGCATCTCTCAGGTTCATTGGCATCCATACGATCAGAAAATGTGAAATACAGTACAAAAAGCAAAGAAACCTATTAACTACCTAGCTGATTAATTTTAATGAAATAAAAATAATAATGAAGTACAATAAGTAGCTATGTAAATGATAAAGAAGGTAGATGAAGACAAGGGTGATGAATATCAACTCACTGAAGCTCCAATTCTCCAACGAGCTCCACACACACATTCACCTACACACAAACAAGAGGGAAAAATGTTGGGCTGTATAGAAGTTTCCCTTAGTCAAACCCCTGCTTTGGTGTTTCCACCTCCATGGACAACCAGAAACCCACGAAGTAGAAAATGCGATAAAGGAAAGAAGAAAGGAAAGTATTGAACTCTACAAAAGATACAATGCTACTCTATCAAACCACAACAAAAATGGAAGTGAAGCAATACCACCTCCACCCAAAGGCACTCAAGGCCAATGAAGGGAAAATGTAAGGCAACGAGCTTGGAAAAGTTGACACGGTTGCAACAGTGACAAAGAGAGGTCTCACAAGACTCCAAACTCATATCTTTTTTGGTAGAGCAACATGTACAAAGATGAAGTTAATGGAGTAACAAGCTACTACAATTCTCAATGGAGTGGTGAAAAATGCTCGAGAGAATGTGATAGATTGCTCAAAAGATAAAGAAGTGCTAAGAGGATGAAGATGATGAAGAGCTAGTGAAAGGTATGCATTTGAAGGAAAATTAGGAGGGAAAGTGCCATTTTCAGGTTGGTTGGTCGACACAGAGGTGTTACACATCATGCCCAATGGAGAGCATAACGTCCATGTGGACACTAGAGGTAGGAATATGTCAGGGATGACAACGCGCTGTGCAGAAGTCTGCACGTTACGTTCGCATCCCTGATGAATATTCCCTCACCGACACACAAGAAAAACACCAAGTGGATGGAAGGTAGGCGGGTGATGTGGAATTTCTCCTTTGGGTTTGATTTTATAAGGTCAAGGATGCAAAAGGAGAATTTACACAATGGGTAAAAATTTGATCCTCTACATTTTTCCCCCACTTTAGCGAGCACAAGTATCGATGAGTGTTCAGTAAAGTAGATTGAAGAGTTAGAAATGTATACTTGAACTGTCGAGGAAACAAACCACAATCTGGTGAGCTTGAAAGCACAGGGAAATAAAAGGAATTCACATGTACTCTCTCTTGAGGAGGTTCAAACAAGGAGACTCCATAGCTCTGCAAAACTACGAAGTTGAATAAAGTACACTGAAGGCCCACAGACCAACGATGGAAAAATCTTGCAGGATGCAAGTGCTTCACAGGCCCTCAGACCTACAAAGAAGGAATTCCCCCAAGCACTCTCTCATGAAGGAATCCAAATGTGAGGGGACTTCGCAGAGTCAGATTGAAAAGCAGCTTAACAGGCGCACCTGAAAAGCAACATGTTAATCCACAGATAAAACATGTTAGAGATCAGAAAGTAGCCACACAGGAAAACAAGTAAATAGTCACGCAGATAGTCAAAAACTTGAAGGAAGAAATTTCAAAGGGGTCCCTCGAGAACCCTTCAAAAGAAGAGGGGTCCACTCAAGGGATGTGCTGTTTGAAAGTGCAAGAATGTTTTTTGCAAATCAATTCAACATCAAAGAATCCTTTCGAAAATTTTTCACTTCATCAAGGAATTTGAAAGGAAAAAAATTCCCCCTCGCGAGGGGAATGTTGAGGTTTCTCCTGCAGGAAAAGCTGCTCTCTCCTTGGAGGAAAGTTCTTCAATTTCTTTCTTTGTGAACTCATGATGAAAGAAGCACGTTTCGCTAGGGGTCCTTGTTGAGAATGCAATTTTTGAAAAAGTTTTGAAAATATTTTTGAGAAAAGATTCATTGGCTACAAATGCATTTTCTGAATATCAAGGTTGAAATGATAGCCCCCCATTAGGATGGTGCGTGCTGATCACAGAGGCATGTGGCATCCTAAGGAGAGAAAAGAAAGAATGCAAAAGTGATGTTGTGGCCCACAAGACATAGCGAGATTTCACCGTGGTAATGTTTCCGCGCACACGAGGGACAACACATGAGCACCACAACATCACAACTCAAGCAAAGAAGAGAGAAAGATAACCATATTGCAAAAAGAGACAATGACATCATAGGGCACGGGGGCGATATGATATTTTGGGTTTAGAGCTGCTCATAAATATATATAAGTATAGTAATAGTATATTATGAACTGTCATCAACCCCTTACTATATCAGACCATATGAAGAATGCATGAGAAAACAAAGTAAAAATAAAAAATTGGGTCAACATGGAACGAAAGCCTAAATGCCCCCAACACTTTGCATCATCCCCAATTTGTCGAAAATCAATACACATAACAAAGGAAGAATGATGCCACAAATAGAGGAAGTTTTAATGACACATAATCACTCCCCGTGATCCAAGCAACTAACGGTGACATGGGTCATCTAAGAACACATACCCCAAGCACAGGGAACACAGCCAAACACATACCATACCCCGAATCTTAAAGGTGGGCCTATGAGACACCCCCCTTTAACACTCATCAACTTAAGAGGTCATCACCTCCCAATCTAGATCATTATATCGAAGGCGTATCGACCTAAGGGCTACCGTCAAGGGGAACCCTCCAGGGAAAACTTTAAGAAACTCCCCCTCGGGGAAGGTGTAAAATCCTCGTGAATCTTGTATACTTCTCGAGAAAAATATTAATTTTAGTGGAAATTTTTTTCGTTTTTTGGGAAAAAAATCTCAATTGGTGAATATTTTCTAATTGGTAGAAGTCTGTGGAAAATCCTAGTGAATTGCAAATTTTTCTAAACTGATAAAATATTTTCATTGGTGATTAAAATCTATTTTCAAACCTAGAAAATATTTCCATTGGTGAATTAAACCTATTTTCAAAATAGAAAAAACAATTTTGTTGGTGATTAAATTTTTTTTTCAAACCAAAAAAATATATCCATTGGTGAATTAAACCTATTTTCAAATGCATAAGAAAAAATATTGGTGAATCAATATAACCGTGGCCGTTCGATCAATTTTTGATGGATGACTGTAGTTGCATTTCATAAGTAAATCTTTGAAGCACTAGATTTTCAAATTGAAACCTCTAGAATAACACTAGAAACATTAGATGTAGACACATGGCGAGATCAAGGCTCATTGCTCATTGTGGTAATGAACTTAAGTGGCAGAATTATGCACGTGCATAAAGTTTGTTTTAAAAGAGGGACCGTTCGATGAATTTTGATGGACGACTATAGTTGCATTCTAGAAGTAAATCTCTAAAGCACTAGATTTTTGAATTGAAACATCCAGAATAACACTAGAACCGTTAGATGCAGACACATGGCAAGATCAAGGCTCATCGCCCATTGTGGTAATGAAACTGATGGGTTGAAGGATTTTGGCAATGACTCATGAGCGATAGAAGAACTTAAGTGGCAGAATTATGCACGTTCATAAAGTTTGTTTTAAAAGAGGGACCATTTGATGAATTTTTGATGGATGGCTATAGTTGCATTCCAGAAGTAAATCTTTGAAGCACTATACTTGCAAATTGAAACCTCCGAAATAACACTAGAACCGTTAGATTTTCAGAAATCAATGGTTGGGATTTTATTAATTATTTAGGTTTTTTGGTCATTGTGCTCTTGTTTACCGTTTAATATTGCCTAAGTCAGACCAACATATTTTATGACAAAGCCTTAAATCTTAAGTCTTAATCCAGAGGGTTGAGTCTCGTCAATCTAGCACTTGTTTTTAAGGATTCAAGTGTTGAAATAAATGTTAATTGTCACATCAATGATAGTGGTGAATTTAAAAATGATAAGTGTGATGTCATACTCATTGTGTTCATGGTAACTTCTATATATACTTCACCAACTAGATGTTCTTCATATCATTTATAATATATTTGGCTTTGATTTATTTCTTCTCTATTCTCAATTTAACTGAGATATTATGGAGTCTTCATGGCGTGTCATGCTACCCAAATGTTTTTGGGAGAAAATAAGGGACGATGCATACGACAAATGAAATTTGGGTATGGTTTTTACAATTCCTTGTGTGCAGGTTGAGGATGCTATAAGAATAATTGTGGGTTGGGAATGGCTTCAGAACAACCCTCGTGCTCTATATTATGAGGTAGCTTCAACTTTCTTGTCCAACTGCATGGAAATTTTTCTTGATAAATATTTGGTGAAGACGTTGGCAATATGTTATTTGCAGCCTTTCATCTACTCGGTTTCTTCATTGGAGTTGGCGCTAGAGCATTACAATTTTGAAAGTGGATTAGCGCCTGTTGGTGGAATCTTCAAGAAAGTGGAATTACATGCTTCTACAACATAGACTCTTGCCTTGGTTAATATGAGATAGGGTCTGCTATGTGATACGAAAATTGAATCATTAAAGAGTTTGGAGTTTTGGAGGAAGGTTTTGGGTGATTTGTTTTTCTTCTCTGCTGTTAGTTTGTTAAATTCGATTCACGTTCTACTCAAACACCCGGTTGATGGCCTCAGCTAATGTTACAAAAAAAAATAGTAATGAATTGTGTGATGTGTCACGTGTCTATATTTTATTGTACAGCGTAACACTTCTTGTAATATGTACTTTGTGACTGGTTTTTTGTCATAGTTAGTGGCTTTTTTCCTTTTGGCCATGCTGGTTATGTACTATGTACTTCAGTCTTTAGCAATAGCTACTTAAATTAAAATAATTTTTGTGGCTCCATTCTTGTAAATCCTTTTTGATTTGGTCAATATAAAAATGTGGCTTTTAAAACTAATAGTAATTATCAACATATAGTTTTGATCATAAGTGAGCAAAATTTATTGTGAATTATTAGTGGACATTGATAATGATTAAGGTAAAATGAGATATTTAATTCTCTCTTTTCAACGTGTTAAATTACTCTACCTTTCATTTATTCTATTGAAATTCTCAATCTTTTTAAAGAAAGTTTGGGTGTGGTACTATAGGTGACAGCGCAAATTAATGCCATATGAATAGCCAGAGTGATTGATTGGATATATTTATATTGAAAAATTCATGATGTATTGTAGAATAGTAGATGATGATTTCAATAATCCAGTGATTTAGTGAAACAAGATTTTTAATGATTTCATATCGTTTGAGTGGCACTAGCGATTTTGACAATTGACAGCTTGTCAGCTTGAGGTACAGTTTGCATGTAGCCAGGCTGTCAGAGTCCAGATGTCACGAATCAATTAAGTTGGTGTATTGGTTTGTGCGAATCATAATTATGACTATACCCAACCTCACACGTGACACGTGTGAGGTGTACACAGGGACTAGGCTGGTAGTGGCACTATTGGTGACACTTTTGGCCCATAAATAAGGTTAGTGAGCCCAATTGAAATCATTCGTTGAATTGTCATAAGGGTTTTCATTTTTTAGGGTTAATAACTTAATAAGGATTCAAGAAGAAGATGATGTAGTATTATTGGGGATACTCTAAATTCTCCTGCCTCCAGTTATGTAGTTGTAAAGTAAAAGGCCAATTTCCTTCAAGTTCATAATGGGTGGAATTGGAAATAATTTTATTTTGTTCACCTGACTTCTCAAATAGGTTTTGAACCAAGATGAGGAGCTCTGATGGAGATAAGTGCTTTCCTAGTGCATGGAAGCTGCAAGTAGAAGATGAGAGCAATTTTACTACCCCTCATCGTCTGCATGATTCTGATTCTCAAAGGGGATAAGTACATTTTGTATCTTCAAGACTCCCAATTCCCCAACATGGTTGCCCAGGAAAGTCCCATACATTTATTTTTAGAGCTCATCTTCTGAATGGAAGAAATTTTACAACCCATCATCTTCTGTATGAGTTTGGTTTTGAAAGGGACTAAGTACATTTTGTATCTTTATAGCTCCCATTTCCCTAGTTTGATTGGCCCCCCTTTCCCCATGCATTTATTTTCAGAGCCCATGGCTGACTCAACAAGTCCCATGTGTTTATTTCCATAGTGCATGGTTAACCCAGAAAGTCCCATTTATTTTCAGAGAAACATGTATCACATTTACGTTTTCACCAGCGATCCAGTAGAAGCTTGGCACTTGCACTTACATTTGTATTTGTACTATGTAATAATGTGACATTGTAATTCAGTTGTAATAAAATAAATGGTTGTGCTATTAATGTGACATTGTAATTCATTTTATTAAGTCCTTTGCAAGTTAAGTTCTATTAATGTGACATTGCAATTCATTTTATTAAGGCCTTTGCAATGTTAAGTTACTAGCCCCTTGGCCTTGATGTCAATCCTAGCGCATTAAAGTTTAAAGGAACTTTAAAACACATGTTTATTATTTATATCATAAATTACTCAACCGTTTGATGAACATTTGATGTATGGTTGTAGTTGCATTTTAGAATGAAATGCATAGAGTGTTAGGCTTGCGAACTTAAAACTTCAGAATCACCCTATAACCATTAGATTAACAAAGATTAATGGTTTAGAATTTGCTGTCAATGCATGAGTAAACCATAAATGGCTTGTTTTAAATGCTGTCAACCATGTACTAATTATGTACTGTGTAGTCTAGAAGTAACATAAACACATAGACATTTAAGTTTCATTCACTTTAATATTAAAAAAAACAACACTTTCTATTGCTAAGTGATTTTATTTTGAAGTTAGAGGGTCAACACACAGGGGGATTTCAGTCTTCAGTTTGCTCATTGCAGTGCACCACCCTGTTCTGGGTTCCAAAGTTCCACTTCCAACAAAGCCATTCCAATAACCCAATTTCAACTTCAAGAATCAAAATCTGGGTAAGTTAAAGAATTCCTGTAACTACGTTTCATCATTTGATGTTTCTTAAAATCTTATTTTGTCAAACTTTGAAGTTTAGGTTTAGGGTTAAGAGGCTTAAGAATTAAGAAAAATTAAGGACTAATAGGGAATTCACAAATTTCACATTGTTGATTGTATCATGTCTACCACTAGTACCACTAGAGCGATGTCGAATAAAAAAATACATTATGCAAAATTGCTTAAAACCCCAGGTTTCATTGATGAATACCATGATATTTATGATCTTGAAACCTGTGGTAGGTGTACCTCAAAACTTAGATTTTCATTTCAGAATAAGGATGCAAAGAAAATGCAAGTTAATAGTATCAGTGCACCGTGGGTAACTGGATTAGGGCGCATGATGTTACATGAGGTTTTCCCTTTCCCATAATTTATCATGGTTTGTGCCCTAAATTATGATGATAACAAAAGAGAAATTGTTAATAAAGATCAACAAAGAATAATTTTTATCCATTAATGCAGAAGAACTTGGAAAAGTGTTGGCCTTGGGGTTTACAACCGAAGAATTTGGAAATGTCCACATTGACCTAGAAAAGCTTGCTAGTGATTATGAAGCAGTGGATGAAATGGAGAAAAAAACTTTCTTAAATAGAATAGTTCAGGATAGAAACAAATTGAAAGGTGATCATAATCCTCCTTATGATTTGGATATTTTTAAACCATGGGTTCAGGATACTATTTCCATGCTAGCATTTTTCCTTGGACTAGATTGCAATTTGGAAGTGGGGGTGCAAGCCTCCTTGAAATGGTATATAATATCCATTATGGTGTTCCACATGTCAAATATAATTTTATTGGGAACATTGTAGAATCCATGCATAAACAATTTTTAATGATTAAAGGAGGTTCCACCAAGACATTTAGGTTCACAACCTACTTGTGCTATCTTTTTCTATTCAAATTTAGTGGAATTTTTTAGACCAACAAGCTTCAGATTCAGCCCTATAGTAATTCTGAGGAAAAGAAAATGGCTCCAGTATATGAATGGACCAATGTGATAAGGATGCATGATTCTTGAAGGAACTATAGTCATTTTGTAGACTACTTTTTGGCTCCATTGCATCAAGCAATTACAAATACTCCAATGCCTAGATTGCTTGTCATGTAGAAATTGCATTCAACTAGGAAAATAAATACAATTGGCTGATTAGTACTTAATGGAAAAATATATTTTGCTAAGATTTTATGGATCGGGAGTACAACCATACAAAATTCCAATACATGTGACAAAAAGGGTTTTTTCTTTGGAATATGTAAGGTAGATGCGGAGTATTGATGAACTACACTTTATCGGTCAGGGGAAGAAGACCTTATTTCCTTCTTTACCTTTTTCATGTGGAGGGATCACATTTGAGAGAAAAGCATTTAGTGTGGCACATAATCTTTTGAATTTTTTTGATTTTGATGCTATCTATCACTAGCAGTATGATCCATGTGACACCATTAAATCAATGATTGTGTTCAATAAGAATGCTGCAAGTAGAATTCAACATCAAAGTAAACCCTTGCTTGAAAACTTGAGAAACAAGGATTCTGGGGATGAGGTCAAAATAGCAATGGAGAAAAGTGCTGCTAAGAATGGTATTTCTTTTGAATAATTGTTAGAAAAAATTATGGCATTGCATCAAAAGACAATTAGGAGGTACAACAATTTTTATGAAAAAAGTCATAAACCATCTAGTAGAGTAAAAATGCCAGATTCTCTAGAGAAGGAAGTTATAGATAAAAATTGGTCACAATAAAAAATTATTGCCTTTTGGTCTATGAGGAAGGAGCTAGGTGATCCAAGAGCTCTTGCAGAGTATGGAGATAACAAAGAAGATTGTGAGTTTAGAAAATTATGGAATATAGAGCATTTGGATGAACAAGAAGATAAAGAAAGTGATGATGAATCTAATGATGACAGGGAAGAAGAAAGCCATAAAAGAAGCTTATACTACAGGAGCAACCATAGCTGAAAAAATGGGTTATGAAGGTGGTCCTTTGGGGTCCCAAAGACAAGGCCCTTGGATGGTAACATATGTAGAGCATAGAAAACGAGTTGATAAATCTAGCCTTGGGGTTGGAGGTGAAAAAGTAGACCTAGGGAATACAGGTCAATTTGTTAGAGATTCAAATCCTCATCCTCATGGTCAGACACAATCACAACTAGGACATGCCCATGGTGGAGAGCTTAGTGCAACTGGAACTACCTCTGGTGGCGATGGTATAGGTAGTAGTACTAGTAGTGGTCAACATGTGCTACAAAAGAAAATTACACACAAGAGGACAACAACACAATATACCACAGAAACACTAGGTGATCAAGGTAGACAAAAGAGGCAAAGGATTTTGACAGGTCCAAGTCACACTACTAGTGGATCCACCACAAAGGAGTTATTTCCAAGCACTCCCCCACTTCCAGTTAGTCTGGTTGTGACATCATTAGCAATTGCAAGTACTCCTATTCCTTCGCCATTCAAGCATTCCATTGTTCCTGCAACCCCAGGTTTTGATTACATTGAAGAGTTTAAAAAGAAATCATAATTGAATAAAAAAGAAGAAGCAACTGATGGAGAGTGTGTTTGCTGTAACTTTAGAGCCTACAACAACCATGGTATTACCCACATTTGACACAAATAAATAAATCATGGAGTACACAATTCTTGTTCCCACAGTTCAAAACAAACCAACAAATCAGATGGCTCCATCTGAATTCTAGGTGAACAATATTCAATTGGATTTTTTAGGACTCAAAAATACTAACAAAATTAATGTATCAAAGAAGAACAATGAATTGGTATACACATCACTGCTAAAGCAAGATAGTGAGAAAAAAGGTTGTAGACTCAAATTGAAAATTTATAGGCATACCTATTAAATGAGAAAGAAAAGAGGAAAGAAACAGATAACAAAAGCAATTAATTAGAAAAAACAATAAAAAAAATTGCCTCTACATCAACAGGCAAAGATGATAAGTAGAATGAGACTATAGTTAATGAACTGAAGCAAAGGCTAGATGAGAGCAACAAGAAATATGATGAGGAAAAATCCACTTTAGAAAAATTAAGACTAAGCATTGCAAATGGAAATGCACAGTGGGAACAAAAATTGGAAGAGAGAAAAATAAATGAAAGATTGGAGGTAGAGCTGATGGAAGCAAAAAATGAAATTAAGTCTTGTCAAAATAAGTTATCTACATTTTGTAGAGAAACAATGAGGTATATGAAACAAAAGATCTGGGATGAAATAATGTAGAGGATTGATCATTTGTGTGACATGTTTCAATTGATTGATGCTATCAGACAACATCATAAGAAGCTCAACAAATATTTAATAGACAACAAAAATGTGTTGGCATTAGAGAAAATCATAAATCAAATTCAACAAACAATGTACAAAGCCAGTGACAATGTTTTGAAATCAAAAGGGATTGCTAATTGGCTTGCTACATCAATGACATCATCTATCATTGAAAAGTGTTTGAGAATGTGTGAAACAAAGGAATATTTGCATTTGGTTGGAGAAAAGATGAAGAAGGTGGATGAAAAGGTAAGGAAATTCACAGATCTTGGTTTTCCAGAGGCTTTTGAAAAAAATGAGCAATTTGTTGGAAATAATGATTTTAGAAAGAAGATGGAGGATGGAAGGAAGATTGATTTGGACCAATTTCCTCAGAACCCAAATGTGGTGAACTATTTGGATTCCATCAAACCATTGCTAACCCTGAATGCAAAATTGACTGAAGAATCCAAGACGGGATTTGAATCATGAATTGTTAACAAATCTTCAAGTCAAATAACATCAGTTAGAACAAATAAAAATTCCACCACCTAAAGAGTGGAAGTTGCTAGAAAATGTGATGTAGTGATTTGATTTTTGATAATATGAGTTTCCAAGTTCCAACTCAGCTCTATGCAGAATTGTCTTTGAGCAAGATTTTGCATTGCCAATGCCTCTATGTATTCCTTCATGTGATAATCAATTTAAAAGCTCAAATTCAAACTTTAGTAATGTGTTGATGTTCAATTATCTGTATTATTTATTATATCATTTGAAGAAAAAGTTTGGTAGTGGTTTCAACTACTAGATACACTTTAAACGATTGCTGAATGCTGATGTTCATTGTTGTATATGATACTAATACTATTGTTAATATTTTATTAAGCTAATAAACATTGAGTTGAGTGATGAATTGTTGAGTACATGTTCAAGTTTTACTTTTAACACAATTAAAATATGAACTATAAAGTGATTTTAATTCCAGACATCCATAATCTTAGTGAAATTGCATTACAATTCACACATCAATACTCAAACTCCTTGAGTACTTAGCAGATTCACTAAAAATTTATATGAGTTCATGCTTTAATCAAGGTACTTTAACTAGTTCATTAAACTAGAGCCAGAATTAAAACATACATCAATGCATAATGAGAAAGAAGATTAATGAAAGATCATTGATCATATTTCATTAATAATTAATCTAAAATGTTACAGTTGGAGAGATGATAGACTCAAAATAAGGGAGCAAAACAAGCTTAGTCGCTAGTCCTTTGAGTTTTATAACCTTGTCGCGGAGTTCTAAATTTTCATAACTTCTCGATTCCTCGACTTGGTTCACTTTGTTGAGTAACTGAATTGCAAGTCTTTTAGACACAACCTTTGAGTTATGGTGTGAGGATTTATTCTACTTTTTTTGAGTAGTTTTCCAGTGGATTATCTATTATTGGAATTGGAATGATGGATTTTTGGTTATTTTCATTGCTGTGGTTACTATCACTCAAAGTCGCAGTTTTGGTGCTTTTCTTAACCTTAGTCGCTAGTCCTCAGAGTTTTATAACCTTGTCACAGAGTTCTAAATTTTCATAACTTCCCAATTCCCCAACTTGGTTGATGGTTCACTTAAACTTTGTTGAGTTGCAAGTATTTCTTGGTCAACTTTCTAGTTAGTGGGTTGGAGGTTTCAAAAACTTTGAAACTTCAGACTTTGGTTCTAAGGTTCCAAGTTTCAGTGACCACGCAACATTATGGACTTATCTTGCCTTTCAAAGGTGTCGTCATCTGAAATCTCATTGAATGCTATGTACGAACTAACCTTGTGTTGTCTTTTCAAGAATTTTGAAAAACATGCAGGTTTAAGGGCTATCTTTTCGAGGAATGAAATTGAATTCTGCATTTAATGCACGTCCTATAAAAAATGATGGCATAAGTGGGTGGCAAAGTTTTACTTAGACATTTATCCTACATTCTCATTCTTTGCCAAGGCCAACACTTCTCAAGTGAAAACATTCTATCTCTACGAATTTGCGCTCATGCAGAGTGGAATTGAAAATGACTGGTCTGGCATTAAACACACGTCTTGTTGATGACTTAAGTTGAGGTGGAAAAAATTTTGCTAAGTTTTTCAGCTACATTTCCTTCTTCTGCAATCTACTCTTCCAGGTGTTTGTGTGTTTCTTTATGTCCTAGGAGTTCATGCAGTCTGGAATTGTAAATCGTTGGCCCGACGTAAGGGATACAAAGCTCGAACCTTTTAAGTTAGAATAGTTTTGGGCATGCCTAGAGAGTGACGAGCAGTCTAAGATGGATATAAAACTGTTAGAAAGTGGGCTATCTCAAGCTGGAGGGTTTCCAAAAGTTGTGTTGAGTGTGGACCTGATAAGTGCATGTGCGAGAAGGTACATTCTGGAGACACGAGAAATTAAAGCCGTAGACGAGACTGTAATTGTAGAAATTTTTCCTAAAGTTGTTTCCCGTGCACTGAGGATTCCAGAAAGGGAACCTGTAGAAGACATGTCTGTCACAGTGGTAGGTGAATTTTTCAAAGTGAATGAAGACTAGTGTAAGAACTCCATGGCCAAAACCTAGTTGAAGTATGAAAGGAAAGGTAAGTCGCAATTGCCGACTAAACTCAAAAGAGTGCATTTTAAGGAAGAAATTGCAGATGCTATTGCTTTATTTCACCGTGTTGTTGGGAATGCATGAGTTGAGTTATTTGAGAATTGGATGTGTCAGTTTATCTTGATAATCTATGATGAGAACATTTTCATTGACTGGGCTGAAGTTATTTGCTTCCATTTGAATGAGCAATTAATTAATTTCCATAAGACTGCTACTTTTTGTATGTGTTCTTGCCTGAGGTACATTGTAGCTAGTCAGAGGTCCTTTTGGATTGGGTTGGAGCCACAAGGAACCCCAGTTTTTGATATTCCCGTGTATAAACACTTTCCTCAGTTCACTAAACAATTTGGAATGGGTCATTTTTGTCATGTTAATGATGCATTTTTAAAGGAGGCCATGAGGAATCTAGATGGAAATCCAAAAATGAGCTTTTCCCCTGAATTGATTTCTCTTGTATCAAATTTTGGGAGATTTTATATCCAATTTGATAAGTTTTCCTATATAAGAATATGGGGTTTTGAGAAAGCCCCATTGAAATTACCTCGGTATCTTGAAGATTTACTAATATTTCTGGCAGTTTGTCGACAAATGGCCATGGTTAATATTAAGTATATGAGCATGGGGAAATGAGGGTATGCCTTCCCATTGAAGACTCCTTATTTTATCTACCAAACAAACCAGGTGGCTAGGGGAGCTGAAGGAGTTCTCATGGAATATAACCTCCAGTATCTATCTATGAGAGCTAATTTTGACAGTAAGGGTTTTGTGAAGTAGAATCTCTACAGAAGGAGCTTATATTGGCATCAACCATCTATCAAAGATTTATGGGAAGGTTGTGTCGATGAGAACAAAGTTTTGAGAAGAGATTATATGAGGCTAATGCTAAACCAAATATAGGCTTTTGGTCTGCCATTTTAGATTCCTAAAAATGTAGCTGAGGATTCAACAATCATAAATCCTGGATATGAAAATTTGCTTGATAAATCCCACCCTAGGGTTGATTGGAGCGAAAGTAAAATTTCATATATGGGGGTGCGTGCTACCCCAGTGCTTAAAAGAACCCAGGACAGGTTGGATGGGGAATGTCAACAAGTTATTGGTCCTATTTAGAAGCCTAAGTCATCAGAAAAGAATGAACAAGGGTCTATGCAAGCATTTGGTACAAGTGTATCATCGGGGAAACCCTCTGTTAGGTCCTCTAGTACAAATTCTCAGTCAGGAGGTGATGGTGATAGGCCATAAGAAATAGTCAAGTTGAAGACCATATGTGAACAAGACAATGTGCTTTCTCCTACCCCTAAGAAGAAGACCAATCAAGAAAAACTTGTGCCTGCAGATTTTGAAGCTATCTTTAAACAGATCGTTGAAGATAATATATTTCCTCCTCTGTCTGAATTGCCCTCTTCTCTGCCTCTAGTTGATAATCCACCTATCAATCCTAACACTCCTAAAGAAACTATTAGCGGAAATGAAGATTTTGGTTTGGTAGTAGCCTCCCCAGGATAGCTGAAAAAAGCAGTGGAGAAGAAGAGAAAGCATATTCCTACAATGATAGTTGGAGTGGATATAGTTGCAAAGTTACTTCAACGCTCTTCAAAACCTAAGAAAGATAGGTGGATGTCAAGGATGGTGACTGATGCTACTTCTGGAAATCAAATATTAGAAATTGCTAAGCCAATGAAGGATTTGAATGAAGATGAAATAATAGAGGCGAACTACAAAGTCACACATGTTGATATGGGGCCTCCAACACTGGAAGGTGATGTGTACCATGCCAATTATTCAGTCAATGTCTTGATTAAAAGAGTGAAAGAACAGAGGAAAGAAAATATAAAACTGCACTCTCAAGTCCTTGCATTGGGTAACTTTATTTATTCCATGGCCACTCCTCCTACATCTGATGAAGCCTCAAGTTCTCAAGTAGAGCGAGAGGGCATCAATGTGCTCACCATACAACAAATTAAAAAGAATTTGAGCTATTCCATAACTGCTTGTGAGTGGATCGATAAAATATCTCAAGAGGCTATCTTCTTTCTGAATAAATTTGTGCTCTTTTACACTCGAGTTGTTAACAAGAGGAAGGAGTTAGTAACAAAACTTTAACAAGTCAGAAAAGATCAAACTAGTCTCTATGTGCTCTCTCAGGAAATGAAATAATTGATGTCTATGGATCAAAAGATATTAATTGGTGAGAAAATTGTGAATAATCCTAGGAAGCTAGACCCTTCTTGGTCCGATTCATTGGAATGGAAATTTAATATATATGATAATATGGTGAAGGAAATTAATAAAACACTTGATCAATATTTTGAAATGTTGGGGGAAATTAAAGAAGATTGTTCTATTTTGGGAGTGGAAATTACTGATGAGTTTGATGAAAGTATTCTAGATATAAAAGAGATCTCTCTGAAGTTTAGAGAGATATCCAATAAAGAAATAATTGATCCTACTATAGTGACATGGGAGTCCTCAAAACTTAGTGCAATGCAGATCCACCTGAAGTCTTATAAATCTGGAGAAGAGAAAAGATCTGAGATGTTGGTTGAGTCTGAATTTGATTTGGGAAAATGGAGAATTAGGTTACAAATTACTACAATTCCAGGGAGCAAGAACATATTTGCAATTGTCACCAGCTATCGAGATTACAGGTCTAGGATGAGGGCACATGAAAAGGCACAGGGACATGAAGTGGTTGAAGTTCTGGAAGATGAATCTGAAGATGAGGCGAAAAAGTGATGCATAGTTTTTTTTAGCATTTCATGATACTTTATTTAATTTTAGTTCTTTTAAGTTGAAGACTATTTTAATTTTTGGGTGCATTTGTCTTCAAGAAACTGTTACCATAGATAATTGGTTTATGCTTTAAATATTGGTTTGGTCGATGCAGTTAGGATCTTTTGGGAAAAAATTTGATTTTCCTCATTAGAGAAAAAACTCTTTTATGCTTTCAAGTCTGTTTTATAGTTATCTTTCAATATAGAAACTCATATGGTGAAGTTTATGCAAACATAATATTTGTGTTGTGGTGTATGGATTTATTCTGTTTATTCTAAATATCTTGCCAATGGTTATCTATGTTGGTGTTCTGGATGTTTAATAGATTGCATTGCTATTGGATGTTTATATTTGAATGAATGCTTATGGCAATGGTTGAGTTCAGTTAAAGAAATTTATTAGTTATGAAGTGATTCAAGTCTTTGTGCTTTAGTTTATAGTTTGTTATTTGCATGCCTTTCAAAGCTTTCTGGTTAAAAGCTACACCTTTCTTTGCTTTCTAGTTAAAAGCAACCTGTATTTCTATTCATTGCATATCATAAAAGGTAGCTACCACATTGTAAAATAAGCAGAAAATTGGTATGAAATTTAGGTGACTTGGTAGTTTAAGCTTTTATTGTTTAAGTTGTGTGGATGCCTTTATAAGTTATTTATGTTGAACTGTTAGCTTATAAATTATAAGTTATGGATGTTGAACTGTTAGCTTTTGTTCAAGGAATGGATTAATAATATTCCTTTCAGTTATTTATCAAAGATTGTGTGAATGGAAATGCAATAGGAATTTATAGATAGTGTGATAAGTGTTGTTCTTTAAAAATGATGCAGAATCACATATCAAATTCAATACCATGGAATACAATATAAAATATAAAATATCACAATTTCATGGAATACAACATAAAATATCATCAACTATAGTTTGGAATATGATTCATGAAGTTCAATGATTCATAATTTCATTGAATATAATATAAAATATCATCAACTATAGTATGGAACAATGGAAACTGATCCATGAAGTGCAGTATAAATACCTAAAAGCTGCTAATTCTCTTCCATTTCCCAAATAGAGTTAGGGTCCTCAAACTAACGTTCATCTTGAGATAAAGTAAAAGAGTCGTCTTGAATTTGAATCCAAGTCTACTCTTCATTTTCTTTGGCCTGTGTCTCAAATTCAACATTCATTGTGTGATTTGCGTCAATGCAATCTTTCCCAGTCCCGCTGCCACTGCCACTAGTACTAGCATTTGGAATTGGAGTGTTGCACAACCCAGTCCTTCTTCTTTCACATGCAGACCTCCAAATTGCGAGTGCCCTTTCAAAAGGAAAATTAAAGACATTATAAATAGTTCCTTTCAACCTCAAGCAATTTTCCAAATTCTTGTCTAGTTTGTTTGTTAACTTTGATTTCAAAAACCCCAATGTACTAAAAACTCTCTCATCGTCCACCAACCCCAATATCATTGTTTGACATAAATCAACAAGTTTGAAATATTCTAATATTGAACCACACAATATTTCACTCTGACCTAAGTTTGTCCAAACTTTTTTTATTGATCCCAGTTCAAAGGCCTTCTCCATGCCCATGGATTTATACTGGTCCCTCATAGTTGTTGCAAAACTCCTAGATTGTTTTCTAAGCTTAGCTTCATTTAAAATTCCTTCTATTTTTTGCTCATCATATGTTACACTTTTCGAAAATTGTTCAATCAATATTTTTACTTGATCATGAAAATATTTTGGGTTCTCTCAGTTTTCCCAAAATTGAGGATACACAATACCCATGGCTTCAAGTATTTCATGTTGAGAGAATCTTTCATGAATCTCTGAGGAAGAGATTTTGCAATTTCCTTCAAATTATCACTAGCAGATTTAACAATGCTGTTAAAATCTTCCTCCTTAACAACTACTTCTCTACAAGAGCGCCTGGATATCTTACAATGGTACATTGGTATCTCATATCGACGCACACAGATACATAAGTGCCTACTTGCATTAAACTGTAAATAATTATTAGGATTATTCAAATCAGTAATTTTCAGCTAGATGAAATAATTTGGGCCATCTTGTGTTAGATCTAGATATAGATGATTGAGGGCCAAGCATGTATATTTACGTAGATTGGAATATTCATTAATATACATAGTTCTTTCTTGGGATTTCTTCACAAGATTGTTCATCACATCTAGCATGGGGAGAAGACTAGATAAAGTCAAGAGTGTCTCTATATTGCTTAACCTATGTAAGAGGTCAAGAGCTTTGTCTACTGTGCTGCGATGCTCGTACATCACTCCAATCAAGGACTGATATTCTGAAAGAATTCGTTGCATTGGTCCATGTAGGGAGATCCATTTGGTATCGACATCCTTGAGAAGCTTGTTTCCTAGTGTTAATCCCTCAAATTTTTTTTGAAATTCTGTGAAATGTTTGGGACTTCGGAAAAAGTATGCGTGGATTTCATAGACTAGATTTTCAACTTTTGATACTGTAGGAAACTTGTTTACAATTTTGAATGCTAAATTCATTATGTGGGCCATGCAGTGAATACCAAGAATGTATGGTGCACAAGTAGTTTTTAACTTTGTGCAAACATAGGTCCTTTGACCTTGCATCACTGCAGCTCCATCAACTCCTACACACACCAACTTTTTGGCAATTGTCAACTCATCCATACCTGCAATTTCATTCAAATATTTCTTGACTAGTTCAAATATATTTTGTGATGTTGAACTGTCCTTCATTTTATAAAAACAAAGAAGATGAGCTTAGTGAACATGTCGTTCTATAGTATACAAATGCATAGAAACCCAAGAAGTATTGCCTACCATAGTAACTTCATCTAAAGATAATGCAATGAAATTTGACTCCTTTACTTTCTCCTTTAAATCTTCTTTTTCAACTATAGCAAGATAGTTTTCCCATTCCCATCCAGTGTTTATTGACCAATGTGAAAAGAGATAGTGAGGAACAATAAAAAAAGATAATAAACCAGAATATTTTGGGTAGTCTATCATAGGATGCCCTCTGGACAAAATATGAAAAACAACACTCATCTAAACAATTTTTGACATATTTTTTGCTTCCATTGCTTTTCCAAATTGAGCCTCAAGTGTACCTTTACATGCAACAATGTTCAACATTATTTTTTCATGCTCTTCATAATCTACAACATACCTAACATGAAGACATTCTTCCTTTGATTTCCATTGTACGACTGATTGTTCCTCTCCATCTATGATTTTTTTTTCATAAACTTTACCGATATGATTTTCTATAGTGTGAATCTTTAGCTGCAACATCTTGGCTCTTCCACATTTCCAACTACAAATCATACATTTGGCCAATGTTTCCTTTTCAATATCATTTGCATTGTCAATCCCCACTAGTACAATGAATGGGTACTTTGACAACCAACCAAGTTGAAAATTCCTTGTCATTTCCCACTCACGCCTCATTTTTGATTTGCTTCTTCTTTTCTTACTACCAACATCATCATCCTCATCCAAGTCAATTATCACATTCTTGATAACTAGGCCCAGGGTTTCCCTTGGAACATCTTCTGTGGTATTTCCATCCTCATTTGATACATTTTGATTTAACTCAATGACAATCTCAACTTGACCTTCCGGTGGCAGTGAGGTAATGTGAATGCTACCAATATTTGGTGGAAGAGTTGATGATGTAGCTCCATCTTGACCTGATGGATCAAAAGCTTTGGCAATTCCAAAGTAATATTGTATGGTACGTCTAATTTTTTGGCATTTTGATGGCCTCCCAATCTCTTCACCACCCTGAGGAGCCCGAGGAGTGGCAAGAGTCTCTTCACCTCCTTGAGGAGTGGTAGGAGTCTGAGGAGCAGCAGGAGTCTCTTCACCACCTCGATGAGCGGTAGGAGCCTTACCCTTGCTGCTCGAGTCACTCGACATATTGATCTCTCACTTCGAATAAAAACTAGAAAAAAATGTCTTCTTGTTTAAGAAGGAAAAAGAATATAGATCCCATTCCCTACTCAATATCATATTTAAGACTAAATCAAGAATGGAAAATAGATAAAGATAACTTATTATTATAACACTATGAAGAAATGATCACTCACCTTTAAGTCTACGTTTTTGGCTTTCGTTGACTTCTGAATTGAGAAGTAGAACCTCAGAACTGAAAAAAATGTGTAAGAATAAATGACACTTTTGATTGTATTTATATCAATCCATATTTGGTGAATTCCACAAGATTTTTAAATAGTATATTAAAAATTTGGCGAATCCTGCTTGCTTATACAACAATACGTTGTAATTTTCAAGGTGAAATGTGTCCTCAAATGTAATTATTTTTAAATGTTATTGGCAAAATAGGTCCTCATAAGCAACTATTTATAAACTTTAATTGGCGAAATGGGTCTTCACAAGAAAAAAATTGTAAATTTTAATTGGCGAAATGGGTCTTTGATACAATGTTGTTTTAATAGTATTGGCGAATATGTAGGTGTTTTATTACATGCTTCCAGGTGAAAATATTAGTTGGTCCATTTGAAATGCATAGTTTTTTATGGTGAATTTGTTGCTTAAATATGCCTTATAAAAAAGATCGTTGGTGAATGGACATGCATTGGACTGATAGTTTGTAAAATATGGGCAATTTAGACACCCTGTTGGGTGCAAATAATTCATCAATTTTGACTTGGTCGATTTCTAGAATTCTCCAATTGGTGAAGATTCACCACTAAAGTTTTCCCTAGAACCCTCCGACCCTCCACAACAAGAGCCAAGGAAGAAGGCCCCATGAAGTCTTTTACACTCGGTTCTTGTGGAGCAAAGGTCAACGACTTCGCAAAGATCACTGATAGGGCCGTGACCTCGTCCAAAGAGTTAAACATGCACTTCATGGGAGTGCCATGTTTTACCTCAATAGATGAGGGAGGCGGTTCTCGAGATTCACTACTAGGCTTATCAAGTGACTCAAGAGTAGCGACAAACTCAGGGGACATTGGAGCTTCCTTCATCACAAGGACGATGCATGCTAATGAAGAACTACCCTTTGAAGAGGGTGGACTCCTCTTTTTCCCCCTATTGCTAGCGAGGCCATCCTCCACCTTTCTCTTTGTCAAAGGATGTGAGTTCCCTATGGATGAGGTAGGAGGCATAGAGGAGGAGGAGAAAACTGTGACAGACACCACCAAGGTGTTCAGAATGTCCATGGACTTTGAAAATGGTGGGATGTCTGAGAGGGACATCAAGGGAGGGGGATCGATTGAAGGAGCAATAAATACTTGCACCTTTTTAGGGTCAAGGGTGTTTACGCTTGCAGTGGGAGCTAGAAGCAACACTGAGGCTGATTGAACTAAAGAAGAGAGCACGAGAGAGGAGGACACAATAGTAGGCCCTAAAATAGGAGCGGTTGACTCCCCTTCCTCTGTAAAACAACCTGCTCAATAGCCAAATCCTTTCACTGACGCTTGCGCTCATGTGCAAGTCTATTTTTATGACTCTGGGAACTAGAGGGCAGGAGCTGACATGGGATAAAAGGATCTTGCTCGGCCGTCAGAGTGTCCATCACAATTGTTTTTGATGGAGGGAGAGACTCCTGGATGGGAGCAGGATGGAGAGACTAAGAGGAGGTTGGAGCAACAGTGGGGGGAGTTAGCTCTAACACCTTGGCGAAAAGCCTCTTCCCATTCATTACCTTAGGAGCAGGAGTGGTAGGAGGCTGTGGAGGCCGAGACATAGAGGATTCCCTGTGATGACCCTTCCTTCTATCATACAGGTAGGGCCAAGGTCCAGGATGCATAGTAGGAAGGTCTGATATCCAAATCTTGGCTTTATGCCAAGTAGGCACCATCAGACTTCTTATGCAAAATCCAAGAGTAGTAATCCAAAACCCCTCTTCAAAAAGGGGGTAGAAGCAGCGCCCCAAGGACGGACAAGCCTCTCCTTTTCCTTTTGAGAGGAGGAGGCAACATGCTACTACACTACCAAAGGGGTCACTTTCGGCTATCCCTTGCCCCCAATTTTATACTTTACGTAGTCTTGGTAAAGAAGGTTCATTCTAGGGGGAAGCCGACCAATCGGGGTGGACCAAAAAAGATCCAATGAGTAACCCCCATGGGACACCAATGGCTAATTCCTAGTGTCATGCACAACGTGCACAACACCTTCGTGGGAGAACTTTAAACATTTGTGAATAATGAAAGTGATTCCATTCATAGAAGCTAGCCACAAAATACCCAACTTCACCTTGAATAGATCATATTCTAGAATAACATGAAAGGTTGTATCCACAACCCTAGGTAAACTAGGACGAAAAGGGTTATGGAGCCATATGGCTTCAGAGAGAAGTCGTCATGCGTACGTATAACATTCACCCATAATGTCTCCTCCATGATAACATTCACCTGACTGGCTGGGTCAATTAGGACTCTTGTCACAATGTTCCCATTGAGGTGAGTAGGAATGTATAGGAGAGAGGGCTTATTATTCAAGGGAAATTCCTGTGAGGTGAATGTCACATCTGGCGAGCTAGTCACAGGCTGCAGGGGAGGAGGAATTGAGACCATGTTGACATACACCAAGGGTTGAGGAGAAGCATTAGAGGGGTCAATAATCAAGTTCATAGAATGAGATGAAAATGGGTCCGTGTAAATCTACAACTCACTATTGGCCTTCACTATCAATTTATTCATAATTTGTTTTGTCCCATCGAGATGAATGGTACTGTCGTCAATGTGGTTCTATATTTCATGATGCAGTCATATACAACGATCGATATCATGCCTGTTGACATGATGGTACTAGAAAAAATCATTCACATCATACCAATCAGGATAAGGTTCCTTTAGAGGTCGGGGGTTTTCCAAGGTTATGATCTTATCCTTCAATAACTTTTACAAAATGGAAGAATAAGATTCTGCTAACTTTGTAAACTTCCTGTTGTGTCTAAGGCTATGATCGTTAGTCATGGCAACTACATTCGCAACACCCTTTCCTTTTCTTGAGATGGACACAATAGATTTCCCTTTTGAATGGGAGGCGAGGAAGATCCCTCAAATTGAACCACTGTTTGTTGATACTTCTGAAAAGTGACACATAGATGTGCAAAAGAAGGTTATTTCATTAGGGAAAAATTTTCCTACCAGGCTCGCTACAGGTTGCCTATGAACACCTTTTGCACATTAGAATTGGGCAGCAGGTACAAGATATATGAAGAGTGCTTGGTATCACGCTATAAATTTAGTTATCTTCTTGTTATCCTCCTACTTACATCAGACGAATCCAAGAAGGTCATCTTCAGACCGATGTTAGCCTAGAATTGATGGAGAAACTGATTAACGAGTTGATCAAATGAGAATATAGAATTATCAGGAAAGGAACAATACCACTTGAGTGTTGTTTCTTTAAGATATTTGGGGAAGAGTTTCACCATCAAAGCATCATGATGAAAGAAATCCATACATATGGCATTGAAAGCTAACACACGTGTCTACAAATCCCCTTTACCACCATACTTTTCAAACTTTGGAATCTCCATTCCCTGAGGGAAAGGAGCACACAAAATCACCACCCATAATGGACTATGTCAAAAAAAAGGTTGAAATATAGGTTGGGAAAAGGCCTGGGAAAGGTTCACCAACTAGTTTTGTATTCGACCCATATTCTAAAGAAGAGCATTTAGAATAGGGTTAGAGGATGACAAAGGCCTAGTGGAACCTCCAAAACCACCACTACTAGAATCACCTCTGGAGCCACGTTTGGAGCCACTGCCATGACCACCGTTGGAGCAACCACTACCAGTAGGGCCTCGAGGCACTGGAGCCAATTCCGCTACTGAAGCCACCCCGATGGCCTCCACTAGTACCGCCTCCACCAACACCACCTCCGCTACCAAATCTGCCACCACTCATCCCATCGGAGCCACCACCAGTAGGGGTAGTAGGAGGGGTGAAGTTGAAACCAAGGGGTATTCTACTCGCCTTGAAAGTGTTAGGCTTTTGAGAAGTAGAAGAAACACTAATCAAAGGGCCTATTTTTTCCATACATACAGATGTGGTAGGAATCAGGATGCCTATTTTTCTTTCATAGGCATTGAGCACCTCCCCTCAGGTGGTACTTGATCTAGTCTAATATGAGGGGATATAAGCTTTGGTTAGATCGATAAGGCCATGTAAGAACTCCATGCCTATCCAATCCTTCCCAACAAATAATCTCACCTCGCTTGCAAGTCTAGTGGCTCTCACCATGTTCGGCGCTCTTAGGAAATGATTCACAAGGTCTACCAATTTGTTATCCAATGCTAGAAAGCTTTCTGCAGGAATATGCACATCATCTTCCTCATCTACAGATGAAGCCATAAGGGATGTTGGAGGGGTAGGAGAATGAGTGGTATCGTCTATGAAATCCATCTCGTCGGTAAAACTTGTAGGAAAACTAGTGGTAAAGTTAGTAGCAAAACCAGTGGAAAAACTAGAGGTGAAACTAGAAGTGACCTTCATCTTTTCCATAGGTAGGTATCACACACTTCTCCTAACAATGTACCTAGAAGTAATGGAATGGGTTGTGATGCTCATAAACCATCACAACACTTAGGTTTACAATAGTCACCAGGCATGAGGAAAAAGTCTCAACACCAAAAAATGGATACACATCGTTCATGTTAGGTTCACCAAAAATGTAAGGTAAGGGGACCAACCACACCAAGGCTCTAGGTCACAGAGAGCCGAGAGTGGAGGGATGCCCTATCTTACCTCAGGCTAATGAGTGTTTAGAACGAGAATCAAGAATGAAGAGCACTATCAAGTGCTTCTATCACTATAGATCCGAAAGTAAAAATGAGGCTAGACAAGCCAATTTCTGGAGTCCAAACTGCACCTCAAACCACTCTCTATTCAAGGATGGCAGCACAGGTCTAGGATGAAAATGTGACACGCTAGCGTCTCTTTGGCGCACTGGAATCCGTATAGCCAGAAAACATGAAATGCAGTATGGAAAGCAAAAAAACCTACTAATTGCCTAGTTGATTAATTTTAACAAAATAAATAGAATAATGAAGTACAAAAAGTAGCTACATAAATGATAAAAAGGGTAGATGAAGACAAGGGTGATGAATATTAACTCACTAAAGCTCTAGTTTGCTAGTGAGCTCCACACACATGTTCACCTACATACAAGCAAGAGAGGGAAAAATGTTGGGTTGTATAGGGGTTTTCCTTAGACAAACCCTTGCTTTGGTGTTTGCACCTCCACGAACAACCAGAAAAGCTGTGAAGTAGAAAATGTGATTAAGGAAAGAAGAAAGGAAAGTATTGAACACTAAAAAAGATACAATGCTACTCCATCAAACCAAAACGAAAAGGGAAGTGAAGCATTACACCTCCACCCAAAGGAACTCAAGGACAATGAAGGGAGAATGCAAGGCAACGAGCTTGGAAAAGTCGAGACGACCACAACGGTGACGAAGGGAGGTCTCACAGGACTCCAAACTTGTAGCTTCTATGGTAGAGCAACACGTACAAAGATGAAGTTGATGGAGTAACAAGCTACTACAATGCTTAATGAAGTGGTGAAAAATGCTCAAGAGAATGTGATAGATTGCTCAAAAGATCAAGAAGTTCTAAGAGGATGAAGAGGATGAAGAGATAGTGAAAAGTATGCATTTGAATGAAGATTAGGGAGGAAAGGGCTATTTCAGGCCAGATGGTCGACACAGAGGTGTTACACTTCATGCCCAATGGAGAGAATAATGTCCCTACGGACACCAAAAGCAAGAATCTGTCAAGGATAACAGTGTGCTACACAGACATTCGTGCACCGTGCTCACGTCCCTGATGAATATTCCCCCACCGACACACAAGACAAATTCCAAGTGGATGGAAGGTAGGCGGGTGATGTGGAATTTCACTTTCAGGTTTGATTTTCTAAGGTGAGGGGATGCAAAATGGGAATTTACACAAGGGGTACCAATTCGCTCCTATACAAGAATATATTGTGCATTTGAGACTTGACTGCCACCTATGCAAAAATTGCACTTGAGTCTGTCCTCCTTGATCACTATCTTTATAACCCTACTACTTTTGTGCTCTTTATTGTCACTGATAATTAGCTTCTAGATCTCCCTCTTAGTTCTTTGAAGTGTATATTCATAGCCAAAAATTACATTCTCTTAGCACAGTCACTTTAAACTATTGTTGCTTGTTAAAATGAATACTGTTGAATAAGATTGCTCTTATTTGTAAAATATCCCATGAAATGAAGCTACATTCACTGTAAGAGCATTGTATTTTATCCATATTGTGCGTCAAGATGCAAAATCCATTGTTATTATAGGGATGTCCTAAATCTTCCCCAACTCATTGTCCTCTTTGGCAGTGTATTCATTACCCTTTTCACTGTGTTGCACTTTCAACAGGGAGATTGACACCATATTTATTGTATTTAATACCTTTTCCTCCCTATGCATAAGATCATGTCTACATTGTGTTTCACAGTAACCACTTTGATTACCTATTCATCCATGTATTCTTCTATCTCCAAGTCTTTGTAGATAGAAGTGCCTAAATATATTGTCACAGTTTCCTCTTTTTGTATACTGTCACTCTTTGAAAACACCATCTTATATTCATATGCACTCTAATATTGAAGCATACACAAAAGACATAATCTTTAGCTTATAATCCATGCAAATATTAAATGCTTCATATTCAAATGAGCCAAAATACTAAAAAATCCACTTGTTAACTCAAGGACCACTGGCACACCAAAAGTGTTAGGGTTAGAAAGGAAAATATCTAACAATTAAATGCAAATTTAATTAATAAACAGAGAAACTAAAACACACATAGAATAAATTATAACACAAATAATTTAACATGGTTCACCCAATCCAGGCTACATCCACCAAACCGCAGCCATCCAATGATTTTATTATCTAGTGCAAAAACCTACTACAATCTTGCGAATAATTGCATTTTTCATCATACTGTAACCCCCATTTGAACTCATTTTTAACAAGCTTAGAAGCTTCCAGATTAGGGTTCTACAAAGTCAAATTTTTTCTTTTTTCATGATCAATCGCCACATACCAACAATCTCCCACTTGGAGATTGATTAGGCTCCACACCAACACAATCTCCCGCTTGGAGATTGATCCTGGACGACACTGCTGCACTTAGAACTCCCACTGGAAATAAGTATCTTGGACTCTGCTGCTTTGTTATACTTGAATTCAACCTTGAAGGCCAACCGAAGCTGAAGAGGAGCTCAACTTCTCCCTTGTCACCACCTTCATAAACATATCCGCTGGATTGGCATATGTATGTATCTTGTCCAGTTTGACCTGTCCATCCTCCAACACCGACCTAATGAAATGATATCTCAATTGTATGTGTTTTGTTTTAGAATGCAAGGCATAATTATTTGCAAGATGTATAGCACTCTGGCTATCTGTAAACAAGTAATTTCCAGCTTGTTGTTTTTCCAACTCATCCATGAAAAGTTGTAGCCATATCATCTCCTTTTCCACCTCTGTTGCAGCAACATACTCTGCCTCTATGGTGGATAAAGCAACCACCTTTTGCAATTGAGAAATCCAATTCACTGCTGTCCCACCAACTGTAAATACATAACCCATGGTACTCCTCCTGGTATCTATATCCCCTGCCAAATCTGAGTCAACATAGCCTTTTAAATCAATATTAGATCCCCCAAAACATAAAAATTTATTGGATGTACCTCTCAAGTACTTGAGAATCCATTTTACCACATTCCAATGCTCAACTCCGGGATGACTCAAATACCTGCTAACAACTCCTATGACATGTGCAATATCTAGTCTCGTGCATACCATGGCATACATTAAATTTCCTACAGCTGAAGCATATGGTACCTTGGACATTTTTTCTTCCTCCTCTTGTGTCTTTGGACACATATCCTTAGTCAATTTAACATGACTAGGCAAAGGTATGCTGACAGCTTTTGCATTCTCCATATGAAATCTCTGCAACATCCTTTCAACATAATCAGCCTGAGATAAAAACAATTTTCTGTTTTTCCTATCTCTACAAATTTTCATACCAAGGATTTGTTTTGCTGCCCCCAAATCCTTCATAGCAAAATATTTTGCTAACTGTTGTTTTAGCTCACTTATGTGATCCATGTTAGACCCTGCTACAAGCATGCCATCAACATATAAACATAAAATAATGTAGCTGTTATTATCCAACCTCTTAAAATAAATAAAATGGTCAGAATTACACCTACTGTAGCCTTGCTCAACCATAAAACTATCAAATTTCCAGTACCATTGCCGAGGTGCTTGCTTCAAACCATATGAACTTTTCTTCAATCTGCACACTAGTTTCTCCTTACCTTTGATCTCAAATCCTTGTGGCTATTCCATATATATTTACTCTTCCAAATCACCATGGAGAAAAGTTGTTTTAACATCAAGTTGTTCTAAATGCAAATCTTCAACAACCACAATACTCAAAACAATACAAATAAAAGTCATTTTAACAATTGGAGAAAAAATATCATCAAAATCAATACCTTTTTTCTGTGCAAATCCCTTTACAACTAATCTGGCTTTAAATATCTTCTTATGTCCATCCTCCTCTTTCAGCCTATAAACCCATTTGTTTGGTAAAGCCTTTTTACCTGCAGGGAACTTGCGTAATTCCCAAGTCTGATTTTTCAACAAGGAGTCCATTTCTTCTTCCATTCCATGCTCCCACTGAACCTTGGTATCCACCTACATAACTTCATCATAATATTCCGGTTCACCAGCATCAGTTAACAAAATAGTATACAAAGAGGGAGAGAATATTTCAAGAGGTCTACTTATCCTTGAAGATTGTCTAACATTCACATGAGTTTGTGGTATTTGTTGTTGTTGTTGTTGTTGCAAAGCATGAGGAACCACTGAAACATCATTGTTTGGAATATCATCCAACACTGTATAATCATTTTCTTTCTTCTCATGCTGCAACAACAAATCTTTGTACAACACTTTCTCATTGAATATGACATCCCTGCTTCTCACAATTTTTTGATTTTCAAAATCCCAAAGCCTATAACCAATTTCATCAATGCCATATCCAACAAATATACATTTCTTTGATTTTGCATCAAGCTTGGTTCTATTTTCAGAATCTACATGTGCAAATTCTTCACAACCAAAGGTTTTGAGAAAAGAATAACTCACCTTCTTACCTTTCCATGCTTCCTCTGGAATACCACAACCCAAAGGATTAGAGGGATCTCTATTAATTAAATAAACAACATTGTTTATAGTCTCTTCCCACATTTTTAAAGGCAGCCCAACATGCAATCTCATAGTCCGTGTATGCTCCATTATTGTTCTATTCATGCGCTCAACCACTCCATTTTCCTGTGGAGTCCTTAGAACTATTTTTTTCCTACGAATACCATTAGAGGAACAACAATCTTCAAAATATTTTTTGCAATACTCACCACCATTATCAGATCTGAGACATTTTAGCTTTTTACCTGTCTCATTCTCAACTAAGCTTCTCTAGTTTTTAAAAGTTTCAAATACATCAGATTTCTTCCTAAGGAAATAAATCCATACCTTCCTAGTTGCATCATCAATGAATGTAACATAATATTGAGAGCCACCGAGAGAAGATACCTGAGCTGGTCCCCATACATCTGTATGCACAAGCTCTAATTTCTCATCTTTCTTTTGCTTCCCATCCTTGAGAAAACTTACTCTCTTTTATTTTCCATACACACAACTTTCACAGAAATCCATATTAACACATTTTAGACCTGGTAAAACATTATTTGAATGAAATACTTTCATACCTTTTGCACTCATATGCCCAAGTCTATTATGCCACAGTGTTGATTCAGAGTCCACAACAATTGTATGATCTTCCACCTGCTGAACTGCAACAACTGTTCCTGAACATTGACCTTTTTCCATAACAATTAAAGTAGAAGGAACAATATGACCTGTACAAAGATATAAGGTTCCTACTTTCACACCTTTTTCTACCACTAAGGCACCCTTTGTGATCTTCCAATTTTTATCACTAAATGTAACAACACAACCTTCATCATCTAGTTGCCCTGCTGAAATTAAATTTCTGCTTAATTTTGGAACATGCCTTACCTCATGTAGTAGCCAATGATTCCCATTTTGCAACTTAATCTTGATTCTTCCCTTTCCAACAATTTGATAGGGTCCATTATCTCCTAAATAAACCAGCCCAAAATCCCCTTGGACATAATCAAGAAAATAAATTGTATGGGGGGTAGCATGAAATGAAGCCCTTGAATCTAACACCCAAGAATCATCAACATTATCAAGGGAAAGAATCAAAGAATTCTCATCAGATTTATTACTTACCACATTTTCCTCTTTACTTCCTTTTTGTCTCCTTCTTTATTTTTTCAAGACCAACAATCTTTCTTTAAATGACCTGGCTTACCATAGTACCAACAATCCCTCTTATATCTAGATTGGGACCTTATGTCCTTTGATTTTCCTCGTGACTTCCCACAATTTCCAGAATTGTTTCCTCTCTCCTTTTGTCTCCCCCTTCTTTTTGCATTCAAAACACGGCTTGATGTGGATATTCCACCTGAGCTTTTCCTACAAATTTCCTTGCTCAAAATAACACCAACAACATCATCAAATTTCAATGTATTCGAACCAGAAATAGAATTGCTAACAACCATTACCAAGCTATTCCAACTTTTAGGCAAAGAACACAGAATCAAAAGAGCCCTAACTTCTTCATCAAATTTTACTTTTACAGAAGTTAATTGACTAGTGACCGTATTAAACTCATTTAAATGATCAGTAACAACCCACCTTCTACCATTTTCATATTAAATAAACGCTTCATAAGAAATACCTTATTCGAAGCGGAAGGCTTTTCATATAACTTCGCCAGGGTTTCCATCAACTCTTGAGTTGTCTTTGCTGTTGTAATATTGAACGCCACCAATTGTGCTAGGCATAAACGAATACTACCAAGAGCCTTTCTATCCAAAATATCCTAGTCCTCATCAGACATTGCTAAGGGTTTCTTGGTTTTCCCTTCCAATGGCCACCATAAATCCTTCTGATAGAGATATTCCTCCATTTGCATCTTCCATAACTGATAGTTCTGCCCATTAAACTTCTCAACCTTCTTACCATCGTCTTCCATTACTCTCACTCAACCATGAGACTCCCACTCAACTGTGAGACCTTCCTACATATGATAATCAAAACACAACCCTCTCTGATACCACTTGTTAGGGTTAGAAAAACATATATCTAACAATTAAATGCATATTTAATTAATAAACATAGAAAATAAAACAAACATAGAATAAATTATAACACAGAGAATTTAATGTGGTTCACCCAATCCGGGCTACATCCACCAAACCACAACCATCCAATGATTTTATTATCCAGTGCAAAAACCTATTACAATCATGCGAATAATTGCATTTTTCATCATACTGATACCAACAAAAAGTTCTAACATGCAGTGTATAGGCTATCCATCAAGTGACTACCATTGATTTAAAACCCTATCCACGTTTGCATAAAAATCCTGTACCATCTGATAACAAATAACACTTTCCATGTATTTATTAAAGGTGCCTCACTATCATGTTCTAGATAAAAACAAAAACCCATAAAAGGCAACATAACACTTTTACGCACACAAAGCTTGCATCTTTGTCCATTTAACACAAAAATTTTCCACATAAGGCTAAGATCAAAAGTCTGAACCATGCAAGATTGAACTATTATTTTCCATGGATT
This sequence comes from Sequoia sempervirens, assembly GCA_007258455.2. NCBI lineage: Eukaryota > Viridiplantae > Streptophyta > Pinopsida > Cupressales > Cupressaceae > Sequoia > Sequoia sempervirens. The sequence goes on along the minus strand of VDFB02049217.1, from coordinate 106,610,173 downwards.
TGAGTGTCTTTTTCAATCAGGCACCTGATATCCTTGCTCATAGACTTGTAGAATACCACTTGACATGCCTTCCAACAACCTCAATGACCATCCTATTACAAGGTTTTGAATAAGGACTGAAACTATCCTCAACATCAACCATAAATTGTCTGCTAGTGCTATTTATAACGAATCACTTGATTCACCAAGACAAAGCTATGAAAGCAGGTTACCAAAGCATTATATCTTCAATAGGAAATTAGAACTACTCCTATTTATGCATTCAAAATGATGAAATTATACCTCCAATCATAAGGGAACACTTGAAATTGTGTTTGGCATTGTCAACTCTATTTTACCACCTCTTGACAAGCTACTAACTGCCTCTCAAACAATATGCTTAAAATGTTTATCTATGGTTGCATTTGCTACAATTGATGATTGTGTAAAAACAGTCCTTCTGCCCTTTGGATTTTTTTGTCAGAATATATGATTATTTGAATCATCATTCATCCTCATTTAGGTGACTATCATTTGGAGACACTATGCACTAGTCACTGCACTGCCTAGGGTTTAAATGAAGACAAGTATTCATATATTATGGTTGTAATTCCTCCTAACCACTGCCCATTACAATATTGAACCCTTGATGGTACTATTAATAGCCTTGTCATGAATGGTACAACCTTACCCATGACTGTTATCAAATATGAAAACCCTTCATAGGTCATTAGTATGTAATCCATCATAGATAGCTTCCACTATGCCCTTGGAACCTTGGAAACCCTCTCAAGCCATGGGATTTTTAACCACTCAAGTCACTACCTCATTATTCATTAACAATGATCCTCTTATTCATATGATTGTAAATTGTCTTGCTGAAAATATTTTGAGAGGACTCTTAGATAAAGCTTGGGTAACACTAGATGAAACTTTCAACATTTTGAATGTACCCTGCTAATACATAAAATAAACTTTTAATTCATGTAACAAGTAAACAAACACATCTTTTGAAATGAATCTTGGTATACGAAGATTTTCTCAACATTGAACAAATTAAATTGAGAAACATATAGAATTCAACTAACAAAATAAACCATCTATTTATTCCATTACAACTAAATTTATTGAGCAATAACATGGAATTTTCTTAGTTATTCCTACTCTAAAGGAACCTGCAAATAGCACAAAGAATCTTTTTAGGATGTTGTTGCAACTTCCAATATATATTTTTTGAAATAGCGAGCAATCAAACATAATAAAGTTTTTTTGTCTTTTCAACATTATAGAAGTGGATCATTTATGAATATAGGTTGAGTATTTCAGCAACACTACTTTTTTAGTTGGATCCTAAAAATGTTACAACTTATGCTCTTCTTAAAACATATGTGTAGAAGTGAGAAGGTGTGGTGAGGTTCAAATAGTAAGGAGTGAAAGATAGAGGAATTAAAAAGATACCTGCATGTAGTTGGATTGAAGGGCATAGAATGGTACATGCTTTTTTTGTGTAGGAGACATATCACATCCACAAACATGGGAGATCTATGAAAAGTTGGAGAAATTGGCTTGACAAATGAAGGCAACAGGGTGTTTCCAGATTCAAGACTTTTACTTAATATTGTGGAATAGAAGAAAAAAGAATCATTTATCTGCCACCATAGTGAAAAGTTAGCAATTGCATTTGGTTTGTTAAACATGGCCCCTAGTACAACTATTAGAGTTGTTAACAACCTTCAAGTATGTTATGATTTTCACACTACATCTAAATTCATCTCCAAGATTATTGCAAGAGAAATTGTTCTAAGAGATGTAAACCATTTCCATAATTTTAAATAGGGACAATGTTCTTGTGGAGAATATTGGTGATGCTAAATGAGACAATCTAAAAAATAGGATTGCACTATAATAATGTGCATTGTATCAAATATCCAGTAATAATGAAGGGAAATCCTTCAAAGCATAATAGCAAGGATTTTTTTGTCATATGTTGTAGTTACAAGTACCCTATTAGACATACATGAAAATGTTGAAGCATAGACAAGGCAAGCAAACTATTTCATTGAATTTTTAGGCTTTCTCGCATTACTGCTGGCCTGACTTGAAGAGTTTGTAGGAGAGCGGGTGTTCCTGCTCTCCTGCAAACTCTTCAAGTCAGGCTAGTAGTAATGCAGGAAAGCCTGAAAAATCAATGAAATATTTGTATGTTCTTGTTATCAATGAAAAATCATTCAACAAAAATAGTTTGATTGAAAATTTGTAGACTAAAGCATATTTTTACAATGTTCCAACATAATCCAGGACGCGAGAGGCAAGTTGTCCTAAAGATCTCATACATTCTATCCCCTCAACATCATGTATTTGTGTTCCAAGACAAATATAAGAATCTAAAGAAAGACCAAAGGATTGATGTACCTCGGTAAGAAAGGTATCATGCCTTGCATATTTGTATAAAATTCCAATAACCACTATTCTGTTATCTTCTGTTTGGTGTACCATATGTATTTACAAAGGATACTTGCAACACACATAGCTTGAATCCCAACAGAGCCTAAAACAAAAAATGCATAGACAATAACTGATTTTTGTATGATAAGGAATATAGTCAACTTTATATTCAATTCACCCCATTGAATGACATAATTTGGAATAAGTTCTAAGAGTAAATTTAATTTTCTCAAATTTAAGAACCAACTCAGAAGAAGAAGCACTTTCTCTAATGGTTATAGAGACCGACCTAAGAAATAAACAAGTTAAATGAAGTGTGGTCAAACAAAATTCCTTTAACTTCTCCATTGTACTTGTTATTAGATGTCTTATTATACAAATAGTTGCTACCTGATTTGCAATATAGATTGCATAAACAAAGACTTGTTTTTTTCAAGTAAGAAAGCTATGAAATACATTTATATTAAAATAGATCAATATTTTTTGACTATTAAATTTAGTGACAACAAAAAATATATTTTGAAATATTGATAATTTAAAAGGGCTATATGATGAATGGTTCATAGGCACAACACTTGCTGAAGGTTTTGTAAATGAGATAGAAAACTAAGTGGAATTGACCTTGGGAAAACTACATGATTAAATGCACTTGAGTTGGAGTAGCTTTGGGATGGGTGACATCCCAAAAAGTCCCAATTCTTTCACCAATATGAGCATCACCTAGATGGAATGAGTGCTAAGTGGATCATTGAATTTGAATCAAAACTATACAATTGAATTGATATTAATATCATAACTTGACACACTGTGGAAAATACCTCCAACTTAAATCCTTTTCAAAAATTAATAGGGAGAGTCCCACTCCAACTTGACCATTTAAAAGCCACTGTAATTTAATTCATTTTTAAAAAAGCATTCAAACAACTAAAACATACTTTGTATTGTCATTATCTTGAAAAATAAACATATTATGGTAGCTACTTTTAAAGCAAGCTATTCCAAAATGTGCCAGAAACCATTTTAGCCTATAAGACATTAAAAAGTGATCTCTCTTATATGTTCACCTTCTGCAATGGATGGTGTTCTCAACCGGAGAATGCTAGTGGCATTGTAATAGAGTATAGTTAGTTCCATCCATATGTATGGTGCTTGCACCTTCTACCCATCTCACTTGCACTAAACCACTATTTTCCAAATGTAAAAGTCTATATCCAAATACACATTAGTAATTTACAATAGTTTCAAAAAAAAAATCTATTATCAATAGTATCACCATGATGTCATGGCCTCTGTTCTTGAGGGATGCATTGGCCGCCTTGTAGCTCTTGTGTAACTTTCCTAGATTGGGATATATCTCTACATTTCTCTTCACTATATCAATTGGAGATTAATGTTGACCATGACCAAATGTCTTCCACTCTTCCTTGAGATCCCCTCAATGAGAAGCTCCCCTTGCACCATTGTAATAAAACTCCACTCCTGTTCCATAAAACAATCCGGAAACATGATTTACATAGATATACAATTCATTCCTTTCAGTCAAAATTTTTGAAACATAGAGTAATGTAGCTATAGGAGATTAGTATTACCTATTGTTGCTGATTTAAGAAATTTTTCTAGGGCTAGGAAGACCAGAAATCACCAATAAATAGTTAACTAGAAACCATGAATTTTCAATGCATAATGGAGAATATATAAAGAGTTAGCGAGAAAACATCCTTAGAGAATTGTCATCAAAAGTATGATAGTCTAAGAGTTCATAGTAGAAAATCATATACCCTCAAAGACCTAATAGTCATAATAGACCTAGTGATAGCTTTCAGAGTCATAAGAATAAATTCATAAGAGAATAGATGCAAGAGCATGAAAAGATAGTGAGATGGAAGGGTAGTTGGTAGAGTTGACGAATCATACTTTTTTGTGCCTATTGCACACACACCCCGTTCAAATCGGGGACCCCCCTCTTTCCCTTTTGCCTCCGCTAGTTCATTTTTTCCTTTGCCTTGTTTTGCGTGCCCCTAATTTTGAGCTTAAGGTGGTCACATGCTATAAATTCATCACATTTAAAATGGCCAAAATCACCACTCCAAATTTACTAAATCTTTTGGCTTTTACAGAAATTCCTTTGCTAGTTTCCCTTAGTCTTTTGTCGTGACGTCCTTCAGCCCCTGCGAACCCGCATTTGTGGGTCTCCCTTGGTGGGTCACCATTGGTGCTTCATCATTGAGTAGCAGCCAACTTGGGACTTCCACCTACATGGCAGGCTCCATTGACCTTCGTTGCCCGATTCTCTGTCAACGACCACGCCAAGTTGGAATTTCACAAACCCTATCTACCCTACCTACCATCATACCAACACTTATTGCACATCATTAATGGTAGTTCACCTATAAAATGAGTGGGTGAAACTCATCATTTTCACCCCTTAATTTTCAAATATGCAAATGGCGAACAACGAGATGCCACCCACATGAGGTCTTGTAGCGAGTTTCGAGCCAAATTTTCTTTGAATCATGCGTGATTTTGAGGCAAGTGCACTTTATTCTCTGTTGTGTTTAAATTCTATGGTGTTAGGGTTTGGAAAAGAATCAAAATCATTGAAAGAAAACTTAAATTTCCCTACGAGGTCTTGCCAAATTATGCGATCTTCACAAATGATCTACATTCGACATTCAAACCCTTGGCGTCGTCTTAGATTCCTAAAAAATTGTAGTCACCTTCACACAGAATCACGCTATGTCCTTGCCATTCTTTCTATGGCTGACAAGTACACGTGGCCTACACCAATATCCCAATCATTTGTGATGAAATTTGAAGAAACCCTAGAAAATGGCTAAGTTATCAGCCCGTTGCGGAAACAACCATGTAGGGTTCCCATTGCGAGTGGCCACCATTCCTCTACCGCTAACTAATGGCCTAATCTCGGTGGCTTTCCACATTGCGGGTTTCGCCCCCAATGTCACCATGAAATTTATAAGCTCAAACACTTAGAAACATTAATGAATTAAGTGTCCTTCGATTGTCACTACCTAACGACAAGGCCACCCTATTCCTTCGCATTGCAGGCCCTGCTAAAATATTTGTTGTCTGATTTGATGAAGTTTTTCGGTGCTAAGAATAAGACCAAGAGCTTTCTATAGTTTGGCCCTTGTGGGTCACCATCCCTTAAAAGTTGTTCCTTAATGACGAACCTCTAACGACAACCCGACAACTTCCACTCGCTTGATGATCAAACTCTAAGGCGACTCATGTAGTCTGAACCACCCATGGGTCTCGTATTCTGGAACTTTGTCTGTGGGTTTCCATCCCCTGAATGTCACTATCCAATGGTTGAGCCCAGGAATCTTTCCACCTAGTGGCACCCACATGTCCTAGACTTGAAAAACATTAAGACACAACCTAATGATGCTAGACGTCCTATAACCTAATTTTTGCACGTGTCAAGGCCCCTCACAAGGAATTTGATCCCCAACTTACTAATGCATAACTTTTTGCTACAAAATTCTATCTGTGGGTCTTCGTCCCTCTAGGATGTAATTTAACTATTTTTCTTCTAACGACTTCTGGCTTGGGGAATCCCACACTGCTAAACCTGCATTTGCCTAAATGGTCCAAATAAACTCCAAATATTGAACGATGATGAATTTTATGAACCTCCGATGATATATAATGGAACTAATGCTTGATTTGTAGGATTTGACTTACATTCACTCAAATTTATATGTAAGCACACTTACTACATCTTGTGTATGCAGGATTTATGGAACCCGTTGCGAGGCCTTCCGAGCAGCCTGCACAAAAAATTAAGAAAGGAAAGAAGCCTGCTTGCACTCCCTAAGGAAAGGAGGAGAAAGAATAAATGAAGTATGAGTTTCATGAAGTGGAACACATGTCAAAGCTCACCTCTAGCTTAGAAACGATCTCAAATACCAACTTCGGGCATGTCAATATAGATGAGTTCAGAGAGAGGGTTATGTAGAACCCAAAATAGATAGGGCATTGAAAATCAGAAAGGGTGGCATAGCCAAAGCCATTGGTTTCTCCATTGAGCTCATAGCCCTAGAATTGGAAATGGCCTACTGGGAGTGCTACCACTCCAATAGAAAGATAATTGACCACGACAAAAGGGTACTGGCAGATTTGTCAGCTAAGTCTATTGGTAGGACCTTTGAAATTCTAGTATTTGACAAGATGGAGGAAGTAGATAAAGAATTTGCTCAGAATGTATGGCAAAAAGATCCCATCAAGTGCAAGCGAACAATCAACCAAAATTGGTTGAAGGATAAGAGGGAAAGAACTGCCAAGGTTCCCCAAACCCTATACAAAAGTGACTTCTTTGAGGAGTACAACAATTTAGTCACACTCTTGAGTAGAGTAATGGGTTTTCCCACGACCACATTCTTTGAAAATTGGATGTTTTATTTCATAGAAGAGATCCTTGAAGGAAAGAAAAAATTCCATTGGGAAAAAATGATTAGTGACAACATGCATCAACAGTTGATGGAGGTAAGGAAGACCTCTTGCTTCTTCACGACTTCCTATTTGGTCTACCTCCTAGCGGCCAAGTTCCCATATAAAGGATTGTTCTGTACTAGAGAATTGGGAATCAAGCAAGGACAATTTAAATTATATGATTGCTACCCTAAACTACAATACAAGAACTTCAAGAGGGAGTACAAAAGGGTAAATGATGCCTTCATTGGGCATATAATCAGACTCCTAGCTAGAAATTTTGAAAGGTGGGTAACACACAGTGCAAGTGCATTAGTGACAGGTTTTGGATATCTGTTCATTCAGTTCCCCAAGTTCACCTACATCAAGGCTGAGGGATTCTTGGGAAGACCTTACATGTTACCTCGTTACCCCAATGACAGGATCATGTTAGAGGTAACTCGACAACTATAGACTTCCCACACCTTGTTAAGTAATAAGCATAAGGCTGGTGTCTCATATCATCTCACTCTTGGACAAGGTATGTATGCTTGATCGACCACCCAATGTGCAAAATAATAAGAAAAGGAGTTGGCCGAGTATAATATTGACCTTCATATAGATAGAGGAAGAGTAGACCCCAAGGGAAAATTGAAGAAATGAGTTGGGAGAGATTATTCCCATCAACCTTAGGTCAAAGACTTTTGGGTGAATTGCAAGGATGATAAAGAGGTGTGGATGTGCCACTCTATGAGAATGACTCGTGCATTCACAAATTCAATCAATTTATTCCAAGTGCCAGATCAAGTTGTCGATGATGACAACATGATAGATGAAATATATGTTGCGTTGATGAATGCATCTTTTTCGGTGATAGACTGGTCCGAAGAAGAGGTCACAAATCTGTACATTCTCACTCATCCTCTAGAGAATAGAACAACATAATGGTTGGAAGAATAGATTACTCAATTGAAGGAACAAGGTGTTGAGCTCACATATGGGGAGCTCGAGGATGAAATGAGCAGTGAGATGAACAGTGCTACTACTGTGGAACCCTTCGGTGAGGCACCAAAATCCCCACCTGCTAGAAGATCTAGAAAGAGGAAGGAGGCATTAGAGTGATAACCCAAGCACAAAGTTTATACACATAAGACAACAGAAGGACCACCTTCACCAAAGAAAGGAAGACAAGGACCTTTATGTTATAAATGTCAACTATCTAGGAGGAGGAAACCCTGCTTGAGGAAGAAGAGTCTAAGTAGCCTTGTTTTCCACCACTGATCATGTCCGTTCTCGCTGCCGCTACTACTACCAGTCCACCACATCCTTCATCCCAATCATTTCCCATCTCATCTCCACCTGTTGTGGACATCTCTATTCACCTGGCTTCCACCTCAGTGACCTCCTTGGTGGTAGTGCTAGATTCTTCTTCCTCCACTACTTTCCTGCTATCAACTTCTATGCTCCCCCCTCCCTTTCCTACCTTATGCAATTTTCCTCTTTCCATAATGAAAACCACTATAGAAATTCCCACTCTACCACATGCTTTCATGGAATTCATGCAGAACATGACCAATGAAGTCTCTAGGGTAATCCTTGACCCCAAGGTCCAAGATATGATGGCACAAATTGCTACTGCCTCACCTCTTCCCCTGCAACCTACAGAACCGCGAAAGATGGAAGCCACAATGAAAATATCAGAAGAGATGGAGAGGTGACATAAGGAACAAAAAGGGGAGGCTGCGAAAGATATTTCCAACAAGCCTGGGGATTCTTATAGGGATGATTACTTTGAGGACTCAGAGGGAGGGATGAACATAAATATTGATAAGGTGGCCTCTGATGAAGAAGTGCAATAAAGCCCTGACAATGAAGGAAATGATAAGCTCAATAAGTTGTATGAGGTTGAAACCTCAGAATAGGAAGGGGAAGTGCTCCAAGAACACAAGGATGTAAGTGAAGAAGTTAACCCTGAGAAGCATCATTCCATATAAGAGAAAGCATGTACTGATACATATGTGGAGATTATTGAGGAGCCTCCATGAACTGGAAAAGAAGAGGGCCTGAGCCAGGAAGGAATGCACACAAAAGAGGAAGTTCTTCTAGAGAAAGAGTCAGAAAAGAAAGAAGAGAACATGAGGGAAAAGGATATTGAGCCTAAGAAGAATTTTGAGGTTGAGCATGAAGGAGATAAAGTTACTTCCATGCAACAACAAAGCATCACTGAAGAGACCATATCTCCTATTGAGCCGGATAGAGAAAAGGATATGCATACAGAAGGATCAGACGAAGAGGAAAAAGATGAGGGGAAGGTCCCCGGTGATGAGGAAGAGGAACATGATAAGGAGGAAGGTGATCATGAATCACCCAAAGGTCAAATTGAAATGCCTGATTGGCTAGGGCACCAATTAGAAAAGAAGAAATCCCTTGTGGTTGCTGAACCAAGGGCAAGATTAGAGGCAATCTTGGCTAGGGATCAAATGAGAACCAAAAAAGAGAAGAATCCAAAATTCCGCTATCATATCACCGTGGATACCTCTAGATCTCAAATGATACAAATTTCCACCCCTGTGATAGACAAAGATATAGGTATCAGCTACAACATTTCAACAATCAACCTAGGCTCGACAAACCAAGAATAAAAGATAGATGAATTTTAGGGGTCGGTAGCCACCATTATGCAACAAATGATCAAAGACCAGTCCACGAAGGAAGAGCTAAAAGCACATGTTGCAGATCTCACCGCCTATATCCAGTAGTGGACATCCAAAGAAGAGGAGACTCCAGTAGAAACGTCAACACCAACTTCCTTTCTATCAAAGGAGGATATCAATTAAAAAGGAGAAGAGGAAAAACTAGACCAAGTCCATGACTTCTTGGTTCAACAAAGTGGTGTCCACTAGTGACAATGGGGTAGATCATGTCATCATGATGTACAATAGATATCAAATCCTAGGAAAAGACATAGAAATCCTGATGAGGATGTGTAAGGAGTTCCCAAAAACATTTAGAATCACTTATCCTAAATTGGAGTGCATCCTCAAGATTTCATGAGACATCTAGGAAAAGGAGCTGGAAATGTCGAAGGAAGATCACTGGCTAAGAGAGATCTGGCTTATGAACCTTGATTATAGGAAGGAGGTTATAGAAAAGGTCTTGCATGATCTTGAGATTAACCTTGAATGGGCTACTAAACATTAGGAAAATAGTGCGAATTACTTGAAATTTATGACATATTTCGAGACGAGTGCCTTGAAATTAGACCTGGAAAAGATCAAGCCTCCATTCCACAAGAAAATAGAGCAAGGATCTAGTGACACACTATCACCAAAATTTATGGATTTTGCTGAAAGATCCTTCATGTAGATAGAGTAGATGATCGAGGCTACCTCTAATTATACAAAGAATCGACAAGAAATTATAGAAAGAATCAAGAGAATGTCCTTCTAGATCCTCAAATTTGAGCTCTTTGAGGAGAAGAAGCTTGTAGCTATGTTTGGAAAGTTCATAGAATATGTAGGTACTCAAAAGGTGGTTGGAAATCCCATCATAGATGATGAATACTTGAAAAAATAGTTACAAAGGATGGCAACCACTATAGGAAATAACTGCTACATTACTAGGGTAGCTAGATGACAAAATAGGGAAAAGACAAAAGTGTATTTTATATTGTCATATATTTGGGGGTAGGTGAAACCCTACTGTATAATGAATCTGAGCCACACAATGAAATTTAATCTTGTCCATTCATTTTTCTTTTAGAAAACTATAAATGGGGGTCTCCTCTCATTTTCAAAGAGGGAGTTGAGTTGTTGTGTAAAGGCATGCTACACAAATTTAATGAGAATAACATTATTTTGATGGATTCTTGTGTTTTCTTCACATGTGTGCATGATTCAATCTCCCAATATTATATTTTAGCTTTGTTGTTTTAATTTTAAGTTACTTTAGTTGCTAGTTTATGCTGTACTTTAATGGTGAAGAATGCTATGTTGTTGATATCTTCCTTGCTCATACTTTTTGTTGTCTATTGATGATAAACGACTATGTAAAGTTAGTATGAGCATTATTTTATTATTGCACTTAAGTTCATCTATTTTTCATGCTTTAATGGTGAATGGATGGTTGAAAATATACAGACCTTAGTAGATTATACTTGTTTCATTAGACTGCAGGCTATCCTTGGTTAAGTGGAACTAAGTTTTGGGAAGGTTGTCCACTGTAGCATCCTCCATTGTTAATGTTCAACATTAGTTGCAGGTTTAGGAAAATTCCTATCCCCTTTTCCCTTTTGAATTTTCTTGGAAGGATTGAAGTAAGACAAAGTTCTAGCATCAATCCAAAGCCAAATTTAATGAGTAAAGAGGAGTTGTAGACTACTGTCCTAAACTTACAGTAGCTGTACCAAATTTCCAGAACTTATAAAACTCCTTTTGCAGATCCAATTCCTTGCATGCTTAGGTAACCATAAATTCCCTTTGTGATTACCAACAAATCACATCAACCAATTGAACTATTCTAGGCATTTTCATGACCTGACACCCGAGAGACCTTGGGGTGATTGTCTAAAAGTCAGTTGCATATTTTCACCTTTCAAGAGAGGCATTGGACTCGTGCATTGTCTATGTTGAGAAGTGCTAAAACACCCATCAACAAAATTGGTGCTAGAAGGAAGTTTAGGCTAAGCTGGATCAAATTGATTCCTCCTCCCCTCAAAGGTCTCATAGAGTGTTTAGGTCTACACCAAACAAGGGAGGGTTCCAAGAGCTAAAACCTCCCACCAAGGCTAAGAGAGCCAAGAAGGGAGAAGCATCAAATTCAGCCCCATCCATTCAATCTATATCTCCTCCATCCCTTTCATCTCCTTCCATCCTTCCATCTCATTCCACCCCTTCAATCCAAACTACTTTTCCACCCTTCAACTCCCACATCCAAGGTGTTGTACCAGTCCCAACACAACTCCTTCAAGGTGCTGCCCCAGCTACTGCTCCATAATAGCCTCAAGTTACTGTAGCATATAAAACACAACCTCCGCCTCCCACAATGGATTGACTGAGAAAAAATCCATCCCAATTATCCTTCAATGATTATCATGACATTCCAAAGAATCTGGAGGGCTTCTGCACCAAGTTCCATCCATGTGATTCATAAAGGACAACAAAAGAGCACATCAAGATCTTCCAAACAACCTTGAAGGATATGTAGATAGAACACACAGATGTGGGAGAGGATGCCTTCTATTGATACATACATCTACCGACTGGATCCATCACCACTTGGGATCAAATGAAGGACACATTCTTGCAAAATTTCAAGCTTCTTGTCAGCTCCTTTGAGTTATACCAGCAATTCATGTCTATCAGGAGGGAAGTTAATGAGCTCATTAGCTCTTTCAATGACCAATTCCATAGAGCTTATATGAAGTTGCATCTACACTATGTGGTTGACGATGCCTCGGCTAGGTTGGTCTATTACACAGCCTTGGATAATCTTACATCCGCATTGGTGAAAAGAATGTGCCCGCTGCCTACCAAGTTGGTGGATGCATATGCAGAAGCAATCACAGCAAGCATGAACTTGGGGAAACATATTGCAAGTCCATTGCCTTCATTGGGACCAATTTCTCATCCAACTCAAATCCAAGGACTTACCCATGCCTTGGCCAATTAAACGCCCATGTTAAATCAAGTCCCCTAGCTGCCAATAGTACCACATCCATGGAAGCCCTTGAACCAAGAACCTTCCATGCCCCATTACTTGCAGTCATCACAACAACACGCACACATTTCATATCCTCAAGCTCCCTCATACCTGCAAGTTTCTGAGTTCCCACCTGCATAGCAGAACCAACTCACGACGCAACCGATCTTCCTTCATAATTCAGTACCATAGCAGGACAACGTAGAGAAGGATCAAATTGATGAATTAACTAAAATGGTAAATAAAATATCTATTGAGATGACACACCTAAGAAACCAAAAAAACTAGTTGCAAGCCTCCTAGAGGAGCATTCAAGCTAACCTTAATCGAGACAATCATGCTTTGGGTGCTTCTTCCATGAAAAATTATGGAGGACAAAATTCAAGTCAAAACTTTGAGAGAAGGCCCTCATAAAGGAAAAAAAGAACATTGAGTACAAGGCCAAATAATGGAGTTGTCCCCACACCTCTTGATCAACTAGGTGGTGTCAACAAGCCTACAAGAAAATTTTATTTGGTTGAGGCTTCCCTATCCGGATTGTGCCGGATCCACAAGATGAACATGCATTTTGAGTTGGATTGCTCGGAGTTTCGAACTGTAGTAGAAACTTTTCAAGTAGAAGTCCATAATACATTTGATGGATTGAGTTACTGAGACTTAGTTCCTTCAGATCCATATGATTCTTTAGTGTTGGTGGTCAACCAAACTCCTTTCCCAAAAAGTGAAAGCAATGCTCTCGAGAAGGAGGCTACTTCCAAAGATGAAGAAGCGAAAGAGGTAAGTAACATGAATGCTTTGTCTTAGCTATTTGATTTAGTAGATAATGGTCTAGTAGACGAGGAAGAACCTTATGAGGATGAAGTCCATATGTTCCACAAAAGAGAAAATCCCTATAACTTAAGGAATAGACAAGTTGGAGGCCCTTTCATGAATTCTACTCCTCCCAACAAATTTAATACTCTGCCTGATCCTAATGCCAACAACAATCCAACTTATCCCCATGTGCCTACTAAGTACTTTAACAAAGATAGCAGCCAAATCAAACTCAAGATCAACTCACTAGCTCTTCCTAAAGTAGATTATCTGAAGTAGAGGTTGAACAAATGGGAGAGTACGTAGCCGAGGAGTTGAAGAAGGTCAAAGTTGGTTGGTTAGCCTTTGAGTTATTAAAGGAACTTGTTATTCAGAACATCATTTTTAGGTCACTGAACATAACCACCTCATCAAAGCCAGCCCAAGAGGTACCTTCCAAGAGGGTTTCCTTCAACACTTCCTATAGTGAGCCCGTAATTAGAGAAATTCTGGGAAAGAAACCCGATCAGTCCCCAAACCAACAAGGCAATAAAATTAATCAACAGACAAAGCTCCTGCCAAGGATTCAAATCAAGTGCAAACCAAGGATAAATACAGTGATAAAGAAAAAACCCAAGTGGCTCAAGTGGATGTCTTAGTAGGGCTGTTTCAGGGAAAGTTGGAGACGCCTCCCTTTTTAATGACTATTCAAATATTCAGAAAGAACCTACACAACTACCTATTAGACTTAGGAGCTTCAGCTAATGTCATGCTCTTCGTAGTGTGCCAAGCACTGGTGATAACTACAAATCCCTCTCGACGGAAAGTGAATCAACTAGACAAGATGAAAGTGAACATAGTTGGAGAAATGAACAAAATACCGATGCAAATTTTTGTTGACCCAAGGGTGCAATAGGTGATTAACATTCAAGTTGTTGACATCCTTGACACATACGAAATTATACTAGGATGAGACTTCACCTGGGATTTGAACGGTTATGCTGTAACAAACTATTATCATCTATGGTTGCCTTGGAAGGGGATACCAAACCAGATCCTCAATGAGAGAGAACCTCAAATGAAGTTCATGATCATAAAGTATAACAACACAAATGAGGTGTTGTTCATAGAAACAAAGTTGGGGAATTATTTTCTTGTGGCTTTTCAAGATGGAGCAAAGTTCCAAGAAGAAGAGGTAGCGAAGGAGGTGCTTCTTGTATTATGTAGTTCTCCCACCAACTTAACCCACATCCTTGATAGTAAGAAGGTATTGATTGAATCTAAAGATGAAGAATCTTGTAAAGTTGGTAACCTTAGGTTGTTGGATGGATTCCAAGAGTTTATGCATAAATGTGTACAAGATCAACTTAACTTGGGAACTAGGATGGATTTTTAGGAGTTGCTACTGCCAAGTTGGTGTAGGGTGCACAACACAGCCCATTCAAAATTTGAATGCTTCCTATGTCGGATAGCAGTCGAACATATCAGAGGACAAGTCATCCCAAAAGAGGTGGCAAGAGAACAACAAAGTCAAGACCAGTCCAAATCCATGCAACTACCTAATGATACAAAAGTAGATGCATATCCAAGAAAGGAAGTGTGTCTAACCAGCTCCGAAGTCACATATTCTTCCAAGTTTTGGACATTACGCTTTGATGGGTCTAAGTCCAAGCAAGGATCAGAATTCAACTTTGAGCTCATCAGTCCCATGAGTAAGATGTATTTTTCTTCCCATAGACTCCAGTTTTATTGTATGAATAATGTAGCAAAATACAAAGCATTAGTTTATGGAATTTTGATGGCATTAAGAAAAAAGGTTAAAATGCTGCAAGTGTTTGGTGATTCTGAGATAGTCGTGAAACAAGTTAGGAAACTTTACTCCTGTCATGATAGAAGGTCAACAAAATATAGAAAAAGGGTATGGGATCTTATAGAGGGATTAGATGCATTCAACATTCAATTAATCCCTCACAATAGGAATCAAACTACCGATGCATTAGCCCAAGCAGCTAGCACCCTCTATCCCTTGTCCTTAATTGGCTCAGAAATTCACTATAGAGCTCACCTCTACCCCATCAATGCCCAAGAACGTCACCAAATTTGAAGTGTTCAATGATTATAAGCACATCCTTGATTTTATTCCCAATTTTGATGTGATCGCAACTCAAATAATTGATGAAGTAGAGCCCAAAGAGGCTGAACTTGATATAGAAAGGTCCATTAACCTCAAAACTAATACAATACCATGGGGTATGGTTCAGATGGAAATAATATTTGATTTGGATCAAATAAAGGACCATAACCTGTAGAATAATAAGGAGTTGATAGGAAATCAGTGTGATGCTCACAACATGGGTATAGCTAAAGAAGTTAAAAATGTGTTCATAGGAAAAGTATTCACACCAAAGGAAAGAAAAGGGATCATTAACGCCTTAAAAATTTATCATGATGTAATTTATTGGGGGTATGAATACCTCAAAACCTATGATACATCCATTATTACTCATACCATTCCCCTCAAGTCAAATGTTAGGCCTTTTCGACAGCGTCAACGCTCGATCAATGCAGTGCTGGAGCCTATTATCTTCAAAGAAGTTCAGAAGTTGCTATCGCTCGAATCATCTTTCCTGTCACACACTCCACATGGGTGGAAAATTTGGTCTCGATTAGGAAAACAAATGGTGAAATTAGATTGTGTGTGGGCTTCTAAAATTTAAATAGAGCTTTTGAGAATGACAACTACCTGGTGCCATCACTGGATGAATTACTACAAATAGTCAATGGATCTCAGATAATGTTGTTTCTGGATGGCTACTCAGGATATAACAAGGTTATGGTGTAGTATGAGGATAGGCATAAAACAACATTTACTACTAAATGGGGAACATTTACATATAGAAGGATGTCATTTGGATTAATCAATACTGGTGCTACTTTTCATCATGCCATGGACATAGCCTTTAAGGACCTCATTGAAAAATGCATCATCATATACATAGATGACCTTACTATGTTCTCAAAGAAAAGAGGGGACCACATCTCTGATTTGTGCACAGTTTTTCAAAAGTACAGAGAGTTCGACATCTCATTGAATCCAAAGAAATGCATTTTTGGGGTGACCGAAGGAAAGTTGTTAGGACACATGATCTCAAAAAGGGAATCTCAATTGACCCTGAGTGCATCCAAGCCATATTAAAGATTCAACTCCCAGGAAACAAGAAAGAAATGAAGTCTTTCTTTGGAAAGATCAACTTCGTTAGGAAATTCATCATAGGTTTTACTGAATTAGTCAAACCACTGAACGCTATGCTTAAGCAAAAAGCCAAAGTGGAGTGGAAACTAGAAGCCAAACAAGCTTTTGAAGAAATAAAAAAATCAATTGTTGATGCTCCAATGTTGGTCAGTCTAGACTATTTGAAGCCATTCTATATTTATTCTTTCGCTTTGGATCACTCTTGCACTAGCATGCTAATGCAGAAAGATAACAAAGGGAATAACACCCTATTGCGTTCATGAATGCTCCATTGAAAGATGCAGAGTTACAATATCACAATGTTGAAAAATAGCCCTGTTCCTTGGTCATAGGAGTTAAAAAGTTTATGCATTATATCCCAAGGAACAAGGTGTTTGCAATCGTTCCAGATCCAGTGGTCAAGACCCTATTAATGTAGAATGAGTTAGGAGAAAGAAGAGAAAAATGGGTCACATTATTGTAAGAATACGATATGGAGATTTAGCTTATGAAGTTGGTCCGAGCACAAGCCCTCACTCGCACCAATGTGGTAGAAATTGGACTTGAGCTTATAGTGCGGTAGTACCAGCTAGAGGATGTCTCTCTAGGAGAGTGGTACAATGACATAGTTTATTATTTAGTAAACAAGTGCCTGTCGTGGCTGCAAGGAGTACAAAAATGTGCTTTTGAGATTGAAGAGCAACAACTATATGCTGCAGGGATCCATATTGTATAAGAGAAGTCATGAAGGAATCTATCTCAAATACCTCGGAAAGGAAGAAGCAACTGAAGTGCTGAAATAGTTTCACAAAAGATTTGGCACTGGTCATGGATCCAACCTTTCAACCACTCACTAGATACTGTGAGCTGGATACTATAGACACAGAAAATGTACCGATTGATCCTATACACCTGATCCTGATTTTACTAACATCGTTTCGTCTTGAATTGTCCTTTGCTAATCAATTTGATTAAATAATTTTTATTTGATTAAATCCATCACACTTGGTCTCTTAATTAAATAAATCAAATTTTATTTGATTAAGTCATCCACTCCTATTAATTAAATAAATCATTTTATTTAATTAATCCTATAGTCTCTATTTAATTAGATAATTCATTTTATTTAATTAAATCTCTAAAGTCATTCTACTAAATTAAATAAATTAATCTTTATTTCATTTAAAACTAACACCATCTTCTTTAATTAAATAAATAAAAATCTTTATTTAATTAAGTCTAAATCATATTCCTCTCATTTTGATTTAAATTAATCACAAATTCTAAGTCAAAATGGTCAAATCAATTAACCTCCCTCTTAATTAATCAAATCCTGATTAATCCTAATCTTAATCACTCCAATCCTCTAGATTTTGCAACCTGCTCACAAAAATCATTTCAATTGATTTATTAAATCTCTAATTACTTTCAAAAAGGCATCAAAAGGGAATATTCTCCAAGTTTGAAAAATCTCTCCAAAAGGGTTTGTACATCCAACAAGGCATTTAAACCTCTTACATGTCCTTTTTCCTTGAGCCAAGTGGCATTAACTTCATTTTCTCCTCCCTCCAACATGTCATTTCATTCATTTTGAAATTCCACCTAATTGCATTTAATTGCACAATGACCAAAATGTGCTCCACCTTTGTCCACTCACATGTTGACAAGTGGCTTCATGCTATTGGTTGGTCTTTTATCCCACATTCATCCATTTTTCCTCATTCTCCAACATTCTCATCTATAAATAAGAGGCTCTCATTTGGATTTTGGATCCACAACTTCATTCAAAGACATTATCTTGACATTTTGAATTTGCTCATCCATTGTTCATCCATTTTCTCATTTTCATAGCTAGGTTATATAGGAATTCAACCAAGGAGCATCAAATCTTCATCAAATCATCATTCAAGCTTACAAGGGATTGGCAAAGGGCCATTTTCCACATCAAAATGGCACCAATTCCCCCATGGGATTGAAATTTAGTTTGTATTAGATAGGATTTGAAATATTTTACTTGTGTTCTTCATTCTATTTCTTATTTTGTGTATTTCAAATGAATTCTATGGGGAATGTTGATTTAACTTGCATAATGGACTAATGATGTATTGTTTGATTGTGTTTGTGCAGGTATAGGATCACCATTCACATTTTGGCGCTAGAAGGAGGGCGAATCCAAATAATCTAATTCATTTTTTTTGTGAAATTCTATGGTTTTTGTGTCTATAGGAAAACAACGCCGCTGATAGAGAAACTGTGCTACTACCATTTCAACAATGCTATTTAGTGCTGCTATCAAACTTCAAATTGTGATGCTAAGTAATTCTCGCTCAAAAAATTGAATTCCAAAGTGCGATGCTAGGGTCATCCTCCTGTCGACCAAACCTTCAAACTCCAAACTGTGTCGTGGGTCAAAATAGCACCGCAATCGCGCTCACTAGATTTTCTGCAGACCGCTGCTATTAGTCCTAGTGGCACCATACAATGTTGCTGACTTCTTCAAACTACACCGCCTCTACAGACTATGCCATTGGAGTTGGGTGAAAGACACTTTTCAGATTAATTTTAACATGTGCTTTTTCATTTTTGTTGCTTTTGACTATTAACTAGTTTTTGGCCTTTATTTCTATAGTTTTAACCAATTTTTGTAGGTTGGATTGGTCAAAAAAGTGAAAGAAGGGAACAAAATCAAGGCTCCTTATGACACCATCATTTCATCATATCAAGTGTTTTTAATAACTTTGGGGAGAAATTATAATCCCTTTTCTAAGGAATTTTTCATCTTCACACTTTTTAGGACTCACTAATTTCGTTTTGGCTTAAAAAGAACAAGACAAAGGGATTAAAAATAACCTTAGGAAACTTACTAGATTTTGTGTAAGGCTCAAAAATTGAACAAGAAACTCTCACATTTCTTTTTGGTTCTTAAAAAATAATCCAATTCTTGCTTTGAAGGATTAAAATGAACATGTGCTTTTATATTTTGTAATCTCTTATCCAAAGTAATATCACCTAAAAGATGTATGTGCTTCTCTCACACCTCACGATGATATTGTGAATCAAAATGCTCTTTGTGATATTAAGTTTTATAAGTGATTGACTCCACACTTCAATTTGGATTCTTAAAATTGAACAAAATCTTGCAAGTGTGAGTGGAGTATATCACGTGTGTTCTCTCTTTGTTTCTCAACAAATATTGATCGAACTACAGATGTGCTTGTTCACTTTTGTTTATCCTTAGAGGGCCTGCCTTGTGGGAAAAATTAATCACCCAAGAGAACAACCCAACTGGGAACACACTAAAGCCAAGCGACTTCCACCTGGGATATAAGTGTGGGTACTTGAGGAAAGTTCAAGTATCACGAGGATTATTTCGACAAGAAGGAAAACAATGGTCTCTTGCTGTATGGATGATCCCCCACAAACGAAATGCCTATATTAGAACCTTTTGTTTAGAAGGCTCAAATACTTAATCTATTTGTTGGTGCAAGAGGTTGGACCTCTAAAGCCGCCCCACATTTTTGCGGTTCTTGGTAGAAATGAGAAGTATGCCATGGGAGTTTCAAGGGTACTAAAGCTTGGATGACTCATAGAAGTGAGTGTCATGGAGGGGAGCTAGTGTGGTCAAGTTTTTAATCATTCACCAAGAATAAGCGCAACTGGATTTATCCAAGTGGGGATTCAACAAATATTGTCTTTTTTATCCATAGAGTTGTTTATTTTCTTGGAATCAAAACACTTTTCTTGGATCTAAAACTTGGGAAATCAAATATTCAACATAATAATAAAATTTCAAACCCTTTAGGAAGCAAATACCTTTGAAAAAATTCAAGTGTTATTGCTTGCCCTAGGGATTATATCCTTAGAGGCTTCTAAGCATTTGAATTTACATCACAATTTTCTCTCACTAAAGTCAACAATAGGGAAAGTTTTCCTTGATTTCCTTGATCTCCACATAATGGACTTTGTGGGATGAGAAGAAATTAGGACATTAGACATTTAGTTTGAAAACCTAATCAAGAATTTGTTTGTGGTAAAAAGAAATCATTAAGAAAAGATAAGAAACAATTGAACCCCACACATGTGCTCTTCCAAATGATTTACCGAAAGATCAAAATCCAAAAACCAAAGACCAAATTTCTTAGTCAAAAGGCTCACAAGAAAAGGTTGTCTATTCTTTACGAATTTAGAGAAAGATTGGCCTTCAACTTCTACAAACATGCATCAAGGAACAATCCAAATTTGTATTCATTTTACTATTGTCAAAATCCAACAATTTTTCAAAGGTTCAAGTATCTCACATAGGAAGTATTAGTATGTTCTTCAACACCTTGGTCTAGTAAACAAAGTCTCTCTAAGTCTCTTAGGATCAAAATCAAAACACTTTCATCCATCCTTCAAACATTGAAATAAAAAAATCACCTCACAAACAACCCTTGGAAATCTTGAAAAAATCCTTTATGCTAAACTTTGGGAAAATCCTTTGAAATCAAAATCCAAATCATCTTGTTTGACTAGGTGTGTGTAGATGAATCCTTCTTTACACACTTTTCCAAATTATCATCTTGTGAACAAGTTTACTCTAGGACAACATCCAACCTCTTAGAGTTCATAAGTTCATTATCCAAATCCAATCAAAATCAAAATAAAATAAAATCAATCCAAAATTAAAATCCAAAATCAAATCAAACATCAAAAACAAAGTCCTAAAGTTTAATATCCTCTTCAAGGTTTCCTAAGGGTTCCAATCATTCACCAATCCTCCATCTTTCATTATCACCATCATCATCCCTTTGATCCTCAATATCTTAGACTTTCTTTTTGTACCTAAAGTTTAGATCAATCTAAAGAATTAAAGGTTCATCTCTTACATTCTTGAAAATTGATCTTCATTTTATGGTCCAAACTAGATCTCAACACAAGAAGAGCATGGAAACCAACAAAGAAACATCAACTTCGAGTGGCTTAAGTCAAACCACTTCTGAAATCAATCCCATTGGGTCTAGCAATCCCACGTTCTATTTTATTTTACTTCCACAAGATCATCAAGAGGAAGGTGTCCAAGTGGAGGATGTCACCAACAATGTTTTAGGGATGACTCAAGATGAGATAATTGAAATGGCTTAAAACCCTGAAACACACAAAATCTTCAATGTCATGATGAAACTCAATCCCTCACAATACATTCTTGAATTAGCAAAAGAAGGAGCTAAAATCCCTTCCGACTATGATTTAAGCACTCTTGTGGAGAAGCCTCTTGGGGTCATGCCCCAAATTTCATCTACACCCCCAATCTCATCCACACCCCCATTCCAAAGCTTCACTCAAAGCATCCCCCAAATCACATCATCTATTGCTCCAACTCAACCAATTTTCAACAAGCGGAGCTCATTGCTTTATGCACTACAATCACACCCCCTTGTGAACAACCAAGATTTGGATGCAAACACTATCTTGGGTCAATCTGTCCCATTAAATCCACTACACCCATATGTTTTGCTTACCTTTTAGGACCCCAATGACCCATAATCATCTTTCCACACAACACCGGCATGAAAAGAGAACTTTAGGATTTATGATTTAGTCCTATGTTGGGACAAGGCCCATGAAAAGAAAGGGGGACATGAAAAATTTGACAAGCTCTGTCTTGGCCCCTTTCAAATTTTAAAAATTCTAGGGGATAATGCCTTTTGCCTCAAGACTCTCACTGGAGAGGATGTCCTGTTACGTATTAATAGGCAATACCTTAAGCATTATTTCCTTGCATAAACTGTTCAAACTCATCCCCTTTGTATATAGTTGTATATAGTTAGAGTAAGTTCTTCTCTTTTGCTTTGTTGTTTGCTTTCGCTTCACTTTCCCAAATTTTATTTTGCTGAGGGTTTTTCCCTATCTTGATGCAGTGGCCATGCTTGGCTCATCAAAGGGAATACTCTACTATATGCTCACATTCATTCTTTGGATAAGTTTTCATCTATTACTATTGAGTTTTGACCACTCCTGTGAAGCGGGTTTCCTTACTTGAACTCTAACTTTATCTAGGACGAAACCCTTATTTGAATCTCCTCACGCTTATCTCAAATTACACACAAAAACACACTTTAAATATTCCTAACGAGCGATACGATAGCTATTAGGAGGTTTCGGCAAGTGAAAAATATCAAGTCTACTCCAGTGACCACTGTGATTTCCAAACCCACTATGAGCTTCAATGCTTATGCAGTTGAGCAAAGAAAAGAGTATAAAAAGAAAATATCTAAAATGAAAGAAAAGAGAAAAGAAAATGATTGAAATAGACAATTGTGTGGGTGTACGAGCAACTCTATCAGGGATATGGATGCTAGGCTGGCAATAAAGCAATGTTTGTTGGGTCATAGTGACAACTCCTTCGGGGCTATGGATGCTTGACTAGCAACAAAGCAATGTCTAGGTTACTTTTGGGGTCAGAAAATTTACGTAGCTTGCCTTAGCTAATTGACTTCTATTCATTATGGACTCTAAAGGAAGGAGACGAACCCACTGCACACACACATATGAGATATTTTTGTTATCAGATTCAAATAAGGATACCGTCCTCCTTTAAGTTTCTAGTTCACTTATGGAAATTGGATTTTGGTCTATGAAACCAGATATTTTGGGTTCCAGATGAATCCTTACCCTTAGAATGCTCGGGCGTGTTCTCCCAGCAGAGTCGTCATTTGTTGTGCCTATTGCACACATGGCCCATTTGGATCGGGGACCCCCCTCTTTCCATTTTTCCTTCGTCGGGTCATTTTTTTCCTTTGCCTCATTTTGTGTGCCCCTAATTTTGAGCATAAGGTGGTCACATGTTATAAAGTCATCACATTTCAAATGGCCAAAATAATCACTCCAAATTTACTAAGTCTTTTGGATTTTACATAAATTCCCTTGCGGGTTTCCCTTAGTCCTTTTCCTTGGCATCCTTCGACCCCTGTAGACCCGCATTTGCGGGTCTCCCTGGATGAGTCATTGTTGTTGCTTCACCACTGAGTAGTAGCCAACCTAGGACTTCCGCCTGCATGGCAGACTCTGCACTGACCTTCATCGTCTGAGTCTCCATCAATGACTGCACCAAGTTGGACTTCCGCAAACCCTATCTACCCGACCTGTTGTCATACCAACACTTATTGCGCCTCATTAATGGAAGTTCACCTAAAAAAGGAGGGGGTGAAATCCATCATTTTCACTCCTAATTTTCAAATCTTCAAATGGTGAACAATGAGATCCCACCCACACGAGGTCTTGTAGCGAGTTTCAAGCCGGATTTTCTCTGCATCGAGTGTGATTTTGAGGTAGGCGCACTTTATTCTCTGTTGTGTTTAAATTTGTTTAAATTCTAAGGTGTTAGGGTTTTTGAAAAGAATTAAAGTTATTGAAAGAAAACTTAAATTTCCCTAGGAGGTCTTGCCAAATTATGCAATCTTCACAAATGATCTACATACAACATTCAAACCCTCAACGCTGTCTTAGATTCCTGAAAATTGTAGTCACCTTCACGTGGAATCGTGCTATGTCCTTGCCATTCTTTTTGCAGCTAACAAATCCATGCAGCTCACACTGGTATCCAAGCCATTTGTGATGAAATTTGAAGAAACCCTGGAAAATGGCTAAGTTATCAGCCCGTTACGGGAACAACCATGCAGGGTTCCCATTGCAGGTGGCCCCCATTCCTTCGCTGCTAACTAGCGGCCTAACCCCGGTGACTTTCTACATCATGGGTTCCTCCCCTAGTGTCACCATGAAATTTATAAGCTCAAACACTTAGAAAAATAAATGAATTCAATTTACTTTGATTGTCACTACCTAACGGCGAGGCCACCTAGTTCCTCCACATTGTGGGCCCTGCTGAAATGTTTTTCGTATGATCTAATGAACATTGTTGGTGCTAAGACTAAGACATAGAGCTTGCTACAGGCCAACCCTTGTGGGCTGTCATCCCTTAAAATTTTTTCCTTAACGACAAACCTCCAATGATAACCCGACAACTTCCACCCACATGATGATCAAACTCTAAGGTGACTCATGCCATTCGAACCACCTGCGGGTCCCACAGTGCAAAACTTCGTCTGTGGGTTTTCATCCCCTAAATGTCATTGTCTAATGACCGAGCCCAAGCATCTTCCCACCTAGTGGCACCTACATGTCCTAGACCTGAAAAACATCAAGACACAAGATGCTAAACATCCTATAACCTAATTTCTACACGTGCCAAGGTACCTCATGAGGAATTTGATCACCAACTTACTAATCAAATTTTTTTGTTGCGAGCTTCCATCTACGGGTCTCCATGGCCTCTTGGATGTAATTTAAGTGTCTTTCTTCTGATGACTTCCGGCTTGGGGAAGCCTGCACTAACAAACCTGCATTAGCCTAAATGGTCCAAATAAGCTCAAAATACTAGACGATGATGAATTTTATGAACCTCTGATGATATATATGGATCTAGCTTGATTTGCAAGATTTGACTGACATTCACTCAAATTTATATGTAAGAACAAGTACTACATCCTATGTATGTAGGATTTATGGAACCCGTTGTGGGGCCTTCTGAGTAGCTTGCACAATAAACTGACAAAGGAAAGAAGCCTGCTCGCACTCCCTGAGGAAAGGAGGAGAAAGAACAAATGAAGTATGGATTTCATGGAGTGGAAAACATGTAAAAGCTCACCTCCAACTAGGAAATGATCATAGATACCAACTTCGGGCATGTCATTATAGTTGAGTTCAAAGAGAGGGTTATGCAGAACCCTAAAACAAATAGGGCATTAAAAATTAGAAAGAGTGGCCTAGCCAAAGTCGTTGGTTTCCCCCTTGCATTCATAGCCCCAGAGTTGGTAATGGCCTGTCGGGAGTACTACCACTCCAATTGAAAGATAATTAACCATGATGGAAGGGTACTAGAATATTTTTCAGCTAAGTTTATTGGCAGGACCTTTGGCATTCCAGTGTTTGACAAGATGGAGGAGGTAGAGAAAGAATTTTCCCAGAATGTATGGCAAATAGATCTTATCGGGTGCAAGCGAACAATCAACCAAAATTGGTTGAAGGATAAGAGGGAAATCGCTACCAAGGTTCCCCAAACCCTATACAAAAGTGACTTCTTTGAGGAGTACCATGATCTACTCACACTCATGAGCAGAGTAATGAGTTTTCCCATGACCACATTCTTTGAAAACTGAATGTTTTATTTCATAGAAGAGATCCTCGAAGGCAAGACCAAATTCCATTGGGAAAAAATGATTAGTGACAACATGAATCAATAGTTGATGGAGGTAAAGAATACCTCTCACTTCTTCATGAATTCCTATTTGGCCTACCTACTGGCAGCCAAGTTCCCATAAAAGGGATTGTTCCGTGCTAGAGAATTAGGAATCAAGCAAGGACAATTGAAAGTATATGACTGCTACTGTCAACTGCAATACAGGAACTTCAAGAGGGAGTACATAAGAGTAAATGATGCCTTCATTGGGAATATAATTAGACTCCTAGGTGGATATTTCAAAAGGAGGGTAACACATAGTGCAAGGGCGTTTATGATGGGTTTTGGATATCTGTTCATCCAGTTCCCCAAGTTCACCTACATCAAGGCCTAGGGATTAATGGGAAGATCTTACGGGTTACCCTGCTACCCCAATGATAGGAACATCATGTTAGAGGTAACTCAAAAACTGTAGACTTCCCACACCTTGTTAAGTAATAAGCATGGGGATGTAGTCCTGTATCATCTCACTCTTGGAAAAGGTATGTATGCTTGACCCGCTGTCCAATGTGCATAATACTCAGAAAAGGAGTTGTCCAAGTATAATCTTGACCTTCATATAGACAGAGGAAGAGTAGACCCCAAGGGAAAATTGAAGAAATGGGTTGGGAGAGAATATGCCCATCGACCTCATGTCGAAGACTTTTTGGAAAATTGAAAGGATGATAAAGAAGTGCAAATGCGCCACTATATGAGAATGACTCTCGCATTCGCAAAGTCAATTAATTTATTTCAAGTGCTAGACCAATTTGTTGATGATGACAACATGATAGATGAAAGATATGGTGCCCTGATGAATTTATCTTTGTCAGTGATAGACTGGTCCGAAGAAGAGGTCACAAATTTGGACATTCTCACTTGTCTTATAGAGAACAAAACAAAGCAATGGCTAGAAGAATAGATTGCTCAATTAAAGGAACATGGTGCTAAGCTCACATATGGGGAGCTCAAGGATGAAATAAGCAGTGAGACTAATAGTGCTTCTGCTGCGGAACCCTCTAGTGAGGCAACGAAATCCTGACCTACTACAAGATCTAGAAAGAGGAAGGAGGCATCGTAGTGATAGACCAAGTACAAATTTTATACAAAGAAGACAACCGAATGACTACCTCCACCAAACAAAGGAAAAAAAAGGACCTTTATATTAGAAATGTCGACTATCTAGGAGGAGGAAACCATGCATGAGGAAGAAGAGTCTGAGTGACCTCGCTCACCACCACCGACCACATATGTTCCCGCTACCACTGCTACTACCACTCCACCACCTCCTTCAATCAAATCGTTCCCAATATCATCTCCACCTGCTGTGGACATCTTCGTTCACTTGGATTCCACATCACTGACCACCCCAGTGGTAGTGGCTGATTCTTCTTCCTCCACTACTTCCCCACTATGGACTTCTTTGCTACAGTCTACCTTGCCTACTCTATCCAATTTTCCTCCTTCCATAATGAAAACAACTAAGGAAATGCCCACTCTACCACACACTTTCACGAAATTCATGTAGAATGTGCCTAATTAACTCTAAGATAATCATTGACCCCAAGGTGCAAGCTATGATGGCACAAATTGCTGCTACCCTTCCTCTTCCCCTACCACCTACAAAACTGCCAAAAATGGAAGCCATAATGCAAATCTTGAAAGAGATGGAGAGGTGACATAAGGAGCAATGAGGGGAGGCTATGAAAGACATTGCCAATGAGCCCAAGGATTCTGATAGGGATGATTACTTTGAGCACCCGAAGGGAGGGCTGGACATAAATATTGATAAGGTGGTCTCTGATGAAGAAGTGCAACAAAGCCCTTAAGATGAATGAAATGATAAGCTTGATGAGCCATATGAGGTTGAAACCTCAGACTAGGAAGAGGAAGTGCTCCAAGAACACAAGGATGTAAGTGAAGAAGCTAACACTGAGAAGCATCATTCCAAAGAAGAGAAATCAAGAAATAATACATATGTGGAGATCCTTGAGGAGCCTCCATGAACCGGCCAAGAAGAGGGCCCGAGACAAGAAGAAATGGACACGGAAGAGGAAGTTCTTCCATAAAAAGAATCAAAAAAGAAAGAAGAAGAGAGAATGAAAGAAAAGGATTTCGAGCCTAAGAAGAATGTTGAGGTCAAGCATGAAGGGGATAAATGGACTTCCATGCAACATCAAAGCATCACTGAAGAGAACATAGCTCCTACTGAGCCAGATAGAGAAAGGGCTATGCATATAGAAGGCTCAGACAAAGAGGAAAAAGATGAGGGGAAGGTCCCCAGTGATGAGGAAGAGGAACATGACAAAGAGGAAGGTGATCATGAATCACACAAAGGTCAAACTGAAATGCTTGACTGGTTAGGGTGCCAATTGGAAAAGAAGAATGCCCCTATGATCGTTGACCCAAGGGAAAGATTAGAGGCGATCTTGGAAAGGGCTCAAACAAGAACCAAAAAAGAGAAGAATCACAAAGTCCACTCTCATATCATGGTGGATGCCTTTGGAACTCGAATGATACAAATTGCCACCCCTATGAAAAACAAAGATATAGGTGCTGACTACAACATTTCAACATTCCACCTAGGCTCGATGACTCAAGAAAAAAATATAGATGAATTCCAGGGGTCGGTAGCCACCATTATGCAACAAATGAACAAATACCAATCCACAAAGGAAGAGCTAAAAGTATAGGTAGCAGATTGTACCGCCTATATCGAGCAGTGGACATCCATAGAAGAGGATACTCTAGCAGAAATGTCAGTGCTTCCTTCCCTGCTATCAAAGGAGGATATAAGTAAAATAGAGAAGAGGAAGAATTGGACCAAGTCCATGACTACTTGGTTCAACAAAGTGGTGTCCACTAGTGACAAGGGGATAGATCATGTCGTCACGATGTACAACAGATATTGGAACCTAGGAAAGGACATAGAAAGCCTTATGAGGATGTGTAAGGAGTTCCTAGAAACTTATAGGATCACTTATCCTAAACTGGAGTGCATCCTCAAGCTTTCATGAGACATTTGGGAAAAGGTGCTGGAAGTGCCGAAGGAAGATCACTAGATAATAAAGACCTGGCTTATGAACATTGATTATAGGAAGGAGGTTCTAGAAAGGGTCTTTCATGATCTCGAGGTTGACTATGAATGGGCTGCCGAACATCAGGAAGAGAGTGCCAAGCACTTGAAATTGATGACATATTTTGAGATGCCTGCCTTAAAATTAGACTTGGAAAAGATCAAGCCTCTGTTCCACAAGAAAATAGAGCAAGGAGTTGGTGACACGCTATCACCAAAATTTATGAATTTTGCTGTGAGAGCCTTCATGTAGACATAGTAGATGATCGAGGCTGCCTCAAATTATACAGAGAATCAACAAGAAATTATAGAAAGAATCAAGAGAATGTCCTTCCAAATCCTCAAATCTGAGCTCTCTAAGGAGAAGAAGCTTGTAGCTATGTTTGGAAAGTTCATAGAATATGTAGGTACTCAAAAGGTAGCTGGAAATCCCATCATAGATGATGAATACTTGAAAAAATAGTTACAAAGGATGGCAACCACTATAGGAAAAAACTGCTATAGTGCTAGGGCAATTAGATGACAAAATAGGGAAAAGACAAAAGTGTATTTTATATTGTCATATATTTTGGGGCAGGTGAAACCCTATTGTAAAATGAATCTGAGCCACATAATGAAATTTAATCTTGTCCATTTATTTTTCTTTTGAAAAACTATAAATAGGGGTCTCCTCTCATTTTCAAAGATAGAGTTGAGTTGTTGTGTAAAGGCATGCTACATAAATTTAATGAGAATAGCATTATTTTGATGGATTCTTGTGTTTTCTTCACATGTGTGCATGATTCAATCTCCCAATATTAGATTTTAGTTTTACTATTTTAGTTTTAAGTTACTTTAGTTGTTAGTTTATGCTTCACTTTAATGGTGAAGAGTGTTATGGTGTTGATATCTTCCTTGCTCATACTGTTTGCTATCTATTGATGATAAACAGTTGTGTAAAGTTAGTCTAAGCATTATTTTATTGTTGCACTTAAGTTCATCTATTGTTCATGCTTTAATGGTGAATGGATGGTTGAAAATATGTAGATGTTAGAAGATTGCACTTGTTTCATGAGACTGTAGGTTGTCCTTGGTTAAGTGAAACTAAGTTTTGGGAAGGTTGTCCACTATAGCATCCTCCATTGTTACTATTTAACATTAGTTGCAGGTTTAGGAAACTTCTTATCCCCTTTTCCCTTTTGAATTTTCTTTGAAGGATTGAAGCAAGACAAAGTTTGAACATCATTCCACAACCGAATTTGATGAGCAAAGAGGATTTATAGACTGTTGTCCTGAACTTGCAATAGTTGTACCACATTTCCAAAACTTATAAAAATCCTTTTGCAGATCCAATTCCCTCCATGCTTAGCTAACCATAAATGCCCTTTGTGATTACTAGAAAATCACATCAACCAATTGAACTATTCCAAGCATTGTCATGACCTGACACCCAAGAGACCTTGGGGTGATTTTCTAAAACTCAGTTGCAGAATTTCACCTTTCAAGAGAGGCATTGCACTCATACATTGTTTGTGTTGAGAAGTGCTAAATCATCCATCAACAAGACCTATAGTGAGAAGGTAGGGAGAACAAAGTAATTTACAGTCAACAACATCATGGAAGTTTCTCAGGTGATTATATTTGGGCAAGGAGAGAACTTAGTGATAAAATTACCGTCAAAACAATAAGGATACTCAAAACCCTACCAAACCCTAGGGACTTTTTCATCACCTTGTAGAGATCTGAAGCATGCATGGAAATATTTCACAGGAGGGAATGAGATTAAAATCATCTCTATTTTTGATAACATGTTTTTGAACTACTCTTTGCAAAAGAGGATAGGCTAGCTTGAGTTGAAAAATCCTTGAAGACAAGTTGAGTTTAGAAGGACAACATATGAAGAAAACACTAGCATAATGAGACTATAGAAGAGAAATCACGAGTGATCATGAATGCACAATCAGAAGGAGAATACACAATGGTTTTGTAGCATGAAAGTAGCCACAAAGTCCATATCAAGAAAATACATCTTCATGCTTTTATTGTGTCTTGTGTAGTATGGGTAAGATGGAAGTTGTTTGGTTTGAGAATTAGCTACCCTTAACAAAACCAAATAGAGAATTCTAATTGTATGATTCAACTCCATGAGTAATTACTAAGATCTCTTAAAAAATTAATTCTTGACTGTGATCAAAGATCATGCATGCCAATATTAAAAGTTCATCATACAAATGGTCATAATTATAGTATTAGTGGTAGCATGGAGGTCTTAATCATAGAAACATAAATCTGCAAAAAATCCTGATTAATCCTGATTTTTAAAAAATCTGCAGGCTGGATGATTTTTCCCCGATTTTTGGTAAAAATATTTGACCTTTTGTTTAACGATTTTTTCTCATTTCACGTTTAAAACCTACAAAAAATGCGAATAAAATCACGCTGATTTTTGCATGAAAAAAAATCATGTGACCATAGCTTGTTGCTTACTATTATGCTTTGAGAGATTTTTTCCAAGCATCCATAGCTTGTTCGAAAGCACTTGTTTTAGGCTTTTAGCCATAACAACAAGGCAGTGAAATGTTTGATAAAATGCTTTGGTAGAAATGTATGAAAAATATGGTAGCATAGACAAGGTAGTAAAATATTTAGAAAAATTCCTCAAAGAAATGTGGTCTCATGGTGATGGAATTCCATGACAATCCATAGCAATTTTCTTGTCATGGCATTCCATCACCATGAGACCAAATTTCTTTGAGGCATTTTGTCAAACTGTTCACTGCCTTGTCTATGATATTGCTTACTATTATGCTTTGATAGATTTTTTCCTAGCATCCATAGCCTTTTCAAAATCACCTCTTTTAGGCTTTTATCCATAGCAGGAAGGTAGTGAACTATTTAATAAAATTCTTTGGTAGACATGTATGAAAAATGTGGTAGCATAGACAAGGCAGTGAACTTTTGAAAAAATGTCTCAAAGGAATGTGGTCTCATGGTGATGGAATGCAATGACAATCCATAGCAATTCATCATGGTATTCCATCACCATGAGACCACATTTATTTGAGGCATTTTTTTAACCAGTTCACTACCTTTTCTATGCTATTGCTTACTGTTATGCTTTGGTAGATTTTTTCCAAGCATCTATAGCCTGTTCGAAAGCACTTGTTTTAAGATTTTAGCCATAGCAGCAAGATAGTGAATTGTTTGATAAAATGTTTTGGTAGACATGTATGAAAAATGTGGTAGCATAGAAAAGGCATTAAATTGCTTAGAAAAATGCCTCAAAGAAATGCGGTCTCTTGGTGATGGAATTCCATGACAATCCATATAAATTTGCTTGTCATGGCATTCCATCACCATGAGACCACATTTTTTTGAGGCATTTTTTCAAACAGTTCACTGTCTTGTCTATGATATTGCTTACTATTATGCTTTGATAGATTTTTTCCAAGCATCCATAGCTTGTTCAAAAGCACCTATTTTAGGCTTTAGCCGAGCGGCAAGGTAGTGAATTTTTTGATAAAATGCTTTGGTAGAAATGTATGAAAAATGTGGTAGCATAGACAAGGTAGTGAACTATTTTAAAAAATGCCTCAAAGAAATGTGATCTCATGGTGATGGAATGCTATGACAAGCGCATTGAGACCACATTTCTTTGAGGCATTTTTTTTGAAAAATTCACTACCTTGTCTATGCTATTGCTTACTATTATGCTTTGATATATTTTTTCCAAGAATCCATAGCTTATTCAAAAGTGCTTGTTTTAGGATTTTAGCCATAGCAACAAGGAAATGAACTATTTGATAAAATACTTTAGTAGACATGTATGAAAAATGTGGTAGCATAGAAAAGGCAGTGAACTATTTGAAAAAATTCCTCAAAGAAGCGTGGTCTCATGGTGATGGAATTCCATCAAAATCCATAACAATTTGCTTGTCATGGAATTCCATCACCATGAGACCACATTTCTTTAAGGATTTTTTTCAAACAGTTCATTTCCTTGTCTATGCTATTACTAACTATTATGCTTTGATAGATTTTTTCCAAGCATCCATAGCCTGTTCAAAAGCTCTTGTTTTAGGATTTTAGCCATAGCAACAAGGCAGTAAACTATTTGATAAAATGCTTTGGTAGATATGTATTAAAAATATGGTAACATAGACAAGGCAGTGAACTGTTTGAAAAAATTATTCAAAGAAACCTGGTCTCATGGAATGCCATGACAAGCAAATGCAATTGGCAGCTACTCCTAGTTATTAGTTATGCAATGTGAAGTAATTGCATAATTGCTTAGGTTGACTTTATAAAACTATATTGCAATTGAAATTTTGTCATTTATCAACATCTAGTTATTAGTTATGCAATGTGAAGTAATGCTTTGAATTTGAAATATGTGCAATGCAATATAATCATCGATATAGATATAAACTACAAAAATCTAGTTTTTACAATTCATTAGTTAAACTCTTTATTTTATTTTCTATCTATATCTCTATGCTATGTAAATTCCTTCCAGTTTCAAGAAATTTGTTTTTATCTCTTGTTCTACAATTTTTTACATTTTTTTAAATCTGATTTTTTCTCAAAATTTTCATGATTTTTTCAAAAAATCTTATACTTTTGGTTTGTCGATTTTTTTCCCAAAATATTTTTGCTGCTATGGTCTTAATGATTGAAGAAAAGAAGTCTAAAAGGTAGTGGTATGTGTAAAGGCTTGCACCTTGTATGACAAGTGAACCAAAATCAAATAACCTTTAGGAAGATAATCATCATAAATTAAGCTTGGAATATACTACATAAAGCATAGGAAAACCTAAAGGAAAAAGGACAAGGTATGACAAGAAACAAAGTTATAACAGTCAATGAAAGGGAGGTTGATTTCATTTGTCGACTCATAATCATCCAAAGAGGTGACAGTGAAATCACATAGTATCAACTTCTAAATTACAACAAATTGCAGATGGCACAATAATTCAAATGAAAATTTTAAATTTGCAACATGAGTCTTTGTGTTGAATTGGCATCTAGTTATTATTTTGTGTAGACATCAGAGCACCTACTGTAACAGAGGTATATCCATCCATAATGTGTGGTGCTCACATACATCCTCTATAAGATGAAAAATATAATAATTGAGTATTATTCAAGGGTTACAAAATAAAAAAAATATGTAAAATTAAGGATAGAGTATCCAATTGTAGACACCATGCTATTGGGTAATGATTTTAATGCTTAAATAATGTGAAATATAATCAATCAACAACACAACATACAACAAAGCTAAATTTCCAATTAAATAAGTCAATCAAAAGTCGTATTTACACTTTTTTTCCCAAGTGGATTGACCATCTTGTCAATTTGCCTTATACTTTTCCATTCCATTGATTATCATCAAATCTATACACGAGTGCATGATAGGTATGCAAAAAACCTCTCAAATGAGGCTAGCTTGGGTTTAGAAGCATATAAAAGGGAATTAAAGAAATGGTTTTTGAACACTTGACAGATAGTTCCAACCATAAATTTAAATGGTTGAAACTCTTACTATAGCTTCCATTCAATAAAAGTACCCCTAAATTCCTATGGTCTCCCTGAGAACATGAAACATAATATTTAGTAAATGAAAGGATAACTTACATAAAGAGCTTCTAGAAATCTACCAAGCTCAAAAATCCACAACTCAATGTTCAATATAAACAATATGTAAAGAGCTTGCTTTGGCAGCACATGCTCTCAAGATTGCAGTGTTAATGATAACTATTTTATATGTAAATCAAGAAAGTATCCAACACATGATAAAAATAAAGATTACAAAGCATTAACAATAGCCATTTGTTATCACTATGAAAATTGGATCAATGAAAACTCTTGAGAAAGCAATGATGATGTTGCCAAGAAACATGTAGATAAACTTATCATAGAAATAGTTAAGGTTATCAGTAGAAACAAGAAAAGAAAAATCTAGATTACATAACTAGTAAAATCCATTGACACTTCAACAATGAGACTACAATCATGTCTTAAAGTACATATCATGGCTTGTGATCTTCTCAAAATATTTGCATTGTGATATGAAAGTATAACCTATGAAGGTGGTTGTTTTCCTAATAAGAGATTTGACTTCCTAGTTTGGGCTTATGATAGGGATAAAACCTTCATGAGGAGACAAGCAAGATCTTCCTCAAAACTTCAAACAAAACTAAAAACCTTAACGACATAGAGTATACTTGGCAAGATGTGAGGATGAAGGTTTCTAGGAAAACCTCAAATATTATCTCAACATGGGCGTGATGTGTCCTCAAAACCTTGGACAATCTCCTCGTGCATGCAACGGGTCTTAAAACCCTTGTGAATCTTTGCAGTGTGGATGAATTCAAAGTCAACAAAGAAAGGTTTCTTCAGAGCAAACTCAATGTGCCTTTATCCCAGATCTTCTCAACAACGTGGATAGATGATGGTGCAACCAACTGTTGGTTCTACACCATGCCCTCAAAAAATCTTTGAACTTCTTCCAACCAGAAAACTAAAAAGCCCACTCAATAGAAACTTCAACTAAAAATTCTCTTTTCATTGTTTGGCACCCAAGGAAATGAAAATTCTCTTTTTCATTGTTTGGCGCCCAAAAAAAAATTAGTCTTTCACTTTCTTTTTTGTTAATTTCCACTTTATTTTCCACTTATGATCAAATTAATCACTTATGATGATCAAATTAGTCATTTATTTAGTCATTTGTAGTTGTGTTGCAAAAAATGATTAAACTACAACCAAAAGCGCCCCTACTGGCCAAGGGCGCCCATGAATTCAAAAGATCAAAGGTAGTCATCAAGTTTTTTCAAGATAGTCATCTCCTTCGTAATTTTTCTAGCTTTCCAACACATCATCAAGTAGGTTCACTTGATTCATCAGTCACTGACAAACGAAGGTGAAGTCAGGAGATGTTGAAAGCAGGTATCATCAGATAGTAGTCAAAACATATAAAAAAAGTT
Source organism: Sequoia sempervirens (assembly GCA_007258455.2). Lineage (NCBI taxonomy): Eukaryota > Viridiplantae > Streptophyta > Pinopsida > Cupressales > Cupressaceae > Sequoia > Sequoia sempervirens. The sequence goes on along the minus strand of VDFB02049217.1, from coordinate 106,574,297 downwards.
CCCTTGTAGCTCAGGGGCATGATGCAGAGCCAAGGAAGAGAAAACACAAACCCAACACAAAGATGACTTGGTTCAAACAATTCACAACTTTTCCCTTAACACTCCTCAAGAGGCTCCTAGTCTTCAAAATCCAACAAATGGAGATATCTTTTATACAATACATTAGAATGGCCAACCAAGCATCTACAAAGACTCTCAACCTGATACAAAACAACTTCCCAAAAAGATTCAAGTGACCTCTTCCCAAAAATAAAGAGTTTCAATACATCTCTATTTTAGGCTACTAGAATTAGGCCTATTTTTCAAATGAAGTACCCTCAAATCACTTTTTATTCTTCAAAAATCTTTGTTCAATCTCTGAACTTGTTACAAAACACCCAATTCACTAGTTATTTCTCAGATTCAAGACCATTTTGACACCGAACTTACAAACCCTCACTTTACATACAAATCTCTAGGGTTTATTGGAAAACTACCCACCTTGGTTTATTAGACCCATTCAATGCATCAAACACCATGTATATGCTTTGTACAGACTCAAGGATCCATTAGAAAGACACCTCATTCACTATTTTATCGAAATCCTTCATTGACACACTATTTTCATAAGGAATCATTCAAATTTTACCCTAGGGTAACACCCAATCTAAGTTAACACAACTCTTCAGCCTTCCCAACCATGGAGAAACTTAAATTTCATGATTTTGGACCCATTCCATGAGCTACAACAAGGACACTGAGTGGAATGGGTCAGGGTGCCATTTTAAGTGACTCTCAACACTAAATATTAATAAAACAGAGTAGTCTTATTGTAGTGCAGAGAACTGACACAAATCCAAATGGTTTGCACTCAAACATGTTCCAAAAGGAAATTAATACATGCTTCCACACTTCACTATAAGTTCCAAACCATAAAAGTTCCTATACGGATTGTACATAGTAAACAAAATACATAAAACTCAAGAAAAACAACATGGAAACAATAAGTTAGCAGGAAGAACGTTGTTTTTTCAATAGAAATTTCAATTTCCAACACATCCAACCATCCTCGGGCCCCTTGGGAGGCTTTTAAAGAAAATTTAAAAACAACTAACTAACCATCAACGCCTCCAACTATTTTTTAAAACTTTAAGACTCCTAAATTGCATTATGACAACCCTTAATGACTACCTTTAAACAAATCTTCACTCCTAAAACCTTATGACCCCGAGAATCATTCAGATGGCTTTGAAATAGCCTTGTTACATGAAGATTCCCATATTGCATATACAAACTCAAGAAATGTGCTTACAAACTACAAAGACAACTTTAGGAGCAAGATGGCATTTTTTACATTTTCAACCTAAATGACCCAAGATGCCTCCAATTACATTGTGATTGGTTTTTTTAGACCTTATTAAGCCTAAATAAGCACAAAAAATTCTTATTCCATCCTAGACATCCATCAATGACTCTTCATGACTGTCAAACATGGAGGTGTTCAACTAGGTGATTAGGTGCTCCTGCACCAGGCCACCCAAGAATGAGACTAACCAGATGTCATTTTTTTAGTAAGCTTATCTACAAGTGATCTCCCTAGCGTCAGCTCAGCTTTACAATGAACCTGTCCACCAGTCTCCGAGACACATGAAACAATGGTAGTTGTTGGTCATTCAAGAATGTAAAACAAAGGGTAAACTAATGGACATCAAGGCAAAAGAACCCCTTGCTAACCAGGGGCGCCCATCATTCTAGGCAACCAAATGAAGTTTTCAATAGCTGTTTTCTACAAGACATCTGCTTAGCATCCTTTCAACTTCGCGATGAATCCAATTGCATGCTCAAAGGACCTGTCAAGAATTCATAGACGAAGATCAAGCATAAAACATTAAAGGTGTAGGCAAGATGAAGAACATGAAGAATTGACTAAAGTGTTAAAGAAAATGCACCTTCCCAGAAATAGGAACCCAACTTTTTGAGCAGTCAAATGCATTCTTCAACACTTCAGGATCAACTGAGCAACCAAAATCATAGATCAAAAGGAAGCATTTCATCATAGAAAAAGAATGAAAAAGTGTTCAACTCCTCAACTTGGACGCCTAAAGTCAAACTAGGCTCAATTGACTAAAGTTAACAATTTTGAAAGCCTTTTAATGTCTACGATGTCCCCAAATTGGTGGAAATTAGTTATGTGAACACCAAATTAGGTTAATTGACTCCGCAATCATGTGTTGGTTCCCAAACTTGATGCGTTCAACATCAAACACTATTAATCAAGTCTAGACATCATAATTCAACATCTTTCTTTGTAGGTTGAAGCTCAAGAACAAATATTTTTCTTTTCCAATGTCTTTTGAAGATTTGTCTGAGGGTTTTTCAGTGTTCTTCATAATTATAAGAATAAAGTTGCACATAGGGATAGTTCATCAAGGTCTACATTTCCAGGCATAATTTTCTTGAAGATCTTGAGAGGCAGTTGATAATTTCCAAACTTGTCTTTTTCCTCCATTCTTGTCTTAGGTCTTCTTGCATGTCCAAGAAAACAACAGTTACTCACAAATCTGATTTTTTGGGTATGATTAGCACAACTTTTTCAACAAAACCCTTGTGCCATATTTTACCAGAAAAAGTTGCCCTGTTGCCCCTTTTTTAGGGGTTTTCCGAAAATACAATTTTGAAATAAAAACAAACTAGGTTTGTTAAGCTTTGAAGCGCCTACAATACCCATGTGTTATATTTTTTGGGAAAAATAAGTTTATGCCGCTTCTAAAACCCCTACCCCGAAAAGCTTTTACATGTACAAGGAAAAGTAACTTTTTGAAATTTCTAACGTTTTGGGTCCATTTAGAAAATTATTACCAAGAAAACCCATGTCTCAAAATTTTTCATAAAAAGTGCTTCTCGGCAAGGCTATTTTTAGTAGTTGTTGAAAAAGTTGTCTGAATAGTATTGTGTGCACAGTCAATCTTCAAGTTTTTTAGAATGCAATTTTCCCAAGTTGAATACAAGACCAAAATGGTCTTACTTCATGACTTCCTAAAAATGGTTGAAACCGATCTGCATCAGGTACACCCAAAGGTCAATTTCGAAAGTTTGATAGGCATATACACTCAAAGTCTACAGGCTCCATCTGGTTTCACCTCGTATATCTGATAGCTTTCCAAGGCCAATGTAGAGGGTTGAATACCATTGGAGCTCTACGTGTGCAGCAAGTTTGTTTGCATTTCTCATAGCTAGAGTGTTCGCAGTCAAACTTAGTGGTTTCATCATACAACACTCTTTCATTGAGAAGAATCAAGAAAAGCATCAAAAGTGCAAAGCTACGGGAGAAATAGAGGTCATGACTCCGGTTATAGAGCCGCCAAAGTTACCAATAAATTCCTTTCCAGCATCAAATGTTAAGATGGTGACTATGCGAGTCTCAGTGACATGCAGACGTAGTTCCAGGACATCATCCATGGCATTTTTTTGCAATGACCCTGCTGGTTGCAAGTTGAGTAAGATTGCAGTCATGCCAACAAGGCTGGATGACGTAGTTGCAAAGAATATTGAATATCAACAGTAGATTGCAAGTGGTGAAGAGATGTTTCGGTGACACATCATCATCCTGTGAAGCATTAATTGTCCAGAGGTAGAGGAAGTCAATGACTAGCTAGAGGAATTGTTGACTACAGGGGATGAGGTGTAAAACACCCAGTTAGGATGTCCTAACCCTCAAAAATATTTATGAAAAACATGAGTTAACTTGATGCCTCTTTCCAAGTTAACTCACTGTCCCACTGATCATGCATGTCTATCTCCACTAATTGTGGATGTCTATTTTGGAGGCACTTTTGTATTTGGAGTTCTCTTTTAGTTTAGATTCAATTAACTAAAGTAGATTTCTAGTTAACTGTTAGGTTACATACTTTTAGACATAGGAATAAATCTTGCAAATTGACAAGAACTCATTGTTAACTCAAGGAGATTTTAGTGTTGCCTGCTCCTTTGAGCTTCTATAAATAAGAGCCTTTGTTCATTATTTATAACTCTTATTACTACACAAAATTGTTGCGCCATTGTGCCATAAAGCTTGCAAGTCAATATTTGTTCACTCTTGGATGAGAGTTTTTTGGTTTGATAAGAAATTGTGTATGATTTGGTACCTTTGTTGTCCCAAATCTTTGTAAAGCATTGAGTGAGTTTGAAGAAATAAATCAAAAGGCATATACAATTTGATCCAAAGTTTCAAGATCTATCAATGTCTTTTCTCATAATCTATTGTTTCAATCTTCCCCTTGGATAGGTGTCATCACCTCTTTGGGAATTTGGAGATTAATAGTTATTGTTTGATGTTGTTTAATGATCTAGATTTTAGCCTACACCTCAGATAGGTTTCGTCACCTACTCAGGAATCCTATTATCAAGTTCATTGTTCTTTGTTGTTTCTAGTAAGTTGCATCCTCGCCTACACCTTTGATAGGGGTTCCTCCTCCTTGGAAATCTTGAAATTCAACTTATTGTACAAGTGTTTGCTTGCATAAGACCTTATTCCAACGTAGATTTGAAAGTTTAGAGCCTTTAGACGTATTTTGAGAGACAGTCGGCACAAGTGATCCAACCATCACATTCCCGATCGTATGCCCTATTGCTCTATTTATCTAGAGGAGATATGATAGATTAGAAGTTAGCTTAGTTGTAGTTAATATTTTCAAAAACCAGAGAAAACCTTAGCTACAACACATTGTGCTTTATACACCCTTGTGCCCTATCACTGAGTAAAAATATAGGAACATTACTTTAATTTAATTTTTATGCAAACATCAATAAAAAGAGGGAGCTTCCCCTCCTAATTTGAAGAGCAGTTACTACAGACTGTGCATAGTTGTTTGTTTCCAATAAGCACTCTAGAGGTGCTAATTGAAATTCCAATAGTTTTTTGGCACCCACCATGGGGCAACAAGGCATAAAACTTCAAGAGAAGCTAATGCTTTTATGTCATGGGAATAATCTTCTAGCATCCAATTGCATGATCCATATAAGAAGCAATGGATGATAACAATAATAATACTGGCGAGAGACATCCATCTTCATTACCTTGGGGTAATAACATTGGACCTTTGGCTTTTCAGGTAAATCATGAGTTACCTAAAGGGTGAAGGAAGCACTTTCCCTAATTTTATGATGATGGAAGTCAACACCTAGATGAACATTTTGTTGCATTCACAATGGCCTGCGTCATCTTGCATGTGCCCCATGAAGACATCCCATGTAAAGTGCCTTGCCAAAATTGATCCAAAAACACTGATTTTCTGCCTTTGGAATTTTGACAAACACTTTGCTTGCAACCTTGAACTTGCTGGTAATTGATTTCAGACTGTATTTGAAATGCTTTTGATGAATGCAAATGTGATATAATTGCTTTCCAAATGATTCTAAGCATCTACCAATGCCCTAAGATGATGTGCAATATGTTTTTGTACTTTTCAAATGCATAAACATGAAATTTTGATATAAAATGTAAACCTACAACCAAGGGACATTTCTACAAACACTTGGCATGCAAAATAAACTCAATACATTGCAAACATATATGAAAGGAATTTTATCAAATAATTGTCATGCAATCAGCCATTGACATTTAGTCATACAATTTCCATGAAATCCTTATATCTCCAAACTTTTATTGCAAAGTATTTGATTGCATACAATTGAAATGAAGTATATATATATCAGCCAAGACTCTTGGCAAACATGAAACATATGCAAAACTGATAACTCCTTATGATAGCCCTTAATAGCTGATTACAATGCATAAAACTAAAGTATGATCATCTCTAACTAATGTAGACCTCTAATCAGCAATACAAGTAACATATGATGCAAATACATGAAATCGATGAACCTGGTAAGAGATAACAACCTTTAGAAAATACTTCAATCCTTCCTTTTGGTGATGCAAAAATGCTCAAACTAGTGGCACTTGGTTTCTAGACCTCCCAACAATGAAATATGAATTTTTCTGATTTTTATCATTCCTTTAACCATAAAATCATCCCTCCTAGGAGCGCCCAGGCATGATGAAAAATGCCATAGTTTGCTTCAGAAATTTGTGCCTCTCCATACTCAGCAAATGCTACCTCCTTGACAATCTTTTGAGATTCCCTTGAACTGAATAATCAAACTTCAGATGGCTGCAAGGTTCCTCTTTAAAAATCGAATTTCTCCAAGGCAAGTTGTCCCATACAAAACTGAAAATCTTCAACACTAATCTGCAAATTGAGATATAATCAATTTCTCCTTCAATCTCCCAAAATTTGGTTGAAAGCCGCAATTTTTTTTCCAATGAAGTCCCAATTGAGAAGTCTGAAGTAACTCCTCCACAATTCCAACTAGGGTTGGTGTTGCGCAACCGAAATTGGCACTTAACCAGCTAGGTTTGGTCTTTCACAAACGAAGGCTGGAAAACAATGAGCTAAGCATTTAACTTCAGTAGTGTAGTAGAAAAGTGTTTGCAACTCAAGATGTCCAAATGCATAACCAAAGCCTCTTTTTATACTTTTTCAACCTCATCACCTAGAGGCTTCTAGAAGATTCTTGTTTTATTCCTTAAGTGACTTTATTATTTTCTTACATGTCACTTAAGTCACTTTTTATTATTAAATTAATTAAATAATAAGTCATCCCTTTTGATATATATTTTTTGAATAACTTAATAAATAATTAATTTAATAACACCTCTTGATTTAATTAAATCATCAATTAAGATATCCTCATAAAATATCAATAATTTGGATAACTTAATTAAATAATTTAATTAAATCACCATACCTCCAATTCGGGGACATGACATCCCAGTGCATCTCTTTGTGGAGACTCTTGTTGGGAAAGTTGTAAACTGGTTCAATCACCTGAAGCCAAGCGTTATTACAAGCTAGAAAACTATGAGCGAGAAGTTTTTGGTGAGATTCAAGCCCACCGAAGACAATCATTTTTTGTTTTCCCAACTTGTAAATTCAAAGATGGAGCACAAAAAACACATGAGGGAGTTTGTGGCAAGATTTAATCGTCTTGTTACACGACTTTCTTCTACACTTGATCCATCACCAGAGATTTTGATGAGCTATTTCATAAATGCTCTTCCATCAGAGATAACCTTCTTCCTCAAGACTATAAAAAATAGAGTTGAAGTGTGTACAAGAAAATTCCATCAAGTTGGAGGATGACATAATCACTTCCGGCTTGATGCAAACAAATTCTATTAGATCTCTAGCTCAACAACCATACTAGAAAAAAGATAATTTTCAGCCACGGTTGCCAACATCTCCATCAAGACCGACAATTGAAGCTACACATAGTGTAGTATTTTGCTATTTCCATGATACCAACGCACATAGTGGATCCACGTGTCCTAAGAATATGAGAATGAGCCAAATCATGGGATATGTTGCAGCTACTCCTAGTTCTATTTTTGTACCAACAACAAGTTCGAACGTTGTCTTACCACAGATGGACAACTTCGATGGTGACTCCACAATGAGATACTTTGAACCAATTATTAAAGAAGAAAAAGAAGCATATCGTAAGTATTCTCTTGCAGTGAATCATGAAAAAATTTCAACGCTTGTGTCTACATGTGTTCAACACTTTGAAGCACAAAAAGAAGAGGAAGAAATATGAAGTTTAAATGAAAAGGGTGAAGATGTGCCTTCCACTTCCAATCCCAGGTCTTCACAAAAGAATGTTATGCCAATTGCTCAAGACTCGTCTTCAAAAAAAATTGACATCGTAGCTTCCATGATGAAGACCAAGGTACCAATATCTCAACTGGAATATCTTCAAGATCATCCAAAACAACTAGATTAGATTCTCAATGGTGTAAAGAAGCAAGCTCTGCTCAAGTCATCTGTCGCAACAGGAGCAAAGCCTGAAATGGGTCTCGATAATTATGTGACTCTGCCAGAGATAAAAATTAAAGATCAAAACATTGCTTGTTCTAAAAAGAGACTAGCAGAGGACACAACGTCATGGAAAACATAGTTCGATGGAGGTTGTTCAAATACAAGTTTAGAAGCAGGGGAAATTGTCATCTCCCCTAAAGGTTACTTGCACCCATCTGTGCAATTGAAATTCATCGAAGCTGAGAAGGAGGTGCTTTTGTTAGGCCTCAAAGATGTTGAAGACATGGGGATCAAACTCCTATGTGTTAAAGGTGATCTAGAGTTGATTTACAAGTCGATTAAAGGATATTTTTAGGTCAGTAAAGACCATCTACGACATTATAGAAATCAAGTTTGGAACTCAATCGATTGGTTTGAAGAATTCAACATACTGAGGATGGACTACAACAGAACTAATGCCTTACTCAGCTTTCCCATTTTCATCATATTTTGACTTTTATCAAAGTACCTTAACTTGGATATATGAATACCTAAGAATCTTCATCCTAAAGGGGTTGTCTCCTGCGATTCCCATCAGAAGAGAAGTAAAGCCTTTCAGGAAGAAGCAACACCGATTGGAAGCTCTTCAGGGGAGGAGTGAATCTTTGTAAATAATTTTCTTTTTGCTTAATCATTATATAGTAAAGTGTTTCCCCGTTACGTAAAGTATTGTCGTGTTTTAGGTGAATTCTTAGATACTCTTGTTATTAGGTTTTTAGGATAACTCCAATTTTTAGGTGAGTTAGGAAATAATTCTTGAATCCAATGCCCAATTGATAGGAATACTGGTCTACAAAAACTAGAGATTCTCGATTCTCCTATGTCGTAAGTATCCAACATGGTCACTCGATGGAGCCTAATGTTGTACCCAAAATAATTTTTTGCTTCAATAAGGCATTTTGATCAAAATGGTCTAAATCATGTAAAATTGTTGTCAAAAGCCCATTTTAGGTCAAACAAAACATAGGCTTTTGTGGGTTTATGTCAAGGAAGATACTTGCAAAACTCTAAAAATTTGAAAATTAGGGTTTTGTACCTCAGTTTTTAGGGAAACTCCTAAAAATAGGACCTTTCTAGAATTAGTTGAAAATGATTTTTGAGAAGATAATTTGACTTCACGATCACACTGGTGAAGTCAAAATCACTAAATTTTTTGTTTTACTTTGGTGGGTCTACTTCATTTTTTTAGGAGAAAAGTTAGGACCTTCATAGCCATTAATGGCAGATGGCCAGTACCAGGTATAAAAATCTAAGCCTCAAAAGCTTCAATAAAGAATCCATGGTGAAATATGCTCAAGAAGATGCTCTATGAGGGGATTTTCAAAAGTGAAAAATGTTGAAAATTGACTAAGTCTGGAAGATGCATGCCTTGCTACAAGGAAGAGGCTATGCAGTCTATGCCTTAGCCATTTTTTAATCACCCACACACACAACATGGTGAAATAAATTGCTATAGTGAACATGTTCACGTCGTCGGCAACTGTGATCAAGTCAGTCGAGCTACAATGATGAACACGAAGCATGAAGAGGTGAGAACTTTCAAGGAAATGATGAAACTGCAACCAAAATCATCCCTGTTGGCCAGGGGCATCCATGAATTCAAAAGATCAAAGGAAGTCATCAATTTTTTCCAAGACAATCATCTCCTTCATAATTTTGTTGGAATTCCGACACATCATCAAGCAGGTTCACCTGATTCATTAGTCACCAGCAAAAAAAAGTAAAGTCAGGAGATGTTGAAAGCAGGTATCATCAGATAGCAGTTAAAACATATAAAAAAATTTCCCTTGTAGCTGAGGGGCGCCCAAGAATGAGACTATCTAAATGTTAGTTTTTGAGTAAGCTTATCTCCAAGTGATCTCCCCAACGTTAGCTTAGCTTTACAATGAACCTATTCGCCATTCTATGAGACACATCAAATGACAACAATTATTGATCATTCAAGCACGTAAAACGAAGGGTAAACTGATGGACATCAAGGAAAAAGAGTCATTGCTGACTAAGAGCGCCCATCATTTTGGGCAACCAAATGAAGTTTTCAACAACTATTTTCTACAAGGAATTTTCTCAGGATCCTTTCAGCTTCATGATCAATCTAGTTGCACACTCACAAGAACTGTCAAGCATTCACAGATGAAGATCAAGTAGAAAACACTGAAGGTGAAGGAAAGATGAAGAACATGAAGAATTGGATAAAGTGTTAAAGAAAATGCACCTTCATAGAAATAGGCACCCAAATTTTTGAGCAATCAGATGCAGTCTTCAAGCTTCGTAACCTTCAAGAAGTCCTTCATCTTCATCAATCTCAACAACGACACTGTCAACAAACTCAACAAACAAATCAAACATATGATGACAAAGATCAAACTAGGGTTTTTCGTGAAAGGTTACAAACTGAAAATGACAACATAAAACGTCAATGGTGCCCTAGCAAGCCAGGGGAAACCAAGCTTTTGGGACCTCTAAAATGAATTTCATGACTTGCAAGGGAAACCATTCTTTTTAGTACTAAGCTAGTTACCCCTTCCATATCCCAGCACGTTCACCAAAATCATCAGTCATTAGTGATCTCAGATTAGGACACTGAGGTTCAAAATGGAGAAATTGAGGAACACAAGAAATTGACTAAGTTTGGTGAAAAATGCACCTTCTTGAGAAAATGCGCCGAAGAATTAGAGGCATTAGACTCAGGTTTTGAGCTTTGCAGCTCCCAAGCACACTTCTTTAGAGTTGTCTCATCTTAGCAATGGATCTATCAACAACACTTCAGGATCAACTAGGCAACCAAAATTAGAGATCAAAAAGAGGCATTTCATGACAAAAAAAGAATGAAAAAGTGTTCAACTCCTCAACTTGGATGCCTAAAGTCAAACTAGGCGTAGTTGAGTGAAGTTAACAATTTTGAAAGCCTTTTCATGTCTAAAATGTCCCCAAATTGGTGGAAATCAGTTATGTGAACTCCAAATTGGGCTAATTGACTCCTCAGTCATGTGTTGGTGCCAAACTTGATGCATTCAACATCAATCACTATTAATCAAGTCTAGGCATCATAATTCAACATCTTTCTTTGCAGGTTGAAGCTCAAGAACAAATATTTTTCTTCTCCAACATCTCTTGAAGATCTCATAGAGGTTTTTCTAGTGTTGTTCATGATTTCAAGAATAAAATTGCACAGAGGGATAGTTCATCAAGGTCTACATTTCTGGGCATAATTTTCCTGAAGATCTTGAGAGGTAGTTGATAATTCCCAAACTTCTTCTTGTCTTTTTCCTCTATTTTTGTCTTATATCTTCTTGCATTTCCAAGAAAACAACAGTTACTCATAGATCTGACCTTCTAGAAATGATCAACACAACTTTTTCAACAAAACCCACATGTCATATTTTGCCATAAAAAGTTTCCCTGCTACCCCTTTTTAGGGTTTTCTAGAAAACTCACAATTTTGAAAAATAGACAAACTAGGTTATTTCAACTTTGAAGAGCCTAGAATACCCATGTGTCAAATTTTTTCGAGAAAAATAAGCTTTTGCTGCTTTTGAAACCCCTACCACAAAAAGCTCTTGCATGTATGGGGAAAAGTAACTTTTTGAAATTTTTTATGTTCTGGGTCCATTTAGAAAATTATTACCAAGAAAACCCATGTCTCAAAATTTTTCATAAAAAGTGCTTCTCAGCAAGGCTATTTTTAGCAATTGTAGAAAAAGTTGTCTACACAGTATCATGTGCATAGTCAATCTTCAAGTTTTTCATAATGAAGTTCTCCTAGGTTGAATACAAGACCAAAACGGTCTTACTTCATGACTTCCTAAAAATGGTTGACACTGATATGCATCGGGCGCACCCAGAGGTCAATTTGGACAGATTGACAGGAATAGACACTCAAAGTCCACAAGTTCCATATGATTTCACCTCGTATATCTGATAGCCTTCCAAGGCCAGTTTAGAGGGTCAAATACCATTGGAGCTCTACATGTGCATTTCTCACAACTAGAGTGTCTGCAATCAAACTTAGCGATTTCATCATACAACACTCTTTCATTGAGAAGAATCAAGAAAAGCATCAAAATCACAAAGCTATGGGAGAAACAAAGGTCATCACTCCAATTACAGAGTGCCAAAGTTACCAATCAATTCCTTGCCAATATAAAATGTGAAGATAGTGACTATGTTAGTCTTAGTGATGTGCAAACATAGTTCCAAGACCTCATCCGTAGCATTTTTTGTGGTGACCCTGCTACTTGCGAGTTGAGTAAGATTATAGGCATTTTAATAATACTCGATGATGTAGTTGCAAAGAATATTGAATATTAGCAACATATTGCAAGTGGTGAAGAGATGTTACGATGAAACGTCATCATCCTGCAAAGCATTAATTGTCCAAAGGTAGAGGAGCTCAACGATTGGCTAGAGGAATTGTTGACTAGAGGTGATGAAGTGCAAAACATTAAGACACAACCTAATGATGCTAGACATCCTATAACCTAATTTCCACAAGTCCAAGGTACCTCACAAGGAATTTGATCGTCAACTTACTAATGCAAAAAATTTGTTGCGAGCTTCCATCTATGGGTCTTCGTGGCCTCTTGGATGTAATTTAAATGTCTTTCTTCTGACGACTTCCGACTTGGGGAAGCCTACACTGATAAACCCGCATTAGCCTAAATGGTCCAAATAAGCTGAAAATACTAGATGATGATGAATTTTATGAACCTCTGATGATATATATGGATCTAATGCTTGATTTACAAGATTTGACTGACATTCTCTAAAACTTATATGTAAGCACAATTACTACATCTTGTGTATGTATGATTTATGGAACCCATTGCAAGGCCTTCTAAGTAGCCTACACAACAAACTGACAAAGGAAAGAAGCCTGCTCGCACTCCCCGAGGAAAGGAGGAGAAAGAACAAATGAAGTATGAGTTTCATGGAGTGGAACACATGTCAAAGCTCACCTCCAACTAGGAAATGATCACAGATACCAACTTTGGGCATGCCAGTATAGTTGAGTTCAAAGAGAGGGTTATGCAGAACCCCAAAAAAATAGGGCATTGAAAATCAGAAAGAGTGCCCTAGCCAAAGTCGTTGGTTTCCCCCTTGCACTCATAGCCCCAGAGTTGGTAATGGCCTGTAGGGAGTGCTACCACTCCAATTGAAAGATAATTAACCATGATAGAAGGGTACTAGAAGATTTTTCAGCTAAGTCTATTGGTAGGACCTTTGGCATTCCAGTATTTGACAAGATGGAGGAGGTAGAGAAAGAATTTTCCTAGAATGTATGGAAAATAGATCTTATTGAGTGCAAGCGAACAATCAGCCAAAATTCATTGAAGGATAAGAGGGAAATCGCTACCAAGGTTCCCCAAACCCTATACAAAAGTGAATTATTTGAGGAGTACCATGATCTACTCAAAATTTTGAGTAGAGTAACGGGTTTTCCCACAACCACATTCTTTGAAAACTAAATGTTTTATTTCATAGAAGAGATCCTCGAAGGCAAGACCAAATTCCATTGAGAAAAAATGATTAGTGACAACATGCATCAACGGTTAATGGAGGTAAAGAATACCTCTCGCTTCTTCATGAATTCATATTTGGCCTATCTACTAGCGGCCAAGTTCCAATATAAGAGATTGTTATGTGCTAGAGAATTGGGAATCAAGCAAGGACAATTGAAAGTATATGACTGCTACTATCAGCTACAATACAAGAACTTCAAGAGGGAGTACATAAGAGTAAATGATGCCTTCATTGGGCATATAATCAAACTCCTAGGTGGAGATTTCAAAAGGTAGGTAACACATAGTGCAAGGGCGTTTGTGATGGGTTTTGGATATTTTTTCATCTAGTTCCCCAAGTTCACCTACATCAAGGCCTAGGGATTCTTGGGAAGATCTTATGGGTTACCTCGCTACCCCAATGATAGGATCATCATGTTAGAGGTAACTCGACAACTGTAGACTTCCCACACCTTGTTAAGTAATAAGCATGGGGATGTAGTCCTGTATCATCTCACTCTTGGACAAGGTATGCATGCTTGCCCAGCTGTCTAATGTGTAGAATACTCACAAAAGGAGTTGGCCAAGTATAATCTCAACCTTCATATAGACAGAGGAAGAGTAGACCCCAAGGGAAAATTGAAGAAATGGGTCGGGAGAGAATATGCCCATCGACCTCATGTCGAAGACTTTTTGAAAAATTCAAAGGATGATAAAGAGGTGCAGATGCACCACTATATGAGAATGACTCTCACATTCGCAAAGTCAATAAATTTATTCCAAGTGGTAGACCAATTTGTTGATGACAAAAACATGATAGATGAAAGATATGGTGCCTCGATGAATTTACCTTTGTGAGTGATAGACTGGTCTGAAGAAGAGGTCACAAATTTGGACATTCTCACTCATCTTGTAGAGAAAAAAACAAAGCAATGGCTGGAAGAATAGATTTCTCAATTGAAGGAACAAGGTGCTAAGCTCACATATGAGGAGCTCAAGGATGAAATAAGTAGTGAGACTAATAGTGCTGATGTTGTAGAACCCTCTGGTGAGGCATCAAAATCCTGACCTACTACAAGATCCAAAAAGAGGAAGGAGGCATCATAGTGATAGCCCAAGCACAAATTTTGTACAAGGAAGACAATCGAATGACCACCTCCACCAAAGAAAGGAAGAACAGGGACCTTTATGTTAGAAATGTTGACTATCTAGGAGGAGGAAACCATGCCTGAGGAAGAAGAGTCCGAGCAGCCTCACTCACCACCACCAACCATGTTCGTTCCCACTGCCATTGCTACTACCACTCCACCACCTCCTTCAATCCAATCATTCCCCATCTCACCTCCACCTACTGTGGACATCTATGTTCACCTGGCTTCCACCTCGTTGACCGCCCCAGTGGTAGTGGTCTATTATTCTTCCTCCACTACTTCCCCACTATGGAATTCTTCGCTATAGCCTCCCTTGCCTAATCTATCCAATTTTCCTCCTTCCATAGTGACAACTATGGCAATGCCCACTCTACGACATGCTTTAATGAAATTCATGTAGAATGTGCCTAATGAACTCTAAGATAATCCTTGACCCCAAGGTGCAAGCTTTGATGGCACAAATTGCTACTACCCTACCTCTTCCCCTACCACCTACAAAACCGCCAAAAATGGAAGCCACAATGCAAATCTCGAAAGAGATGGAGAGGTGACATAAGAAACAATGAGGGGAGGCTATGAAAGAAATTTCCAATGAGCCCAAGGATTCTGATAGGGATGATTACTTTGAGCACCCAGAGAGAGGTCTGGACATAAATATTGATAAGGTGGTCTCCGATGAAGAAGTGCAACAAAGCCCTAAAGATGAATGAAATGATAAGATCGATGAGTTGTATGATGTTGAAACCTCAGACCAGGAAGAGGAAGTGCTCCAGGAACACAAGGATGTAAGTGAAGAAGCTAACCATGAGAAACATCATTCCAAATAAGAGAAATCAGGTACTAATACAAATGTGGAGATCCTTGAGGAGCCTCCAAGAACCGGCCAAGAAGAGGGCCTGAGACAGGAAGGAATGGACACAGAAGAGGATGTTTTTCCATAAAAAGAATCAGAAAAGAAAGAAGAAGAGAGCATGAAAGAAAAGGATTTTGAGCCTAAGAAGAATGTTGAGGTCAAGCATGAAAGAGATAAAGGGACTTCCATGCAACAACAAAGCATCACTGAAGAGAACATAACTCCTACTGAGCAAGATAGAGAAAGGGATATGCATATAGAAGGCTCAGAAAAAGAGGAAAAAGATGAGGGGAAGGTCCCCAGTGACGAGGAAGAGGAACATGGCAAAGAGGAAGGTGATCATGAATCGCACAAAGGTCAAACTGAAATTCCTGACTGGTTAGGGTGCCAATTGGAAAAGAAGAATGCCCCTATGATCATTGACCCAAGGGAAAGATTAGAGGTGATCTTGGCAAGGTCTCAAACAAGAACCAAAAAAGAGAAGAATCACAAAGTACACTCTCATATCACGGTGGATGCCTTTGGATCTCGAACGATACAAATTTCCACCCTTATGAAAAACAAAGATACATGTATCGACTACAATATTTCAACATTCCACCTAGGCTTGATGAATCAAGAACAAAAGATAGATGAATTCCAGGGGTCGGTAGCCACCATTATGCAACAAATGAACAAAGACCAATCCACAAAGGAAGGGCTAAAAGTATAGGTAGAGGATAATCTAGCAGAAATGTTAGTGCCTCCTTCCTTGCTATCAAAGGAGGATATTAGTAAAATAGAGAAGAGGAAGAATTGGACCAAGTCCATGACTACTTGGTTCAACAAAGTGGTGTCCACTGGTGACAAGGGGATAGATCATGCCATCATGATGTACAAAAAATATTGGAACCTAGGAAAGGACATAGAAAGCCTTATGAGGATGTGTAAGGAGTTCCTAGAAACTTATAGGATTACCTATCCTAAACTCGAGTGCATCCTCAAGCTTTCATGAGACATTTGGGAAAAGGAGTTGGAAGTGCCGAAGGAAGATCACTAGATAATAGAGACCTGTCTTATGAACATTGATTATAGGAAGGAGGTTTTGGAAAGGGTCTTGCATGATCTCGAGGTTGACCATGAATGGGATATTGAACATTAGGAAGATAGTGCCAAGTACCTAAAATTGATGACATATTTCGAGATGCCTGCCTTGGAATTAGAGGCAAAAAAGATCAAGCCTCTGTTCCACAAGAAAATACAATAAGGAGTTGGTGACACACTATCACCAGACTTTATGGATTTTGCTATGAGAGCCTTCATGTAGATAGAGTAGATGATCGAGGATGCCTCAAATTATATAGAGAATCAGTAAGAAATTATAGAAAGAATCAAGAGAATGTCCTTCTAAATCCTCAAATCTGAGCTCTCTGAGGAGAAGAAGCTTGTAGCTATGTTTGGAAAGTTCATAGAATATGTAGGTACTCAAAAGGTAGCTGGAAATCCCATCATAGATTATGAATACTTGAAAAAATAGTTACAAAGGATGGCAACCACTATAGGACAAAACTGCTATAGTGCTAGGGCAACTAGATGACAAAAATGGGAAAAGACAAAATTGTATTTTATATTGTCATATATTTGGGGGCAGGTGAAACCCTACTGTAAAATGAATCTGAGCCACATAATGAAAGTTAATCTTGTCCATTCATTTTTCTTTTGAAAAACTATAAATAGGGGTCTCCTCTCATTTTAAAAGATAGAGTTGAGTTGTTGTGTAAAGGCATGCTACAGAAATTTAATGAGAATAGCATTATTTTGATGGATTCTTGTGTTTTCTTCACATGTGTGCATGATTCAATCTCCCAATATTATATTTTAGTTTTACTATTTTAGTTTTAAGTTATTTTAGTTGTTAGTTTATGCTTCACTTTAATTGTGATGAATGTTATGGTGTTGATATCTTCCTTGCTCATACTTTTTGTTGTCTATTGATGATAAACAGTTGTGTAAAGTTAGTCTGAGCATTATTTTATCGTTACACTTAAGTTAATCTATTGTTCATGTTTTAATGGTGAATGGATGGTTGAAAATCTGTAGATGTTAGAATATTGCACTTGTTTCATGAGACTGTAGGCTGTCCTTGGTTAAGTGGAACTAAGTTTTGGGAAGGTTGTCCACTATAGCATCCTCCATTGTTATTGTTTAACATTAGTTGTAGGTTTAGGAAGCTTCTTATCCCCTTTTCCCTTTTGAATTTTCTTTTAAGGATTGAAGTATGAAAAAGTTTGAACATCATTCCACAACCAAATTTGATGAGTAAAGAGGATTTATAGACTGTTGTCCTAAAATTGCAACTGTACCACATTTCTAAAAATTATAAAAATCCTTTTGCATATCCAATTCCCTCCATTCTTAGCTAACCATAAATTCCCTTTGTGATTAATAGCAAATCACATCAACCAATTGAACTATTCCAAGCATTGTCATGACCTAACACCCAAGAGACCTTGGGGTGATTGTCTGAAACTCAGTTGCAAAATTTCACCTTTCAAGAGAGGCATTGCACTCATACATTGTCTGTGTTGAGAAGTGCTAAAACACCCATAAACAAGACCTATAGTGAGAAGGTAGGGAGAACAAAGTAATTTATAGTCAACAACATCATGGAAGTTTCTCAGGTGATTATATTTGGGAAAGGAGAGAACTTAGTGACAACATTACCATCAAAACAATAAAGATACTCAAAACCCTACCAAACCCTAGGGACTTTTTCATCACCTTGTAGAGATCTCAAATATGCATGGAAATATTTCATAGGAGGGAATGAGAGTAAAATCATCTTTATTTTTGATAACAGATTTTTGAACTAGTATTTGCATGAGAGGATAGGCTAGCTCAAGTTGAAAAAGCCTTGAAAATGAGTTGAGTTTAGAAGGAAAACATATGAAAAAAACACTAGCATAATGAGACTATAGAAGATAAATCACGAGTGGTCATGAATGCATAATCAGAAGGGGAATACACAATGGTTTTGTAGCATGAAAGTATCCACAAAGTCCATATCAAGCAAATACATCTTCATGTTTTTATTGTGTCTTGTGTAGTATGGGTAAGATGGTAGTTGTTTGGTTTGAGAATTAGCTGCCCTTAACAAAACCAAATAGAAAATTCTAATTGTTTGATTCAACTCCATGAGTAATTACTAAGATCTCTTAGAAAATTAATTGTTGACTGTGATCAAAGATCATGCATGCCAATATTAAAATTTCATCATACAAATGGTCATAATTATAGTATTAGTGGTAGCATGGAGGTCTTAATCATAGAAACATAAATTTGCAAAAAATCATGATTAATCCTGATTTTTTTAAAAATTGCAGGCTGGACGATTTTTCCCCAATTTTTTGTAAAAATATTTGACCTTTTGGTCAACGATTTTTTCCCATTTCACATTTAAAACCTACAAAAAATGAAAATAAAATCATGCTGATTTTCACATGAAAAAAAATCATGAGACCATAGCTTGTTACTTACTATTATGCTTTGATAGATTTTTTCCAAGCATCCATAGCTTGTTCGAAAGAACTTGTTTTAGGCTTTTAGCCATAACAACAAGGCAGTGAAATGTTTGATAAAATGCTTTGGTAGAAATGCATGAAAAATATGGTAGCATAGACAAGGTAGTAAACTATTTAGAAAAATTCCTCAAAGAAATGTGGCCTCATGGTGATGGAATGCCATGACAATCCATAGCAATTTTCTTGTCATGGCATTCCATCACCATGAGACCAAATTTCTTTGAGGCATTTTTTCAAATTGTTCACTGCCTTGTCTATGCTATTGCTTACTATTACACTTTGATAGATTTTTTCCTAGCATCCATAGCTTGTTCAAAATCACCTCTTTTAGGCTTTTATCCATAGCAGCAAGGTAGTGAACTGTTTCATAAAATGCTTTGGTAGACATGTATGAAAAATGTGGTAGCATAGACAAGGCAATGAACAAAAATGTCTCAAAGGAGTGTGGTCTCATGGTGATGGAATGCCATGACAATCCATATAAATTCATCATGGCATTCCATCACCATGAGACCACATTTATTTGAGGCATTTTTTCAACCAGTTCACTACCTTGTCTATGCTATTGCTTACTATGGTAGATTTTTTCCAAGCATCTATAGCTTGTTCAAAAGCACTTGTTTTAGGGTTTTAGCCATAGCAGCAAGATAGTGAACTATTTGATAAAATGTTTTGGTAGACATGTATGAAAAATGTGGTAGCATAGACAAGGCATTAAATTGTTTAGAAAAATGCCTCAAAGAAATGCGGTCTCATGGTGATGGAATTCCATGACAATCCATATAAATTTGCTTGTCATGGCATTCCATCACCATGAGACCACATTTTTTTAGGCATTTTTTCAAACAGTTCACTGCCTTGTCTATGCTATTGCTTACTATTATGCTTTGATAGATTTTTTCCAAGCATCCATAGCTTGTTCGAAAGCACCTATTTTAGGCTTTTAGCCATAGCAGCAAGGTAGTGAATTTTTTGATAAAATGATTTGGTAGACATGTATGAAAAATGTGGTAGCATAGACAAGGTAGTGAACTATTTTAAAAAATGCCTCAAAGAAATGTGGTCTCGTGGTGATGGAATGCTATGACAAGCGCATTGAGACCACATTTCTTTGAGGCATTTTTTTGAACAATTCACTACCTTGTCTATGCTATTGCTTACTTTTATGCTTTGATAGATTTTTTCCAAGCATCCATAGCTTATTCAAAAGCGCTTGTTTTAGGCTTTTAGGCATAGCAACAAGGCAATGAACTATTTGATAAAATGCTTTAGTAGACATGCATGAAAAATGTGGTAGCATAGACAAGGTAGTGAACTATTTGAAAAAATGCCTCAAATAAGCATGGTCTCATGGTGATGGAATACCATCAAAATCCATAACAATTTGCTTGTCATGGAATTCCATCAACATGAGACCACATTTCTTTAAGGAATTTTTTCAAACAGTTCATTTCCTTGTCTATGCTATTACTAATTATTATGCTTTGATAGATTTTTTCCAAGCATCCATAGCCTGTTCGAAAGCACTTGTTTTAGGCTTTTCACCATAGAAACAAGGTAGTAAAATATTTGATAAAATTCTTTGGTAGATATGTATGAAAAACGTGGTAAGATAGACAAGGCAGTGAACTGTTTGAAAAAATCCCTCAAAGAAATGTGGTCTCATGGAATGCCATGACAAGAAAATGCAATTGGCAGCTACTCCTTGTTATTAGTTATGCAATGTGAAGTATTTGCATAATTGCTTAGGTTGACTTTATAAAAACTATATTGCAATTGAAATTTTGTCATTTATCAACATCTAGTTATTAGTTATGCAATGTGAAGTAATGCTTTGAGTTTGAAATATGTGCAATGCAATATAATCATCGATATAGATATAAACTACAAAAATCTAGTTTTTACAATTCATTAGTTAAACTCTTTATTTTATTTGCTCTCTATATCTCTATGCTATGTAAATGCCTTTTAGTTTCAAGAAAAATGTTTTTATCTCTTGTTCTACAATTTTTTACATTTTTTTAAATCCAAAATTTTCTCAAATTTTTCATGATTTTTTCAAAAAATCTTATACTTTTGGTTTGTCAAATTTTTTCCCAAAATATTTTTGCTGCTATGGTCTTAATGATTGAAGAAAAGAAGTCTAAAAGGTAGTGGTATGTGTAAAGGCTTGCACCTTGTATGACAAGTGAACCAAAATCAAATAACCTTTAGGAAGATAATCATCATAAATTAAGCTTGGAATATACTACATAAAGCATAGGAAAATCTAAAGGAAAAAGGACAAGGTATGACAAGAAACAAAGTTATAACAGTCAATGAAAGGGAGGTTGATTTCATTTGTTAGCTCATAATCATCCAAAGAGGTGACAGTGAAATCACATAGTATCAACTTCTAAATTACAACAAATTGTAGATGACATAATAATTCAAATGAAAATTTTAAATTTGCAACATGAGTCTTTGTATTGAATTGGCATCTAGTTATTATTTTGTGTAGACATCAGAGCACCTACTATAACAGAAGTATATCCATCCATAATGTGTGGTGCTCACAAACATCCTCTATAAGATGGAAAATATAATAATTGAGTATTATTCAAGGGTAACAAAATACAAAAAATATGTAAAATTAAGGATAGAGTATCCAATTGTAGACACCATGCTATTGGGTAATGATTTTAATGCTTAAATAATGTGAAATATAATCAATCAACAACACAACATACAACAAAGCTAAATGGCCAATTAAATAAGTCAATCAAAAGCCGTATTTACACATTTTTTCCCAGATGGATTGACCATCTTATCAATTTGTCTTATAATTTTCCATTCCATTGATTATCATCAAATCTATACACGAGTGCATGATAGGCATGCAAAAAACCTCTCAAATGAGGCTAGCTTGGGTTTAGAAGCATATAAAAGGGAATTAAAGAAATATTTTTTGAACACTTGACAGATAGTTCCAACCATAAATTTAAATGGTTGAAACTCTTACTATAGCTTTCATTCAATAGAAGTACCCTTAAATTCCTATGGTCTCCCTGAGAAAATGAAACATAATATTTAGTAAATGAAAGGATAACTTACATAAAGAGCTTCTAGAAATCTACCAAGCTCAAAAATCCACAACTCAATGTTCAATATAAACAATATGTAAAGAGCTTACTTTGGTAGTACATGCTCTCAAGATTGCAGTGTTAATGATAATTATTTTATATGTAAATCAATAAAGTATCCAACACATGATAAAAATGAAGATTACAAAGCATTAACAATAGCTATTTGTTATCCCTATGAAAATTGGATCAATGAAAACTCTTGAGCAAGCAATGATGATGTTGCCAAGAAACATGTAGATAAACCTATCATAAAAATAGTTAAGGTTATTAGTACAAACAAGAAAAGAAAAATATAGATTACGTAGCTAGTAAAACTCATTGACACTTCAACAATGAGACTACTATCATGTCTTAAACATATCATGGCCTGTGATCTTCTCAAAAGATCTGCATTGTGATATGAAAGTATAACCTATGAAGGTGGTTGTTTTCCTAATAAGAGATTTGACTTCCTAGTTTGGGCTTATGACAGGGATAAAACCTTTACGAGGAGACAAGCAAGATCTTCCTCAAAACTTCAAACAAAACCTTAACGACATAGAGTATACTTGGCAAGATGTGAGGATGAAGGTTTCTAGGAAAACCTCAAATATTATCTCAACATGGGCATGATCTGTCCTCAAAACCTTGGACAATCTCCTCGTGCATGCAACGAGTCTTAAAACCCTTGTGAATCTTTGTAGTGTGGATGAATTCAAAGCCAACAAAGAAAGGTTTCTTCAGAGAAAACTCAATGTGCCTTTATCCCAGATCTTCTCAACAACGTGGATAGATGATGGTGCAACCAACTGTTGGTTCTACGCCATGCCCTAAAAAAATCATTGGACTTCTTCCAACCAGGAAACTAAAAAGCCCACTCAATAGACACTTCGACTAAAAATTTTCTTTTCATTGTTTGGCACCCAAGGAAATGAAAATTATTTTTTTCATTGTTTGGCGTCCAAAAAAAACTTAGTCTTTCACTTTCTTTTTTGTTAATTTCCACTGTATTTTCCACTTATGATCAAATTAATCACTTATGATGATCAAAATAGTCATTTATTTTGTCATTTGTAGTTGTGTTTCAAAAAATGATTAGAATTTAGTCATTTTTTAGTCACATAGTCATTTATTTTCGAAATTCTAGTAGTACCTACTTTTTAAATCCTATTTGCCAAATTAAATCCACCATGCCCTTGTTTTATATTTTTTTAAAAATTCTAAAAAATAAGAAATTTAAAAAAGTCATGCTGACCTATGATTTTTGCACCCCATTTTTTTTTATATGCATGTAGGGAATCCATACAGGGGTTGTATGGGCTCATATATAGTTATTTTTTTGCCTTAGAAGCTCCTGATGTCAAAATTGAACAAATTTATAGTCAAAATTCATCTAATCAACCTCCTGAAACGCAACCGTAAAGTTCTTTTTGGCCCAAAATACTCCAAAAATGTAGTTTCCCTCATAGATTTGACCTCAGGAATCCAAATCAGGCCAAGAAAAAGGCAGATCCGACTTTCTTGTTAGCTCTAAATCCAATAGTGAGGTCCTTTTTGTGTCAAAATACACCTAAAATTTGTCCACCTCAAAAAATTTCAAAAAGGACAAAGGCGATTATAGATTTGACACTTATAACCCTTATTAAAGAAAAAAACTCATAAATCGAAAAAGGGTTCACTGTTGAATTATATTTTTTTGGAAAAAGATAAATTTTCAAACTAATCTTTAAAGACTACAGATTCATTTTATGACACCCAAAGATGATTTACCAAGACTTGAATAAAAAATTCCACTGTATAAATGATTACACATGTCCTACACAAGTAATAGATGAAGCCATTAGATAACACAAAACATATTTTATGTTTTAGGTTACTCGCTACTGAGAATTATGGATTTATTTAATGATTCCCAAATAATGGTTCTTGAAAATTTTACAATGCACAATGATGAAAATAGATTCTAGTTCTATCAATTCATGATAACCCCTGTCTACTACTTTAAACATTCATACCTGCTCTACTACGTTGATAGTCATATGCATTGATTTGCTGATGCAGGAGCTTTTAAATTTTGGTTTGATTTTTATTTGCTATTTTTGGTGCTAAATTTTGGTTTGCATACCCATGTGGAAAGGAGGGTAAATCAGATTTAAGTCAGTTATGAGAGATTTTTAACTTTCAGTTTTACTTGGAAACTGGAAATCAAGAAACAATCAGGAAGGTGATTAGAGCAGTTTCTAATGGGGAGAACCAGGAGAGACATATGTGTGGGAATTGTGACAAGAAGGAAAAAAGGTACATATGTGACTTCTTGATTCCCACTCACACATGGGTGTGTGATGAAATCCATCTTAATTTATGTTTTGAAAGACTGGAAATCAGTAATAAGAAGGATTTAATTTGGATTATAATGAATAGTTTATTTACTGTGCTCGCATTGTCATCAAAGAAGGTAGTTGAATTGATTCTTTTCTAGTGAACCAAGAATCTTTTTGGAGTGTTATTTTAGTTGGTGTTGTTTTCTAGTTAAATAATCTTTTGGTCTCTTTAAATCAACTATGGTGATGCTCATTAATAGAGTAGTTTGCTATGTAACGGTGTTTTTATTATTTTTCCTCCAATGAGTCGAGATAATGGACATGATACATGGTTGTTTTTGTTGTTCACTTATTGTTGTAAATGGTTGATGTGTTATACCCTTATGATCTCAGTTTGAAATCTGGAATAGAGCAAGACAAGATAGTCTAGTTTGCAAGATAGTTTAGATTGCATTAACTACCTCGGCCATCATCTGTATTTCCCAAGTGATATTTCTTGAGTTTCATAAGCCCAAATGAGCATTAAAAGACATGGATTTGATGATTTCAGGGAGGACCAACAACTATGATGGTGTAAGGGAATGTATGAAGGTAAAACTAAAAAATAAAAATAAAAATAAATTTGGTGGGCTATATCCATTTAAGTGGATTCCATAATCTTTCACTCTATTTTGTGGGGTACAAGAAAGAATAATTAAAATCCAAGTGAGAAAACATTCAAAAGTGGGTTTTCTAGTTTCTCAAGCAACATCAAACAAAACAAAGAAACATTAAAATCCATTTCCTGAGACATGGAATAATCAATGGATCAAAAATAAAAAAGGTATATTCAAAAAATACAACATATGGAATAGATATGTGATTAAGAAAAAGAGGGAAAAAGAAAATAAGGAATAGTTGTTAAAAAAATTAAAAAGTAAAAGTTGAAGCTTGATGGATCAAAAAATGGGTGAATCCCTACTAAATTATCCATAATAACAACTCAAATCCTCCATTTAAAAAATGCAGATAAGAATGTAGCTGAAAACCCCCTTCTAAATCTAAATTTATGTAATTTTCATTAATATTACTTAGTCCTTCTACTATTTTTAATTTTGATTGAAAGAATTGAAATTTATTTGCATGTTTTTAATACCTTGATTTTGGTCTTTAAAATCTACAAATCCCCTTCCGTGCATGCTGAATCTTCTTGTGCTTGCTAAAATCAATCAATTCTTTGTTTGTTGTGATGAATTAATGGGAGGTGGATTGTATTTAAAGCATATTAGATTACAATATTTTTTGTTTTAAGATTTATGCTTTTTGATTTTTAAATTTCTGTCTTTAGAAATATGTATATAGATTTTTCTAAATAGATGATAAGATACTAATTTTTTGTTTTTAGATTTTCAATCTTAATTTTTTAGAAAGATATCTATGTATTTTTCTAAATAAATAATAAGATATATTTTTTAGTTTTAAGACTATTGCATTTTTAATCTTATTTATTAAAAATATATCCATAGATTTTTTCTATTTACATAATTAAATATATTATTAATGAGAAATATAGAATGTTACATTTAAATCTTATAAGAATATTAATTAATCTAGATATTAATATATTATGTCTCGAATTTCCTCTTCACTGTCTATGGATAATCTTCTTCTTTTAGCACTTGCTTCACCTTGTGAAGCTTCACTTCTCCTTTTGCAAACCAACTGTGGTCCTTCTTCCTCCATTTCTTCTCTTCTTCTTCTACTAGATTGACACTTGCAATCTTTTCTCTTACTACCTTTTGTTTTTGTCTCTTCTTTATAGGGGCAGTAGGTGGTGCTACTAGAGTAGCCTTCTTCTTCTTTGTCCTTGTCATATGCACAACCAGAGGGGATTTCTCCTTCATTGGAGGACTAACAGTTGTTTTCCTTTTCTCTCTAGTAGGTTTCCTAGTCCCAGAGGAATTCTAAATAGAAGGATTGGTAGTTATCCTATCAGATCTTGTGATTTCTAATCCTCCTGTAGCACTAGATTCTCCCTTAGCTTTTTCTCTTACATACTACATTTGTTCCTTAGAGATGCCCATTTCCTTTGTAATCTCTTCAACCATCTTTTTGACCTTCTTTTGTATTACTAGTTTCTTATGCTCCGTGTGCACCTCCATGGATTTCTTTTCATAAGTTCCATATCTTTCTTTAGTTGTATCCTTTGCACTTTTCAACAAAATGTTAGCTAGACTAGTTATCTCTTGTTTAGTGACCTCATATCCCAATGCAGGGATCCACATAGTCCTTGGTTCAATTGCCTCCATGATGCATTCATCAGTACTAACCAAAAATATGATGTCATTTTTATATTTCTCTACCATTTTCCTTGAAATCCTATCTCTCTCATGCATTCTTTTTTGAAAAATTGCAAAGAAGGCAGCAAGTACCTCATCTTACGCATTCCCATCACCAAGACTGCTCATGGAATCTTTGATCTGATGAGAAATTGGTCTTCCTTGCAACCATTTCACTCCTTTGGTTCTAAGGAGTTCTTTTAGAAAATAGAAAAGTAAACACATAACCAAAGTCCCATACTTAAATGCATTTTTTTTTATTTTTTTTCTTTAGAATTTCTGTCAATTGTCGCCTTAGCAACTCATAAAGATCATAGTCAACAACTTTTTCAACCATCTCATATGTCACATTAATTGTGGTGGAAAACACAAAATTATCTCTGTTAGTGAAATAGATTTTGTACCCAATCAACATTGCTGCATACCTCATAGTTGGATTCCTGATGGGATTTACTACCAAAGCCCTCTTGTCATATGTTACACCTGTGATTTCCATTACCACTTCATTCTTAACCGATTTCAACATGGGAATATGTTTGGTGGAGCATAGACCTGTAACCTCTCTAATCACCTCTTTTTATCATGTTAGGCATGTCGGTCCAAACAAATTTTTCATGGAATCTACTTAATGCCATTCTAACCCACTTGCTATCAAAACAACAATTTGGAAACCATTGCCATACATCTAATTATTTGTGACTAGGTTTTGATACTCTGGTTTTAGGGTAAAATTATCTCCAATAAATTCTTTCATCCATAGATCTGCTAGCTTAGTGTGATCAAATTCTTCCATTTTTCCATGAATATAGATTGTAATATCCTCAATCAACAAAACCCCATATGGAACATGTGAAAAAGCACCTAATAGGTCATCTTCTACAGATTTTGTAGGATATTTCTTAAACTTAGGTTGTGTTTTCTCTGTAACTTCAATTACCCTTGGTTTAGCCATTACAAAATAGATTCAAACTGCTTTCAAACAAGGTTTTTTGAAAACTAGGGTAAACAAGATTCGTAAATACCTTTTCCTTTGCTTGCTGAACTAGGGTTTCGATGCACCGAATCACAGATCACCTTGCTAACTCCTTTTCTACTTTCCTCCTTCTCAATGCTTGTTATGAATGAGTTTTCCTTATAGAAATCACTTAATCCTTTTGATCTGACCTAATTTTTCATTAAATTCCTTAAACAATAAAACTGGTAAACCCTTGTTTGTATGCACAATCAACTTCTAATGCTTCACAAACTTCCGCATTGACATATTTTCTTTTGCAATCTTCACCAATAGATCAAGCATGCCATTCTTCATCTCATATCTTCGTGTTGAGGCATCAACACCTCTTCTTTGGAAGGGGATATAATATGTTCATTAAAGTTCCCCTTGAAGCAAAGCTCTTAACTTAGTTTTCAGAGGAAACATTTGCACCATATGGCGGTACATGTTGTACCCAAAATAAATTTTTGCTTCAATAAGGAATTTTGATCAAAATGGTCTAAATCATGTAAATTTTTTGTCAAAATCCCATTTTAGGTCAAACAAAACATAGGATTTTTGTGGGTTTATGTCAAGGGAGATACTTGCAAAATTCTAAAAAATTGAAAATTAGGGTTTCGTACCCCTATTTTTAGGTAAACCCCTAAAAATAGGACCTTTCTAGAATTAGTTGAAAATGATTTTGATAGGATAATTTGACTTCATGATCACATTGGTCAAGTCAAAATCACCAAAAAGTTTGTTTTACTCTAGTGGGTCTACTTCATTTTTTTGAGAGAAAAGTTAGGACCTCCGCAGCCATTAATGACAGATGACTAATACCAGGTATCAAAATCTAAGCCTCAAAAGCTTCAATGAAGAATCCATGGTGAAAGATACTGTGTGATGGAGGGGATTTTCAAAAGTAAAAAATGCTAAAAATTGACTAATTCTAGAAGATGCACACCTTGCTACAAGGACGAGGCTACACAATCTATGCCTTAGCCATTTTTCAATCACCCGTACATGCAACATGGTGAAAGCAATTCCTATGGTGAATGCGTTCATGTTGTTGACAACGGTGATCAAGTCATTCAAGCTACAATGATGAACCCGAAGCACAAAGAGGTGAGAAATTTCAAGGAAACGATGAAACTATAGCCAAAAGCGCCCCTGTTGGCCAAGGGCGCCCATGAATTCAAAAGATCAAAGGTAGTCATCAAGTTTTTCCAAGACAGTCATCTCCTTCGTAATTCTGCTAGCTTTCCAACACATCATCACGTAGGTTCACTTGATTCATTAGTCACCGACAAACAAAGGCGAAGTCAAGAGATGTTGAAAGAAGGTATCATTAGATAGCAGTCAAAACATATAAAAAAAGTGCCCTTGTAGCTCAGGGGCACCCAAGAATGAGACTATCCAAATGTCAATTTTTTAGTAAGCTTATCTCCAAGTGATCTCCCTAGCGTCAGCTCAGCTTTACAATGAACCTGTTCGCCAGTCTTCGAGATGCATCAAAAAATGGTAGTTGTTGATCATTTGAGCACGTGAAACAAAGGGTAAACTAATGGACATCAAGGCAAAAGAGCCCCTTGCTAACTAGGGGCACCCATCATTCTAGGCAACCAAATGAAGTTTTCAACAACTGTTTTCTACAAGACATCTGCTCAACATCCTTTCAACTTCACGATCAATCCAATTGCATGCTCAAAGGACCTGTCAAGCATTCATAGATGAAGATCAAGCATAAAACATTGAAGGTGAAGGCAAGATGAAGAACATGAAGAATTGGCTAAAGTGTTAAAGAAAATGCACCTTCCTAGAAATAGGCACCCAACTTTTTGAGTAGTTAGATGCAGTCTTCAACACTTCAGGATCGACTGAGCAACCAAAATCATGGATTAAAATGAGGCATTTCATCATAGAAAAAGAATGAAAAAGTGTTCAACTCCTCAACTTGGACGCCTAAAGTCAAACTAGGCCCAATTGACTAAAGTTAACAATTTTGAAAGCCTTTTAATGTCTAAAATGTCCCCAAATTGGTGGAAATCAGTTCTGTGAACACCAAATCGGGCTAATTGACTCCTCAATCATGTGTCGGTTCCCAAACTTGATGCATTCAACATCAAACACTATTAATCAAGTCTAGGCATCATAATTCAACATCTTTCTTTGTAGGTTGAAGCTCAAGAACAAATATTTTTCTTCTCCAATGTCTTTTGAAGATCTGACTGAGGGTTTTTCAGTGTTGTCCATGATTTCAAGAATAAAGTTGCACATAGGGATAGTTCATCAAGGTCTACATTTCCAAGCATAATTTTCCCGAAGATCTTGAGAGGTAGTTGATAATTTCCAAATTTCTTGTCTTTTTCCTCCATTCTTGTCTTAGGTCTTCTTGCATGTCCAAGAAAACAACAATTACTCACAAATCTGACCTTCTGGGTATGATTAACACAATTTTTTCAACAAAACCCATGTGCCAGATTTTACCGAAAAAAGTTTCCCTATTGTGCCTTTTTAAGGGTTTTCCAAAAATACAATTTTGAAATAAAAACAAACTAGGTTTGTTAAGCTTTGAAGCACCTACAATACCCATGTGTTAGATTTTTTGGGAAAAATAAGCTTTTACTGCTTCTGAAACCCCTACCCCGAAAAGCTCTTACATGTACAAGGAAAAGTAACTTTTTGAAATTTCTGACGTTCTGGGTCCATTTAGAAAATTATTACCAAGAAAACCCACGTCTCAGATTTTTTCATAAAAAGTGCTTCTCGACAAGGCTATTTTTAGTAGTTGCTGAAAAAGTTGTCTATATAGTATCGTGTCAACAGTCAATCTTCAAGTTTTTCAGAATGAAGTTTTCTTGAGTTGAATACAAAACCAAAATAGTCTTACTTCATGACTTCATAAAAACGGTTGAAACCGATTTGCATCGGGTACAGCCAAAGGTCAATTTGGACAAACTGACAGGCATAGACACTCAAATTCTGCAAGTTCCATCTAGTTTCACCTCGTCTATCTGATAGCCTTCCAAGGCCAATTTAGAGGGTTGAATACCATTGGATCTCTACGTGTGCAACGAGTTTGCTTGCATTTTTCATAGCCAGAGTGTTCGTCGTCAAACTTAGTGGTTTCATCATACAACACTCTTTCATTGAGAAAAATCAAGAAAATCATCAAAAGTGCAAAGTTACGGGAGAAGCAAAGGTCATCACTCTAGGTATAGAGCCGCCAAAGTTACCAATAAATTCCTTGCCAGTATCAAATGTGAAGATGGTGACTATGCAAGTCTCAGTGACATGCAGACATAGTTCCAGGACCTCATTCGTGGCATTTTTTTTCAATGACCCTGCTGGTTGCAAGTTGAGTAAGATTGCAGTCATGCCAACAAGGTTGGATGATGCAACTGCAAAGAATATTGAATATCATAGTAGATTGCAAGTGGTGAAGAGATGTTGCGGCGACACGTCATCATCCTATGAAGCATTAATTTTCCAGAGTCAGAGGAAGTCAACGACTAGCTAGAGGAATTGTTGACTAGAGGTGATGAGGTGTAAAACACCCAATTAGGACGTCCTACCCCTCCAAAATATTTATGAAAAACATGAGTTAACTTGATGCCTCTTTCCAAGTTAACTCACTGTCTCACTGATCATGCATGTCTATCTCCACTAATAATGGATGTCTATTTTGGAGGAACTTTTGTATTTGGAGTTCTCTTTTAGTTTAGATTTAGTTAACTAAAGTAAATTTCTAGTTAACTATTTGGTTACCTACTTTTAGACATAGGAATAAATCTTGCAAATTGACAAGAACTCATTGTTAACTCAAGGAGATTTTAGTGTTGCCTACTCCGAGCTTCTATAAATGAGAGCCTTTGCTCATTATTTTATAGCTCTTATTACTACACAAAATTGTTGCGCCATTGTGCCATCAAGCTTGCAAGTCAATATTTGTTCACTCTTGGATGAGAATTGTTTGGTTTGATAAGAAATTGTGTATGATTTTGTACCTTTTGTGTCCCAAATATTTGTAAAGCATTGAGTGAGTTTGAAGAAATAAATCAAAAGGAATATACAATTTGATCCAAAGTTTCAAGATCTATCAATGTCTGTTCTCATAATCTATTGTTTCAATCTTCCCCTTGGACAAGTGTCATCACCTCTTTGGGGATTTGGAGATTAATGGTTATTGTTTGATGTTGTTTAATGATTTAGATTTCAGCCTACACCTCATATAAGTGTCGTCACCTCCTCAGGAATCTTGTTATCAAGTTCATCATTCTTTGTTGTTTCTAGTAAGTTGCACCCCTGCCTACACCTTGGATAGGGGTTACTCCTCCTTGGAAATCTTGAGATTCAACTTACTGTACAAGTGTTTGCTTGCATAAGACCTTATTCCAGCGTAGATCTGAAAGTTCAGAGCCTTCAGATGCATTCTGAGAGATGATCGACACAAGTGATCCAACCATCACATTCCCAATTGTATGCCCTCTTGCTCTATTTATCTAGAGGAGATAGGATATATTAGAAGTTAGCTTAGTTGTAGTTAAGATTTGCAAAAACCAGAGAAAACCTTAGTTGCAACACATTGTGCTTTATACACCCTTGTGCCCTATCACTGAGTAAAAAGATAGGAACATTAGTTTAATTTAATTTTTATGCAAACATTAGCAAAAAGAGGGAGCTTCCCCTCCTAATCTAAAGAGCAGTTACTACAAACTGTGCATAGTTGTTTGTTTCCAATAAGCACTCTAGAGGTGCTAATTGAAATGCCAATAGTTTTCTAGCGCCCATCGTGGGGCAATGAGGCATAAAACTTCAAGAGAAGCTAATGCTTTTATGTCATGGGAATAATCTTCTAGCATCGAATTGCATGATCCATATAAGAAGCAATGGATGATAACAACAATAATACTGGCGAGAGACATCCATCTTCATTACCTTGGGGTAATAACATTGGACCTTTGGCTTTTTAGGTAAATCATGAGTTACCTAAAGGGTCAAGGAAGCACTTTTCTCAATTTTACGACGATGGAAGTCGACACCTAGATGAAAATTTTGCTGCATTCACAATGGCTTGCATCATCTTGCATGTGCCCCATGAAGACATCCCAATGTGTCTCTTTGTGGAAAATCTTGTTGGGAATGTTGTAGACTGGTTCAATCACCTGAAGCCAAGCGTTATTACAAGTTGGGAAACTATGAGCAAGAAGTTTTTGGTGAGATTCAAGCCCACCGAAGACAATCATTTGTTGTTTTCCCAACTTGTAAATTCAAAGATGGAGCACAAAAAACACATGAGGGAGTTTGTGGCAAGATTTAATCATCTTGTTACATGACTTTCTTCTACAGTCGATCCATCACTGGAGATTTTGATGAGCTATTTCATAAATGCTCTTCCATCAAAGATAACCTCTTCCTCAAGACGGAAAAAGAAACGGAGTTGAAGAGTGTACAAGAAAATTCCATTAAGTTGGAGGATGACATGATCACTTCCGACTTGATGCAAACAGATTCTATCAGATCTCTAGCTCAACAACTGTACTAGCCAAAAAGAGATAATTTTCAGCCACGGTTGCCAACATCTCCATCAAGACCAACAATTGAAGCTGCACATAGTGTAGTATTTTTCTATTTCCATGATACCAACGCACATACCGGATCCACATGTCCTGAGAATCTGAGAATGAACCAAATCATGGGATATGTTGAAGCTACTCCCAGTTCTAGTTTCGTACCAACAAAAATTTTGAACATTGTCTTACCACAGATGGACAACTTCGATGGTGACTCTACAACGAGATACTTTGAACTCTTTATTAAAGAAGAAAAAGAAGCATACCGTTAGTATTCTCCTACAGTGAATCATGAAAAATTTTCAATGCTTGTGTCTACATGTGTTCAACACTTCGAAGCATAGAAAGAAGAGGAAGAAAGACAAAGATCAAATGAAAAGGGTGAAGATGTGCCTTCCACTTCCAATCCCAGGTCTTCACAGAAGAACGCTATGCCAATTTCTCAAGACCTATCTTCTGCAAATTTTGACATCATAGCTTCCATGATGAAGACCAAGGTACAAATCTCTCAACTGGAATATCTTCAAGATCATCCAGAACAACTAGATCAGATTCTCAATGTTATAAAGAAGAAGGCTCTGCTCAAGTCATCTGTCGTAGTAGGAGCAAAGCCTGAAACAGGTCTCGATAATTATATGACTTTTCCAGAGATAGAAAATAAATATTAGAACATTTCTTGTTCTAAAAAGAAACTGGTAGAGGACACAAGGTCATGGACAACATAGTTCGATGGAGGTTGTTCAAATACAAGTTCAAAAGCAGGGGAAATTGTCATCTCCCCTAAAGGAAAGTTGCACCCATATGTGCAATTGAAATTCATTGAAGCTGAGAAGGAGGTGCTTTTGTTAGGCCTCAAAGATGTCGAAGACATGGGGATCAAAATCCTATGTGTTAAAGGCGATCTAGAGCTGATTGACAATTTAGTTAAAGGATATTTTTAGGTCAGTAAAGATCATCTACGACATTATAGAAATCGAGTTTGGAACTCGATCGATTGGTTTGAAGAATTCAACATACTGAGGATGGACTACAATAGAACTAATGCCTCAGTCAACTTTCCCATTTTCATCATATTTTGACTTTTATTAGAGTACCTTAACTTGGATATATGAATACCTAAGAATCTTCATCCTAGAGGGGTTGTCTCTGTGATTCTCATCAGAAGAGAAGTAAAGCCTTTCAGGAAGAAGCAACATCGATTGGAAGCTCTTTCTACTTCTGTGAAGCAGATAATATCCAAAGAGCTTCATCTCTTCGGGGGAGGAGTGAATCTTTGTAAATAATTTTCTTTTTGCTTAATCGTTATGTAGTAAAGTGTTTCCCCGTTACGTAAAGTATTGTCATGTTTTAGGTGAATTCTTAGATACTCTTGTTATTAGGTTTTAAGGAGAACTCCAATTGTTAGGTGAGTTAGGAAATAAGTCTTGACTCCAATGCCCAACTAATAAGAATATTGGTCTACAAAAACTAGAGATTCTCAGTTCTCCTATGTCGTAAGTATTCGACATGGTCACTAGATGGAGCCTAATGTTGTACCCAAAATAAATTTTTGGTTCAATAAGGCATTTTGATCAAAATGGTCTAAATCATGTAAAATTGTTGTCAAAAGCCCATTTTAGGTCAAACAAAACATAGGCTTTTGTGGGTTTATGTCAAGGAAGATACTTGCAAAATTCTAAAAAAATGAAAATTAGGGTTTTGTACCCCAGTTTTTAGGGAAACCCCTAAAAATAGGACCTTTCTAGAATTAGTTGAAAATTATTTTGATAGGATAATTTGACTTCACGATCACATTGGTCAAGTCAAAATCACTAAACTTTTTGTTTTACTTTGGTGGGTCTACTTCATTTTTTCAGGAGAAAAGTTAGGACCTCCGTAGCCATTAATGGCCGATATCTAGTACCAGGTATCAAAATCTAAGCCTCAAAAGCTTCAACGAAGAATCCATGGTGAAATATGCTTGAGAAGATGCTCTACAATGGAGGGGATTTTCAAAAGTGAAAAATGTTGAAAATTGACTAAGTCTGGAAGATGCATGCCTTGCTACAAGGAAGAGGCTATGCAGTCCATGCCTTAGCCATTTTTTAATCACCTGCATGCACAACATGGTGAAAGAAATTGCTACAGTGAACACGTTCACATCGTCGACAACGGTGGTCAAGTCAGTCGACCTACAACGGTGAACACGAAGCGCGAAGAGGTGAGAACTTTCAAGGAAATGATGAAACTACAACCAAAAGCACCCCTGTTGGCCAGGGGCGTCCATGAATTTAAAAGATCAAAGGAAGTCATAAAGTTTGTCCAAGACAACCATCTCCTTCATAATTTTGTTAGCTTTCCAACACATCATCAAGCAGGTTCACCTGATTCATCAGTCACCGGAAAACAAAAGTGAAGTTAGGAGATGCTGAAAGCAAGTATCATCAGATAGCAGTCAAAACATATAAAAAAAGTGCCCTTGTAGCTTAGGGGTACCCAAGAATGAGACTATCCAAATGTTAGTTTTTGAGTAAGCTTATCTCCAAGTGATCTCCCCAATGTCAGCTTAGCTTTACAATGAACATGTTCGCCTTTCTACGAGACACATCAAATGAAAACAATTATTGATCATTTGAGCACGCAAAACCAAGGGTAAACTAATGGACATCAAGGCAAAAGAGCCCTTTTTGACCAAGGGCGCCCATCATTTTGGGAAACCAAATGAAGTTTTCAATAGCTATTTTCTATAAGGCATCTGCTCAGCATCCTTTCATCTTTGTGATCAATCCAGCTGCACACTCACAGGACCTATCAAGTATTCACAGATGAAGATCAAATAAAAACCATTGAAGGTGAAGGCAAGATGAAGAACATGAAGAATTAGATAAAGTGTTAAAGAAAATGCACCTTCATAGAAATAGGCACCCAATTTTTTTAGCAGTCAAATGCAGTCTTCAATCTTCGTAACCTTCAAGAAGTCCTTCTTCAGCTTGATCAATCTCAGCAATGACACCATCAACAAACTCAATAGAAAAATAAAACATCTAATGACAAAGATCAAACTGAGGTTGTTCGTGAAATGTTGCAAACTGAAAATGACAACATAAAAGGTCAATGGTGCCCTTGCAAGCTAGGGGCACCCAAAATTTTGGGACCTCTAAAATGACTTTCATGACTTGTAAGGGGAGCCATTCTTTCTGGTACTGAACTAGTTACCCCTTCCATATCTCAACACGTTCACTAGAATCATTAGTCATTAGTATTCTTAGATTAGGACACTGAGGGTCAAAATGGAGAAATTGAAGAACACTCAAGAAAGTGACTGTCTGGTGAAAAATGCACCTTCTTGAGAAAAGGCGCCCAAGAATTAGAGGCATTAGACTCAAGTTTTGAGCTTTGGAGCTCCCAAGCACACTTCTTCAGAGTTGTTTCATCTCAGCAATGGATCTATCAACAACACTTCAAGATCAACTAGGAAACCAAAATTAGAGATCAAAAGGAGGCATTTCATGACAAAAAAAGAATGAAAAAGTGTTCAACTCCTCAACTTGGATGCCTAAAGTCAAACTAGGCCCAGATGAGTGAAGTTAACAATTTTGAAATCGTTTTCATGTCTAAAACATCCCCAAATTGGTGGAAATTAGTTATGTGAACTCCAGATTGGGCTAATTGACTCCTTAATCATGCATTGGCGCCAAACTTGATGCATTCAACAACAATCACTATTAATCAAGTCTAGGCATCATGATTCAACATCTTTCTTTGCAGGTTGAAGCTCAAGAACAAATATTTTTCTTCTCCAACATCTCTTGAAGATATGATAGAGGGTTTTCCAGTGTTCTTCATGATTTCAAGAATAAAGTTGCACAAAGGGATAGTTCATCAAGGTCTACATTTCCAGGCATAATTTTCTTGAAGATCTTGAGAGGCAATTGATAATTCCCAAACTTCTTGTCTTTTTCCTCTATTTTTGTCTTATATCTTCTTGCATGTCCAAGAAAACAACAGTTACTCACAAATCTGACCTTCTAGGAATGATCAACACAAAATTTTCAACAAAACCAACATGTCAAATTTTACCAGAAAAAGTTTCCTTGCTACCCCTTTTTAGGGTTTTTCAAAAAAAGTCACAATTTTGAAAAATAGACAAACTAGGTTTGTTCAACTTTGAAGCGCCCACAATACCCATGTGTCAAATTTTTTTGAGAAAAATAAGCTTCTGCTACTTTTGAGACCCCTACCTCAAAAAGCTCTTGCATGTATGGGGAAAAGTAACTTTTTTGAAATTTCTGACATTCTAGGTCCATTTAGAAAATTATTACCAAGAAAACCCACGTCTCAAAATTTTTCATAAAAAGTGCTTCTCAGAAAGGCTATTTTTAGCAATTGTAGAAAAAGTTGTCTGAATAGTATCATGTGCATAGTCAATATTCAAGGTTTTCAGAATGCAGTTCTCCTAGGCTGAATACAAGAACAAAATGGTCTTACTTCATGACTTCTTGAAAATGGTTGACATTGATATGCATTGGGTGCACCCAGAGGTCAATTTGGATAGATTGACAAGAATAGACACTCAAAGTGCAAAAGTTCCATATGATTTCACCTCGTATATCTGATAGCCTTCCAAGGCCAGTTTAGAGGGTCAAATGCCATTGGAGCTCTACGTGTGCATTTCTCACAACTAGAGTGTTCGCAGTCAAACTTAGCGGTTTCATCATACAAAACTCTTTCATTGAGAAGAATCAAGAAAAGCATCAAAATCACAAAGGTCATCACTCCAATTACAGAGC
The DNA here is from genome assembly GCA_007258455.2 of Sequoia sempervirens. Taxonomy (NCBI): domain Eukaryota; kingdom Viridiplantae; phylum Streptophyta; class Pinopsida; order Cupressales; family Cupressaceae; genus Sequoia; species Sequoia sempervirens. The sequence goes on along the minus strand of VDFB02049217.1, from coordinate 106,536,273 downwards.
CGCCAAGGTTACCAATGAATTCCTTTCCAATATCAAATGTGAAGATAGTGATTGCGTCAATCTCAGTGACGTGCAAACATAGTTCTAGGACCTCATCTGTGGCATTTTTTGTGGTGACCTTGCTAGTTGCGAGTTGAGTAAGATTACAGTCATTTCAATAAGGCTCGATGATGTAGCTGCAAAGAATATTGAATATCAGCAACAAATTGCAAGTGGTGAAGAGATGTTGCGACGACATGTCATCATCCTACGAATCATTAATTGTCCAAAGGTAGAGGAGGTCAACGACTGGCTAGAGGAATTGTTGACTAGAGGTGATGAGGTGTAAAACACCCAGTTAGGACGTCCTACCCCTCCAAAATAGAATTTATGAAAAATAGGAGTTAACTTGATGCCTCTTTCCAAGTTAACTCACTGTCCCATTGATCATGCATGTCTATCTCCACTAATTGTGGATGTCTATTTTGGAGGCACTTTTGTATTTGGAGTTCTCTTTTAGTTTAGATTCAGTTAACTAAAGTAGATTTCCAGTTAATTGTTAGGTTACCTACTTTTAGACATAGGAATAAATCTTGTAGATTGGCAAGAACTCATTGTTAACTCAAGGATATTTTAGTGTTTCCTACTCCTTTGAGCTTCTATAAATAAGAGTCTTTGCTCATTATTTTATAACTCTTATTACTACACAAAATTGTTGCGCCATTGTGCCATCAAGCTTGCAAGTCAATATTTGTTCACTCTTGGATGAGAGTTGTTTGGTTTGATAAGAAATTTTGTATGATTTCGTACCTTTGTTGTCCTAAATCTTTGTAAAGCATTGAGTTAGTTTGAAGAAATAAATCAAAAGGCATATGCAATTTGATCCAAAGTTTCAAGATCTATCAATGTTTGTTCTCATAATCTATTGTTTCAATCTACCCATTGGATAGGTGTCGTCACCTCCTTGGGAATTTGGAGATTAATGGTTATTGTTTGATGTTGTTTAATGATCTAGATTTCAGCCTACACCTTAGACAAGTGTCGTCACCTCCTCGAGAATCCTGTTATCAAGTTCACCATTCTTTGTTGTTTCTAGTAAGTTGCATCCTAGCCTACACCTTAGACAAGGGTTCCTCCTCCTTGGAAATCTTGAGATTCAACTTACTATATGATTGTTTGCTTGCATAATATTCCAACATAGATTTGAAAGTTCAGAGCCTTTAGACACATTTTGAGAGACGGTTGACACAAGTGATCCAACCATCCCATTCCCACTCCTATGCCCTCTTGGTTTGTTTATCTAGAGGAGATAGAATAGATTAGAAGTTATCTTAGTTGTAGTTAATATCTATAGAAACCAGAGAAAACCTTAGTTGCAACGCATTGTGCATTATGCACCCTTGTGCCATGCCGCTAAGTAAAAAGATAGGAACATTATTTTACTTTACTTTTTATGCAAACATCAGGAAAAAGAGGGAGCTTCCCCTCCTAATTTGAAGAGTAGTTACTACACACTATGCATAGTTGTCCATTTCCAATAAGCACTACAAAGGTGCTAATTGAAACACCAACATGGTACACATTCATTCTTGATTTTTGTCTCTTCCTTCTCAAAATATTTTCCATCTCCTTATTTATTTATATCGAATCAACCCTTTTACTAGTTCATTCCTCTTTACTGGATTATCCTTCCTCATATTTTTTCTTTTGCAAAAATTAGCAATGTGTCTAGGCCTATTGCAATTGTAATATGTGGCATTCTTCTGACCAATATCCCTTCCATTCATTCTAGATCCACATTTATTAGCTTTATGCCCAAATTGTCACACTCCGTCTTGATATTACTGATTTACTTTTACCTTCACAAGTAAATAGGTCGGTAAATGCAATCATGATTTTGATATGCTTGCTAAAGAATGGAATACTAAATAGGTATTATGTGAAAGTATTGATAAATGCTTAATATGGATTTGAAAGAGTAAATATGTTTGCATTGATTGCTATATGAATATGCTTAAGTTTATGATGCATATCGATTTATTGTGAACGTATAACTACCATTGCAAATGTGCCAAGCTGGTTGCAGGGATAGGTTCAATCCTCTAGGTGGAGGGGAAGTATCACTCAGGAGAAGTGATTGGTCAGATAATCCTAAATGATACGTATCCGAGCTTATTCAAACACTCACAGTAGAATGGTTGAGTCTAGACATAGTGTTGGGAATTGGTAAGTCATCCTTAACATCATGTGTTTGCATTAGTAAGGGTCTTGATTACTGTTGAGTGCATTCTTGGATGATGTTTATATGTTTGGAGCTTATGAGTTCTTCCTAATGTTACTATGCTTGATTGTATGGTTGAATGAGTGTTTTAGATATATGCCTATATATATATATGCACATATTGATATATGTGTATGACAAATATAATAGGATTTCCATACTAGTATGTCAACATATGTATGATTATGCATATACATATAAAGATGTTATTATGATGTTATATAAGGACATAACCATATGGTCATAGTCATTCGAGTATCAAATGGACTATTTCATCATCATATTGTTATGGAATTTATATATATGTGAATGTGCATATATATATATATACATACATATTTTCACGTAAGCATTCAAGCTTATATTGAGGTGTGTGTATATATATAGGTACTACATACACACACACGCACACACGCACACACACACACACACACACACACACACACATATATATATAATATAGTGTACTCTTATATATAAGGTTGGTTCATTTGATAAATGAAGGCTGATTATTATAAACGTATAGTGCATAATATGACACAAGATATATATATCTAAGTATCATTTTGAATCTGTTATTGTTGGTGAAAATGATAACTTTATTCGTTTGAATATCAAATAGATTACTTAGATGAATTTTTCTATTAATTAGTATACACACACACACAGATATATATATATATGCATGTATATACATATGAGCGTCATATACTATGTATTCATTCATGGCCAAGTAAATGAATATCATTCATTCGATTATCGAATTATGCTTTGGTAAAGTAAATATATAAAATATGTGTTTGTAAATTTTATATATATATATATATATATATATATATATATATATAATATAATCTAAGGATATATTATATTATATATATAGTATATATACAACACATGATTAAATGATTACTTTATTTTTAAACGCAGCTCTATATATATACATAGCACAATATATATACACCTTGACCGATTTGTATATATACTATACAAAGAGTTGAGGTCGATCCACTTAACCCTATGTTTGGGTCGATAAAAGAGGGTTATTGCACACTTTGTATTAGGTGTTCAAGAGGATAATATGGTGCATTTGAATCTACTGTGCATAAGTATTCCTTGCATAGGATTAGCAGGCAATACCATGTAATGCATGTAGGATAATGTGTGACCTTGAATGCAAAGTGAATAAGCATTGCGATTAGATACTAATGAAATGCATTTGAATCAAGCATACAAAGCATTGTCCATGGTAAAGCATAGTGAATGCTAGCTGCATATATTTTGAGCGCATAAAGTAATATTTGTTAAATACTTAGGCGCTTAAAATATGGATTCGATTCATCTTTACTTGTTAGGTGAATAATCTATGACCAATTCAATCTATCTTCAATACATAAATGGAACAAAGACTTAATCTTTTAAATAGTAACCTGAAGAATAGGGAAGTTATTGGTACTTGGTGCCATCATTTAGAAGCCCTTAAATATGTAGAAGTTTATTCTGGAAATAATTTGATTGTCACCATTTGATCATATGCAGATTGAAATAGTCTTAAGCTACTGTCAAAACATAGAAGTTGAACTGTAGCTTTTTGTGTTGAGTTTGTGTTTAGTTTGCTTCCACCTTTTGGCTGAGTGAAGTGGGTCGGCTTACATGGAATAAGCTGTCATTTTACATGCCTTTTATGTAGATTGTAATATATCCCTTTTTTTGTATAAATAAAGAGGCTATCTCTCTTATTTGGGATGATTTTTAGTCCACTATTTTGCTTTACTTTGCAATTTTATATCATTTTATTTTGTGAGAGCCTTGAGAATTGTGAGGATCTATTTTGTGAGATCCTTGAGAATTGTGAGGATCCATTTCATGAGAGTTTAATTGTAAGAGCATATTATCAACTTGTGAGAAGGAGTCTTACTTAGTGAGGATTAGTGGAAACTTGAGAGCTGTTGTTGGAGGCTATGCAACCAATCAAGTCAAGGAGTTAAGTGTATCACAGGCATGGGGATATAGTCTTCTCTTATTTTTCTTTATTTTTGAAATAATGAGATTTGAATGCTTTGTGTGTTACTGCTTTGGAATATCTACATTAGGAAGTTATAGCATTTGCTTTGGAAAGAGAAAAGAAGTTGATTTATGCTTTTCTATGGAAGTGCTTGTATTTATTCCATATTAGGAGTGTTTGCTTATCAGTGGTATTATATACCCAAAATGATGAAATATGATTAAGAGTAGTATCTTCATAATCCTATTTACCCTATACGGGGATTTAGATAGTGTTGTTATACATAGGTAGAAGTACTACATGTATATTGTGAAATGTATTAACATCATGAAGTGACTTGACCTTGTAACTTATTATGCTAGGGAACCTTGGGATTGATAGGTTAGCATTACAAAAGTGAGGGTATGAAATATATGATGTGGCGTTATGATAGCCACATCAAATATCTTTACTTGTATGAAAACTTGACCATATTATATTCTCGAAAGAAACCGTAGGTTTAGAATAACCTATTTGGGTTGAGAAATATACTAAAACCTAGTGAGTTACAACTGCTACTAGATTAGTGGCATTGCACTCTTAAATACAAAGTTATAGTATTGACAAGAGTAGATTCATTGCTTAAATCCTTTTAATTAAGGAGATTATAGAGTCATCTATTGTTATGTTGAATCTTCGATTGAGGTCATTCATTGATAAGGTTATACTCTTAATGAGTATCACTTATTATCTGTTATTTTACTAAATGGTGTCAATTATTTAATCTATGATTATGATGAGGCTTATGTAGCTATACTCTAGATTATAAAGTTATACTTGGGACTAGATTGTCTTTTGAAGAGAATAGCTTGTTTATGCAAAGATAAAGCTCATATGTTATACCTGGGATAGGAATAACCATTGAATGGGTAACTAGTGCTTAGGCTTATTGGTAGAGATGCCATAGTGTTTTGGGAAAAGAGGAATAGGTTATTTCTAAGGCAAGGGAATTACCTATGGGAGGAAATTACCTAAGCATAGTATATGAATAGTCATAAACCAAATGGAGCTATGGTAGTGTATGTGAATTGGATGATTGTCACTCAAAGTACTGGGTAAGAATACTTTGGCCAAATTAGTGTAAGTAGCTAGTGTTTACACTGTCAGTTCACTGTGTTCCTTATATGCATTCTAGTTTAGGATTTTCATACTTGTAGGTGTAGCTACTGTATGATTAGGTTCTAGTTTTTAGGGCACAACACTAAGCTCTGATAGGCCATTGTTATGATGTTTACCAACCAATCTCTTCATCGAAGGGTAGGGCCATCTTGTCATGTGTGAAAAATGTGTGGGGGACCGCATTTGAGTTTGCAGTTGGGGTGAAGCCACATAAGTGGTTTACACTTTTGAAGAGGAAGGAAATTTGAGAAAAAACGACCCCATGGCAAAAAAATTGGTTTTAGGGGTTATGAACCTACATGTTTGAACCATAAAGGGGTTCGTAGAACTAGGGTTACACTATTCTACCCCCATTTCCTGCAAAAAATATGTACATATACCCATCTCATACCCTAGATGTAATTACAACCTTTTCCCTAATTTTTTAATTTGTACACACAAAAAACCTAAAATTTTACGCTTTCAAGCTCCGGTTGGGGATGAAAATGGGGGAATATTTAGAAACCAAACTTGGAATCGAGTAGCCTTCAGAACGAGCTATCCAATGAATATAATTTTAGTATGTTTTGGTTTTATTATCTATCTGCTTTTTAAGTTTTATTAAATATAGGTTTTTCATCGAAAACAAAAATCTCTGTTCTGCACAAGTGGAAAAATAGAAGATTATAAAAAAAAAAAAATTTAAAATATGAGTGCACCAGATATTGAAGTCCTTGATCCAACAAAAAAAGAAGAATTTTGATACATACAATCTCGTTATACGGTCGCGCTAGGTCTGAATTGTCATTGATTGACTTTGAAACTTGATTAAAGAAAAAATATTCAATAAAAACTATCTAACCAAGTGGAAGCACTAGATATCAGAGTTAGAAATCTAAATTTGAAAGAATTGGAATTTTATCCTTCATGGAAAAAAAGTTATGCATTATACGGTGTGCGTCACTTTTTAAAAATGTTGTTTTTTGAAAAAAACCAATTTTTGTGGGAGATGGAAAAAGAAGTACAATCTGATTCCAAAAAAATTGAAAAAAATATTTTTAGAATCTACAGAAAAAATGTGACAAGACTCTATTTTACATCATCTTCAAATTCCTTACGGTTTAATCGCTATAGGTGCCCGAATGTGGAGATTGTGTTAAAAAAAAAATATCAGTGTCCAGTTAGGCTAAAAAGTGTAAACCACTATTGTGGGATCACCCGTTGGTAGAAAAGCACTTGAGTGATGCTTCTCCTCATCAATTGGTGGCCAAGGTTTGTGGATATTTGGGCTAGCATTGGGGACAACTAGAGTGTATGCACTAGGGAGTGGGGACATCTAGAATATATGGGCCATTGCAATAGCATCGGGACTATTTTGTATATCTAATGTCAGATGAAGCTCAGAGGCGCTATGTATGTATCATGTACCCATCTATATGAAAGGATGTAATCATGAATGATATACTTAAGTTCATTCAATATGACATCTATGTTATGGAAAGATTTGTGAAATTACAATGGAATGCAATGGAAGTTTGGAAATAGTGTTATTTCAAATGTGCATGCAATTTACATTATGAAAAGAATTTTATTTTGTTGCTATGTTTTGGCATCACAGTTTATTCACTTGAGGTGAAACCATTGGAAATTTACTGAGTAGAACACTAGGGTTGTTACACCAATCCATAGCATGCATAACAATATCCTTTGAAAGATTGAATCATTCTACCATTGTTATAGCCATTCATCATTTGACTTCTGCATTCACTACCTCTATGACCAAATTTCTTGCATGTAAAGCATTGACTAGAGAAAGATGAGACAATTTGATTTAGTCAGCTTCTACATTCCATTTCCTTATGTCCAAATTTATTGCAAGAATGAAAAAAACCATTAAAGGATGGGTACCTTTGTGAATTTGGTTGTCTAACTGGTGGTCTTCTTTGATTCTGGATCCACTTTCCATTGTTATTCTACTCTTCAATCTCCTTTTAGTATTTGATGTCTGATCTAACTTTGAAATTTCTCCTATTTCAAACCCTAATCCACCTTTATCTTTAGAGCCTTTATGATTTGCAATCATTTCATCAAGATTTGTAGCACTCATCTTGAATTTTTCTTCATGACTCCTTGCTTTCTCTAGATATGATCATAGATTCACAACTTCTTGTTCAAGCCTTGTACATTCCTATAATTTTATTTTCACCATTACATTCAAACATTCCTAAACTCTTTTCTTTTCTTTAACTTGCACTTTTAGACCAATGATAGTTTCATTTGCTTGCTTCAATTTCTCACTAACTTTCTTATGCCTTTCTCTAAACTTCTTGATTTTCTCTCTCAACTTTTTAATGCATTCATTTGCTTCCTTTACATTTTCTTTCAGGTCTCTGTTTTAACCTTTACTTCTCTCCAGATCCTTAAGGGAAACTTTGAGTTCTCCATCTTTATCAAGCATATGATCTTCTTCTATATTACCAAAAATAGGAATATATTTCAGAGGAGTAAGGATTTTTCTATCAGCCATGTGTTCAACTTCCAATATCTTCCCCAAGCAGTTAAGCTCCTTCCAAGGAACCAAGCTCTGATACCATGAATTGTTGAACACCCAGAGTATTGAGAAGAGGGGTGCATCAATATTCTCTTAAACCATTCAAACATTTAACATCCAATCACCAAAGCATATTCAACTATAATAAAGAAATAAATCATGAAACATCAATCAACACCACATAACACATAAACACTAGGTTTTTATGTGGAAAACCCAAAATTGGAAAAATCACAGTGAGGATTAGCTCACAATATATTATAATTAGTTATAGTATAGTTACAGAAGTGCTCAGTGTAGGTGGACTCACTGCCCACCAAGAGAAAAATATAAAAGAGAGATGGTGGCTCACAACCTATTTTGAACTGTTACAATTGCATCTATCATATGCATGACTACAGTTCCAATGAAGCTCAATAAATTGACTTTACATACTTCATTTGATTCTGATCCAACACTCTTCTTTCCTATGCATTTGCATAACATTATTCTTTTACTAAACATTCACAACTTAAAATCACACTGCTCTCATAGTATTTGCATGTAGGACACTCGCAATATTCATCTCTTCACATAGAACATCAAAAAAGATCTAGCATATATATTCGCTTCAAGGATAACATCAATCAGGTTGTCCTAATTAGATGTAATATTCAAAACATAACTTGATGGATTTAATCCTTTTCACACATGCTTTGCACCAAGGCTCAAAGCTCAAAAAAACTTGAAATAGGTCGACATGGACCTATAATAGATCCCATATAAGACCGCAACACTTATTTAAACTTTGTACACCTTCAAACTTATTAGGTCGGTACCGCAGAAGATCTAATACCAAAATTCTACAACTATGTATCCACATACGGACACATGGACTTCAAAACTTGACACCAATTATAATTCATACACCATTGCCATCTATCAACTTCTTATAAAAAGTGAAAATCCAAAAACCTATCCATAGAGAAGTGAAAACTCTCCCACTCAAATGCATTGTACAAAAAATAACTATAAACCGCTAGACCGAACTCCTGTTACTTAGATCTCTCAAACCAAAATCCAAAACATGATGAAATTTTGGAATCAAATTCTTCTAACAACCAACAAAATAATGTTAGCAGTGCAAAGTGAAAACTTCAATTGTAGACTAGTGCAAACCCATAAATGAATGCTCTGTCACACTGAATTGGTAGAATTGATAATTAGTCAATTTCCAAGACAACTAACTTCTCTGGATCAAACCATCTTGCAAAATTGTATACCATATTCATTTTAATACATGTTAGAACCAACCAAAATGATTTGCACAAAAGTATGCATATCAAGATGAAATGTTGACATCAATGATAACACTTGCAACACATAGTAATATACCTTGTGCGTATCTCTCATGTTCATGTTGCCAACAACATCAATGACATTCTTCCAACAATAATTTCAAATCAGAAAGGATTTAAAGATAAAGAAGGTTTAGGATTTGAAAAGGGTGAAAGTTCAAAATCAGATCAGACATCAAATGCTGAAGATAAGAAGAACAATGGAAAGCCAATCCAAAATCAAAGAAATGAAGCTAGGAGACCATCGGTTAGACAACCAAATGCACAAAGGTACCCATATTTTAATGGTTTCTATTATTCTTGCAATAAATTTGGGCATAAGGCTATGGAATGTAGAAGCATAATGAATCATAATGTTCCACCTTTTTCTGGTCAATGTTTTACATGCAGGAAATTTAGTCATAGAGCTAGTGAGTGCATAAGTCAAATGATGAATGGCTATAGTAATGTTAGAATGATTCAATCTTTCAAAGGCTAATATTATAAATGCTATTGATTTGGGCATAAAACTAATTGATGCAAATCTAGAATGAATGGAAGGAATATTATTTAGAAGAATGTCATATGTTACAATTGCAATAGGTTTGGACACATTTCCAATAGTTGCAGAAGTAGAAATATGAGGAAGGATAATCCAGTAAAGAAGAATGAACCAACACAAAATATTGATCTAGAAGAAAAAAAGGAGATGGATAATATTTGGAGATAGAAGGAAGAGACAAAAGTTGAGGATGAATCTGTACCAGCATCTGGTGCAGATGTTTCCTTCATAAACTAAGTTTAGAGCTTTGGCTCAAGGGGAGCTTTAATGAACATCTTTTATCCCTTGACAAAGAAAATGGTGTCGATGCCTCAGCACGAAGATATGCGATGTATATTGATATGCTTGATCTATTGGTGAAGATTGCAAAAGAAAATATGATAATGCAAAAATTTGTGAAGCACTTGAAGGTGACTGTGCACACAGTGAAAGGTTTACTAGCTTTACTGTTTGAAGCATTCAATACAAAATTAGGTCATATTCAAAGAGTTATAAAGTGACTTCACTTAACCAAATTCATTTAAAAAAAGCATTAAGGAGTAGAGTGCAAAGAATTGATTTGGAGTGATCAAGGCGATTTGAGATTTGGTGTGTTCAAACCCTAGTTCGGAAAGCGAAAGAAAAGGTATTTAGAATCTTAGTTTTTTCCCTAGTTTCACAGAGAACCTTGTTTGAAAGCAATTTGAATTAATTTGCAATGGAAACACCGAGGGTTATTGAGGTTACTAAGAAGCCACAATTAAGTTCAAGAAATACCCTACTAAATCTATAGAAGATGACCTGTTAGGTGCATTTTTACATGTTCCACATGGAGTTTTACCTATAGAAGATATAAGGATTTATATTCATGGAAAGATAGAGGAATATGATCATGATAAGCTAGGAGATGTATGGATGAAAGAACATATTGGAAATAATTTTTACCTAAAACCAGAATACCAAAACCTACTCACGGAGAAACTTGATGTATGGCAATGTTTTCTGAACTTTTTCTTTGATCACAAATGGGTTAGGATTGCATTAAGAAGAATTCATGATAAGTTTGTTTGGAATGAAATGCTTGGAATGATAACAAAAGATCTTATTAGAGAGGTTACAAGTCTATGCTCCATTAGACATGTTTCTATATTGAAATCAATCAAGAATGAAGTAATGTAACTCACAAGTATAACTTATGATAAGAGATCTCTAGTTGTAAACCCCATCAGAAATCTAGTTGTGAGGTATGCAACAATGTTAATTGGTTATAAAATCTACATCATAAACAAAGAAAACTTTGTATCTTCCACTGCAATCAATATGGCATATGAAATAGTTGAAAAAGGAATCAACTATGATCTTTGTGAACTATTAAGACACTAGTTGATGGAGAACTTGAAACAAACCAAGGAGAAAAAGTATTCATTTAAGTATGGAACCTTAGTTGTGTTTTTACTCTTCTATTTCTTGAAGGAACTCCCTGGAACTAAAAGTGTGGTATGGTTGCAAGGTAGACCAGTTTCTCATCATATTGTGGACTTTATGAGAAGTATTGGTGATGCGAAGGAACAAGATGATGCACTTGTTGCTTTCTTTGCAGTTTTCCAAAAGAGGATGCATGAAAGAGACAAAATTCCTATGAAAATGGTAGAAAAGTATCAAAATGATATCACATTATTGGTATCAACAGATGAGTACATCATGGAAGTAGTGAAACCAAGGAAAATGTGGATCCCTGCATTGGGATATGAGATCAATGAACAAGATATTACTAGTTTGGTTGATATTTTGTTAAAAAGTCAAAAAGGAACATATGAAGAAAAATCTATGGAGGTGCATTTGGAGCAGAGAAAACCACAACTAAAAAGTCAAAAAGGAACAAAGGAGCAAGTGGAATAAGCAAGAGCAAGGCTAAGGGAGAATCAAGTGTTGCAGGAGGTTCAAGAAGCATAAGAAGATTTGGTAGGACAACTACCACCCCTTCTACTATCCAAAATTCCTTTGAGACTAAGCCCTTTGCTGGTGAGAAGCGGAAAACTACTGATAGTCCTTCGATAAAGGAGAAATCCCCTCCAGTTGTGCAAACCACATGGTCTAAAAAGAAAAAGATTGCTATAGTAACACCACCTACACCCCCTACCAAGAAAAGAATAAAGAAAAATGTAGTGAGAGAAAAGAATATAAGTATGAATGTAGAAGAAGAAGAGGAGGAGGAAGAAGGACCACAGTTGGTCTACAAAAGAATAAGTGCATCTTCACAAGGTGAAGCAAGTGTTAAAAGAAAAAGATCTGACATCATTGATATAGACAACGAAGAAGAAATAAAGGAAGAAAAGAAGAAATTTGTAGTTCACATGAGAGAGAAGAAGAAAGAGGACACCAAGAAGGTGTCATTGGAGAAGAAGAGAGCAGAAACAAAGAAGACTCCAGAAGAAATGAAGAAGAAAAATCAAACACCTTCGGTAAGAGCTCACAGTCCCTTGAAGGTAGGTGCACTTGTTAATGGAATGGTTCAACATGATATGCATGTAGAAATTGTAGCTTTGTATAATGAAGTAGATGAGGTGGATAAGGCCACCATTGTTGAGACAATCATTGTATATTATTGTTTAGAGGTTGATATGAAAAATATTGAGAATAAAATTCCTATGGCACTATGGAATGTCTTGGTAAAGAGAAGAAAAGAAGCAATTGAAGAAGGAAATATAAAAGAATATTCTTTAGAGAAGGTTGGTGATCCTATGTTTGAGGAAAACAAAGCCACATTGGTTGAGTTATATAGCATAGAATTCAGAGTGAAGCAAAGGGTAACTACCTTTATGGGTAGAGATAAGAATGAGTTTGAAAGGCTACAAAAGGAAACAGTTGATAAAATATCAGACATTGCATAGAAATATGGTATGACTTCAAAAGACACTTCTCCAGAAGTAACTACAGGTGAAGAAGCACAGGATATTGATGCTTGACATGAGCATGCAACAGATAAAGAATATATTAAGGACAATGCCACTCTAAAATTGGAAGAATCAACACAGGAAAATGAAGCAAAGAAGAATGTTGATGGAAAGACAATCATCAGTGAGGAGGCAGCAAAGGAAGATACATCCACTCCTTCTCCAATACTTGAAGAAAATGTTACTCCTCCAATTAACATAGAGAAGCCTGGAGAGGAAGAGAACATAAGTAAGGATGGTGATGAAGAGAATGTTGATGTAGAGAAGGAAGAACAAGAAAATAATGAGAAGGAAGATGAAGATAAGAATGATGATGCATCTAGAGATGCAAAAATAGAAACTCAAGTAAACTCTGGGAAGAATAAGAAGGAATTGAAAGAGAAATTTGCAGAGACTACAAAGACTTCTGGTGAATCCTCTGGATCCTCCAAACATTCCATGAAGAATCTACTAAGTATGCAACTCAAATTTTATCTTGTAGTGTCATCACAAGAGCTACAACTACTAATGCAACAGGGAAATGTAGATCTTGACAAAATTTCCCCCCACCACAAGCTACGGTTGGGAGATGCATTCCATCCATCTACCCGAAAGGAGATCATAGAAACACATCAAAAGAGTGGAGAGCTAATGGAAGAAGTAGTAAAGGCAATGCAAGAGGCCATACATAGCGTGAACATAGATACTTCACTTTTTGGTATGAAGAATTTGAAATTGTCAATTGATTCTTTTAAAGAATATGCCTTCGGTCTTAAGGGACAAATTGAGAATGAAGTTGAAAAGAGAATAAGTGATAAGAAAATGGAGATTACTCAAAAATGTGCTCTTGCACATAAAATTTTTCAAGAGAATTTGTAGGATGCAAAAGTTTGTGTGGATGCTTGACCTAACTGGAGATATAAGCAATATTATAGAAGATTTACATAAGAAATTATTTCAATTACAAGCCGAAAAGGAGCATATCATTTTGTACTTTGGAGAGATAAGGGACTTGGTGAATTAAAGAATTTGAAGGATGCAAAAGTTTGTGTTGATGCTTGACTTGACTAGAGATATAAGGAATATTCTAGAAGATTTACATAAGAAATTCTTTCAGTTACAAGTTGAAAAGTAGCATATCATTTTGCAGTTTGGAGAGATAAGGGACTTGGTGAATTCCAAATTCATACTTGTTTCAAGTGCCCTTTTGAGTGCTACAAAAGCTAGATAGATGAATCCTATACCTAGCACTCCGGAAGAAGGAGAAGCGATATTGATGGAGTTTGAAACATAATACAGATTGCTTGGGACAACCAAGAAAGCATGGGAAGAAGGTAAACAGGCGTGGCAGGCCCATGTGCAGAAGCTACAAGAATTAACCTCTTTTGGTTGACAACATTTCTTATTCTTTGTGTTTCTAGTTTTCAATTTTAGATTCTTTGTACATATGAAGAGTATATAGAGTGATTTCCAATATAATTTTTTGGTTTTGCTCTGGTACATGACTTAGGGGAAGTCAGAATTCAATCTTTCAGTTTGTACATATGCATATATTTCTCAAGGGGAGATTTGGTATATGTTACAATAGTTGTTGTAGGTGTCCTTTGCCCTTGATGTTAAAGGGGGAGAATGTTTTGGAGATACTTTGGATATATTGTGGCATGCTGCCATCAATGGCAAAGGGGGAGATTGTTGGAAGAATGAGAAGTTTGTCATTCATGTTGTTGTTGGAAACATGAGCATGTAGGATAAACACAAGGTATACTATTATGTGTTGTAGTGTTGTCATTGATGTTGTTGGCAACATAAGCATGTAGGATAAGCACAAGGTATAATATTGTGTTGCAGTGTTGTCATTGATGTCAACATTGTATCTTGAAATGAAGACTTTGGTGCAGATCATTTTGGTTGGCTCTAACATCCCAAAAGATGTTAAAAGGCTTGTATCTTGATGTTTGTGGATGACACTTTTGCAAGATGGTTTGATCCGGTGAAGATACTTGTGATGGAGATTGACTAAGTGTCAATTTTGATAATTCTATGCAATAGAGCATCTAGTTTTTGGGTCCGCACTGGTCCACGAATGAACTTTTCTCTCTGTATTTCTAATATGTTTTTGTTGGTTGATAGAAGCATTTGATTCCATAATTCCATCTTGTTTTGGTCTTTTGGTTTGAAAGTTGTGGATAACAAAAGTTTGACCTAGAAAATTATATTCATTTCCTATAGAGTGCATATGAGTAGGAGAGTTTGCACTTCTCCACAGATAGAATTTTGGTTTGTGATTCTAAGAAGATGTTGACAGATGTCAATAGAGTGTGCATTCTAGTCAACATGATGTTTTGAGGCATGAGTGTTTGAATATGGGTATACAGTTGAAGAATTTATGTATTAGGTCTTTTGTGGTGTCAACCTAATAGGTGTGAAGATATACAAAGGTTAAATAAGTATTGCAGAGTTATGTGGGAGCTATTATAGGTCCATGCTGACCTATTTCAAATTGTTATAAGGATTTAATTTTGGTGCGAGGTGTGTGTGGAAGGATTTGAGCCAACAAGTTATATATTGTATATTTTGTATGATACATCTAATTAGGCCAACCTAATTGATGTTATTCTTGAAGAAGATATATATGCTAGATCATTTTCAGTGTTTTGATGAATGTGAGACATGTATATGATGTGAATTGAGTGAACATTATTAGAGTAGTGAAAATTTAAGTTGTGAATGTTGAGTAGAATATTAGAGTGATGTGAATGCAAAGGAAAGCAGAGTGTTAGATGAAAATCAAATGAAGTGTGTAAAGTCAATTTATTGAGCTTCATTGGAATTGTATTTCATGCATATGACAGATGCAATTGTAATAGTTCAATCTAGGCTATGAGCCACAAACTCTCTTTTATCTCTTTTTCTCTTAGTGGGAAGTGAGTCCACTTGGGTAGTGAGTCCACCTATAGTGAGCACTTCTGTAAATATACTATAATCGATTATAATATATTGTGAGCTAATCTTCACCATGTTTTTTCCCATTTTAGGTTTTCCACATAAAAATCTTGGTGTTCATGTGTTATGTGATGTTGTTAGGAGATTTTTAAATCCATTATCTTGTATCCTTGAAGATTGTAGGCATAGCGTAATTGAATGTATTAACATATTTTGAGAGGCCTTTCATCTTAGGGAAATCCATTTTCAACTTGATTTTAAACTCGCAAGTTTGGTCTAGACTTTGGGGTGGTCAAATGTAGCACACAAGAATCATATTCTATGAACTTATTACACCTCCAAGTGTTAGTTGTAATAAGTATACAAATTTGTATAAGTATTCTAATATAATGCCTTGTTTGGGTACATTCATGATGACCTTGTTACTAATATACACTCATAAGTGACCAAGGTGTGTGCTATATCATGTGATATGCATGTGAATGAAGAGATAGGTGTATGAATAAATGGTCAATATGATGAATTCATTCATGAAGATGACATTGTTGGTAATGATTTGTTGATTACATCATGTGGTTAACTTGGGAGTGTAACATGTGTTAATGGTGCTCTAAAAATTTATGTTGCATGTGTGTTCTCTTTTCAACCTATGATATGTGAGAGTATGTCTTGTGATGGTTATGCAGATTACAAGACAATTCATTGGATTGATTGTACTAATGAAAAGTATATAAATGATCAATCAAAGTGGGGAACCTACTTTTTTTGCTTGATGTACACCCATGCTTTATCTCCATTGGTGATGTTGATGCTAATGGACTTCTACATGTTCTTTTCATATAAGGGTGAGATGGATATGTTTATACTTAAGGATAGTAAGGAGAGGTTTGTTGATATTCATGGTAGTGCTACAATTATTATTTTTATTTGGAAAACTTGCATTTAAGGATAATGAGGGTGGCAACCATGTGGATGCATATGATAACCTATCTCTATGGTGTAAGGCATATAGTATTCTCAATCTAATTGTGGTGCAAATGAGTTGCAAATGGAGGCTATCCATGTAAATGTGAAAAAGGAAGGATAATATTACTACTAAAATTATAGCAATGCATTACCCCAATAGGTTATAATTAAGAACAAAAAACAAAGAGGAAATTTGAATACCATGGTTCTTCACATAAAGCACCCCACTTCTAACTCTTGTGCTGATGGTATGGGCGTGGGTTTGAGTAGGGCATATGATTCAATTATGGACGGGTGTATTAGCATTTGTGATAATTATGGGTTGCAAGGTTGAGATGAAATTGAGGATTCACAAGATGTTGCCCAACTTGAGAATACACTTGAGTTAGAGGAATTTTAGTTTGAAATCCATGATAAATTATCCATTGAGCTTGTCAAATCACATTTGTTGATGTATTTGCTATAAGGTTTGGTATGCTTGATAATTCTATAAAGAGTTATAAGAGCTTCTTCATCAACCCTCTCCTAATTTCTTATTAGTTTTTTTTCTTTTTTCGATAAGGGATTGTAAGCATGTTGACTCTAATCTTTATGGTTTGTAGATCAGTGCAAATTAAAATCTAATCCCTTATCTTTTAATTATATTATATATCTATTTTCCATCCTTTTGTCACATCCTTTTCTTTGTTGACTTCAATCTTAGCTTTTCAATCCCCACCTCAAATGTTTCCTTGTGAATTTGAGTCTAGACCAACTAAAAAAAATCTTCATTTTCTTGATAGTAAAAGTATATATGTTTTATGAAGATAGGCATAGGTTTATATCACCATAAGTGAAGGGTTGTAGGGTTGCATATCATATCATATACCTAGAGAAAATACAACTAAAAACCAAATACTGACGAATGACATGCTTTTTAAGAACCTAAAATATTATATCATGGTAAAAAGAGATAAAAAAACGTGTTATACACCACATTATAACTAATTGTCCAAAGTAAAATATATTAAATGTGCATACATTATCCATGAGTGTAGGGTTGTGCACATCATTATATACCTAGAGAAAAGTACAACTAAAAGAGTAAATACTTAGATGAATGGCATAATTTTTAAGAACCTAAATATAGTATTATACTAAAGTGAGTGTTAAGCACCACACCATAATAGTCGTCGAAAGCAAAGAAGTACAAAATATATACACATCATGTTGAAAGATTAATACTCAAACTAAATATATGAACATTAGAAGTTGTTTGTCACTTGTCTATATGTTTCTTCAAGTAAATGTAAGAAAAAAACTTTATATAGAGAGATTGTTATAAGAAAGAGGACTTAGTAGCCATGTATTTTAACTTCACACTTTCAAGTTTCTAAATGATACGCCATTTTTTTTGTAAAAAAATTTAGCACATTTCATGAGCGTGTTTAAGAGTTTAAATATATTGGTTAGGATTCTAAATATCAAAATATAGCCACATCAAATGTGTCTTTGTTAAGTTATCCAAAAACACTCAAAAAATGTTAGATTGAAACATGTATTATTGCATGCCCTATATGTCATCATATGATTAGTTGTTTCTTTAATCTAACTTGTGAAAATATATATTTATTACGCATTTTGTAAATACAAAGATAACAACTACTAACCCTTAACTTCAAAACTAATAAATAAAAATTAAAAACAAATACCCTTTACTAAACAACATAATAACTATTGACAAATATTAAATTCTATGAACAATTATCAAATCCTTTCTCCTAATATATTTCCTTTTCTAAATAATTTCCCTAAACATTAATTTAAATCTTATAGGTTTGTAAAAGCTTCTCGTGGCCCTTTAAGTCAATGAAAGAGAATTGACCATTGAAATGCCACACCCAAGATCTTAATCAGCTAAGAGCGAGCTTTAAACTATTATTTCTTTTTTTTTAAGTTTTTTCTTTTTTTAGTCGCTGTCCGCTTATAGAATGTTCCACCGCCACTTATTGTCATTTGAAAAGTTCAAAGTTGGTGGAGAAGGAATTCAAACTCTTTTCAAATTGAAAGTTCGTTGGTATTCTCCAGGAGAAAAGAATTTTAAAAACAATTCAATTGATGTAATACTACGAAATATTGATAGTTTTTTATAGCTGTCTTTGATGGAGAACTTTAAAGCATATTGGCTACGTCTCTCAATCACAAATAACAAGACGAATTTTGATCCTCTTTTGGTAACCAAATCAGATTCTCACCGTACAAAATTTAAACAATATAAGGAAGAATTATATATTAAATAAATAGACACAAGTTGCAAGTATATACTTACAGTCTTAATCTTTTTTTATTAAGTATATAATTACAATCATAGGTTATTCTCAGATAAGCCTAGAGAACAAAGTAGAAGAATTTCCAGCATTGACTTACAAGCCTTACCTGAAACAACATTGTTTACCCAACCTGAGGCTTCATCAAGTAACAGAACCCACTCCCTGCCTAGATCTTATTCCATGTCACATAATTTTCCCAGTACGTCCAATAAGCCATTCATTGACTATAACCCCGAAGATTCAATTGGTTTAAATCATTTCCCTAGATACAAACAACCATCTGTTCAAATCCCAAGGACTAGTTCAGCCACAATTTCTGATTTTGACAAAGATCCAATATTACTGGATAAATTGGCCCGATCTGTTAGCCAAAGATTATCTTTGACTCCCAAAACAGAACAAGAAGCAAGTCAGAAAGGAAAGGGCATTAAGCTCACAAAGATGGTAGAAAAGGGTTGTATGATGAAGGAACGCCTTCCTAAGAACAAACTCCCTAGAGCTAATTCTGAGAGAAAGCATAAATACAAGATGGAATTAAATAATCAGGAACAGGAAATAGTAAGCCACGAACCAGGTAGATGGCCTACTTCAGAAAGTTTCACAATGATAAATCCTGATAAAAAATCATGGGGAAAATGTGAAGCAAGACTTCATACAGATTTGGGAAAGAAACAAAAGAATTCAGAGGCACAAAGGAATTGGATGACCCAATGGATGACCTCTGCCCAAGAAAACATTGACGACATGGCTGTAGATATTAGATTTTCTGCTGATCAATCTCTTGATTGTGTAAATAAGTTAGAGATAGTCTCTGAAGATCAACAGAAGCATTTCTCTATTTTTAAAAACATAGAACACTACTGTGGTACCTTATCAAATGATATTACCAGTGTAAATTATGATGTGACTCAAGTACATGCTAGTGTGAAGAAAATCTCTTCTACACAAGAACATCAAGATAACTATCTGACCCACATTTATGGAGATCAGCAAATTAATGAATCATCAAGAAAAGTTGCTGATGTAGAAAATAAAGCCTTTTTAGAATCTATATCTAAAAAGCTAGAAAAGGTCAGAATGTATGTAAAAAAAACAAGAGTCTCACAAACTGGTAAAGATAGTTCTGAAGAGGAACAGAAAGAAAGAAAAGGTAAAATAGTAGAACCTCCTATTAAGCAAAAGGTTTTCATTCAAAGAAGGAAGCCCCTGCGTACAGAAGAAGATAAAGTAGCTTCTACTTCATCCAAACATTCTTCTCGCAAAACAGCAGTGCATGTTCAAATGCCAAAAATTAAAGAACATTCTCTAGCAGGAAAAGAAGAGCCTCTCAAAGATTGGCTTGAAGAAATAGGAGTAGAAAAAGAATAGGAAGAACCAGTTTTTATGGATGAACCTGGTTATGCAAATAAAGAATTTGATGATGAATCTTCAGATGTACATAGCATAACAATTTTTGATAGTGATAGTTCCATTGACACTAACTCCTCAATAAATACTAATGATGAGGACATTAGTTTAAATCTGTCCAATTATAGACAGATAGGAGAACAAGAACCATGGGAAAATTCTAAAGCAGTGACCATGGATATAGAGGTCCAGGAACCAGTTTCAGAAAATCTGAAACCGGAACAGTTGCGTCCCAATGCAACTAGTGGATATATAATAAATATTGACAAATTGGTCAATCCATATGAAGCTATCTGCACTTGGACAGATACATTAGAAAATCTCTTTGAAAGAGGTGGAACCTGGTCAGAACCTGCAAAGGTGCTTTACTCAGTCAGATTAATGGCTGGTAAGTTGAGAAACTGGTGGAACAATCTACCAGATACAGGACCAATGCCGAAGCATCTGCCTACTCAACCCACAGATCCAATTTTAGTAGATCTGAAAAATCTAGGAAAGGATGATATATTCCAAGCAGGGTTCGATGAACTCAAATGGTTACTCACAGACCTCTTTTGTGATGACATTTCAAATCAAGCCCTTGAAGCAAATAAAATGTTGCAGTCTATGAAGTTGAAAAATTTAGCCAAGTTTGATGCATACAACTGCATGTTTGAATCCTACATGGTTGCAGCAAATAAGATGCGTGATCTTACCACTAAGCAATACTTTTTAAATTCTTTACCTTGTGGTTTAGGTGCATGGGCTCAGGATTATATTATCAGAAAAGAAAATAAACATCTAGATGATGTAAGCTTTCCTACGGTCAAAAGGTTGATCAGATATAAGCTGGAGAAACAATGCTTATTAGGAGCATTACAAACAAATAAGGAAGAATATAATTATACTTGCAATCTTAAAGAATTTTGCAATCTTCCTCCAATCAATCAGTTAAAAGATTTCCAGCAACTAAAGCAATTCAAAAAGAAAGGTTGTGGCAGCAACTGCAGATGCAAGCATTGCAAAAAGAAAAGCTACCATGAAGGAGAATACACTTTCAAAAGAAGTAAGCATGGTAGATCAAAGAAGAATTATAAGGTAATCCCTTATAAAAGAAGGAGATCTCAGAGACCTCCTCCATACTTCTTAAAAAAACGGTCTAATACGCCTCCCAAAGGCATCAAATGTTTTATTTGTAAAGGACCACATTATGCAACTAACTGTCCCAAGAAATTAAACCCTGGAACAAGAATTTATGCAGTTTTTGAAAAAGAAAATCCAGGATGGGAAGTTATCAGCTACACTCCAGATACAGATCTAAAAGATTTGTATGAATTAATAGAAGTTGTTCCTGAATCTCTTTTCATGTTTAGATCTAAAGGACAACATAGAAAACAAAAGAATCTGTCCAGTTCTAGTACATCCGACAGTTCGGATCCTGATGAAGATTTCTTATCTTCATTATTAAAAAACACACTGGCAGACCTTAAGATACAGATCCAGATTGAAAAATCTAAAGATCCGTATAAATTAGCAGGAACAAGAGAGGAAAGAAAGCGTGTTGTTCATCAACACTTAGCTAAACTCAAAGGTTTAGAATCTGAC
>VDFB02049217.1:106469227-106514221 GCA_007258455.2 Sequoia sempervirens | reverse complement strand
AAGCTTCACAATGATAAATCCTGATAAGAAGTCATGGGGAAAATATGAAGCAAGACTTCATACAGATTTGGGAAAGAAACAAAAGAACTCAGAGGCACAAAGAAATTGGATGGCCCAATGGATGACCTCTGCCCAAGAAAACATTGACGACATGGCTGTAGATATTAGATACTCTGTCGATCAATCTCTTGATTGTGTAAATAAGTTAGAAATAGTTTCTGAAGATCAACAAAAGCATTTTAGTGTTTTCAAGAATATAGAACACTACTGTGGTACCTTAACAAATGATATTACCAGTGTAAATTATGATGTGACTCAAGTACATACCAGTGTAAAGAAAATTTCTTCTACACTAGAACATCAAGATAATTATCTGACCCACATTTATGGAGATCAGCAAATCAATGAATCATCAAGAAAGGTTGCTGATGTAGAAAATAAAGCCTTTTTAGAATCTATATCTAAGAAGCTAGAAAAGGTCAGAATGTATGTAAAAAAGACAAGAGTCTCACAAACTGGTAAAGATAGTTCTGAAGAAGAACAGAAAGAAAGAAAAGGTAAAACAGTAGAACCTCCTATTAAACAAAAGGTTTTCATTCAAAGAAGAAATCCCCTGCGTACTGAAGAAGATAAAGTAGCATCTACTTCATCTAAACATTCTTCTCGCAAAACAGCAGTGCATGTTCAAATGCCAAAAATCAAAGAACATTCACTTGCAGGAAAAGAAGAGCCTCTCAAAGATTGGCTTGAAGAAATAGGAGTAGAAAAAGAACAGGAAGAACCAGTTTTTATGGATGAACCTGGTTGCACAAATAAAGAGTCAGATGATGAATCTTCAGATGTACATAGCATAACAATTTTTTATAGTGATAGTTCTATTGACACTAACTCCTCAGTAAATACTGATGATGAGGATATTGGTTTAAATCTGTCCAATTACAGACAGATAGGTGAACAAGAACCATGGGAAAACTCAAAAGCTTTAACCATGGATATAGAAATCCAAGAACCTGTTTCAAAAAATCTGAAACCCGAACAGTTGCGGCCCCATGCAACTAGTGGTTATATAATAAACATTGACAAATTGGTCAATCCATATGAAGCTATCTGCACTTGGACAGATACATTAGAAAATCTCTTTGAAAGAGGTGGAACTTGGTCAGAACCTGCAAAGGTACTTTACTCAGTCAGATTAATGGCTGGTAAATTGAGAAACTGGTGGAACAATCTACCAGATACAGGACCTATGCCCAAGCATATCCCTGCACAACCCACAGATCCAGTTTTAGTAGATCTGAAAAATTTAGGAAAGGATGATATATTCCAAGCTGGATTTGATGAACTCAAATGGTTACTCACAGATCTCTTTTGTGATGACATTTCAAATCAAGCCCTTGAAGCAAATAAAATGTTGCAGTCTATGAAGCTGAAAAATTTAGCCAAGTTTGATGCATACAATTGTATGTTTGAATCCTACATGGTTGCAGCAAATAAGATGCACGATCTTACCACTAAGCAATACTTTTTAAATTCTTTACCTTGTGGTTTAGGTGCATGGGCTCAGGATTATATTATCAGAAAAGAAAATAAACATCTAGATGATGTAAGTTTTCCTACTGTTAAAAGGTTGATCAGATACAAGCTGGAAAAACAATGCTTATTAGGAGCATTACAAACTAATAAGGAAGAATATAATTACACTTGCAATCTTAAAGAATTTTGCAATCTTCCTCCGATCAACCAGTTAAAAGATTTCCAGCAGTTAAAGCAATTCAAAAAGAAAGGTTGTGGCAGCAACTGCAGATGCAAGCATTGTAAAAAGAGAAGCTACCATGAAGGAGAATACACTTTTAGAAGAAGTAAGCATGGTAGACCTAAAAAAAGGTATAAGGCAATACCTTATAGAAAAAGGAGATCCCAAAGACCTCCTCCATTCTTTTTAAAGAAAAGGACCAATAATCCTCCAAAGGATATTAAGTGTTTTATTTGTAAAGGTCCTCATTATGCAACTAACTGTCCCAAGAAATTAAATCTTGGAACAAGAATTTATGCTACCTTTGAAAAGGAAAATCCAGGTTGGGAAGTTATCGGCTACACGCCAGATACAGATCTAAAAGATTTGTATGAATTGATAGAAGTTGTTCCTGAATCCCTTTTTATGTTTAGATCTAAAGATCGACATAGAAAACAAAAGAATTTGTCCAGTTCTAGTACATCCGATGAGTCGGATCCTGATGAAGATTTCTTATCTTCATTATTAAAGCATCACACTGGCAGATAAAATACGCATCCGCATTGAAAAGTCTAAGGATCCGCAGACAAACAAGGCAGGTGAACAAGGGAGGAAAGAAAGCGCATGTCCGCCCACCCACCAAACTTAAAAGTTTAGAATCTGATAAAGTTGAAGTTGAGAAACAGCTTAAGCTTCAAAGAAAACCTTCCAAAGAAGAAAAGAGTAACCCAGATCATGGATACAAAGTTCCTCCATGGCAGAGAAAATCAGATATCCCTTCTTCCTCCAGACACAAGTCTTCTTCATCAAAACATTCTTCAGCAGATCCTGATATTATTGCAATTTTTAAGAAATTTGATCTTTTGTTAGATGATGTTTCAGATATAAAGAGACTCCTTAAGTCTCAACAAAAGGAAATCAGGAATCTTTCTGCCGAGGTAGGAGAAAACCAATGACAAGCTGTTCAAATTCCTCGGTAATTACAGTCGCAAACGGCAGCAAAGAAGCATGGTGATGCAGTTTAGCAGTAGCAGGGCAAATCCCTCACCGCGATGAAATTGCCCTACTACTTCTTTGCTACGGCACCATGGTCCTGATTGGCTTTTGTTTTCCCGATATGTGCGACTCCCTTAGATGCCTTTGTGGATACAGGTTCATCCAGATCCCTAGCAAAAACAAATGCTATACCTCCATCATTCTGGAAAGAAAAACCAGATCTTCCTCATAGCTATGCTATAAATGGAGAAAGGATCAAAATGGGAAGATATGCACAAGATGTTCATATCGAAATCATGGGTAAAATCTTTATTACAGATTTTATTGAGTATAATGACTTAGAGGATGATGTTTTACTTGGTTTTCTATTTTTTACAAAGTATGAACCACTTCAGTTCTGGAAACATAAGATATCTCTCAGACATGAAGATGGTCAGATTGAAATCCCTGCACTCAATATTGTGAATCACAAATTTGAGTCAAAGAAATCCAAGAAGAACGAATCAGTAAAAGAAGCAGCAGAGAAAACTCCTGAAGTTTTCCAAGGAACCAAATATAAGTTTGAAAAAGACTGTTGCAGTATGAATCCCCTACAATTCTGGTCACAAGATCATGAAGATTGTGAGATACAGCTCAGACCAGAATGTATGACAGTTATACCCCATGAACCAGCATATCTAATGAGCCCAACAAAAACCAAAGAAATGAACGAGCAGTTACAAGAGCTTATTGATGGACAGTTCATTCGTCCCAGTAAAAGTCCATTTTCATGCCCGACATTTTTGGTGAATAAAAGAGCAGAACAGGTAAGAGGAAAAAAGAGACTTTGCATCAATTACAAGCCTCTTAATGATATAATTCTTCCTTTCAATTACCCCATCCCTTTCAGTACTGAATTAATCAGAAGAGCTGCAAATAAAAAGGTATTTTCCAAATTCGATTGCAAATCAGGATTTTGGCAAATAAAGGTAAAAGAATCTGATAGATACAAAACAGCATTCTCAGTCCCTCAAGGTCTTTATGAATGGAATGTCATGCCATTTGGTCTATGCACAGCTCCTACTTACTTCCAGAGAAGAATGGACCAAGCATTACGACATTTAACAGATTTTTGTGCTGTTTATATAGATGATATTCTTATATTTTCAGATTCAATTACTGATCATTTCCAGCATCTTGATCAGCTATATGCAGCTATAACAAAGCATGGAATATGCTTTACTGAAAAGAAAATGGTGATTGGCCAGAGTCAAATTGACTTCTTAGGCTTACATCTAAAGGATGGAAAGGTATATCTTCAACCACATATCTTACAAAGAATTCAAGAGTTTCCTGATATTCTCCATGATAAAAAGCAAATCCAAATATTTTTAGGATGCTTGAATTATATTTCACCTTTTTATAAAGGGTTGGCTAAAGATAGGAAAACTATTCAGACTCATCTAAAGGAAGAAACAGATGGTTGGTCTTCAACAGCAACAGAAGCTGTCCAGCGCATAAAGGCCAAATGCCAATACTTACCTGCTCTACAAACTCCTCTTCCAGATTTACCATTATTCCTATATACTGACGCTTCTGATAAAACATGGTCAGCTGTTTTGATACAGGAAGAAGAAAATGGTAAAAAGAATGTATGTGGTTACAGGTCAGGAACCTTTTCTGATACACAATGCAGGTACCACATTTATGAAAAAGAAATACTGGCAGTTAAAAATGGTTTAGAAAAGTTTAAAATATTTCTTAAGCCAGTACATTTCATAGTCAGAACAGACAGTCAAGCCATGAGAAGTCTGTTAAAGAAAAATCCCAACAAGGACATTGCCCAAGGAAGAATAGCAAGGTGGTATTTTGAATTTCTCAGTTTTGATTTCGAAATAGAATGGATTAAAGGAGAAAATAATCCACTTGCTGATTCATTAACAAGAGAACTTGTAGGATCAATCTATACAAATCTTGAATTTCTAAGTTGTGAGTATTACAGGCCAGATGGTGCATCAATTTATATGGTTAACTTTGGACCTGGTGATACATTAATGCTCCCTTCTCTTCCCCGGGAAATTGTTATCACTTTGTTAGAAACTTATTTTCTAAATAAGTGGTTCAGAAGTATGCAGAATTCAATCCATTACCATCATCATGAAGCTCTGGTTGATTCAGATGAAGAAGAAGAATTCAAAGAAAAGATTGGAATGTCTAATGCTCCAATAAAGTTCTGGTGTGGCCGTCAAGCCATACATATCAGAATCAAAGGTCTCTTTGGAATGAATTGGTCTAAACAAAGCAAAATGAATTTATTAAAGGCCATAAAATTTGGGTTTATAACTCGAATTACTTTTGATCAAGAAACCTTTGAAGATTATGCTGATTTAGTTGGAGCTAGATTTAACCCAGATATGGAAGAATTTTTAAATTATCTATATCCTGGTCTTTGTCATAAAATTTGTGATAGCCTAACATTTTATCTTATGTGTTATCCAAGAACTGGATACAGGTATCCCAGATTGGAATTCTATCCTCTTACTGCCCAATGGAAAGCTGAAGTCAGAATCCAGAATATGGAAATCACTCTCAGACCAGCACTCATTGCTACCAGAACAGAGTTTGATATTGCATACTCAAACGATTATATGGTCCAGATCGATCATGTTTTCAACCAAATGGATGAAGATTGGGAGAAAGCAACTGAAGAACTACCAGATGACCTACTTGATCCGATCCCTTTTTAGGGCTAGCACACGGGCTTGTCTGTGCCGTGAAGTCACCCACGTTAAGATGTGACAATAGGATGCAACCCTATTCACAAAAAGCAAAAACCCCATAGTGACTTTTGGGTGTAAAGTCGGCATGTACGTGACATGTGTCTTAATCACGGTTGTTCAACTTCTCCTGTTCACGCCTTTAATTATGGCTACAGAAAAGTTTGTCGGTTGGTTCTTATCCATGCTCATGCATTTACTTTTGAGTCATGCTACGGATGAGATTCTCTTTTTCGTGTCACTTTCTTATTGATGGACTTCAAAATATTGTAAAGAAGGTAATAAGCTTTGCTTCGATGGAATCAGTCTCTTCCTATAAGAGGACCTCGAAGACGCCTTCTAAGACACACCGAGTTCGGAGCGAACATTGAGTTTTAGAGAAGTCTAGTCTTTTAGAAAGTTATTAAGTTTTCAGACTTATGCTCTCTCCTGCGCTTTAAGCGATCTGGATGATCAGAATCTGATAATATTGTAATGAATTCTGGAATGAGTTTTACCGCAGTTTCACCATTCATGCCAAAATAAATGGATCACGTAATTAGTGTGTGCTTCAATAAGCAACATGCAGAGGAAATTCGTATGATCCTATTCAATTTTCGTATCCTTCAACTCGTGTCCTTGCAAATACCATGTTTCATTATAGAAGGAAGAATTTATTGATTCCATTGTCAGAGAAAAGTACTCATTCGGCCAATATATGCTATGCAGTTATACCACTGCAGTGCCCATTATTTTTGTTTGTTGATGATGTGGTCTACTTAAGTCCGAGTTTTCAAATTATATTTATTTTTGGCACAATATTGAGAATACCGTGTCTGAACTGATACAGCACCTTCCTAAGCTCGTGATGGAAACTAACTCATGAATTTTATACTTGTGGGAAGAATATGACAAAAAATCTAGCTATCCTCCATAGTTTTCTTTCGAATTTCAATAGCTGTTCTTTAATTAGCAAATATTCAACAGCCCAATATTCTTCCTTAAATGTCATTCCTTTATATTTAGTGTAAATTAATATTCAAACTATCTAAAGCTTGAATTTCACTGGAGAAAAATCTAATTTTTCCATGAAAAATAACTTGTTAGTTTTATTACTCATGAAGAAACCTCAGCTCGAAAGTCGAGCCGTACAATTTTTAAAAAATCTAAATTGGATTGTGCAGTGTTAGCAAAATAAGCTTAAGTTTCTACTCTTAGGGAGACTAAGAATGTAACATGAAAACACTTCCTAATGATTGTTCCCAAGAGTTTTAAACCAAGAATGATGAGTTTAGACATAGGTATGGTCATTTCTAAGGTGGTCTAAACATTTTGATGTGAAGTCGAGTTCAATTTAGTGGATGCCTAAGAAACATAAGTTACATGGATGGTTGCAGAACTTACAAAAGCATGCCTTATACAGTAAAGCGAACATATTAACAATAGACATTAAAGCAAGTATACTTACAGTCTTAATCTTTTTTTATTAAGTATATAATTACAATCTTAATTGATAAGTTTTCTATCATACAAAAGTAAGATTTTTTTGGTTAATGAGAAGTTAATGATAAGAAAAATCAACCTCTTTCAACTTAAAGTTTTATTCCACCAAATTTATGACGGATTCAAACTAAACCTCATCTCTACCATATACACTATTGAACCTTTACACTCAACAAGCTAGGTATTCTCATACATTAGCCAACAGCTTAAAGTTCTATTCCACCAAATTTATGACGGATTCAAACTAAACCTCATCTCTACCATATACACTATTAAGCCTTTACACTCAACAAGCTAAGCATTCTCATACATTAACCAACAGCCAATTGACTAATGAAATGAAAAAAAATTGAGAACCCTTCAACAAGGATTCCATGCAACTTTTACAGTATAGAATGACATTGTAATTTGCTTGGATCAATAGGGATCAAATATACATGAAATTCAGGCTTAGAGACAGGCATGGTCAAGTACCCTTATCTTCTCCTACAAAAATCAGGATTCCATGCGACTTTTACAGTATAGAATGACATTGTAATTTCCTTGGATCAATAGGGATCATATATATATATATATATATATATATATATATATATGAAATTCAGGCTTAGAGACAGGCATGGTCCAGTACCCATATCTTCTCCTACAAAAATCAGGATTCCATGTGACTTCTACAGCATAGAATGACATTGTAGTTTCCTTGGATCAATAGGGTTTGTGTCTATATATATATATATATATATATTCAGGGCATGGCCCAGTACCCATATCTCCTGCAAACATCAGGATTCCATATGACTTCTACAGCATAGAATGACATTGGAGTTTCCTTGGATCAATAGGGATCATATGTATATATATGAAGTTCAGGGTTGGACACAGGCATGGCCCAGTTCCCATATCTCCTTGTGATTCTATTTAAATGTTAAGAGCTATACCGTATAAAGTAAATCTCCTAGCTTATTTGGAAATCGCTTCTCTGTCCAGAATCCTACATCCCTTGTAACTATGGTACTGGGTTTCACAATTGCTGTGACGTTATATGCACAAGCATGTAAAGTGATGAACAATTAACTGGGTTAGGTCCACAAAAACATGTGCCAGTGCAAGGACAGGTTAACTGAACTTATTGCAGTTGAAAAAGTTATATAATTCCTTCTGAAATGACCTTTTTAACACCAACAGAAGAAAAATGCTACTTCCACTTTTACAAAAATTTAGGCCCACCATCAAAGATTGTGGGCAGGTACTTGTAACCAGATGAAATAGGTCCCTGAGCTCAAAAGTCTCGGTGCTTATTTTATGGCAAATCTTTATATTTCTCTTTTCTAGTTCATTACATCTGTATAATGGATCATAGAATATGATCTGAAATGTTTATGAAAAAAAATATTTACAGAATCAAATCTAAAAACTTTCGAGAAATTAGATATTATAAACTGTGAAAATTTATTATCATTAAATAATGGCAAGAGATTAACAATACTACATTAACTTAGTGCACAATATTGATCCCTGTAAATATTAGTTGACATAGAATATTAACAAGTTGTTTCTAACGCATCCCCCATTATTATTGGTCTAATTTTGTTAGCTTGACGATGAGTTCAAGTTTTACTAAACAGAATTAAATTATATCCTCAATGAGGAAATAATGACATCGAATTGCATTATATTTTAAAATTATATTTGGTAGGTACTGTTGGTTAAAGCTTTAGTGCATGTTATGTTGGAATAAGTGTTGTCTTTGGAATATCATAGTAGCTATCAAATGGTTTGCATGATTAGAATGTGCTAGATTAGGGACTACCTTCACATGAAAAGAGAATTTTCAACGATTAAAGGTATACAATTTAAATCTTGTTGTTTAATCAGGAAGAAAAGATTTCAAAAGCAGAAAGTTGTAAAATCAGAAACTTTACAGCTTGTATTATATATGGATGGAATTGTTGAAATCAAGTTGTTTATTATATAATGCTTACTTTGGGTTGGTTATTTTAAGGAGTTTCAGTATAAAATATAATCCATCAAGAAAGAAACCGAGACAGAACTGCAATCTATAATAACTAGAGCTATGAGGGACCACAAATATTATCAAAAGAAGATAGCTGTGAACAAAAGTTGCATATCCACTCGTGGGATAAATTTATTAATGAGAAACTACAACAAGAAACATTACTCTTTCTTGCTACTTTCTGTTTTCAATAAAATGAACTCAACCTTAGTATAGCATTATGGACCAAAACCAACTTTTCAGTGCTGTTAAAAATGGTAAACTGCGATGACCTTGACAGGGAAGAGCAGCTGTTTCTTTTTTTTTCACTAGCAAGTATTAATTGTTCCTGAAAGATAAAATAATTGACACAAACTGTTGCATGCAAAGTTGTTCTTGAAAACGTACTTAATTATTTTCAGATAAGTCAAATATTTGATCAAGTATATGTTCTTAATCCATATTCATAATAGAAATGTTGTATGTTGCATGATAGCTTTTTATCATACGAATTCTTCAATAGATGCAGTTCACCTTATAGAAATGTAAACTTCTTTCTGTGACAACATTTATAAAATGTACTACAAATAACTATTGTAAAATCCAGGGAATTATGTGACTGCTACAAGCATAGAGTGAAGATTCCTATTTCTAGCATTACACTTTCTTCAAGTCATTTAGGATCATGTATGTTAGCTGTATACTTCTATGGCAATTTCTTTCACATCTTGATCATAATAAATAAGGGGAGAAAATGATATTTGATAACATCTGGATTAAAATCCACACACCTCGTAAATATTTGAACTTGATTGCATTACCCAGTACACAATTGCAAACTATGAACAGACTCGAGCCTTAAACATTCTGCTCTTATTCTGATGAGTGCAGTAGGATATATAATAATTAAATTAAGGCCTTATGCACAGATGGGACTGAACCTATAGATTGTTAATTTGAAAAGCTATTCCAGCAGACATTATGAACTTGAGAAAAATACAAGACATGGTAAAGGTTCCAAAATGGTGGTCAATCACTTGGACAGGAACACCTCAACTTCACCATGGTATAGAGGACTAAGTTTTACTACAAAATTACATAATTCACCATGAACTTGGTCCCCTGTCCTGAACATGCTCCAGCATCAAAACAAGAAAAATACCTCATAGAAAGTTCAGAAAGAAGGGCGGGAAAAATAATATGGGAAAAAGTTGCAATGCAGATAATGAATAATTTTCTCCACTTTTAGGCACCATCCCAAAGATCCCATATTAAGGGCACCCATGGGATTGCCACTCATTAAATTCTCGTCAATGCAAACATCAATTACCTTTTAGTAAAGGCAAACCTGCACAAGGACAAATTACATGTCAAATATTGTCTTCATCCCAGATATTTTAGATTTAGAGTTCCTAAGGATCATTATCCATAACAAATCGGCTAATTTTTTTATCTGCTATGGAAGATGTCTACAGTTTTTTGCTTTTACCATTTAAAAACATGTAAAAGAAACAAGTATATCTAGCATTTTCTAAAGGTTGATGTTAAACTAGGAGAAAGTGATCTCCATATATAATAGTTCACTGAATTCATTAGTCATTTGGTCATGTTCATATGCAAGATAACAAAGCAGGAGAGTATCACACAAGAAACAAATATTGAATAATGAATTAAAAAATGACATCCCTAGTAAATGGTCAAATTACATGTAGAAAGCATAGGCAATAATAGAGTGAAATGTTCTAAGATTTTTTATATGGAAAAAGGATGTGTTTTCCTATCAGATTAAACAGAATGTGGACTTATTCATAGCATACCTGTTAATAGAGCAATATGTAAAAAAGATTCAAGTGAGAGAAGACTAGTTGATAATCTGCAGTTCATGGCCATTAAATGGGGCCAGCGTACCTTATAGTACCAAAAAAAGAATTCAAAGTTGCAACTCATTAAGCCACAATTTCTTTTATTGATTGTTAATTTATGCAAATGAATTTTCTAGAAAGGTACAGACCAAACTTACAGGCACAAAGACATGAGAAAAGGCATCTGTTACCTGTATGCTGAAAGAAAATCCCTATGTTGGTACACCCATGGCAGCATTTTAGGAAAGAACATGAAAATAGTCTATTGATTTATTTAGTTTCAAGGAGAAAACACTGAATAATTCCCTACAGTTTAGTACCTGTTTGTGTGTGTATGAAATTTGCTAGTTTTAGAACAGACAGGACCACTCCTTACAATTTAATAATAGTGTGTGTGAGTGTGAAATTGTTAGTTTTTGAGGCTTTAAGAACTCCATTTTGATTTTTGACATCCCAGAACAATTGTTAATGTTTTTTCCTTTCTAAGAAGAAGCTGCAAGTTAATCTTATTCTTCAATATGGGCTATCATCTGTAACCTTTATTGATTTATACCTTATTAAACTTAAATCAAATTGTATACCGTTGGTACTTTCTAAAGACAGTTATTAACCTTTTATGGGTTTGTCTGATACAAACTTTAAGAAATTATGGCAAGAAAAGCTAGACTATCAAGTATCTGTACCATACACAGACTGCTATTAACTTAAATGGGTTTGCCTAGTACAATCTACAACTATATTATGATAGGATCAAATGGATGATTAAGAATAACTTAATCTAGTTTTAAGACAAATTTTATTGAATAACCAAATTCTTTTTACAATTTGGGAATACAATATAATTATGGTCTCAGCTTTCAATATATGAGTTTTCAGAAGTTTAGACAGACCACAGTAACACTTGAGTTCAATTACATATACAGAGTCTATCCATACCACTTCTGCCTCGTCTTCTTCCAGGCAATCATTTGCCTTTGCATTGGTTCTTCCTATGATCTCAGTCTTTGGTACAAACCTTCCTCTGAATCGTGGTTGATTGTCAGCCAAACTTTTGCGGCACGCATACTGTCAAATTAACATTTAACAAATTAGTGAAATGCATGATGTCAAAATCTTAGGCCTACGAAACATTGAAAGTGTGTTGAACAATAGACAAGCCGAGCTGAAGTTGCTGATTCTACCTTGATCTTTTTGTTGAAATTCCTATTACTACGCTTCTTCCTGTACCTATGGAGCCGTTCCTTTCGTTCTTCCACAGTGTATTGACCAATCTTAAATTCCCCATCTTCAGAAATTGAGCTAGTAGATTCCAGAGGTCTAGGAGATCCTTGGACTGACTGCATGGAACCCAAGCAACTCCTTCTTAGAATGTTCCAAACAACCACCATAAAGCTAATGAAAAAGTTGCCTATGCAACCCAATATGCATAAAATGAAATAAATGTCAGTATTTGTTGAATCCGCTCGTGTAAGTAAACAAATTACACAAATTGCAACGGATGAATTGAAAAAATGTATTAACTATGCTATAATTTCTGGACAAATTTTTTATCTTGCATCAAGAATAAAATGCTCTAGAAAATGATTGGAGAATGGGGTAGAACCTCATTTCATTTATAAATCTATCTTAAGAGGTATTAAACAATCGATGGAAGTGACCCCAAAACTATTAAAAACATGCAATAGCTCCAAGGTGGGAATTTATGCTTCCTTTATTTTCCTATGATACTAAAACATGCATCGCTACCTGGTAGACTTTCTCAGGAGATCAGAAACTACATTAACAGGAAATACATAAAATAGATTAATTTAACACTTCTATAATAAGCAAACTATGCAAATTTTAATTTAGCACACACCATTTTCTTTACCTTGATGTCTCCTGTACTCTGGACACGCCTCATTGGCATGGATGTAGGCCTCATACCCAATCCTTGAAAATCTAAGAATTGAGGGTTTGGTTTTCCTTCCATTATTGTGTAATGAACAGGAGAAGATTGAGGATACTGAAAAGTCCGATTAACTGGAGGATAGGCACATAACTGACCTAGCTCATGGCTGCTTGAGCTTCTCTGCATCTTAGGTAGATTCTGCATGTATGTGGCAATTGGCGAATATGGATTCCCAGATACAAGAGTTTCCTCCAAGCTTGATATTGTATGATTAATGGAGTCACTTGCTCTCTTTGCTGTAGGAGAAATATTGAGGCTTTTAGAGGCAAACACATCTTTTGACTTTAAAGCTTCTACCGTCTTTGTTTCTTGAGTTGAAAAATCAGGGGAAGTCTGCATGGGGATAGCAACAGTAGAAGACAAATTCCCAGCTGCACAATTTTCCTCTGCCTCCAGAATATGCTGACTGACAGAGTTGTCGATTTTCATTGATCCAGAAGGAAAACTAGGACTTGGATACATGGATGTAAAATTGCTAATAAATAAATCTACCACTGAATTTGTCATCTCAGTGGAAAAACTAGATGAACCCTGCATGGGTGTAGCAATTAAAGAAGATGAATTCCCAACTGTTAGATTTTCCTCAGAGCCTAATACAGGGCAATTGGAGTCGTTGATTTGCACTGATCTAGAAGGAAAACCAGGGCTTTGACAGATGGATACAGCATCGAAGTTCACAAAACCGTCTACAGTATTTTTCACCTCTGCGGATAAATCGGAGAAACTCTGCATTGGTGTAGAAATGAAAGAAGACGAATTCCCAACTACAAGATTTTCCCCTGAAGATAATACAGAGTGACTGATGGGATTGTCGGTTTCCATTGATCCAGAAAGAAAACCAGGGCTTTGACAGATGGTAACAGGTTTGGAATTCAATAAATCTCCATATGTGTTTGCTACCTCAGTGGAAAAATTAATTATATTATTTTCAGGGCTGTTCACTTGGGCAGGAACAATATGAGGGGTATTTGGGCTAGACTCAGTTATGGACCTTCCCAAATCTTGACCGCTATCACAGGCGTAAAACATCAGCTCATCATCCAGATTAACGCCCTGCATGAGTGCAATCTCGTCTGCCACCAAATCTTCGCTTTGAGCACAACCTTCATTGGAGATGTCTGCTAAGATGGGGGCCTTGAACAGGTCACTCTCCTCGAATTCCATTTGTGTCATGATTGCAGCATCCACAAACTGCTCCTGCATATGACGATTATCTTAGCTAGGCCCAAGAACCAACACCGAATAATACAATCAAGCAAAGCTACCTTTCCATCGTTGAATGATTTTCGCACTCAAATATAAAAAGTTGAAACCCACATGGGTGGGAAAAGAATCTACATGCCAAATTTGAACAGACAGATATCCTAGTTACACCCACGTACAAATTTTATTTGGGAAAGGAATCTAAAAACAAAAATTGATCAAACAGGCTTTTCCTGATAAAACAAACAGGCCAAAATTGATTAAGCAGGATTCCTAGATAAAACCTATAACATGCCAAACAGGCTTTATAGTTAAAACCTGCATGTTTAAAATAACAAAACAGGCTTTCTAGTTAAACCCCACATGCCAAAATTGATCAAAGATGCTTCCAAGTTGAACCTGTATCCATTATTCATCGAACAAGCTTCTATTTTCAGATGAAACAGATGAAACCAAACCGAGTGCTTTTTAACCAAACCAAGTAACCCACAAATGTAAACTGAGCGTTCAAAAGTATCCACCAAACAAAGCAGGCATCTGTAATCAGGCACAAAACCAAAAATAGAAACAATAATGAAACATTAAATCCTACAACTATTCCAAAACCCCACAAGAAGGACCAATTTTTTCAGTAATATCAGATAACCCACAATCAATAAATGTTAAAAGCGAATGCCATGACCAATTCGCAAGGTTGAATTTTTCAAACCCAGAAAAACCCTCAAAAAACCCTGATACTCACAGGACTCATATTCTCTTTGCTATCCTCTTGCAGATTGTTTCGCTCCTGAATATGATCTAAGGAGTAAGGAAACAGGCAATCTGTCTCCGGATACATCTGCTCTGAAAAAATGTTCAAAAACTTCATCAGTTCTTCTCGATGACGATGTTCTTGCTATTGTTATTCTTATGGGTGTGCATGCGCTATTTATACTAGAAATTCCCACTCTCTACTTTATGACCCTCTGCAAACATGAAATGTGGAGTAGGAAAAAGACAGATGAATTTCATTTCCAACACAGACAATTCGAAAATCGATCGAATCTGAAACGCGACCATGACTACAAGCATAAATGTAAATGTAGTCCAGCTATACACACAACTAAAATGTTCTACACCTATACACACTGTCAATCTCTCGCCCGAAACCAAGTAAATTTCTCGACTGAAAAACAAATCCGTCCCAATCTCACGAACTTTCCG
Organism: Sequoia sempervirens; assembly: GCA_007258455.2. Lineage (NCBI taxonomy): Eukaryota > Viridiplantae > Streptophyta > Pinopsida > Cupressales > Cupressaceae > Sequoia > Sequoia sempervirens. Next base: position 106,499,043 of record VDFB02049217.1, on the reverse strand, counting down.
GTTGACGGCGTGGTACGTGGCTTGCACACGCCACTGCCAGCGTGTCCGCCCACGTCAGCCTTGATAAAATCTCAAGCCATTATTGTCCATGCGTTTTGTTACTTATACAGGGTAGTGTTATTTTTAGTGGCTTTATGCCCCAAAATGACTTGTACATTACCTAATGAATATTTTTTGACTTTTTATTTTTCCACACGGGACAAAACTAATTGATTGATGGGCATATTCATATTCATATTCATTTTATGTTTGGTACTGTCTCGTCAAGGTGGGGATCCATGAAAAGTCCACTCTCCAATGGCAGCTTTGGAAATGCCAGTGCATTGAACAAAGCTTTAACTGCGAGTATAAAACTCTCTCTCCAAGTGGGTCTTGGTGTTATTCTTTAGGGTGGGCCTTCTAACACAGGGAATATGTCATACTCCATGCCAAGATCCCATAACGATCACACCCCCATCCCCCCTATGGTGTGAAAACCATGCACCTCTAATTAATGGGGGAGTTGGTGACATCTTTCCCCACAAAAAAAACAAACCTGCCCAAGGACTGCTTTATAAAAGTACAGCTCATTTTTTCCATATATGGTAACATACATAAAAGGTTATGTATGGCTTGTAATCTACACTCATTTTAAAAGTTACCTTAATGCATGGACATACTTGAAGAGCATTACGGCAGGCATGCATGTATGTAGTGTTAAGTTAATATTCAGAAGAGATATATTTTTTATTTATTTTTATAGAAGATTTGATTTTGTTTAGGGGTTTGTTTTGTTTTTTGGGAGCATAAGTTTATGTTGATATCTCTTTGGTTAAGAGTTGGGGATCTAGGGTATTCATTCCACTAAAGTCATACAAGGTGTCCATTTTGCCAAAGTCACATAGGGTATTCGTTTTGTCAAAGTACAGAGCACGATCGCGACCTCATCTCTTATATCATACCATTCTGCCAAAATCACCTAGGGTATTCATTCTATCAAAGTACAGAGCATGATCGCAACCTCATCTCTTATATCATACCTCTAAGGGTTTGAACCTACGATGGCGGCCTCATCTTTTATATCATACCTCTAAGGTTTGAACCTTGCCGGTGACATAATCCAAGAACACGACATCACCCTCACTAATTATGTTCAATCAATTAAACTATAACCCTTTGATAGAGGTATTAATAAGTGATAATAGATTTCCACAATTCATAAAAATTATTACAAGTTTTATATTCAATAATATTATTTATTTATTTTTATTATAAATAAATGATATATAAGTTTTATATGTAAAATGTGGTTTTCAAATATTAAATATATTACATGTATATTTTTATTCTATTAAATATCTCATATATATTATTTGTTTTAGGTTTAAATATCTCATATATATTATTTGTTTTAGGTTTAAATATACATTTATAATACGTAATCGCGTGTGAAGAGTAAGCTTATTACTTGATAATGATGTTACATCTTCACCATATAATATTCTGCTTTAAATTTGACGTTGCCTATTGAAAAGGATAGTTTTTATTACATGAAAATGTCACTAGAATTTTACCCGTTATTAATTTTCTATCATATAAATATTTTTCAAAGAATAGTTGAATATCACATGGAAATGCTATTTAACATAAATATGATATCAATTCAAAGATCTTTAGTGTATTTATAATTATTATATTAAATGTCACATAAATATTTTGGATGAGGTTTAAGAGTGTCTATGTCATGTAATTTAATATATATATATTGGTTGTTATCATGTTCAATGTACTATACAATATTAATGGGTCCTTGGTATGATGGTGAAGTTGAATGGTTATAAATGAGCTCACTACTCATCAAGTTTGAGTGCAATGTGCTACCCCCGAGTCCTTGATTCCAATAGCTAAAATTATTTGAAAATGATATAAAATTTTCCAATAAAAAAATATATTACACAAATATTTGATTTGGGTTAGAGGATATCCACATATAAACAAAAAAGAAGGTTTTAATATAAATAAGTAGTTTAAATAAATGTATTGATAATAAAGGTATTAAATAAATACTTTAATTTAGATTTGAGGGTGTGTCTTGTAATTTATGTTCATGTGTAAAAGATGGTTTTAATAAGTATATTGATAATTATTCTATTCAATGTATCAAGTAAATATTTTACATGTGGGAAATGTATCAATTTTGTTGTTTGTGGATTTGATTGTGTGCTAGTGTGAAGGGTATCAATTTTGCTGCTTGTGGATTTGATTGGAGTGATAGTTGTGTATCACGTGTGTGTGAAGGATAGTTTTAATAAGTGCATTGATAATTACTATATTAAATGTGTTATTTAAATATTACGTTTTAGATTTTAAGAGTCTAATTGTCTTGGAATAGATATTCACATGTCAAAAGTGGTTTTAATAGATGAAACTAAATAGTTTTTTATGAATGCGCTAATAATTACCATATTCAGTATGTTGCATAAATATTTTAGTCTAGTTTTGAGAAACGAATCTCTTATAATTTATATTCACATATGAAAAAGAAAAGAAAAGTATATCTATCTTATAATATATGTAAATATATGAAAAATAATTTTAATAGATAAAAAACCATTTTAATAAATGTACTGAAAATTATAAAAAAATTAAATGTACTACCTAAATATTTAATCTAAATTTGAAAAAAACATATTAAAAAAATAAATTTAATTTAATTAATTAATTTAAAATAAACATGCAATTCTTCCATATATAACCTCATCAACTAGGCTTAACCCAGAAACTTTAATTTAAAAAAAAAAAAACAATTTAAAAAAAAATAAAAAATCAAATGGGCAATACATCAACATTCACTTTGATCAAAATGATGTCGCTCTCAGCCACCGAAAAATGGGGAAAATGAAAGTTTTATGACCACTCTTACTTTTTCAAGAGTAAAAAGGTTTCCAAGGATAAGATCTGTGCGAAACCATGTGTATTAGTCGTGTGAGACTAAATATTGTTACCTTGGTATAGGGCAAGTCAAAATCTTCTTGGAATAAAAATAGCTAGCTCCAATTATGGCTGTTAGTTAAGCGGAGTAACTTTTAAAATGAGATTCTTGCCTTAAATTATGACAGATGGCTACTTAGAAATTAGGGGAATTATAGTGGTGGTACTTACAAAAGTTTTCTTTGAGTATAACAAAAAAACTACATCAATTCAAGTTATGAGGATACCTTACAAGTTGATAACTTAAATACTTTGTTTGAGGAGGAAAGGTTAGTCCAATCGACAAACTACATCATCAAAATTCAGTCGTAGGGCTGACCTCGAACGAAGATCTCAATCTGTTTAGGGTTTGTGGCCTCATGGATGTTATTAAAATATTTCATTTCATTTCAAATGTAAATGGGGAACAAGTTCTAATTATGATATATACATGGTAAGTATAACCAATTTTTGAATTGTTTGTTATATTTTGTTTGAATATGTAATTATTTTTATTATGGTAAAATATGAAAGTGATTGAGAGCTTGGTCATATTAAAATCTAGAGAATAGTCATCTTTGTTTCTCATCATGTGACTTTGTGTCTTTTCAAATTTTCTTATTAGGACAATAAATTAAGCCACCAATTTCTTGAATGACCCCATTGAAACCAATCTTCTACATTATTTATCTATTGTTAGAAATTCCCTTTTAAAAAGATGTTTGCAACCTCTAGGGCACAATTCAAACAACCTATGTGCTTCTCCTAAATATAATAGTATAAGTTTGTTTTCACCAATCCTTTAGCCTTTATGACATAGAAAAATAGTTAATTATATTTATAATTATAAAATCTATAATATTTTATTATATTGAGAAGTGCAATCTATAGTAGCATTAAGGGGTAGAGTGTACTATTTAAGTGTATATATATTTTTATTATGAAAACATCATAATTTTAAAATATATATTAATGTCCACAAATGAAACTATTAAAAAGTTGCATATAAATATACAATATTTATTACATTTTTGAAAGTGAAATAAAACAAAAGAATTGCCAAAATAATAAATGTTGGTTCTTCTAAAATAAAGCCAAAAGTTACATATAAATACAAAATACAAGCTATCTTTTGAAATCATAATTTTAAAATATATATTAATGTCCACAAATGAAACTATTTAAAGTTACATATAAATATTAAATAGCTACATATAAATATACAATGTTTACTACACTTTTGAAAGTGAAAATAAAACGAAAGAAATACCAAAATAATAAATGTTGGTTCTTCTTGAAATACAGACATCTATAATTCCTAGATTTTAATATGACTATTCTCTAGATTTTAATATGACCAAGCTCTCAATCACTTTCATATTTTACCATAATAAAAATAATTACATATTCAAACAAAATATAACAAACAATTCAAAAATTATATACTTATGTATATATCATGGTAAGTAGACTATTCTCTAGATTTTAATATGAAACAAAGATGACTATTCTCTAGATTTTAATATATAAGAAACAAAGATGACTATTCTCTAGATTTTATATATAAGAAACAAAGATGACTATTCTCTAGATTTTAATATGACCAAGCTCTCAATCACTTTCATATTTTACCATAATAAAAATAATTACATATTCAAACAAAATATAACAAACAATTCAAAAATTGGTTATACTTACCATGTATATATCATAATTAGAACTTGTTCCCCATTTACATTTGAAATGAAATGAAATATTTTAATAACGTCCATGAGGCCACAAACCCTAAACAGATTGAGATCTTCGTTCGAGGTCAGCCCTACAGACCCTAATTTCTAAGTAGCCATCTGTCATAATTTAAGGCAAGAATCTCATTTTAAAAGTTACTCCGCTTAACTAACAGCCATAATTGGAGCTAGCTATTTTTATTCCAAGAAGATTTTGACTTGCCCTATACCAAGGTAACAATATTTAGTCCACACGACTAATACACATGGTTTCGCACAGATCTTATCCTTGGAAACCTTTTTACTCTTGAAAAAGTAAGAGTGGTCATAAAACTTTCATTTTCCCCATTTTTCGGTGGCTGAGAGCGACATCATTTTGATCAAAGTGAATGTTGATGTATTGCCCATTTGATTTTTTATTTTTTTTTAAATTGTTTTTTTGGGTTTTTTTTTAAATTAAAGTTTCTGGGTTAAGCCTAGTTGATGAGGTTATATATGGAAGAATTGCATGTTTATTTTAATCTGAAAGAAGTACAGCCTGAGTTGGCCTAATGGTGGAGAACTTGTACTCTTGAAAGAGAGGTCACAAGTTCAAATCCTGCAGGGGGTAAGGTATGTACACCTCATATTGTGGAGCACGAGTTAGGTGCCTCCCTCAGATTTGGGAGTATGAGGAGTCCCATATATACTATAAGCTGTCTGTAGACCCAAAAACAGATTGCCCGGTATTCGTGGACTATAAAAGAATATTTATTTATTTTATTTATTCTAATATAGAGCCAAAAGTCACATAAAAATACAAAATACAAGCTATCTTTTGAAATCATAATTTAATTTTAAAATATATATTAATGCCTACAAATGAAACTATTAAAAAGTTACATTTAAATATACAATATTTACTACACTTTTGAAAGTGAGAATATAACAAAAGAATTACCAAAATAATAAATATTGGTTCTTCTAAAATAAAGCCAAAAGTTACATATAAATACAAAATACGAGCTATCTTTCAAAATCATAATTTTAAAATATATATTAATGCCCACAAATGAAACTATTAAAAAGTCACATATAAATATACAATATGTACTACACTTTTGAAAGTGAGAATAAAACAAAAGAATTACCAAAATACCTAATAAATGTTGGTTCTTCTAAAATAGAGTCAAAAGTTACATATAAATACAAAATACGAACTATCTTTTGAAAACAAAAGTAAAATAAAAATATTATTAAAAAATAATTCAAGTAAAAATAAAGTGGATGATGTAAATAAAATATAATAAGGTTAAAATCTATGCTTAATAAAATTATTTTTTTAAGTAAAGGTATAGTGTGATGCTTAAAAATGTAACATGTTGACGAACCCATCAAGATTCAAATCCCTTTTGAACTATTACATCTTTGACTCTCAAGAACATGATTTTGTATCCACCCATCTTTTTTGTGAATAGTATACTTTTATTTCTTAAATTAATAGTATACTAACATACATTCAAACTAAACATTTTAAAATTTATCAAAAAAACAAATAATAATTTAAATAAATATTCAAATTTACTATTCAAATAAAAAATGAATAGTATTCATTTGTCTATATACACCTCCAACATAACTAAAATGTTAGTGTGGCTATATACACCTCCTACATAAAAATAGATGTACCTTTCTTTACAAGACCATATGAAGATTATTCCTAGTCATTGTTGTGGGAAATCAAAAATATGAACTTTTGACCAAGTGAATGATAGTACAAAATCTTTAAGCTTGCAAGAAAATAATTCCTTGGAAGGAGACCAAATGAGTGATGATTCCCTTAACAAATATCCTTAGCTTTTACGATGGAGGATTGATTTACAGCTATTATTTAGTTGGAATATCTTTTGCATGCAATTCCCAATTTCCAAAAATAACAAAATCTTTTTTGCGTTGGTGTAAGTAAACATTATTGGCTTTAATTATGACGATTCAAACCTCCTTGAAAAGCATGAGCATTTTGTTAAATGAGTAGTTATTGCCCTAATATATTTATGGGGTTCATCAATTTCCAATTACAAGGTAAAAAGCAAGTACAAAGGTAGGTGATCACATGCAATGGAAAATAGATACAAACGTGGTTCGAACCTCATTCTCACTAATAGTTTGCTTGGCAAATGTGCTTCTCTTTGGCAAATCTCGAGGTAAATCTTCTAGAACCTATAAAATTGTTGTTTTTTGTTTTAAATTGCGATAGGGGATACAGGTCCACCAGTCAACCACGAGAGCGGGGGTTGAACCCGAGACCTATGGGGAGCAAACCCACGGCCCAAGCCAACTCTGCTACCCGAGCGAGCTAAAATCTATAAAATTGTTATTTTTAAAATATGTTTCTATTTGTTTATAATATTTGTCTCTCCAAGATGGTTCTCTTTAACAAGTTTTGCATGTAGATTTATAAAATGTGTTATATAATATATCTAAATTTTGACACCATGGTATGAGATCTAATATTTGTCATATAATAAACTAGCACTTGCATCTAAAAGAGGTTCAAGGATTATGTCCATAGATTTTTCCCACTAAGATAAATCTAGATTTTTCCTTAATAGAAATTGGGTATTATTTGATGTTGGTTTTTTGAGGATTTCACATGATATTTTGGAGGATTTTTAGCTGATTTACTAGTAACTAAAACTTGTTTTTCGACTGCTCGACAATGGTTTAATGGTGAGTAAATCTTGTTTTCAAGCATGAGACAGGTTTACCGATCAATTTTGGACTTGCAAGTCCACAAGGAAATCCTATCAGCTAATTATATGCATAATCATGTGATGAGATCTAATAGAGTGGATAGAAAATATTAGGTTATGATATTCATAATTATATATGCTATCAAAGTAGAAGACACGAGTATATTGTCATATTATCATTACTATTAGGTGTACATTAGTGGGTCGAAAGAGATACATCATATAGGTCGTTGAAAAATAAACATAGTTGAATCCAAAAGCTTGCATGCAACTTCATGGATTGTGGAAAACTCATACCAACTATAGATATATCATATTGTCACTACTAGTGATGTGTTGTGATTTGAACCTCAAATCTCTTACCATTGATCTTATTCTTTGAGCTTTTTTTTTTGTTTTTGTTTTTATTTTCCCTTTTGGCTGTTGTCATGGTGATGAGCTAAAACCCTTGCAAGAGTGGAAAGGGTTTTGAGAATAAATAATTTTAACTCCAAAAATAATATATTATATCAATCTACCTTTCGTGTGAGCCTCATGTAATCCCAATACAAGAGTTTCTTAATCAAGTCAATGGTGATGAATCTATGGTCATGTCTTATTGTCCTAGCATTGTAATGCTTCAAAATCATTAAAATTTGTATTTGCTACTATTTTGATTGGTCCTTTATAAGAGGGCAAGGTTTTATCTTACTTCTGTAATAAAGAATGAGTTAAGGACTTATAGGGAGCTTTCTATCTTTTTTTGGGTCTAGAGTGCTTCTAATAGTTGAAGTTGAGGGCTGATGGAACATTCCTTAATAGATTTGTGAATGGCTTGTGAAGTGTTGGGAGACTTAATTGGAGGATTAGGAGTCTTGTAGGGGACTAGAGAAACTTTCTAGCCATAGTAGAGCTTTCCTCTTAATGTAAAGTTGATGCATGTGCAAAAATGTTAACAAGAAGATTCAAGGCACTTAGGCATTATGTGTAAACCATAATCTTATAGAGGCATCTCTTAATGTAAAGTTGATACAAGTGCAAAAATGTTAACAAGAAGTTCCAAGGCACTTAGGCATTATATGTAAACCATAATCTTATAAAGGCATCTAAAAAATTCACTACTTCACTCTTAAGTAATTTTGAAATGTATTCCTCTTAGAAATTACAATTGATGAAAGTTATTTTTAAATAGGGGCATTGGGACAACCTTGCTTTTTAATGTTAATGTGCAATAGCTAATAGATAATTTACCAAGCTCGAGTTTTGAAGCGTCTTTATAATTAAATATTATTTTATATAATTGGCATATAACATATTGGGGGTTCTTTCAATATCTAACTAATTTATATGGTTTTTAATTTGTAAATGCAAAATTTTTGAATGACATCAATTAAATCAAATTTGTTCTTCATATGGTTGTGTGAATGGATAAAATTGTGTGTAATATTTAATATATTTTTAACACATTAATTATCTATCAAATAATATTCCCTTTGAATTCAATATACTATAAACATTTCACATGTTTACCCAATACATTTGTTTAATGGTTTTGTGTAATGACAAAAAATCATTACAAGATTGGTCACAAAACTATAATTTTTTGGCTTCTAAATAAGGTGAGGTCCTTTACCCCATGAAGGTATTCATTCATATGCTTTAGTTTTTATTCATTATGTGTTGTAGGGAAAACTTTAAGAAACCCCCCCTCGGCAAAGGTGTAAAATCTTGGCGAATCTTTCATACTTCCCAATAAAAATATTAATTTTAGTGGAATTTTTTTTTGTTTTTCATGAAAAAAAAAAGTCCATTGGCGAATCTTTTCTAATTGCTAGAAGTCTGTGGAAAATCCTGGCGAAATGCAAATTTTTTAAAAGCACTAAGTTTTTTCCATTGGTGATTAAAATCTATTTTCAAACAAATAAAATATTTCGATTGGTGAATTAACCCTGTTTTCAAACCAAAAAAAATAATTTTGTTGGCGATTAAAACTTTTTTTTCAAACTAAAAAATAAAATTTATTGGCGAATTAAACCTATTTTCAAATGATTAAGAAAAAAACATTGGCGAATTAAACATAATATCAAACTAATAAAAAAAATGCATGAAAATAAAGATTATTTGTCTCATTGTTTTCATCAACCATCCAAAAATCACCTATAGCTATAACAGTTTTTTCAAAAAAGCATCTTAACATGCTTCATAACAAAAAAAGTAACCTTTCCCAACTAATACCAATTCCACAACTATCTGTATCTACCTTACATATTTTAACAAGCCAAAAATTTAGTACTAGTCTTGCATTAATTTTGCAAAAACTCTACAAAAAACTACAAATTTTGCAAAAATTGTGTTAATTCATCTTTTGCTTCCTCGCATTTTGTCCTTTTTCTTTCATACACTTTTCCTCTGCTTTCGCATGTGCTTCCACCTTCATCAGCTCTATAAAGAGCTTCAATGCCTCCTAGCCTAACCTTGCTTCTTTCTTGCATTGATTTTTAATCTCATCCTCCGGCCAATGCATGAAAGGGGTGCATCCTTCTACCCCTTCTAGTTCCACATTTTCAAAGCCTTCCCAGATGTTGAAACCTTCACCTAGAATTTCCCATTCAAGTATTGATTCTAATCCTTCCAAGAAATCTCTATGCACAATCATCTCCATCACTTCTCTCACTGTGCTTGTTGATTCCCCCAAGACCAAACCCCATGCTATAATAAAAGAGTATACATCCATGTTAGTCCTATATCTATGCCTTAGATTTCCAAAGGATTTCCCCAAAATCATCCGCACACTTTGTACCAACCTCTCATTAGTGAATAAAAACATACCTATTAATCTTTTGTCAAAAGCTTCACCATAAAACGGGTTTAATTGCCTCCTCGAATGTAGAGTGAAGTTGGCCTCCATTTGAAAACTGTTGCAGCTACACCACCACCACCACCACTCTTTCATAATTTTTGTGTGCCTTCTTCTCCACGCCAAACTCTATTATTAACTTCACTAATCGAGGGTTGAGAGGTAATAATTTTCCAAACTCTGCACGTACCGATCTTAATTACCCATCGATCCTTTAGTCATGTCCACTTGCTAAAATCTGCCTACAATCTTCACTTCATAAATGCACTGTCCTTGCCACCTTTCCTATATTAATTCACCAAATTCGGGGTTTTGGTGTTTTTCCTAACCTTAGTTGCTACCTTTCCTATCTTAATTCACCAAAGTTGGGGTTTTGGTGCTTTTCCTAACCTTAGTTGCAAGTCTTTCTTGGTCATCTTTGTAGTTTGTAGTCAGTGGGTCGAAGGTTTCGAAAACTTCGAAACTTCAGACTTTAGTTCTAAGGTTCCAAATTTCAGCGACCATGCGACATTATGCACCACGACCGTTCAATGAATTTTCGATGGATGGTTGTAGTTGCATTCCAGAAGTATATCTCTCAAGCACTAGATTTGTGAATTGAAACTTCCAGAATTACACTAGAACCGTTAAATATTTTACCGTTTAAATATTGGTGCTCTTATTTACCGTTTAATATTGCCTAAGTTAGACCAAAATATTTTATGATAAAGCCTTAAATCTTAATTCTTTAATCCTAAGGGTCGAGTCTCGTCAACCTAGTGATGTCCCCATTTGAAATTATGCACGTGCATAAAGTTTGTTTTAGAAGAGGGACCATTCGATGAATTTTTGTTGGACAGCTATAGATGTATTCTGGAAGTAAATCCTTGAAGCACTAGACTTGTGAACTGAAACCTCCAGAATAACACTTGAATTGTTAGATTTTCAGAAATCAATAGTTGAGATTTTATTAATTATTGGTTTCAGAAATCAACATATAGTTATGATCATAAGTGAGCAAAATTTATTGTGACTTATTAGGACATTGATAATGATTAAGGTAAAACGAGACATTTAATTCTCTCTTTTCAATGCACCGAAGTACTCTACCTTTCATTTATTCTATTGAAATTCTCAATTTGGTTGTGGTACTGAGCGACGACACAGATTAATGCCATATGAATAGCCAGAGTGATTGATTGGATAACTTTATATTGAAAACAATACGATGTACTGTAGAATCGTAGATGATGATGTCAATAATCCAGTGATTTTGACAATCGACAGCTTGTCAGCATGAGGTACAGTTTGCAACTTTGCATGTAGCTAGCTTGAGGTAATAATTAAGTTGGATTTTTGGTTTGAGCGAATCGCAATTATTACTAGTCAGTACTCAATAGTAACTATACACAACCTCACACGTGACACATGTGAAGTGTACAAGGGACCAGGCTGGTAGTGGTAGTTTTGGTGGCAGTTTTGGCCCATAAATAAGGATAGTAAGCACAACTAAAATCATTTGTTTAATTGTCATAAGGGTTTTCATTTTATAGGGCTAATAACTTAATAAGGACTCAGGAAGAAGATGATGCGGTATTATTGGGGATGCTCTAAATTCTCTTGCCTCCAGTTATGTAGTTACAGAGTAAAAAACCAATTTCCTTCAAGTTCAAAATGGGTGGAATTGGAAAGAAGTTGATTTGGTTTACCTGACTTCTCAGACAAGTTTTGAACCAAGATGAGGAGCTCTGATGTAGATAAGTGCTATCCTAGTGCATGGAAGCTGCAAGTAGAAGATGGGAACAATTTTACTACCCTTCATCATCTGCATGGTTGCCCATGCAATTCCCATGCATTTAATTTCAGTGCTCATCTTCTACATGGGAGAAATTTTACAATCCCTCATCTTCTGCACCAGTCTAGTTCTAAAAGGGGCTAAGTACATTTTGTATCTTCACAGCTCCCATTTCCCCAGTTTGATCTGGCCCCCTTTCCCCATGCATTTATTTTCATAGTGCATGGTTGACTCAACAAGTCCCATGTGTTTATTTTCAGAGCTCATGGTTGACCCGACAAGCTCCATTTATTTTCAGAGATACATGTATCACATTTACGTTTTCAACTTTTCACTAGCGGTCCAGCAGAAGCTTGGCGCTTGCACTTACATTTGTACTTGTACTATGTGTTAATGTAATAATGTGATATTGCAATTCAGTTGTAATAAAATAAATGGTTGTGCTATTAATGTGACATTGTAATTCATTTTATTAAGGCCTTTGAAATGTTAAGTTTCTGGCCCCCTGGCCTTGATGTCAATCCTAGCGCATTAAACTTTAAAGAAAATTTAAAACACATGTTTTAAAGAAAATTTAAAACACATGTTTTATGTTTATTATTTATATCATAAATTACTCAACCATTCAATGAAAATTTGATGTATGGTTGTAGTTGCATTCCAGAATGAAATGCATAAAGCGCTACACTTGTGAACTTAAACCTCCAGAATCACCCTATTGTTGGAATTGTGTGCCTCAATCCCACTGGCCTAAACCTCTAAAAGAGAAATGTTGGTGTGACCGCTGAGATGTCTGGCCGAGTTGCATAACTATTACTTTCATGCTTGTACCACTATACTGTTGGATGTTTGTAAGAGAGGAGCGGTAGCACGGTATAATTCCATACCGTGGGAGGCTTCTAGCTAAGGTGCAACAGTGCGGTGTATATTTCCATACCGCGGGATCCCTCTGGCTGTTCAACGGTAGCACAGTGTATATCACCATACCGTGGAAGCCTGTCAACTGTCTAGCGGTAGCGCGGTTATCGCCATCCTGTGGCTATGTTGGAGACCTTCTGCGGTGGTGCGGTGTAGTCACCACCGCACCGCGATAAGACTTGGAGGAGCCTGCGGTGGTGCGGTGTAGTCACCGCCACACCATGAGGGTGTTGTGTCTTGGTTGCGGTCGAGCGGTGGGCATTTGAATTTATTTGGTTGGATGGAGGACGCTGACTTGTCTGACCTCCAATGTGGTTGATGTTCATTAGAGGATCATGAATGAGTTGGAGAAGTCTGTTCAATGTCCAAGACTGGTTGATGGTTGGTCCAACAAAAGGAAAATGAATTGATTTACAGAGGAAGTTGAATTGTTTCCTGTCGGTAGAGAACGAATGGTATAAACATTTAATGTTCTACAATAAGAAAGTGAGAGGAAGTTCTAGGCAAGGTTATGCTACCGAAATCTCTCCCGATAGAATGTCTTAATCGATCTTTCATTTTTAATCTGCATTGTATACTATGTGAGAGTATTGTAACAATGCAAAGGTTGTAATAGATAGAGAGGTTGATCAGGGAAATGTAAAATGGGAGAGAGGGAAATAGAACAAAGCTATTGCCAGTTTGTCTCTAGAATGAAACATGATGTAATCTCTGTAAATGCTTAGTGCTTGAGTTGTATTTGTAACTATTTTGTTGCATGAATAATACAGTGATGATCTGGGCTTTTGGAGTGTGGGGTTTTTTACCTGAAAGGGTTTTCCCCACGTAAATTTGTGTGTTCTAATATTTTGTTCCATCTTTCATGTTTATTGGTTCTATTTGTTGAATTTGTTTATTCAAGTTATTGAAACTGAATTTGCATGTGCTTCTCTCAGAAGGATTAATGTGGGAAATGCACTGTGTCTGATTCCGCTTTGTGGCATAGTTGTACGTGTCTTTGAGGAAGTTTAATGAAATTTAAGAGTTACCAAAGGCACTACTATTCTTAGATGTTCCATTCTAAGATGATCATAATTTCTCAACAAGTGGTATCAGAGCCTTCTTCTAGTTGTTAGTTCTAGGTATTTCTCCTGTGAAGATTTCTTAGTCTATTAGGCTTGAGGAAATCTGGAGGAACCGGTTGATGTATTGATCCTTTGGTGAGTAGAAGTCTTGTGGTATTCAGAGACAACATGCAGCTTGAAGGATGGTGGAGATGGAGAAAAAGGAGTTGGTCATGTTGAATTGTTGTGATCTATGTCTCGTAGTTGGCACCGGTATAACCTTAATGTATGAGGTGGAGTTTTTTTTCTACTTCGTGGTTGTGTTGCAACAAAGATTTCATATTGGGTGTCTGTGTGAGAGGCTCCTTAGTGATATGGAGAAGCTTGGGTTGTTCTCAACCATGGAAGAGAGTGCTTATGCTGGGTGGTGTTTCCTGGTGTTGGATGGAATTGTTTTATGTTAACCTCAAATGCCTGAAGGCTACGGAGTTAATCATTGGATGATTTGAAAGCTTCTAAAATAGCATATCTTTTTCTCGGATGCATGTGCATGTTGGCGGTTTTGGAGTTGGCTTGGTATGGGCCTAGAGTTCTTGAATTTTTGTTTCCTTTTAAAGGATTTATTGTACTTGCATGTTTCTTTTATGGTTTTGCAAGTTTTACATTGTCAAGAAAAAACTTGTGGTTTTGTGGAGTTGTTAAACTATTTTCTAGACCTTGGCTCGTGGGGCGTTGCTGGATGAGATAGTTGCAGTTCTGCATGCATGCTTTATTCTTGGTATGAGGAGATGTGATATCTTCTCTGCATGGGAGTGTTGGTATGTGATTAGTCACTCAACATTTCCTGTGGTGTTGCTTGTTGGGTTCCTAGTCTATGGTGCTTGAGTTGTGGACATGTTTGGAAAATCAGATTTGGACTTGATTTGGTGTTTGAGTCATGTTGTCTGGGTGGTTATTCTCTTTGAGATCTTAGTGTTGCTATTTCTAGTGCAATGATGGGTTTGCACGTTCGATGGGATTGATCTTTGAGTTATCTGGTTGGTGGTTTAGCTACCCATTGGTTGCAGTGAGATAACTCGAAAGTGGATTGTCTATATCCATGAGGTTGATGTAGTGTTTGTGTAGACTTGTTAGCTAGCCTTGTCTATGGTCACTTGTGCATTGGTGTGGTTGCTTTGGGATGAGAGGATGGATGGTGTTGAGTACCCGAATATTCCATTACGGGGACCTATAACATGTATTACAATGTCATGGATAGCTTGGATACACTGCTTTGTGTAAGCTTTTGACAGTGATGGTAATCTCTGCTTGTTTTGGAGATCTTGGTGCCACTTGATGAACATGTTGATGTGTGGACTTGAAGGATTTTTTATATTAGTAGATGTTTGGTCATGATGCTTGGAGAGCTTGGGTGTCACGGTTCAGTGGGAGTTTTAGCAGTGACTATGGATTCATCACTAGGTGATGGATGGTCTTCTTTAGTGTTGTAGATGTTACTAGGAGGAGCTATTTGATCCTGTTGCTGCAGAAGGGTTCTTTTGCATTTGCATGGACACTATTTGAGGATGTGCAACATATTGGAGCCATGAAGGACATCTTGGAGTCTTTGGTTGAGGTGTTGGTGGTGCTTGGCAGGTGATGTTAGTTTTGAGTTTGTTTGCTTTATGTCATGGTATACTCTTGCTTATGGACTCGAGTTTTGACATTGTGGATTGCACTTGAGACCATGGTATGTTTAGTTGGAGCATGGTATCTCCCAAGGGGGATGGAAAGATCATGAAGTCATGATAAGTTCTCGTTTCAAATGCTTGGAGCTTTGAAAGTGGTCTAGATTTTCTTTGTGTTTTGAGTACATTGGTCATATGCTTGAGAACTTCATGTTAAGTGTAGTAATGCAGTTTGGAGTTCAACATGGGATGATCATTTGCAGGTGCTCATGGATACATGGAGAATAAGGTGAGGTTGTAACTCTTTTGAGATGAGAAAGGTGTTTTTTTCAGCTGGAAGTCCAAGTAGCCTACACCTTGGTTGAACACGAGTTCAACAAAGACCAATGAGGAGATTGCTCTTGAAGAAGTCATGATGACTTGGTTATCCTGGAGGAGCATTCTCTTTCCCCACTCTTGGTCTACTCGGTAGTTTATCCCTTGAGAGGTATTTCCCATTGTTTTTCTCAGGTGTTTTATGCTTCCTTTCATGATATGGATCTTGAATTGTTGTTTAAATGGTTATGGAGGATTCATAGTGGAAGATGTATAGCATGGTTTATATCCTTGACCTTTTTTGTGATATCTTCTATTGATAAAAATAGTTAGGAGATGTTTTATGGGCTGATTTCTTGATATGGGAAATGAAGTGGTTTGATCTTCTTTGAGAGGCTTACATTCATATATTGTGTTTGATCTTGGAAATTGAATGATTGGGTGTTGTTATGCTTTTCTCTCTAGGATGTTTTGAAGGAGATCATATTTGACACAGTTGGTATTTAGAGGTGTATGTAGGAGGATTTTCTATAGGCTCTTGATGTGCAGTGCTTCTCTCTTTGTTCTTGGTTATCTTTCTGAAGGTTTGATTTCATATCACATTGGTTTGAGACTTGGTTGGATCTGGTGTTTTTCACTCAAGTTCTTGAGTGGTAACTTGGAAGTTCTTTATCTCTTTCCTGTGTTGTGTGTGAAGAACTTGGGAGAGCTGTGAAGATTGGTGGTGAGAATTGTCCTTGTAGAATTTTGTGAAGCTTGTGCATATCAGTGTGGATGTTTCTTTGGTGCTACATGGTTATACTTTCTATGTGCTATCATTGGTAGACTTGTTATGCTTTTAATCTTTCAGATTTGGTGTTACCCATGCAATGGGAGTTCTTGAATGTGTTTTGTCTTCTTTGATTGGTTGGCACGTGGAGCTTTCTTTTGGAGTACATGGGTTGGTTATGCTGGTGGCATAAGTTTACTAATGTTCGATACCTTTAAGGTATGGTTGATTGGATGTTCTAGCACTTGCTGTGGGTGCTATTTTTAGTCACGTGGGTTTATTAGTTGGATAGAAGTAATCAGTCTGATTGTTGTTCTAGCTAATGTTATTTTTCTTGTTTTCTGGAGTGATGGTAGCATCTTGTTGTTGATATCACTAGGATCTTTTTGCTTATGTTCGTTGGACTGGTGCTTATTCATCTTGGCTTGTACCTTTCTTCCATAGGTGGCATGTTGGAAGATGACATGGATTGTTTCCTGAATGGTGGACTTCTTAGATGTTGTTGTAGAAGTCTTGATGGAGCATGAGAGCATGTTTGAGATCTATGTGGTTTCATGGAAGATTGTGATTGGTGGCAATGTTGGATAGTTAGTTGTAGTTGGATACTTGATTTTGTTGTAGATTTTCTGGTAGACTGTTATCTGTGGAAACTTGTTGATTGGGTGTCCTGAATGTTGTTGATTAGAGACTTGAATAAAACAGGGTCTGAACTGGTTGTGTCATTGAAATATCAGTAGTTCTTGAGTGCTTTGGAGGTGCCAGTGTGATCTTCGTCAAGTGCGAGATTGTTGGAATTATGTGCCTCAATCCCACTAGCCTAAACCTCTGAGAGAGTAATGTTGGTGTGACCGTTGAGATGTTTGGCCAAGTTGCATAACTGTTACTTTCATTCTTGTACCACTGTACCATTGGATGTTTGTAAGAGAGGAGCGATAGTGTGGTATACCACCATACCACGAGAGCCTTCTAGCTGAGGTGTGGTAGTGCGGTGTATATCGCCATATCGTGGGATCCCTCTAGCTGTTCAATGGTAGCGTGGTGTATACCGCCATATCGCGAAAGCCTATCAACTGTCTAGCGATAGCGTGGTTACCACCACCCCACGACTATGTTGGAGACCTCTTGTGATGGCGTGGTGTGGTCACTTCCACACCGTGATAGGACTTGGAGGAGCTTGCGGTGGTGCAGTTTAGTCACCACCACACCACGAGGGTGTTGTGTCTTGGCTGCGGTAGAGCAGTGGGCATTTAAATTTATTTGGCTGGCCGGAGGACGCTGACTTAGCTGACCTTCGATGTCCAAGGTTGAGGTTTCACGAATGAGTTGGAGAAGTTTGTTTGATGTCCAAGACTGGTTGACGGTTGGTCCAATAGAAGGAAAATGAACTAATCTACAGAGGAAGTTGAACTGTTTCCTGTTAGTTGAGAACGAATGGTATAAACATTGAACATTCTACAATAAGAAAGTGAGAGGAAGTTCTAGTCAAGGTTATGTTGCCGAAATCTCTCTTGATAGATCTTTCATTGTTAATCTGCACTGTATACTGTGTGAGAGTATTGTAACAGTGCGAAGGTTGTAATGGATAAAGAGGTTGATCAGGGAAATGTAAAAGGGGAGAGAGGGAAATAGAACAAAGTTGCTACCATTTTGTCTCCAAAATGAAACATGATGTAATCTTTGTAAAGGCTTAGTGCTTGAGTTCTATTTGTAACTGTTCTATTGCATGAATAATACAATGATGATCTGGGCTTTTGGAGTGTGGGGGTTTTTACCCAAAAGGGTTTTCCCCATGTAAATCTATGTGTTCTAATCTTTTGTTCCATATTTCATGTTTATTGGTTTTGTTTTTTGAATCTGTTTATGCAAGTTGTTGAAATTGAATTTACATGTGCTTCTCTCAGAAGGATTAATGTGGGAAATTCACTATGTCTGATTCCACTTTGTGGTACAATTGTATGTGTCTTTGAGGCAATTTAATGAAATTAAAAGTTACCAAAGGCACTACTGTTCTTAGATGTTCCATTCTAAGATGATCATAATTTCTCAACACCTATAACCATTCGATTAACAGAGATCAATGGTTTAGAATTTGTTATAAATGCAAGAGTAAATCATTGTTTTTAATGGCCTGTTTTAAATGTTGTCAGCCATTTACATTGTACTACCTAATTGTGTACTGTGTAGTCCGTAAGTAACGAGTAGACATTTCAGTGTCATTCAGTTTTCTCATTGCAGTGCACCACCTTGTTCTGGGTTCCACAGTTCCACTTCCAACAAAGTCATTCCAGTAACCTAGTTTCAAGCTTCAACACAGTTTCAACTTCAAGAATCAAAATTCAAAATCTGGGTAAGTTAAAGAATTCATGTGGCTACGTTTCATTGCTTGACATTTCTTAAAATCTTATTTTGTCAAACTTTGAAGTTTAGGTTTAGGGTTAAGAGGCTTAAGAATTAAGAAAAATTAAGGACTCATAGGGAATTCACAAATTTCATATTGTTGATTGTATCAACATGTCTACCACCAATACCACTAGAGAAAAGTCAGATAAAAAAATACATTATGCAAAATTGCTTAAAACCCCATGTTTCATTGATGAATACCATGATATTTATGATCCTGAAACCTATGGTAGGCGTACCTCAAAACTTAGATTTTCATTTGAGAATAAGGCTACAAAGAAAATGCAATTGCAAGTTAATAGTATCAGTGCACCGTGGGTAACTGGATTAGGGCACATGATGTTACATGAGGTTTTCCCTTGCTCAAAATTTATCATGGTCTATGCCCTAAATTATGATGATAACAAAAGAGCAATTGTTAATAAAGATATCAAAGAAGAATTTTTATCCATTAATGCAGAAGAACTTGGAAAAGCGTTGTCCTTTGGGTTTACAATCGAAGAATTTGGAAATGTCCACATTGACCTAGAAAAGCTTGCTAGTGATTATGAAGCAGTGGATTAAATGGAGAAAAAATATTTCTTAAATATAATAGTTCAGGATAGAAACAAATTGAAAGGTGATCATAAGCCTCCTTATGATTTGGATATTTTTAAACCATGGGTTCAGGATACTATTTCCATGCTAGCATTTTTCCTCGGACTGGATAGCAATTTGGAAGTGGGTGCATGCCTCCTTGAAATGGTGTGTAATATCCATTATAGTGTTCCACATGCCAAATATAATTTTATTGAGCACATTGTAGAATCCATGCATAAACAATTTTTAATGATTATAGGAGGTTCCACCAAGACATTTAGGTTCACAACCTACTTGTGCTATCTTTTTCTATTCAAATTCAGAGGAATGTTTCAGACCAACAAGCTTCAGATTCAACCCTATGGTAATAGTAATATTGAGCAAAATAAAATGACTCCAGTATATGAATGGACCACTGTTATAAGGTTGCATGATTCTCGAAGGAACTACAGTCATTTTGTAGACTAATTTTTGGCTCCATTGCATCAAGCAATTACAAAGACTCCAATGCCTAGATTTCCTATGCCATGTAGAAACTGCATTCAACTAGGAAAAGAAATACAATTGGCTAATTGGTACCTAATGGAAGAATATACTATGCTAATATTTTATGGATCATAAGTACAGCCATACAAACTTCCAATACATGTGACAAAAATGGTTTTTTCTTTGGAATATGTAAGGCAGATGAAGAGTACTGATGAAAGACACTTTAGCGGTCAAGGGAAGAAGACCTTATTTCCTTCTTTACCTTTTTCATGTGGAGGGATCACATTCGAGAGAAAAGCATTTAGTGTGGCACACGATCTTTTAAATTTTTTTGATTTTGATGCTATCTGTCATTGGTAGTATGATCCATGTGACACCATTAAGTCAATGATTGTGCTCAATAAAAATGATGGAAGTAGAATTCAATATCAAAGTAAACCCTTGCTTGAAAACTTGAGAAACAAGGATTCTTGGGATGAGGTCAAAGTAGCAATGGAGAAAAGTGCTGCTGAGAATAGTATTTATTTTGAACAATTGTTAGCAGAAATTATGATATTGCATAGAAAGACAATTAGGAGGTACAACAATTTTTATGAAAAAAGTCATAAACCATCTAGTAGAGTAAAAATTCCAGATTCTCTAGAGAAGGAAGTTATAGAAAAAAATGGTCATGATAAAAAATTACTGCCTTTTGGTCTATGAGGAAGGAGCTAGGTGATCCAAGAGCTCTTGTAGAGTATGGAGATAACGAAGAAGATCTTGAGTTTTGCAGATTATGGAATATAGAGCATCTGAATGAATGAGAGGATGAAGAAAGTGATGATGATAGGCAAGAAGAAAGCCATGTCAATTTCAAACTTGGTTTAAGTGAGGCCACAAAAGAAGCATTTACTTTAGGAGCAGCCATAACTGAAAAATTGGGTTATGAAGGTAGTCCTTTGGGGTCCCAAAGACAAGGCCCTTGGATGGTAATAGATGTAGAGCATAGAAAACTAGTTGATAAATATGGCCTTGGGGTTGGAGGTGAAAAAGTAGACCTATGGCATATAGGTCAATTTGTTAGAGCTTCAAATCCTCGTCCTCATTGTCAGACACAATCACAACTAGGACATGCCCATGGTGGAGGGCTTAGTGCAATTGGCACTTCCTTTGGTGGCGATGGTATGCATAGTAGTACTAGTAGTGGTCAACATGTGCTACAACAACAAATTACACACAAGAGGACAACAACACAATATACCACATAAACACTAGGTGATCAAGGCATACAGAAGAGGTAAAGGATTTTGACAAGTCCAACTCCAAGTCACACTACCAGTGGATCCACCACAAAGGAGTAATTTTTAGGCACTCCCCTAATGCCAGTTAGTCTGGCTATGACATCATTAGCAACTGAAAGTACTCCTATTCCTTCACCATTCAAGCATTCCATTGTTCTTGCATCCCTGGGTTTTGATTACATTGAAGAGTTTAGAAAGAAATCATAATTGAATAAAAAAGAAAAGAAGCAACTGATGGAGAGTGTGTCTACTCTAACTTTAGAGCCTGCAACAACCATGGTATTACCCACATTTGACACAAGTAAAGAAATCATGGAGTACACAATTCTTGTTCCCATAGTTCAAAACAAACCAACAAATCAGATGGCTCCATCTAAAGTCGAGGTGAACAATTTTCAATTGGATTTTTTTGGAATAAAAAATACTGACAAAATTAATGTATCAAATAAGAACAATGAATTGGTGTACACATCATTGCTAAAGAAAGATAGAGAGAAAAAAAGGTTGCAGACTCAAATTGAAAAGTTACAGACAGACCTAGCAAATGAGAAAGCAAAGAGGAAAGTGGCAAATAACAACAACAATGAATTAGAAAAAAATAATTGAAAAATATGCCTCTACATTAACAAGCAAAGAGGATAAGCAAAATGAGACTGCAGTGAATGAATTGAAGGAAAGGCTAGATGAGAGAAACAAGAAATATGATGAGGAAAAATCCACTTTAGAAAAATTAAGACTAAGCATTGCAAATGGAAATGCACAGTGGGAACAAAAACTAGAGAAGGAGAGAAAAAGAAATGAAAGATTGGAGGCAAAGTTGATGGAAGCAAAAAATGAAATTAAGTCTAGTCAAAATAAGTTATCTGCATTTTGTAGAGAAACAATGAAGCATATGAAACAAAAGATCTGGGATGAAATAATGCAGGGGATTGATCATTTGTGTGACATGTTTCAATTGATTGATGCTATCAGACAACATCATAATAAGTTCAACAAATATTTAATGGAGAACAAAAATGTGCTGGCATTAGAGAAATCTGCAAATCAAATTCAACAAATAGTCTGCAAAGCTAGTGACAATGTTTTGAAATCAAAAGGGATTACTAATCGGCTTGCTACATCAATGAAATTGTCATCTGTCATTGAAAAGTGTTTGAGAATGCGTGAAACAAAGAAATATTTGCATTTGATTGAAGACAAGATGAAGAAGGTGGATGAAAAGGTAAGGAACTTCATAGAGCTTGGTTTTCCAGAGGCTTTTGACACAAATGAGCGATTCATTGGAAAGAATGTTTTCAAAAAGAAGATGGAGGATGCAAGGAAGATTGATTTGGACTAGTTTCCTCAGAACCCAGATGTGGTGACCTATTTGGATTCCATCAAACCATTCCTAACCCTGAATGCAAAATTGATTGAAGAATCCAAGACAGGTTCCAATTTGAATCATGAATTGTTAACAAATATTCAAGTTAAACAACATCAGTTAGAACAAATGACAATTCCAACACCTGAAGAGTGGAAGTTGCTAGAAAAGGTGATGCAGTGATTTAATTTTTGATAATATGAGTTTCCAAGTTCTAACTCAGCTCTGTGCAGAGTTGTCTTTGAGCAAGATTTTGCATTGCCAATGCCTCTATGTATTCCTTCATGTGATAATCAATTTAAAATCTCAAATTCAGACTTCAGTAATGTGTTGATGTTCAATTATCTGTATTATTTATTATATCATTTGAAGAAAAAGTCTAGTAGTGGTTTCAACTTCTAGATACACTTTAAACGATTGTTGATGTTCATTGTTGTATATGATACTAATACTATTGTTAATATGCTACTAATACTATTCACACATCAATACTCAATCCCATGACTACTTAGAAGATCCACTAAACATTTATATGAATTCATGCTTTAATGATTTAATCAAGGTACTTTCACTGGTTCATTAAACCAAATCCAAAATAAAAACATACATCAATGCATATTGCATAATATTAATGACAAAGGAGATTAATGAAAGATAATTGATCAAATTTCATTAATAATTCATGTAAAATGTTACAGCTGGAGAGATGATAGACTCAAAATAAGGGAGCAAAATAGGCTTAGTCTCTAGTCCTCAGAGTTTTATAACCTTGTCAGGGATTTCTAAATTGTCATAACTTCCTGATTCCCCGACTTGGTTGATGGTTCACTTTGTTGAGTTGCAAGTCTTTCTTGGTCATATTTCTATTCAGTGGGTCATTGGGTCGGAGGTTTCAAAAACTTTGAAACTTCAGACTTTGGTTCTAAGGTTCCAAGTTTCAGCGACCACACGACATTATTGACTTATCTTGCCTTTCAAAGGCGCTATCATCTGACACCTCATGGAATACAACATAAAATATCATCAACTACAATTTGAATTTGGAATATGATTCATGAAGTGCAATATAAAATAAAATATCATGAAGTGCAATGATTCACAATTTCATTGAATACAATATAAAATATCATCAACTACAGTATGGAACAATGGAAACTAATCCATGAAGTGCAGTATAAATACCTAAAAGCTTCCAATTCTCTTCCATTTCCCAAATGGCATTAGGGTCCTCAAACTGATGTTCATTATCAGATAAAGTAAAAGAGTCGTCTTAAATTTGATTCCAAGTCCGCTCTTCATTTTCTTCTAACTGTGTCTTAAATTCAACATTCATTGTGTCATTTTTGTCAATGCCATATGTCTGAGTCCCATTGCCACTAGTACCAGCCTTTGGAATTGGAGTGTTGCACAACCCGGTCCCTCTTCTTTCACATGTGGACCTCTAGATTGTGAGTGCCCTTTCAAAAGGAAAATTTCTTACATTATACGCAGTTCCTTTCATCCTCAAGCAATTTTCCAAATTCTTGTCTAGTTTGTTTCTTAACTTTGATTTCAAAAACCCCAATGTAATAAAAACTCTCTCATCCTCCATCGACCCCAATATCATTGTCTGACATAAATCAACAAGTTTGAAATATTCTGATATCGAACCACACAATATTTCACTTTGATCGAAGTTTGTCCAAACCTTTTTTATTGATCCTGGTTCAAAGGCCTTGTCCTTGCCCATGGATTTATACTGGTCCTTCATAGCTATTGCAAAATTCCTACATTGTTTTCTAAGCTTAGCTTCATCTAAAATTCCTTCTATTTTCTTCTCATTGTATGTTACAGTTTTCAAAAATTGTTCAATCAAGATTTTTACCTGAGCATGAAAATATGTTGGGTTATCTTGATTTCCCCAAAATTGAGGATACACAATACTCATGGCTTCAAGTATTTCATGTCAAGGGAATCTTTCATGAATCTCTGAGGAAAGAGATTTTGCAATTTCCTTCAAATTATCACCAACAGATTTAACAATGCCTTGAAAATATTCCTCATTAACAGCTACTTCTCTGCTAGAGCACCTGGCTGTCTTACATTGGTACAATTGTATCTCATATCCACGTACAAAGATGCATAAGTGCTCGCTTGCATTAAACTATAAATAATTATCAGGATCATTCAAATCATTAATTTTTTTCCACATGAAATAATTTGGGCCATCTTGTGTTAGATCTAGATATAGATGATCGAGGGCCGAGCATGTATGTTTACATAGATTGGAATATTCATTAATATACATAGTTCTGTCTTGGGATTTCTTCACAAGCTTGTTCATCACATCCAACATGGGGAGAAGACTAGTTAAATTCAAGAGTGTCTCTATATTTCTTAACCTATGTAAGAGGTTAGGAGCTTTGTCTACTATGCTGCTATGCTTGTACATCACTCTAATCAAGGATTGATATTATGAAAGAACTCGTTGCGCTGGTCCATGCAAGGAGATCCATCTGGTATCAACATCCTTGAGAAGCTTGTTTCCTGGTGTTATTCCCTCAGCAAAATTTTGAAATTCTGTGAAACATTTAGGACTTCGACAGAAGTATGCGTGGATCTTGCAGACTAGATTTTCAACTTTTGATATTGTAGGAAACTTGCTTACAATTTTGAATGCTAAATTTATTATGTGGGTCATGCAGTGAATGCCAAGCACGTATGGTGCACAAGTAGTTTGTAACTTTGTGCAAACACCGATCCTTTGACCTTGCATCACTGCAACTCCATCAGCTCCTACACACACCAACTTTTTGGCAATTGTCAACTCATCCATACCTATAATTTCATTCAAAGATTTCTTGACTAGTTCAAATATATTTTGTGATGTTGAACTATCCTTCATTTTATGAACATAGAGAAGATGAGCTTGGCGAACATGTTGTAAAATATACAAATACATACAGACCCAAGAAGTATTGTCTACTGCAGTAACTTCATCTAAAGATAATGCAATGAAATTTGACTCTTTTACTTTAACCTTTAAATCTTCCTTTTCCACTGCAACAAGACAGTTTGCCCATTCCCATCCAGCGTTTACTGACCAGTGTGAGTAGGGATAGTGAGGAAAATTCAAATAAGATAATAAACCATAATATTCTGGGTATTCTATCATAGGACATCCTTTGGACAAAATATGAAAAACAATAGGCATCTAAATTTTTTTTGACAGATTTGCTGCTTCCATTGCTTTCCCAAATTGAGCCTCAAGTGTACCTTTACATGCACCAAGCTTCGACATTTTTTGGTGATGCACTTCATAATCCACAACATACCTAACATGAAGACATTTTTCGTTTGATTTCCATCGTACAAATGATTGTTCCTTTCCGTCTATGATTTTTTTTTCATAAACTTTACCAATATGCTTTTCTATAGTGTCAATCTTTAGCTGCAATGTCTTGTCTCTTCCACATTTCCAAGTACAAATCATACATCTGGGAATTTTTTCATTTTCAATATCGTTTGATTTCCCCATTGGTTCAATGAATGGGTACTTTGACAACCAACCAAGTTGAAAACTCCTTGTCATTTCCCATTCGCACCCCCTTTTTGGTTTATTTTTCATTTTCTTGCTACCAACATCATCATCCTCATCCAAGTCAATTATCTCATTATGGCTAACCAGGCCCAAGGTATCACTTGGAACATCTTCTGCGGTATTGCTATCCTGATTTGATACATTTTGATTTAAATCAATGACAATCTCAACTTGACCTTCCGGTGGCGGTGAGGTATTGGGAATGCTACCAATATTTGGTGGAAGAGTTGATGATGTAGCTCCATCTTGACTTGATGGATTAGAAGCTTTGGAAATTCCAAAGTAAGACTGTATGGTACGTCTAAGTTTCTTGTGTTTTGATGGCCTCCTAGTCTCTTCACCACCCTGAGGAGCCTGAGGAGCGACATGAGTCTCTTCACCACCCTAAGGAGCTTGAGGAGCGGTAGGAGTCTCTTCACCACCCTGAGGAGCAGCATGAGCCTTACCACCCTGAGGAGTGGAAGGAGTCTGAGAAGCGACAAGAGTTTCTTCACCACCCTAAGGAGCGGCAAGAGCCTTACCCTTACTGCTTGAGTCGCTTGAAATATTGATCTATGATTCGCTCGACATACTCATCTCCCACTTCAAATAAAAACTAGAAAAAAATGTCTTCTTGTTTAAGGACAGAGAATAATAATATAGATCCCATTCCCTACTTAATATCATCTTTAAGACTGAAGCAAGAATGGAAAAAGAGATAAAGAAAATGTATTATTATAACCAATAACACTATGAAGAAATGACCACTCACTTTTAAGTCTACGTTTTTAGCCTTGGCTAACTTTCGAATAAATGACACTTTTGATTGTATTTATTTCTGATCAAGGAATGGATTAATAATATTCCTTTTAGTGATTTATCAAAGATTGTTTGAATGGAAATGCAATAGGAATTTATAAGTAGTGTGATAAGTGTTGTTCTTTAAAAATGGTGCAGAATCACATATCAAATTTAATACCACGGAATACAATATAATTTTTTTGGCTTTTCCTAAACTTAGTCGCTA
The DNA here is from genome assembly GCA_007258455.2 of Sequoia sempervirens. NCBI lineage: Eukaryota > Viridiplantae > Streptophyta > Pinopsida > Cupressales > Cupressaceae > Sequoia > Sequoia sempervirens. The sequence continues at coordinate 106,471,616 of VDFB02049217.1, read as the reverse complement.
GTCCTTAGAGTTATATAACCTTGTCGTAAAGTTCTAAATTTTCATAACTTTGCGATTCCCTGACTTGGTTGATGTATCACTTTGTTGAGTTGCAAGTCTTTCTTGGTCATCTTTCTACTCGGTGGGTCAGAGGTTTCAAAAACTTTGAAACTTCAGAGTTTGGTTCTAACTTCTAAGGTTCACTTTGTTGAAGCAAGAATGGAAAAGAGATAAATCAAACTTATTATTATAACTAATAACACTATGAAGAAATGATTACTCACCTTTTAAGTCTACGTTTTATGCTTTCCCTGACTTCCGAATGGAGAAGTAGAACCTCAGAACCGAACAAAATGTGTAAAAATAAATGACATTTCGATTATATTTATATCAATCCATGATTCCATATTTGGCGAATTCTGTGGGATTTTTAAATGGTATATTAATAAATTTGGTGAATCCCATGTGCTTATACAACGATACGTTGTAATTTTCAAGGCGAAATGTGTCCTCAAATGTAATTATTTTTTGATGTTATTGGCGAAATAGGTCCTCATGAGCAACTATTTATAAATTTTAATTGGCAAAATGGGTCTTCACAAGAAACTATTTGTAAATTTTAATTGGCGAAATGGGTCCTTATACAATGTTGTTTTAATAGTATTGGCAAATATGTAGGTGTTTTATTAAATTCTTTAGGGATTCTAGGCGAAAATATTTGTTAGTCCAATTGAAACGCGTAGTTTGACAATGACGAATGTGTTGCTTAAATATGCCTCATAAAAAAACTCATTGGCGAATGGACATGCATTGGACCTATAGTTCGTAAAATTCAGGCGATTTGGACACCTTGTTGGGTGCGATAAATTCGCCAATTTCAACTTGGCCGATTCCTAGAATTTGCCAATTGGCGAAGATTCATCACTAAAGTTTTCCTTGATGTGTTGTTTATTGTTTGGTGGAACTGTTATGTACTAGAATGTGATCCAAATACTTTTGTTGACTAGGTGTCATTTGTTGAATATGTTGTTGAAGCATAAAATTTACAACTATTTATATGTCAAATTTGCATAATTAGTTCTTGTTTTATATGAAAATTATGGTTGTGTGTGCTTATTACTTTAAAAAATAATCTATTTGTTAAAAAATAAAATTATTATCATTATTTCCTAGTAAATAATAGGTTATATTCTACATTAGGCTACATATAATGAAATTTATTGAATAGGTTTTGGGGAATAATGCTTGTACAAGCTCTCTCCTTATTAGAGTTGTTTAATTTTTGTAGGTTTAATATAAATTGCATCAATTGGAATTCATTGAATATATTTTTGTGCTTGTAAGCTACTATTTAGTCTTGCCACTTGCTACATTATTATCTAAATATTGGATGATAACAACACTCTTTCCATATAACAATTACTACACATTATTATACTTTCTTATGTAAAAAACTGGTCACAATTGGCCCCTACTTGTGCACTAAATATATATGTGTGTATGTACACACACATATTTAGTTAGTAGACATGGAAAAGTGGGTCAATCCATTTGTATATATATTGGAAATAAGTACAAAATATGTTTATCTATTATTAATTTGAAAATTGATAGTCAATTCAGAAAGCATGACAATATCTCAGATAGGTGTGTGTATATTTCTAGGTATAGACTATATTTCATAGGCTAGTCATTGTTGCTTGAAATTATGTACATATTATATCTTCCTTTATCTCCTCTTATTTCTTTTTCTATCATTATATTGAGAATTGCATACACTACATGCACAATATTCTTGGTCTTTTCTTTTGAATCCCCTCCCATGGTCAAGCTTTATTCATTCAACACATAATTAAAATTATTCAACTCATCATCCACTAAAGCACTTTTACCCACATTTAGAACTCTACTTACTTCCCTTAAAATAACAAGATGTGTTGGGAGAAATCCCCTAATGTCATCCTTTCCTACCTCAATGTCATAGCTATTAATTACAACATTTAGCTTACTCTCTAGAATATACACTTCCTAAAATTGTATGTGAGACAAATTCACTACCATCCCCTTCTTCCACAACAAATTTATTAGATTTAACATGGAATTAGACATAATGTTGTTGTGGCATTTGTGATATAATACCTTGATTAGTAATTTGTTACCAATCACCTTGCTTATGTCACTCTCAACAAAAGGGAATCCAATGAAAAAAACCTCTATTAACTTATCTAGATTACATTTCTCAAAAACAGGCATCCCCCATTTTCCTAGCTCAAGAAAAATCTACAAATTCATTTTTTTCTATTTTTTGACTAGCCCTACCATGTAATTGGAAAATTTATCTAGTTTGTGAAGAATAAATTCTTATTCTTCATACACCTACCCCCTTTTAGAAAATATTGGCCAAAATCAA